>OY997270.1:19919554-20519554 GCA_963921465.1 Triticum timopheevii | reverse complement strand
TCAAACCTGGGGGAGTTTTGTTTGCAATTATTTTGATTTGATTTGATCTTTTTGATCATGGGACTGGGCATCCCGGTTACCACCACTTTCTCGTGAATGAGGAGCGGAATCCACTCCTCTTGAGAATAATCCACCTAGCATGGAAGACACTGACAGCCCCTACTTGCTATATGAGAAATTCGGGCATACAAAACAGATTATAATTTGAAGGTTTAGAGTTTGGCACATGCAAATTTACTTGGAACGGCAGGTAAATACCGCATATAGGTAGGTATGGTGGACACTCATGGCCAAAACTGGGTTTACGGATATTGGATGCACAAGCAGTATTGCCGCTTAGTACAGATATTTACGCTAGCAAGGGGAGAAAGGCAAGCTCAACATGTTTGAATGATCTATGACAATATACTTTAACTGAGATGCGACAAAACATAACCCCATTACGTTGTCTTCCTTGTCCAACATCAACTCTTTAGCATGTCATACTTAATGAGTGCTCCCAATTATGAAAGATGTCTATGATAATATATTTATATGTGAAATCTCTCTTCCTTCAATATTCTTTCATGGGATGTCTATGATAATATAATATACTTCTTAGATGTGAAGTCATTACTCCCCATGGGATAAGCAAATGAAACATATATAATTTCAGATTTATGGCAATCAACTCATTCAACAATTTACTCATAGGATATAAGTGAAGCACATGAGTAAATGAAAAGCTACTCCAAAAAGATATAAGTGAAGATCAATGAGTAGCTAAATAAATATGCAAATATATGAAGACTCTCTCTCATTTAAGAATTTCAGATGTTGGTATTTTATTCAAGCAGCAAGAAAAACAAAATAAAATGACAATGCAAGGATAGCACAACTCATGTGAAGAAGCAAAAAATTAGGCTCAACCGATACTAACCGATGATTGCCGAAGAAGAAAGGTGGGATGCCTACCGGGGCATCCCCAAGCTTTGATGCTTGAGACTTCTTGAAATATTATTTTGGGGTGCCTTGGGCATCCCCAAGCTTGAACTTTTGTGTCTCCTTAATTCCTCTCATATCATGGTTTCTCTTTTTATCAAAAGCTTCATTCACAACAAACTCAACAAGAACTCGTGAGATAGGTAAGTATAAGCCAATGCAAAACCTTATCATCTTCTACTGTAACAAATCACTAAGATTATTATTCAACATTGCATACTAAATGTCTCTGCATAATTAATACTCCCATCCTCAAATAGAATCATTAAACAAGCAAACATACGCAAATAATGCGAACATAACAGCAATCTGCCAAAACAGTATGGTCTGTAAAGAATGCGAGAGTATCAATACTTCCCTGACTCCAAAAATTATGAACAAAAATGCCCAGTGTAATAAATTTATCAGAGATCAATATGCAAAAATATTCAACGTTATACCATTCTCTGACTTTTCTAGGGAATTTTTGCAACAGCGGTAAACTTTCTGTTTTCAAACAGCAACATGTATACAAGCAAAATAAGCATGGAAAAGGCTATCCTTGACTCTTTTATTGAAACTAAAGATGCAAAACTTTTATTCTAACTAACAGCAAGAAAAAACTAACAAAATAAAATGACGCTCCAAGCAAAACACATATCATGTGGCGAATAAAAATATAGCTCCAAGTAAAGTTACCGATGAACGAAGACGAAAGAGGGGATGCCTTCCGGGGCATCCCCAAGTTTAGTTGCTTGGTTGTCCTTGAATATTACCTTGGGGTGCCTTGGGAATCCCCAAGCTTAGGCTCTTTACACTCCTTATTCTATAGTCCATCGAATCTTTACCCAAAACTTGAAAACTTCAACCACACAAAACTCAAAACAAAACTCATAAGCTCCGTTAGTATAAGAAAATAAAACCACCACTTAGGTACTGTAATTAACTCATTATAAATTCATATTGGTGTAATATCTACTGTATTCTAACTTCTCTATGGTTCATACCACTTAATACTAGCCATAGATGCATCAAAATAAGCAAACAACACAATGAAAACAGAATCTGTCAAAAACAGAACAGTCTGTAGTAATCTGTATAAAATGTATACTTGTGAAACACCAAAAATTATGAAATAAATTTATGGACCTGATAAATTTGTCTATTAATCATCTGCAAAAAGAATAAACCTAAAAGAACTCTCCAGTAAAAAATGGCAGCTAATCTCGTGAGCGCAAAAGTTTCTGTTTTTTACAGCAAGATCACGTAAACTTTACCCAAGTCTTCCCAAAGGTTCTACTTGGCACTTTATTGAAACATATGCTATAAAACATGATTATAACAGTAGCATAATCATGTGGACACACAAAAACAGTAAATATAAATATTGGGTTGTCTCCCAACAAGCGCTTTTTTAATGCCTTTCTAGCTAGGCATGATGATGACAATGATGCTCACATAAAAGATAAGAATTGAAACATAACGGGAGCATCATGAAGCATATGACTAGCACATTTAAGTCTAACTCACTTCCTATGCATAGGGATTTTGTGAGCAAACAAGTTATGGGAACAATAATCAACTAGCATAGGAAGGTAACACAAGCATAACTTCAAGAATTTAAGCACATAGGGAGGAAACTTGATATTATTGCAATTCCTACAAGCACATATTCCTCCCTCATAATAATTTTCAGTAGCATCATGAATGAATTCAACAATATAACCAGCACCTAAAGCATTCTTTTCATGACCTACAAGCATGGAAAATTTACTACTCTCCACATAAGCAAAATTCTTCTCATTCGGAATGGTGGGAGTATCATAAGAGACTTGAACGCTAAAAATTGATTCCACATTAAAAGATTAATGTTCAGAGAAAGGGTAATCATAATCATGACAAGTTTTATAAATATAATCATCACTACTTTTTATACCATAAGTTTCATCACAATAATCATCATAAGTAGCAACTTCGGTCTCATCATAATTGATTGAAACCTCTCCCAAAATAGTGGAATCACTAAATAAAGTTGACACTCTTCCAAATCCACTTTAATATTCATCACAATAAGATTCAACATCCTCCAAAATAGTGGGATCACTACTTCCTAAAGTTGACACTCTTACAAACCCACTTTCATCAATATAATCATCATAAAGAGGCATGCTATCATCATAACAACTTTGCATATTAAAACTTGGGATGCTAAAAATATCATATTCATTAAACGTAACATCCCCAAGCTTGGGACAAACATTAATTCCAGCAAATATATTCTCAAATATTTCATCCTCATAAAACATAGCTTTCCCAAGCTTGGGCCCTTTCATATCATAAGCATAATCACTCTCATCATTAAAAATATGAATAGCACCAATAGTATAGCAATTATCATCATCACAAGTAGTAGTAGGAGCAACATCATTTGGGAGGGATACCTTTTTACCTTTATTTCTCCTTCTTTTCTTTTTCTTCTTCACATTATGTGTAGGTTCAACCTTCCTCTTTGAGCTCCTTATTGATGAGATTGGTTGAACAGAAAGATCCTCCTCGTTACCTGATTCATCATAAGAAATAATAGGAGGAGATTGGGAAGCCTCTTCCCTTTCATTAGTATTTTCATCATCTTCTATTTGCTTTCTTTTCTTTAGGTAATTGGCAATATAAGGATTTTCAATGCAATTCTCCGCACAATACATATAAATTTTCTCTAGATCAAAATCAAGAATTTTATCAAGACTAAATTTTGGAAATCCCTCAGTTATACGTTTCATTTCTTCATAACCCAAAAGAAGGCTAAGCTCTTTATGATGCTCAAGGTTAATCAAATTATCACAATATTTGGACACGACTTGATCATGAAACAAATAGCATTGGAGCTTTAAATGACCATGTTCATTCCAAAGTTCACAAGGAGCGCGAAAAATATTGAATCTTTTAGCACATTCATCTAGCTCTTCTTGCAACAATTTGGTTTCTAAGTACTTATGCCTCTTGCAATAAATATCTTCTCTATTTGGTGTGTTCATGCAAACATGCACTCCACAAAAGTTAACATGCTCATAAGAGATATTTTCATCACAACTAGTGCAATCATCATTAGCATCATGGATATTCAAAGAATTCGTACTAACAACATTGCAATCATGCTCATCATTCAAAGATTTAGTGCCAAACAATTTAAAGATTTCTTCTTCTAGCACTTGAGCACAATTATCCTTTCCATCATACTCACGAAAGATATTAAAAGGTGAAGCGTATGAGACAAACTTAACTCCATTTTTTTGGTAGTTTTCTTTTATAAACTAAACTAGTGCTAAAACAAGAAACAAAAAGATTCGATTGCAAGATTTGAAGATATACCTTCAAGCACTCACCTCACCAGAAAAGAGCTTAGTGACGGAGTGTGAGTACCCTTTGCCTAGCCTCCCCGGCAACGGCGCCAGAAAAGAGCTTGATGTCTAATACACAACCTTCTTCTTATAGACGTTGTTGGGCCTGCAAGTGCACAGGTTTGTAGGACAGTAGAAAATTTCCCTCAAGTGGATGACCTAAGGTTTATCAATCCGTAGGAGGCGTAGGATGAAGATGGTCTCTCTCAAGCAACCCTGCAACCAAATAACAAAGAGTCTCTTGTGTCCCCAACACACCCAATACAATGGTAAATTGTATAGGTGCACTAGTTCGGCGAAGAGATGGTGATACAAGTGCAAAATAGATAGTAGATAAAGGTAATTGTAATCTGAAATTATAAAAACATCAAGGTAGCAAGCGATAAAAGTGAGCGTAAACGGTATTGCAATGATAGGAAACAAGGCCTAGGGTTCATACTTTGACTAGTGCAAGTTCTCTCAACAATAATAACATAGATAGATCATATAACAAGCCCTCAATATGCAACAAAGAGTCACTCCAAAGCCACTAATAGCGGAGAACAAACATAGAGATTATGGTAGGGTACAAAACCACCTCAAAGCTATTCTTTCGGATCAATCTATAAAAGAGTTCGTACTAGAATAATACCTTAAGACACAAATCAACCAAAACCCTAATGTCACCTAGATACTCCATTGTCACCTCAAGTATCCGTGGGCATGATTATATGATATGCATCACACAATCTCAGATTCATCCAACCAACATAAAAGTACTTCAAAGAGTGCCCCAAAGCTACTACCGGAGAGTCAAGAACGTGTGCCAACCCATATGCATAGGTTCATGGGTGGAACCCACAAGTTGGTCAGCAAAACATACATCAAGTGGCACATGATATCCCATTGTCACCACAGATAATCACGGCAAGACATACATCAAGTGTTCTCATAAAGACTCAATCCAATAAGATAACTTCAAAGGGGAAACTCAATTCATCACAAGAGAGTAGAGGGGGAGAAACCTCATAAGATCCAACTACAATAGCAAAGCTCGGGATACATCAAGATCGTGCCATAGAGGGAACACGAGAGAGAACACGAGAGATAGAGATCAAACACATTGCTACTGGTACATACCCTCAGCCCCGAGGGTGAACTACTCCCTCCTCGTCATGGATAGCGCCGGGATGATGAAGATGGCCTCCGGTGATAGGATCCCCCTCCGGCAGGGTGCCGGAACAGAGTCCTGATTGGTTTTTGGTGGCTCCAAAGGCTTGCGGCGGCGGAACTCCCGATCTAGGTTCTGTTCTGGAAGTATTAGGGTACATAGGTATATATGGGTGGGGGGGGGGGGGTATGTCGGTGGAGCTACGGGGGCCCATGAGGCAGGGGGGCGCGCCCAGGGGGGAGGCGCCCTCCACCCTCGTGAGCACGTCCCGTATCTCCTGACGTGCACTCCAAGTCCTTCGGGTAGCTTTCCTTCCAAAAATAACTTCTCCAGTTGCTTTCGTTCCGTTTTGACTCCGTCTGATATTCCTTTTCCTCGAAACACTGAAATAGGCATAAAACAACAAATCTGGGCTGGGCCTCCGGTTAATAGGTTAGTCCCAAAAATAATATAGAAGTGGATAGTAAAGCCCAATATTGCCTAAAACAGATAATAAAATAGCATGAATGCTTCATAAATTATAGATACGTTGGAGACATATCACCCCATTTTCCAAATAAATGTAAAAATTGTAGGTCCGCCATTTTCAATTTTTTCACCCAAAGGGGGGGTACCACATATATGATCTCAATTTAGAATTTCTATTTTCAATACCTTACAAATAGTTTTACTTCTTTTGTAGAAGAATCCATAAATTCAGAAGTTGATAGCTCGACTGCTTGTCCATAAATGTTATAAAAGGATAAGTACCACAAACAAATATGGAAATTGCAACATCCTCATCTTCGAAGCTTGCACTTACTAGAGATCCATTAGTTCTATTGTCACTACGATGGGACTATTTTCACAAAAAATCTCTTTCAGATTTTGATCTTCTGTCATTTGTTCCAAAATACTGTCAATGGAAATAAATTCTAATGAAGAGTTCACTCCGTAGGCTGTGGCTCACTTGAAACAAAAAAATTGGACATTTTCTCCTTCTTAGCTTGTATATCATATTTTCCCTTCTCTTGTGTTCCTTATATGATTATATTGTACGTATGGACAATCTTTTGCTGACCAATTCGATATGCATGTCCAATCACCTGACTTTTGACAGAAGGGTTCCACACAACATCGATAGAGGGGCACCACACGTGACACTCCAAAGAGGGTGATACCTTCTCCGCACATCTTGGTTGGTGCAAGCATCACCTTGACCTCGCTATCCATATCATTGAAGTCCACCATGCCGGCCTTGCGAGTTTTAACATAGACATTTCCACTCATATACAGGAGCTCGTTGTGTTTAGTCTAGTTGAACTGTTTCCTCGGCTGTTCCATGGCCAAGTCCAATGGTTCAAGGAACTGGCTATACACTTGGACGCGCTCTTTTAAATCTTATCCACTGGAATTTTCGTCTTTGCCGAGTGCAATTTGTTAGGAAGTCAGAAATTGTATCTTTACCGAGTTCCTACCAAAGAAGTACTCGGCAGAAATTAAAACTCCGGGTTGAGTTGGAGGAGTGCATCAATTTTTGGATATTTCTGCATGAACGCGATATTGGACATACTTTCTTGAGGATTTTTTTTCCTTAGAGTATTGTGTGCTGTTCTCAAACATGTGCGCTTAAATTTTAAAGCCTTTTTCGAGGTAATCTTCACCGTCGGGTTGGTGTCAAACCAGCCCAACAATGTTGCTCCAGGGCTGCTGACTTGCACTAGATAGATCATCACTTCGTCGAGCCGAGGTCAACCTCACTGGATCATGACCTTGGTGAGCCGACCAAGAGTTCGGCATGGTGAAGGCTAAATCATCACCAATATCGTCGCCCCACGAATTACACGAGGCGGCCACACTATCATCGCCAGGCAGTTACTTCATCCACCTATGATCGACCATGTCACAAATTTTGACATGCGTCGGCATCACCATGCCGCCTCTTCTTCAAGCCAACTTCCAACACGCCGACCTGCTCCGACTCGTCAGCTGACCTGGAGGCTTTGCCATCTCGGCTGGACCGGGGGCTTCGACTCGTCAGCTGACCGTGCCGCCACTTCTTCAAGCCAACATACAACACGCCGACCTACTTCAACTCATTAGCTGACCGTGCCACCTCTTCTTCAAGACAACATCCCAAAAGCTAAAAATTCAAAAACGTACATGGAATTTACACATTTTGAGAAGCACGACTTCATTTTTAGAAAAGTGGATGATACATTTTGACCAAAATAAAGCTGAACTTTTTCTTCAGGTTGTTCTCGTGCAGGAGTCGGGTCCATTGTCTGGGTAATCATTTTCCATCTCCCGATGGTAGACAACGATCAACTCGAGTCAGGATTTCAGCACCTTCTACGCAAATGTTGTTGGGAAGTGATGAAAAAGTGTGAAGCACACATGACATACATCAAATGTTGTATAGATGCCTTCTAAAAAACAAGAACAAACAAATTCGACTGATGGAATATGATATCGGTATACATGACATACATACTATCAAGACATTCCAACAGACCCCTTAGGTCTGAGGCATCCAGCCTGTTCTATCCCAGATTGAAAAATAATACACTTGTGAATTTGGACATCAACAGAGACCGACCATACAAATATAAAGTTATAACATTAGAAATGTCAACACAAGATAAGAGAGTCCTATCATTTATATGGTAAGACTTGTGAGAGCGTAGCTATAGCTATGGGCTGGTGCTTGGAGTGTGTGTGTGCACTCCATACGGCATGAGCAATGGAAGCACCTGAATGGTGTTGCCCCATCTTCCAGATAGATATAAAAATTGTAGGGCTGCTATTTTTTCAGTTATTTCACCCAAAGGAGGGGTACCACATATACGATCTCAATTTAGAATTTCTATTTTCAATACCTTACAAATAGTTTTACTTCTTTTGTTGAAGAATCCATAAATTTAGAATTTGATAGATCGACTGCTTGTCCACAAATGATATAAAAGGATAAGTACCACAAACAAATATGAAAATTGCAACATCCTCATCTTAGAAGCTTGCACTTACAAGAGATCTATTAGTTCTATTGTCGCTAGGATGGGACTATTTTCACAAAAATCTCTTTCAGATTTTTTATCATATTGCATGAATTTATCCCTCTACATCATGTCATCTTGCTTAAGGTGCTACTCTGTTTTTAACTTAATACTCTAGATGCATGCTGGATAGCGGTCGATGAGTGGAGTAATAGTAATAGATGCAGAATCGTTTCAATCTACTTGTCTCGGACGTGATGCCTATATACATGATCATTGCCTAGATATACTCATAACTATGCTCAATTCTGTCAATTGCTCAACAGTAATTTGTTCACTCACCGTAGAATATCTATGCTCTCAAGAGAAGCCACTAGTGAAACCTATGGCCCCCAGGTCTATTCTCATCATGTCAATCTCTATCGCTTTATTTACTTGCTTTGTTTTTACTTTGCCTTTTACTTTTGACTTGCATCTATCTATCAAAAATACCAAAAAAATTATTTATCATCTCTATCAGATCTCACTCTCGTAAGTGACCGTGAAGGGATTGACAACCCCTAATCGCGTTGGTTGCGAGTAGCTATCGTTTTGTGTAGGTACGAGGGACTTGTGCGTGGTCTCCTACTGGATTGATACGTTGGTTCTCAAAAACTGAGGGAAATACTTACGCTACTTTACTGCATCATCCTCTCCTCTTCAGGGAAATCCAACGCAGTGCTCAAGAGGTAGCACTCGACGAGCTACCGGCCGTCCTCCGGAGCTTGCGCACAACTCCGAACAAGTCAACCGGCTTCACGCCTTTCTTCCTCGTCTACGGTGTTGAAGCCGTCATCGCAACAGACATCGAGTTCGACTCCCCAAGAGTCACTATGTACACCGAGGCAGATGCCAAGGAGGCGCGAGAAGACGGCATCGACTTGCTGGAGGAAGGCCGGCTATTGGCACTCAGCCGGTCGGCCATCTACCAGCAGAGTCTATGCCGATACTACAACTGCAAGGTGAAGCCAAGAGCCTTCCTAGAGGGAGACCTTGTGCTCCGGCAGATCCAGCGAACAGCCGGACAGCACAAGCTCTTGGCACCTCGGGAAGGCCCTTTCATCATCAGCAAGGTGCTGGGCAATGATTCCTACTATCTAATCGATGCCCAGAAGCCCAGAGCACGCAAGAGAGATGATTCAAGCAAAGAGACGGAGAGGCCGCAGAACGCAAACCTCCTCCGAAGGTTTTACAGTTGAAAGCAATATGTATCACGCTACCTTTTGTACTATGTATAAAGACTCCGGGTCCCCCGAGAAGAGGTCGGGGACTACCCTCTTTTATCTATATGATACGTGTTATGCCTAAGAGTATGTGTAGCTTTATTTTTCCGCCTAACACGGGCTTCGACCAGTCGGCCCAGGGGCTCACCGCCTTCTGCTATGTGCCGCCTCCTGTAGCCGGACAAGTAGTGTGTCGGCACCAAAAACTTCCTTTGTCAGAAGCCACAGCTCGCAGAGCGACTGTATGGCGGGCAGGGGTTGCAAAGCGGTGCCCCGCACAAAAAACGACTAAGGAAGAAACGCATATAGTGGAAGCCGGCATCGCACCTAGTCGTCCGACTGCCAAGCAGGCGGTCGGCCGACTTCTGCTTTTATTGCCAACACTCCGAATGGCTAAGTACTAGCCCCCCCCCCCCCACAAACAGCTAAGTACTCAACCCATCCGCAGTCCACAGAGCGGTTGCTTGGCTGGCAAGAGGATAGCCAAGGGAGGGCGGCAAAGGAAAAAACCAAGGAGCAAAAGGCAAGAAAAGTTAGAAGACGACACATCAAGCATAAGCAAGTGATAGAATATTTACATGGATAAAGGCCTTCCGGACGGCATTCAAACAAAGTTCGAACATACACCCCGCGGGTGGAATTGCAAAATTTAACCAAGATTGTCCAAGATTCTAGCAAACAGGGGAAAAGAGAAAATCCTAAGGAGCAGCAGAAGGCTCCGTCTGGGTGGTGCCGGTGGGTGCGGCAGAAGGCCCTGGCTGGGCGGTGCCGGTTGGCATGACAGAAGGCTCCAGCTGGACGCTGGGGTCTGCTGTATCGCCTGACGCGGCAGGTGGCTCCATCTGGGCAGAAGAGTCGCTAGTAGCAGTCGGAATGGCGGAGGGCTGGAGGACGGAGTCGGTGGCATCCGTCGGAGGAACGGGGTGGTTGGTTGATTCCCGCCTGGCCATTTCCAGTAGCAGTCGGCGCCTTGGTGCGCGGCTCGTTGCTTGAGGCCCGGTCAGGCTGGGGCTGACCGTCCGCCCCGACCTCCGGCAGGTCGACATCGCTCTCCTCCTCCTCCTCCTCCTCCTCCCCATCTTCCCCTTCATCGCTAGAGTCGATGACTTCAGCTGAATTCTCGCTGTCCTTCGGGTTCAGCCCAAGCCACTCCTGCGGCGCTTCGGCGCCTTCCTCGACCACCTCCGGAACGAAGATGCTGGTGTTGATGAAGTCGGCGATCGCCGCCGCCCTATTGACAAGATCGGCTTCCACCGCCACCAGCTCCTCCTGCGCCTCCAGCCGGAACGTGGCTAGCTGGGCTAGGTCCAGTTTAGGATACCACGCCTTGGCGAGCTCCAAGGCCAGGCGCGCTCCTGCCCGGGCTGCGGAGCCCTTCCACGCTTCCACGCGGTTGGCCGCCACCTCCAGCCAGTCGGCAGTCCGACTTGGGGTGCGCGGAACCGGCAAGCCTGGCCAGAGGGCGGAGACCGCCTGAGCTCCGACGCGCTGGAGACGGCACAACATTCGATGAGCAGGCCGCAGGCAGGCTTGAATGTTGTGGACCTGTTCGCCAAGAGTCCGGGGAGCATAAGTGGCGATCTGCACGCCCTCCACCCTCCGCTCCTCGTGCTGGGCCTCGATCATCTGGATTGCGGCAACAGAGTGGCCTGGGAAGATGTCTGTTTGGACAGAGGGAGAGAAAGGCCAAAGTTATAAGCAAGGGACCGGACTAGATAAGGACCGACAGTTCAAAACAAGAAACCAAGAGAATAAAGCTTACCATCGACCAAGTCTTCAATGCTGCAGAAGCAAGCCATCATCTGGGCTTCCTTGTCAGCCCAGGCGGAGCGCTCGACCTCAAACTCGGCGAGAAGGTCGGCCTCCTTCGTCTTCACCTCCAACTAGGCCACCTTGAGGGCCTCTGCCTGTTCGGCAAGCTGAGTGGCCTGGCGGTCTCGCTCCACGGCCAGCTTGCCGCACTCCGCCTCCTTGCCTCGCAGGGCAGTGTTGGCTTCGCCCAGCTGCTGCTGCAAGACGGCATTGGCCTCTGAAGAAAGAAAGAGAAGGAAGAACATCAGTCAAAAAAAAAGAAGGATGCAGCTAGCCAGGGAGATTCGGCCCGACTGCTCAGCAGTCGGCCCGAATCTCGGGGACTACACCCCGCGGGTGCGCTGGCGCCAAGGTTGTCAGAATCGTGATTTTGAATCGGATCGGAGCTTCGATGGTAGGATCGCAAATCGTAGAATCTTCACTATCAGGATCGTAGAAACGTAGATTCTAAGAACTAAAGTCGTAGAATCATAGGGGTTAGTTTGGATCGTAAAGTCGTAGAATCGTCTAACAGAATCGCGATTCTGACAACCTTGGCTGGCGCGCCCTCACAGAAGAAAGGAAGAGAATCTTACTCACGCGCCTCCCGCGCGTTCCTTTCCGTCGCCTCTCGGAGGCCGGCGGCTGGGTCAATCCGTCGGCTGCTGGAGGAGGTCGTTGATGGCCTGATGACCGAGGCGGCATCCGACCTCTCGAGAGTTAGCGGGGCTCTGGGATAAGAAGACAAGTCAGAAAGCTTTATTAAGACAAATCGGCGAAGAAGCAGAATGCATGGGAAGAATACTTACGCCGACACCATAACCGACACCTTCGGCTGCCTCTGGTACTTGGCCGCCTTGGCCGCGGCTTCCTGCCGCCTGGTCGCCGCGGCCGGGTTCTTGGGCTTCTTGGGCGCGCTGCCAAAGAGGGCAGCGCCTTTCTTCTGCTTGCGCTTGCCGCCACGGGTGGACGGCCCAGAAGAGGGGCCGGCGCCAGTGTTGGCAGTGCTCCGGGCGGGGCGCGGCTCGTCTTCGTCATCATCATCGTAGGGCCAAGTCTCCACGCCACCGCCTTCCTCGGAGCCGGCTGCTCCACCGCCGTTGCCTGTTGCATCGTCCACCAGGGCGGCTGGCCCCAAGTCGGGGTCATCCACGTCGCTCACCACCCTGTCCGGCAGGTAGTCGTCGCTCGGCCCCACGATGGCGGCCGTCGCCTCGGCCATATAAATCTGCGCTCCAGAACGGAGTCACGTCATGACGAAAGCAAGACCAAAAGACAAATCTAAAGGAAGAAATAGAGGGGACTTACGGCAGGCGGCGGATTGTGGTGGGAGTACGGCCACTTCCCGTACCGCCAGTCTTCCTCCAACACCTTGAGGTCGAAGATCTCATTCACCACCCGCGCAACCTCGGCAGGTGGCATCCCTTTCGTGCACAACTGGCACGGGTCGCGGTGCTCGCCCATCCGAAATATTGGATGAGGTCGGCTCTAGAGCGGGAGGATCCGGCGCTCAACAAAGGCAACAAGGAGGTCGGAGGCCACGAGGCCCTCCGACTCCTGGAGTACTCGGAGTCGGCTGATGGCGGCCGCCGCGTCCGTCGACACCAGCTTCGGCTTGTACCCCAGTTGGGCCAAAGCCCGGTAGGGGGGCCGGCCTCGCAGGGCGGCAGGTTGAGGAAGTCGGTAGACGGATCTACGTTCTCGACGTAGAAGTAGGACTGCCGCCACATTTTCACCGACTGGGCCAGCTTGATGACGGGGAAGGTTTTCCTCTTCGCCGGCCGGTGCACGGTGACGTAGCCGCCACACTCGGCTGCCGTGTCCTTGGCGGAGGTGCCAAGTTTCCCGTAGAAGAACGCTCCCCATAGCTCGATCGTGGGGAGGATGCCGATGTAGCCCTCGCACGCCATGACCAAGGTGGAGAGCAGGGTCACGGTATTGGGCGTCATATGATGAGGTTGGAGGTGGTTGAAGTTGAGGAACGAGCAGAAGAAGCCGCTCACCAGGAGGCCGAAGCCGCGGAAGAAGTGCAAGCGGCAGACAACCCGCTCGTTCCCCCGCGGCGCCGGCGAGATCTCCGTCTCTGGTGGCACCCGTGCCTTGACGAATGCCGTGTTGGGCATCCGGTGCATGTCGCAGAGGAAGGTGATGTGGTCCTCGATGACCGTCAAGACGTCCCAGTCGCTACCCTTCTCACTACGACCAGCAAGGAGCAGCGACAGCACTATGGTGGAGAGTGCGAGACGAGGAAGAGGAAGTGGGCGGGGGCGCGCGTGCCCCGCCGCACCCCTCCCTCCCCCTACTTATAGCCCTCGGGCTATGAAGCCGAGGGGACAAGGCGTGGGACGTGGGATTAACTGCGCCCACGCCCCCACATCCCCGCGTTCTCCGCGCAGACTTACTGTGCCGTGAATAAACGTGGGAATCGCAACCGCCTGCCTCGGCGCAGCAGATCCGCCTGCGCGCCGAGGCCCGACCCACTGTCACGTCCCATCAGGAGCGTGGGATGGCAGGCTGGCCGGGCTGGCAGGCGCCGCATGGCACCCCTACAGCAGGCGGCGTCCTGAGGAAGCTTAGAAGGCACGCCACCTGCCTTCTCGCCGAGGAGTTCGAAATCGATCAACCTCCCGCCCAGACGAAGCCGGTTTCAGCAATCGGCTGGCCGCAAGGCGGACCGACGCTCTCCTGGAGCTCGGCCGGAGGGGGGAAGCCACTGAGACTTCGCGGCCCCTCGACCACAACGCCTCACCGGCTTCGGGGACTACTGTCGGAGTAATGGGCCATGGGTAGCCTCACCCAGGTCCCAGGATTTATCAAGACTTGGGGCCAGCTTCGCCTAGCTCGCCCCCAGGCTGAAGCTCCGCCCTCTGGGGGCCGGCTGGCTCGACGGCCGGCTACCAGTGGGTGGCCAACCCATGCCAACAACGCTACGAATGGCCGGCTCCAGCCTGCCGGCCTCCAGAGAGGGCGGCATTAGGTAGGCAGTCACACCGCGGCCTCGGTACAACCGAGCTCCCATCGAGAGTACAAGCTAGAGCGTGGCTACAGTGAAGTGCGTCGCCCCCGATGCCCGGGACAAGCATGGCTACAGTGCTCCGTACAGGCAGAGATCTCCGCACGGGAGGGCACTGTGCCATGTCTCACCTGACGTCGCTCCAAGCAGGCGGAACCCTGTTCCCCACGACGACCTGTCGGTACGGCCTGCCAGCCGCGGGCCCTACCGGGCAGTGACACCACAGAAGACGGCGGACACCCAGTCAGTCGGGCTTGGGAGGGGCCGGCTTCCAGCAGGCGGCCGTCCCTTACCCCGAGACATGCATGCCATTAACCTGATGAGACCAGGTGTGGCGACAGTAACCTCCCGCCAGCCGGCGGGACTGTAGCCACGATAAGATGACCAAGCCCTCGTCATAGACGGCACGACTACAGTAAGCAGCCACCAACCAGCCGGCAGGCCTCACTAGGCGGCGGGCCCCAGTAGTCGGCGGAGAAGCTGGAGGCTGGAACGCTGACAGACGGGCACCAGTAGCCGGCCCGATTACCATTGTACCCCTAGGGGCAGGCCTATTTAAGCCCCCCAGGCCACCCATGCAAAGGGTCTGATAGAACTAGCCAGTTACCTAGGGCAGGGAAGAGCTAGCCTGGCCTTCTCCTTCCTCTAGACACAGCTCAAGGAGCAACTTGTATCGCTAGTGCCATAGTGATCATGCGGAGACCCTGCAGAGCAGGAGTAGGGGTATTATCTCCACGGAGAGCCCCAAACCTGGGTAAAGTTCGCCGGCGTAAGTGTCTACGCCTTATCCCGCTTCCAGGCACTGGCGACGTTCTACTCGCTCCCACCATGATAAGCAATCCTTTGGCATATGTCGCACCCAACGCCCGACAATACTACCAAGGTTCTCTCTTATTGGAGGCAAGAAAGTGCCATCGCTGATCTGAAATTAAAGCACATGACCCAAGACAAGAATGAATTATTTAGTGATGAAATAGACAGGGATAGCTATGCAAAACATAATACATCACCTGAACTTATGGAGTGTCAAGAGTG
Organism: Triticum timopheevii; assembly: GCA_963921465.1. NCBI lineage: Eukaryota > Viridiplantae > Streptophyta > Magnoliopsida > Poales > Poaceae > Triticum > Triticum timopheevii. The sequence continues at coordinate 20,503,973 of OY997270.1, read as the reverse complement.
CGCTCTCTCGGACATATTCAGAAGAGAGGATGTCCCAAAATTGAAAGAATATTTGACAAAGCACTCAAAAGAGTTTCGTCATATACATTGTTCTCAAGTTAGAAAGGTTGGTACTTTCGGTAACAGAAGTACATGTACTCCCTACCATCTATCTTATTTACTTCCGATTTCATATCTTGGTGTAGGTGTATAACCCAATGCACGATGAAACGTTTTATCTGACGTAACACCACAAGAGGAAGCTTAAACTTGAATTTGGTGAGCCGTACTACCTGAACAATCACTTAATACGTTAGAAGTTTCAAATAAAAGTGAACTGAAGTCTTATACGTACATCTTTCCAAGTTGGTAATGCGATTCAGGAGTAGAGCTATGAAATATAGTACAAAAGCTCGGAGAACCTGTTTTCTCATACCAGCCGGTTGTCAACATCAAGTACGAAATCTTCAGGGATATATCTCCTGAACACACTATAGGTATAGACACGATCATATTTGATGGCAAAAAACTGGTTTATTATTTCTGTAATATGTAAGTGATTGTGCTATTCCATTACTTTTGTAGACTTATACCAAGATTGCTCTAGACTTTGTTTCCGCGGAGAATGATAAACGATGTATGATGCTGAACGAAGATTACTGCTTATTACCCAAAGAGCACAGATCAAAGGAAGACAAACTCGAGGTGAACCTTTTTACATGAATACATTAACCCTATGTTTTGGTGCAAACATAGTTTAATTGAATTATGTTCCAGAACACAAACTCAATCATATTGGGCTCTCTGATTACATGCTTGTTGATTCTAGATTTCTACTTGCATGTGCCTTTGCTTGAGGAACTGTGATAGACATATTATTTAACAAATGCAGGTCAAGAAGATGATCGTATATGCTGTTAATTGTGCCGTTCAGACCTTGAAAGACGATCTGAAACATTTTCTCCCGGAAAGGAGTGACTTGGAAGGAAGCCCTTTATTATCAGATCTGCAGTTCTTGCTAGACAATTTGTGACATGCTTTCTCCTTGAGGCAACAGAATTAAGTTTATTAGAATATGTAAAATAGGAGGAAAAGTGCTTACAGATCGCATCCAGGTGCTGCAGAAAACAGTGGTTAAACTTATTTAGTATAGCTTTTATTTGAGGCACTTGGGCCTAATATTGAAATATTAAGATGGAGATTTAAATTATGTACTCTTGTTTTGTAAACACTATCTTGCAATTGCTTCGTGGACCATGGGAGGGATGATTCCTAGAAGCCATGTTTTCCAATAATTTCAACAGCTCTGTGTTAAGTAGCTTAGTTATTAATTTTTATTTCTGTAGTATAATCCTGGGAGGTTAGTGGACGAAGAAACATAATCTCATCGGTTATTTTCTAAGGAAGACAGTAGGGGTTCTCTGTTGTGTATTTTTTTTACAAGTTTGTATATGAAAAGAAAAAGACAACGTAAAAGGGCCGGTCAGCTTAGGCTAATCTTGTTGCATGAGTTGTCATTTGTAATTCCCTCAACATGGATACATAAAATACTACCTGTACTAATTCCCTCAACATGGACACATCCCACTTTATCAACTCCACTACTTTTATTTCTCCTCCCCTTCCTCCTCTTTTGACACACAAAAGATGGTGTTGGCCAAATGGCTAGCACCCAAAAGCATAGGCTTCTCCACCATGCAGATGAGTGAAACAATGTACTCTCACGAGTCAGGCAAAACATGGAAGGAGACGTATGTTTAGGAGGTTCTATCTATATTTCAGCCAATTGTTAGTTTCTCATGTCTCAGTACAGGTTCTTTATGTAGGGAAAAGTGCAACTTACACTTTTTTACGAGATCACACTTTTCTACAGAAGTACAATTTGCAATTTTCTAAGATGTGCATGTTGGCGCCGCCCTCTCGCAGCGCCACTTCTTCTTCTTCCTCTCCTCTCACAACTCTCACTTGTGTTTCTCTCTTCTTCTCTCAAGAACACACACAAGAGAAAGAAGACTCAACACACACACACACACATGCATACCTCACCAGACAGAAACTAGCTTTGCCTCTTCCTCCCGGTGAGACACACGTATGCTACATCTTTTTCTCCAGCCCTCACGGCCTCTTCCATTACTGAATGAGATGACTATTTATACAAAGTTTGGCACTCAGCCAAGAACCACGCACTCACGCCGGCCATCACACCCGGCCACCACGTCTCCAGACTAGTTGCTCCACTAACCAGCTAACTACATGCACTAACCCATGATCTTATCTTCTCCTAGAATCTCTCTAGGATCGAAAGACTAGTACGTGCATGCAGCTGACTACTAGATAACTACACCACGCATGCAGCTAACACCCTCACAAACACACCAATTCTCTTGGCTCCAACGTACTGATCCATCCAGCCGGTCTTGCTTCAATCCTTCCACGCGCTTGCCGTATCACACGACCTTGCCGTGTCATCCGACTCAACCTAAACCAACCCATCATGCTCCAGCCTTGTCGCGTCTTACCGACTCTCATGGCATCACCGCATCACACGGCACAGTCGGCATCTCGTCGCGCTCGCCGCATCGCACGGCACCCGGCATCTCGCCTCCTCTGCGCATCTTCGCTGAAAGTTTGTTGGACTAGCTACTCTCTAAACTATGCTACATGCATAATGAAAGCAAACTAAAATGCTGATACAATAATATCAAGATTACTGCTAACAGTGCAACTAACACTTTTATATGAACTAAAGTTGCACTTCTCTAAGTCAATGGGGACTTACAAATATCACACAGTGAAAGCATGATCCTCATTTGTTTTGCATGCAAGTTATGCAACAGAAAGCATCCAGAATGAGATCACCCCACGGAAAATTTTGCAATGCTGGCCCAAACTCAATCTTGGGACAGATTCTTAAAACCAAATACATCCCTATTTGTGATCCTCTTGTATCTATCCCTCGTGCTGGTTCCAGGATCTAGAAAATTGATTGTGGAAGTTAGGAGTAAGTTCAAGAGCCATGTTAAGTTTGTGGTTGGTAATGGCACTTCTACTAAGATTTTGGTTGGATTGGTGCATAGAGGAATGCCTCATTTGGATCACGTTCTAAACCTTATTTTCCTATTGCCCTGATCAGGGAATCTCACATTATGGAGCTCTCTATTATTAAGACTAGCCACGATGGGAGTAACTTCAGAAGAGGTGAGCATCCAGATCTTGGCGGCTGAGATCTCCAACTGAGGGATGGTCACGCCCAGCAGCGCCCTCGCGGACGTGATGAAGAAGAAGGCGGCGCCAACATCGTACGGAGAAGATGTACCATGCAGAGTGACACGCCGCGGCTCCAAGATGATGACGGCGGCCGTGGGCATGGATACGGCGGGCAAGACCCCGGCGGCGGCGGGCGACGGTGCCGGTAACGTGAGTACAGACTGAAATATCCATGTTCCCGACCCGTCCGTCCGTGTATCTTTCCATTCTCGGCGTGGCTGGAATTTCTTGTATTTTTGGAAGCTAGTTAATTAATGGGCTAATATAACTTTCCATACTCTACTTTTGATTCAAGAGCAGCCGCAACCGTGTGACTGCGACGAGGCGATGGCGACGTGCCGCGAGAGGGCATGCTCTAGTGCCGCCTGTGCCAACAAGCACAGGTCCTGGCCCTTGCTATCTAGCGATCGATCCATCACCATATATAGCTAGCTTAGCTTCTCGTGCATGTACACCTGTCATCTCATTGTTATATACTCCAATTGATATGTAATTGGTCGATGTATTCTTAATTCTAGTTTCGTACGTAGGTGCGAAGGCCTCTCAGAGTGCCAAATCTGCAAGGAAAGGAATGCACGCTACTTGTTGCATTACCTTCTCCGTGTTTGTCAGACATGAATAAGGAGCAGCTAGCTAAGAGGCAAATCGAGGCCAAGATGACAGGTGAATACGTATATATTATGACGAACATCATGAACAGTCTATTATTTTTTTCTGTGGGGATGAACAGTCTACTTACCACCAGCAGCCCGAGGCTTGAGATCTATATATTATAAGCCGCTTGTTAAATTTTTGTGCTAATTAATCTCATTTTACTTATTCCCACAAATTCACAGGGGTGTCATTATACCATCTACGCATAGAACAAGTCGTGTTCGACAAAGACGACATGGTCTACTGGTACGCCTTGATCCTATGTAAAACATGATTCTGCCAGTAGATTCCATCGATACAATCTTTAATATAATGTGTGCATTACATTTTTATTTTCTTTGTAGCAATAATTGCGACATGTCAATTTACGATCTCCACAGAAGGTGCCCAGACCCGAAGTGCGGCTACGAGCTATGTGTCCTCTGCTGCAATGAGCTCGACGAGAACAACCTCCGAGGCTGTTGTGAGGAGATGGAGGACGATTACCCGGAAAATGGACCCAACTACTTGCATGGAGGCAATCGACAGACGTGCTCCTCATCAGCAGGCGAAGGTCAAGACATTGCAAGACAGTCAAAGAATCAAAAAATAGTTTAGTGGGTAGGGAACGTAGTTGCCAACGGTGGCTGCATCCCTTGCCCTCCCGCCGAGGTCGGGGGCTGCGGTCGCCTGACTCTTGAACTGAGACGGCTCTTCCCGGAGGACTGGCTTACGCATATCGAGGCAGAAGCCACAACGTTCAAACTCTTCTTGCCCGCTTCTGATGTGGTGAGTCCCGATGATGCATGCAGCTGCCTTTGCAGTTCGTCTCTGGAGAAAATGAGAGCTGCGTCCAGGGATAACTCAAATGATAATTGGCTGTATTACCCGGTGTCAGACACTTCAAAGCCGGATGACCTCAAGCATTTCCAGGAACATTGGGTGAGGGGAGAGCCAGTCGTTGTTCGAGGCATCCTGGGTAAGATGTCAGGTTTGAGCTGGAAGCCACGGACCATGTGGTCTAAGATACATGGTGATGATAGGCCTTCAGATATTGTGAACGTGAAGGCTGTCGACTGCCTTAGTGGTTGTGAGGTGAGCAGCATTTTTCTCCTTTTATCACTAGATTTGCATGATATAGTTCTCCCTCTGATTGTCTAAATCTGTGTTAAAGTATACTATTTGCACTAACACACGGAAATAACATACATAATTTAATCTCAAACAATAGTACTCAATACTTTGAATTAGTACAATACCAGAGTTCCAATAGAGAGTCCCTAGCTAGCTGAGAAAAGCAGTAGATTGAACATATAAAGGGTTCAATGCCTTTTATATACCTATTTATATCACATGCAATTGGGTTCACGCCCTTTAAGTAAGTTTTTCTATCCTTATGAAAAGATGAAGAGGAAAAGTTAATTTGTTTAAGCTTCTTTCTCAGGTTGAAATACCCAATACCGACTTCTTTAAAGGGTACTACAAATGTCGAAGTTATGGTAATGGTTGGCCAGAGATGCTCAAACTGAAGGATTGGCCTACTTCAAATCAATTTGAATATCTCTTACCAAACCATGCAGAAATATATAAGACTTCATTACCTCTCCAACCATACACCAACCCGAATTTTGGCTCCCTTAATATTTCAACTTTCCTTCTTAACCACGTCCACAAGGTTGATTTGGGCCCAAAATCATACATAGCATATGGTATTTCACAAGAACTTGAACGAGGAGATTCTTTTACAAAGCTTCACTGTGACGACCGATGCGGTAGATGAGATAGATAAGTGTCTACGCAAAACATAATACATCACCTGAACATTTGGAGTGTCAAGAGGGCGCTCTCTCGGACATATTCAGAAGAGAGGATGTCCAAAAACTGAATGAATATTTGACAAAGCACTCAAAAGAGTTTCGTCATATACATTGTTCTCAAGTTAGAAAGGTTGGTACTTTTGGTAACAGATGTACACGTACTCCCTATCATCTATCTTATTTACTTCCGATTTCATATCTTGGTGTAGATGTATAACCCAATGCGCGATGAAACGTTTTTTCCGACGGAACACTACAAGAGGAAGCTTAAACTTGAATTTGGTGAGCCGTACTACCTGCACAATCACTCAATATGTTAGAAGTTTCAAATAAAAGTGAACTAAAGTCTTATACTTTCATCTTTCCAAATTGGTAATGCAATTCAGGAGTAGAGCCATGGACTATAGTACAAAAGCTCAGAGAAGCTGTTTTCTCATACCAGCTGGTTGTCCACATCAAGTATGAAATTTTCAGGTATATATCTCCTGAACACACTATAGGTATAGACACGATCATATTTGATGGCAAAAAACTGGTTTATTATTTCTGTAATATGTAAGTGATTGTGTTATTCCATTACTTTTGTAGACTTATACCAAGATTGCTCTAGACTTTGTTTCCGCGGAGAATGATAAACGATGTATGATGCTGAACGAAGATTACTGCTTATTACCCAAAGAGCACAGATCAAAGGAAGACAAACTAGAGGTGAACCTTTTTACATGAATACATTAACCCTATGTTTTGGTGCAACCATATTTTAATTGAATTATGTTCCAGAACACAAACTCAATCATATTGGGCTCTCTGATTACATGCTTTTTGATTCCAGATTTCTACTTGCATGTGCCATTGCTTGAGGAACTGTGATAAACATATTATGTACAAAATGCAGGTCAAGTAGATCATCGTATATGCTGTTAATCGTGCCATTCAGACCTTGAAAGACGACCTGAAACATTTTCTCCCGGAAAGGAGTTACTTGGAAGGAAGCCCTTTATTATCAGATCTGCGGTTCTTGCTAGACAATCTGTGACATGCTTTCTCCTTGAGGCAACAAAATTAATTTTATTATAATGAAGATGTAAAATAGGAGGAAAAGTGCTTACAAATCGCATCCAGGTGCTGCAGAAAATAGTGGTTAAACTTATTTAGTATAGCATTTATTAGAGGCACTTGGGCCTAAAATTGAAATATTGATGGACATTTGAATTATGTACTCTCGTTTTGTAAACACTGTCTTGCAATTGCTTCGTGGACCATGGGAGGGATGATTGCTAGTAGCCATGCTTTCCAATAATTTCAACAGCTCTGTGTTAAATAGCTTAGATATTAATTTTTATTTCTGTAGTATAATCCTGGGAGGTTGCTGGACGAAGAAACATAATCTCATCGGTTATTTTTTAAGGAAGACAGTAGGGGTTCTCTGTTGTGTATTTTTACAATTTTGTATATGAAAAAAAGGCAACGTAAAAGGGCCGGTCAGCTTAGGCTAATCTTGTTGCATGAGTTGTCATTTGTAATTCCCTTAACATGGGCACATAAAATACTACCTGTTCTTATTCCCTCAACATGGACACATCCCACTTTATCAACTCCACTACTTTTATTTCTCCTCCCCTTCCTCCTGTTTTGAAACACAAAAGATGGTGCATGGAGTGTGTGTGTGCACTCCATACGACATGAGCAATGGAAGCACCTGAATGGTGCTGCCCCATTTTCCAGATAAATATAAAAATTGTAGTTCCGCCATTTTCAACTTTTTCACCCAAAGGAGGGGTACCACATATACGATCTCAATTTAGAATTTCTATTTTCAATACCTTACAAATAGTTTTACTTCTTTTGTTGAAGAACCCATAAATTCAGAAGTTGATAGATCGACTGCATGTCCACAAATGATATAAAAGGATAAGTACCACAAACAAATATGGAAATTGCAACATCCTCATCTTAGAAGCTTGCAATTACTAGAGATCTATTAGTTCTATTGTCACTATGATGGGACTATTTTCACAAAAATCTCTTTCGAATTTTCATCTTCTGACATTTGTTCCAAAATCCTGTCAATGGAAATAAATTCTGATGAAGAGTTCACTCCGCAGGCTGTGGCTCACTTGAAAACAAAAAATTTGGACATTTTCTCCTTCTTAGCTTGTATATCATATTTGCCCTTCTCTTGTGTTCCTTCTGTGATTAGATTGTACGTATGGACAATCTTTTGCTGACCAATTCAATATGCACGTCCAATCGCCTGCCTTTTGACAGAAGGGTTCCACACAACATCGATCGAGGGGCACCACACGTGACACTACAAAGAGGGTGATACCTTCTCCACACATCTTGGTCGATGCAAGCATCACCTTGACCTTGCTCTCCATATCATTGAAGTCCACCATGATGGCCTTCCGAGTTTTAACGGAGACATTTCCATTCATATACAGGAGCTCGTTGTGTTTAGTCTAGTTGAACTGTTTCCTCGGCTGTTCCATGGCCAAGTCCAGTGGTTCAAGGTACTGGCTAAACACACGCACTCGCTCTTTTAAAGCTTATCCACTGGAATTTCTGCCTTTGTCGAGTGCAATATGTTAGGAAGTCAGCAATAGTATCTTTGCCGAGTTCCTACCAAAGAAGTACTCAACAGAAATTAAAACTCCGGGTTGAGTCCGAGGAGTGCATCAATTTTTGGATATTTCTGCATGAACGCGATATTGGACATACTTTCTTGAGGATTATTTTTCTTACAGTATTGTGTGCTGTTCTGAAACATGTGCCCATAAATTTTAAAGCCTTTTTCGAGGTAATCTTCACCATCGCGTTGGTGTCAAACCAGCCCGACAATGTTGCTCCAGGGCTGCCGACTTGCACTAGATAGATCATCGCTTTGTCGAGCCGAGGTCAACCTCATTGGATCATCACCTTGGTGAGCCGACCAAGATTTTGGCATGGCGAAGGCTAAATCATCACCAATATCATCTCCCCATGAATTACACGAGGCGACCACACTATCATCGCCACACAGTTACTTCATCAACCTAGGATCGACCGCGTCACTAATTTTGACCTGCGTCGGCATCACCATGCCGCCTCTTCTTCAAGCCAACATCCAACACGCCGACCTGCTCCCACTCGTCAGCTGAAATGGAGGCTTTGACACCTCGGCTGGACCGGGGGCTTTGACTCATCAGCAGACCGTGCCACCATTTCTTCAAGCCAATATACAACACACCGACCTGCTTCAACTCATTAGCTGACCGTGCCCCTATTCTTAAAGACAACATCCCAAAAGCCAAAAATTCAAAGACGTACATGGAATTTACACATTTTGAAAAGCACGACTTCATTTTTACAAAAGTGGATGATACATTTTGACCAAAATAAATCTGAACTTTTTCTTCAGGTTGTTCTCACGCAGGAGTCGGATCCATTGTCTGTGTAATCATTTTCCATCTCCCGATGATATACAACGATCAACTCGAGTCAGGCTCTCAGCACCTTCTACGCAAATGTTGTTGGGAAGTGATGAAAAAGTGTGAAGCACACATGACATACATCAAAAGTTGTATTGATGCCTTCTAAAAAACAAATTGGACTTATGGAATATGATATCGGTAAAAATGACATACATACTGTCAAGACATGCAAACAAACCCCTTAGGTCTGAGGTATCCAGCCTATTCTATCCCAGATTGAAAAAAAATACACTTGTGAATTTGGAAATGAACAGAGACCGACCATAAAAAATATAAAGCTAGAACATTAGAAATGTCCACACAAGATAGGAGAGTCTGATCGTTTATATGGTCAGACTTGTGTGAGCCTAGCTATAGCTATGGGCTGGTGCATGGAGTGTGTGTGTGTGCACTCCATACGACATGAGCAATGGAAGCACCTGAATGGTGCTGCCCCATGATGTCTACTACACAACCTTCTTCTTGTAGACGTTGTTGGGCCTGCAAGTGCACAAGTTTGTAGGACAGTAGCAAATTTCCCTCAAGTGGATGACCTAAGGTTTATCAATCTGTAGGAGGCGTAGGATAAAGATGGTCTCTCTCAAGCAACCCTACAACCAAATAACAAAGAGTCTCTTGTGTCCCCAACACACCCAATACAATGGTAAATTGTATAGGTGCACTAGTTCGGCGAAGAGATGGTGATACAAGTGCAAAATAGATAGTAGATAAAGGTAATTGTAATCTGAAATTATAAAAATAGCAAGGTAGCAAGCGATAAAAGTGAGCGTAAAGGTATTGTAATGATAGGAAACAAGGCCTAGGGTTCATGCTTTTCCTAGTGCAAGTTCTCTCAACAATAATAACATAGATCATATAACAAGCCCTCAATATGCAACAAAGAGTCACTCCAAAGCCACTAATAGCGGAGAACAAACATAGGGATTATGGTAGGGTACGAAACCACCTCAAAGCTATTCTTTCGGATCAATCTATAAAAGAGTTCGTACTAGAATAACACCTTAAGACACAAATCAACCAAAACCCTAATGTCACCTAGATACTCCATTGTCACCTCAAGTATCCGTGGGCATGATTATACGATATGCATCACACAATCTCAGATTCATCCAACCAACATAAAAGTACTTCAAAGAGTGCCCCAAAGCTACTACCGGAGAGTCAAGAACGTGTGCCAACTCATATGCATAGGTTCATGGGTGGAACCCGCAAGTTGGTCACCAAAACATACATCAAGTGGAACATGATATCCCATTGTCACCGCAGATAATCATGGCAAGACATACATCAAGTGTTCTCATAAAGACTCAATCCGATAAGATAACTTCAAAGGGGAAACTCAATTCATCACAAGAGAGTAGAGGGGAAGAAACATCATAAGATCCAACTACAACAGGAAAGCTCAGGATACATCAAGATCGTGCCATAGAGGGAACACGAGAGAGAGAGATCAAACACATAGCTACTGGTACATACCCTCAGCCCCGAGGGTGAACTACTCCATCCTCGTCATGGATAGCGTCGGGATGATGAAGATGGCCTCCGGTGATGGGATCCCTGTCGTGGATTTGTCACGGCAGATGTCCTTGTGAAAGGACTTAGTCGCGAGGCCAACGCATCTATGTGGTAGCTTGAGAGGGGTCGAGTGGGACGAGAGACGCAGGGCGGATCAACACACAAGACAAGGATTTAGACAGCTTCAGGCCCCGGGAAACATCATCCGGTAAAAACCCTACATGCTGTTTGAGGTTAGGTCTCATTATCATCACGAGGGAGTCGCCGTAAACCGGCGCTCCTCTTTGTGTCTAGCCCTAAGATTGTTTCTTCTTGCTTGTAGCTTGTCCCTCCTTGGGAAGCCCTGCCCATCCTTATATATGTTGAAGGGGCGGGTTACATGTGGAGTCCTATTAGGATTAGGACTAGTCTATCTCTAATACAAACCGGATACAAGTCCAGGTCTTAACTCCTTGTAAGACAAATATTCCTTATGTCTTTCCTCTTAAACCGGCCCACCATAGTATGAACCGGCCTTCATGAACCGCCCGTTGGGCCACCAGGTCTTGTCGCTCCTCGCACCCGCCTGCCGGATTACCAATGAGTCGTGAACCGCCAGGTCCAAACGGGTCGCCGGTGAACCGCCAAGCGTCAGCGGGGTCTCAAATAAACCGCCAAGTCTGGCCGGGTTAACTTCCGGCCGGTTTACACCGCGGGGTATATCCCCGACATTAGCCCCCAAGTTTAGCTTGGATTTATCCATGGTAAACTTATGCTGCAAAATAAACACCAGAACAAATTTGGCAAATTGTGCTCCGGGTTAAGAATTCTTGTAGACCGGCACCTGATCGTTCCTAAGTCCTTTGTCATTTCCTCCTTCTAGAAAATCCGGGTCAATAACCAGCTTCATACCCAAATTGCTGATGTTGGCTTCTTATAGAAAAAATATTGTGAAGAATAATCCACTTGAGTCGGCTTCCAAAGCGCCGGTTTAAGAAATATTGGTCTTGAAATACTCATCTGACATTCAACCGGTTTGAAGATGCAGAACTTGCCAGTTTTATCATTGCCAAAGACTGTCGGGTTGCAGCCACAGGGTCATAATGATTGGTGACGCCGGTTCAACCTAGTTTGCTCAATCAAAGAATTTGAAAATATTTCTTCGATAATAATATAATACCTGTAGCCCCCAAGTCTTTAAGCAGAACAAAGTGGTGGCTTAAGACTTTGCTTCAATATAAATACTGCCACTTTTAAAGAAATCCATGTTGTTCATCCCAGTGACTAGTAAAAACTGAATACTCCATACCATGTAGCCCCCAAGTGCCGGGTTGTCATGCTTGCAGCAACCTGGGACTTGTAATTGTCTTATACTCATAAAAACTTCAACCAGTGTAGCCCCCAAGGGCCAGGTCATTATGCAATAATGAGCAGGGACTTTGTAGGTATAATCATGTAGATTTGAGCAATGATGTGTAGCCCCCAAGGGCCGGCTCAGTAAGATAATATTGAGATGGGACTTAATATATACTTCAATGAAAATGACATCATATGATGTAACCCCCATCATGGGACTTGAATCCACGTCCACAAGGTTAAGAGCCTTGTGCTTTTACCAACTAAGCAGTGGACCCTTCAATATAATGAATAAAAACTTTTGTACCTTCAACTATTGACAGGAGCAATTGGTAGCCCCCAAGGGCCATCTCATTATGATGTAATGAGTCGGGTCTTCAATAAGGCCAATAAAAATGACTTTGCATTAGCCCCCAAGTGTCATCGTGCATGCTTGCAGCGATATGAGACTTGCATATTTGATGTAATCTCAATTTGAATAATGTAGCCCCCAAGTGCCGGGTCGTAAGCCTGCAGCGACTCGGGACTATTCCTTCAATTGTAGAATAAATCATATCCATTAATAATATGATAACCATTGCGCTAAAAGCGACTTTGAAAAACCTCAAGTATAATATTGGTCATTGATAACCATAATAAAAATCCAGCCGTGTTGGCTATTAAAGATAACATAATCTGGTATGAAAAACCTTATTCATTCAATATCATAATGAAAATTCAGCCAAGTTTGGCTATTTGAATAATATAACCCAATGATTTATAAGCGCATGATTCCAATGGCACAATCCAAATATCTACTGGCGACTTATAGTCCAAAGCCAGGTCGGGTTAACAAACACCGGATGATTGCTCATCATATACTGGCGACTTATCGTCTTAAAGCCAGGACGGTTTAATAAACACCGGATAATTTATCATCATGCTTTATTCAACCTGTCTCTGCATACAATAAGTTTAAAGTGTCCTGGCGGCTTACCACCGGACGGGTCATAATGCCCAACATATAACCCAGGTTTATAACCAAGGCTGCACTTAAGAATAATCAATGAAATATATCATACCTGTGACGTTGAATCACATCATTGGTTTACCAACTTTTTGTAGTAAGGGTGATAACCCCAATCTTGAGTAATGATAACTCCTTTCATACTGTGCCGGTTTATGATAAAACCGTACCGGGTTGTGATAAACACCGGTTTAACCATATATAATACTGGCGACTCATAGTCAAACCAGACCGGGCGGATAGTCTCCGTATTATGATTTGATCATGTACTGACAACTTGTAATTGAAAATCAAGCCGGGTTAATGAACACCAGTTTACTCCATAATAAGATGGTAACATAAAATCAAACCGGGCAGATAGTCTCCGTATTAGGATTTAACCGTGTTCCGCCAATTTGTAATTGACAGTTTGAACCGGATTAACAATGTCGGTTTAAAAAACGCAACAAAAATCAAATAACAGTTATGAAAAAAATATGGAAGCAAAGGCAATAATAAAACCGTTTGCAAAAAGAGGCTTTACTGAGCCGATCAGATGGTGTTACCATGGTCGGACACGACCAAGCTCCCAATAAGGTGTAGCTATGGTTCAAGTCAGCCAGGTCCCCAACTGAAACCGTGGCATTATGCCGATCAAGTGGCGTGGCAATGGTTCGGGTTCGACCAAGCCCCCAAGTGACTCTATGACCTTAGGCCGATCAAGAGGCGTGACTGGTTCAGACTTGACCATGTCCCCAAGTGATCTGGTGGCTTTCGCCTATCAAAAGGTGTTGCATTGGTTCGGACACGACCAAGCCCCCAAGTGATGTTGTGGCACTAGGCCGATCAAGAGGCGTGGCTATGGTTCGGATACGACCAAGCCCCCAAGTGATCAATAATATGATAAGCCAATAAGGCATGATACCCATGTTTGGACCGCGCATCATGGCAGCAGGTCCTCTTTGGCACCCTTTAACTTTTTGCAAGAGATAAATCCTTCTTGAACCGGGATTTTGAACCGGATATTGAGAGCTTCAAAGCTTTGTGGGAGACATCTTTCCCTTGAACCGGATTGTAAACCGGAATCTTCATTTTCAGCCGGAAATTTTCTGATGGCCTTTCAACTGGAACTTGCGAGAAGTTAATTCTTTTTTGAACCGGACATTTTTAAACCGGATTTGAGTGCTTGAGAGCTTTGTTGTAGAATATATTTCCCTTGAACCGGATTGTAAACCGGATACTTGAGAGCTTTAGTGAGACTGACTTCCCTTGAGCCGGATTTTAAACCGGAATCCTTTCTAATGATCTGGAACTTCTTAATTGAGCCGGGATTTTGTAACTGTCATATACTTACTAAGCCGGAAATTTTCTGACGGCCTTCAAATAACAGTAGCCTCCGGGACCGGGTTATCTTTCCCTCCATCGTCCTGGGGTTCTTAAATTTGCTGGCAAGATTTGCTTAATCATGTCATCGTAGCCCCCGAGTCTCAAGGTGACTCAAGGAGTTGGCTTGAAACTCTCCATATTTGACTGTGATATAAACCGGCATAACTTGTATATTATTAGTGTTGATAACACGATGTGAATCCACAGAAGGTTGTGATGACTGCGGCGGGTTATAAATGATCACGTATGAGCCGTGTCAGCAACTCGGCAAATGGTTCCTTCCAACTGGCGATTTGAAGTTAACCAAACTGTAGTGGCAGCGACTTGTGCGCCTGCCCATTGAGCCATCCAGTATAGACGGCGGTTGATAGTATATGATAATTTGCCTCCATTTTGAAAGAAAACCAGGCTACCCAAGCTGTGACTTGCTCATACTTAATAAACAGCTCATGCAGACAGGTACGGCCCGGTATGTTGATGTAGACCAGGCCGTGAGAGATGGACGGAAATACGACCACAGCATTAGAGGCCGCACAGACAGATGAGTCAGTCGCGGCGTTGTAAACCGGTTCGGACGGGCGAGTTGATGTAAACCGGGTCGTAAGGGCGGCGTCTTGCATGCGTCCATTCACCGTGTAATGTGGAACGAACGAACACCGGGCAGGACGTTGCCAGCGCGTGCTTCGTACCCATGGTATAAACCACGTTTATAATGAATAGTTGTCCTGCATACAATATTGCAGACCAAGGCAAAGATAAACTGCTCTTTGACAAAAATAATATGCACTAATAAAATATATATTAGATGGATATCACCTGATGTGTTAGGCCAGAAATTATCCGCCATAGAGTTGATAATCACCACAGTGATGCTAAAATTAATCACGGCCGAGTCGGCCAGACGAGCAGACGGATTATCCGGCCGCGGTGTTGTAAACCGGTGCGGACGAGCAAGTTGTCCTCCGTGTTGTAAACCGGCGCGGACGCATGAACCTGTGGCCAGGGCGGACGGGCGAGTCGTCCGTGGTGCTGTAAGGTGGTACGGACGGGCGAGTTGGCCGGCGCGTTGATGTAAACCGGACTACGGGGCGGCGGTTTGTGTCCGATTTATCAGTGTGATATACGCAGATGCTGGTGTAGAACAGCTAGCGCGCGCCGTTCGCAGTAGGGTAACACTTTTATAGTGAGCACTTGTCCTGTATAAAAAGATATAGGCCAGAGTAATTGTTCTCAAGTAATTTAATATGTGCTGATAAGGTATATAAAAAGATAGCACCTGGTATATTTTGTCCGGTGAATACGGACCCTGGAACATGTTGCGGCAACTGTGGCCGTCACGGGGCCTGGAGCCGGGCGGTTTAGGACAGAGCCTCCGGGTCACGGGTCATGTTGACCTTGGGACCTGTGATGTCTGACGCCTGTCCTCATCCGGTCTGATATTTATCTGTACTAGATCTTCTGTGAGATGTATACTAGTAGTACTTTTCTTATTCTTCCTTTTTTTAGCCTTTGACTTCCGTAGACTGCTGCTGCATGTGTGTGCATCATCAAACATGGCTAGTGGGCACATGCCTTGAGCACGTCTTTGTCCGGGGCCTTTGGGCGTCTGCCGCCGTAATATTATTACTATTATTTTTTTCAACAGCGGCGAGGCGGGTTGACTCAGAGGTGGCTTAACGTGCTGGAATCTTTCCTTAATGCTTCAGACATCTTATCATGACCAACAGGAGCTGATCTTGTTCTGATTAGAGCTCACGTGTTAGCAGTAACAGCAGCACTATTAAAAACAGATCTCGTAAACCGTGCAACCATCAGTCCTAATACTTGGCCATGACTTTTCTGTGAGCGCAGCAACATCAATGATCAATCCAATCTTCTTGGGAGATGATCCTGTCGCTGCTTGTTGCCTTTGTTTATCTGGCGAGTATCAAAGAGTCCGGCCAGGACACGGCTAACTTGCTAAATCTGATATCATCTCAGTTTGTACGACAACCGCTGCAATAGGTGTCGATCTGTCTTCAGATTTGATGGATCGTTAGGTCATGTCCGCCGCACAGAACGCAAACCTAATTTTCCGTAAAACCTTGTACTGCCAATTCCAAAGTTAACTATGATCCTGACCGCAAAACAATGAATTTTGCTGGTTCTGCTCAATCTTCTATACACCGCCGCTGAAAACTTCTTCGATCTTGACTGATGATCTTTGTACTTCCAGACCGGCTCTTGCTGATCCGGCGGGTCGCAATTTCTCTATCCCAGAAAAAGATCCCTTCAAGAACTCCACACCACCGTGCGCAAGCCCCACGGTGGGCGCCAACTGTCATGGATTTGTCACGGCAGATGTCCTTGTGAAAGGACTTAGTCGCGAGGCCAACGCATCTATGTGGTAGCTTGAGAGGGGTCGAGTGGGACGAGAGACGCAGGGCGGATCAACACACAAGATAAGGATTTAGACAGCTTCGGGCCCCGGGAAACATCATCCGGTAAAAACCCTACATGTTGTTTGAGGTTAGGTCTCATTATCATCACGAGGGAGTCGCCGTAAACCGGCTCTCCTCTTTGTGTCTAGCCCTAAGATTGTTTCTTCTTACTTGTAGCTTGTCCCTCCTTGGGGAGCCCTGCCCCTCCTTATATATGTTGAAGGGGCGGGTTACATGTGGAGTCCTATTAGGATTAGGACTAGTCTATCTCTAATACAAATCGGATACAAGTCCAGTTCTTAACTCCTTGTAAGACAAATATTCCTTATGCCTTTCCTCTTAAACCGGTCCACCATAGTATGAACCGGCCTTCATGAACCGCCCGTTGGGCCACCAGGTCTTGTCGCTCCTCGCACCCGCCTGCCGGATTACCAATGAGTCGTGAACCGCCAGGTCCAAACGGGTCGCCGGTGAACCGCCAAGCGTCAGCGGGGTCTCAAATAAACCGCCAAGTCCGGCCGGGTTAACTTCCGGCAGGTTTACACCGCGGGGTATATCCCCGACAATCCCCCTCCGGCAGGGTGCCGGAACATGGTCTCGATTGGTTTTTGGTGGCTACAGAGGCTTGCGGCGGCGGAACTCCCTATCTAGGTTCTGTTCTGGAAGTTTTAGGGTATGTAGGTATATATGGGTGCAGGGTGTATGTCGGTGGAGCTACGTGGGTCCCACGAGGCAGGGGGGCACGCCCCAGGGGGGGGGGGGGCTCCCCCCACCCTCGTGCGCACCTCCCGTATCTCCTGACGTGCACTCCAAGTCCTTCGGGTAGCTTTCCTTTCAAAAATAACTTCTCCAGTTGATTTCGTTCTGTTTTGACTCCGTCTGATATTCCTTTTCCTCGTAACACTGAAATAGGCATAAAACAGCAAATTTGGGCTGGGCCTCCGGTTAATAGGTTAGTCCCAAAAATAATATAAAAGTGGATAGTAAAGCCCAATATTGCCTAAAACAGATAATAAAATAGCATGAATGCTTCATAAATTATAGATACGTTGGTGACGTATCAACATCCCCAAGCATAATTCCTACTCGTCCTCGAGTTGGTTAATGATAAAAGAAAGAATTTATGAAGTGTGAATGCTAGAGGTTCACAAGTTTGATCAATGATAATTTCAATCACCTTTACTAGCATCATTATATGTCATAACAGTAGTTCATCTCATAAAACTTTTCACGAACTAGTAACAAGCAATTCACATGTTAAAGCATAGACCATAAACATTCTTGAAAACTAGCAAACTTCATTCGTAGTCATCAGAACAATTGCAATTCATCTTATTTTTAGGAATAGCAAACTCCACATACTCAACTATCATATAGTCTTCTACAATTGTTAACACTCACGCAATACTTGTGGTTATGAAGTTTTAATCAGACACAGAGAAAGATTGCGGCTCGTAATGTTGCCTCCAAACGTATTCACCTTTGGGTGATGTCAATAATAATAGTTCATGCTAACGTACATCCAATTGGATATATATATCAGGATCACCCCACCACGAAGTGCTTGCCAAAGGATAAAATGAAAAAGGGAAAGGTGAAGATCACCTTGACTCATGCATAAAGTAAAAGATAGGCCCTTCGCAGAGGGAAGCAGGGATTTGCAGAGGTGCCAGAGCTCGATTTTGAAATAGAGATAAATAATTTTGAGAGGTATGATCTCATTGTCAACATAACAACCAAGAGTTCCCAATATCTTCCATACTACATACATTATAGGCGGTTCCCAAACAGAATGGTAAAAGATTTTACTCCCCCAACCACCAACAATCATCAATCCATGGCTTGCTCGAAACAACGAGTGCCTAAAACTAACGTCAAACCTGGGGGAGTTTTGTTTGCAATTATTTTGATTTGATTTGATCTTTTTGATCATGGGACTGGGCATCCCGGTTACCACCACTTTCTCGTGAATGAGGAGCGGAATCCACTCCTCTTGAGAATAATCCACCTAGCATGGAAGACACTGACAGCCCCTACTTGCTATATGAGAAATTCGGGCATACAAAACAGATTATAATTTGAAGGTTTAGAGTTTGGCACATGCAAATTTACTTGGAACGGCAGGTAAATACCGCATATAGGTAGGTATGGTGGACACTCATGGCCAAAACTGGGTTTACGGATATTGGATGCACAAGCAGTATTGCCGCTTAGTACAGATATTTACGCTAGCAAGGGGAGAAAGGCAAGCTCAACATGTTTGAATGATCTATGACAATATACTTTAACTGAGATGCGACAAAACATAACCCCATTACGTTGTCTTCCTTGTCCAACATCAACTCTTTAGCATGTCATACTTAATGAGTGCTCCCAATTATGAAAGATGTCTATGATAATATATTTATATGTGAAATCTCTCTTCCTTCAATATTCTTTCATGGGATGTCTATGATAATATAATATACTTCTTAGATGTGAAGTCATTACTCCCCATGGGATAAGCAAATGAAACATATATAATTTCAGATTTATGGCAATCAACTCATTCAACAATTTACTCATAGGATATAAGTGAAGCACATGAGTAAATGAAAAGCTACTCCAAAAAGATATAAGTGAAGATCAATGAGTAGCTAAATAAATATGCAAATATATGAAGACTCTCTCTCATTTAAGAATTTCAGATGTTGGTATTTTATTCAAGCAGCAAGAAAAACAAAATAAAATGACAATGCAAGGATAGCACAACTCATGTGAAGAAGCAAAAAATTAGGCTCAACCGATACTAACCGATGATTGCCGAAGAAGAAAGGTGGGATGCCTACCGGGGCATCCCCAAGCTTTGATGCTTGAGACTTCTTGAAATATTATTTTGGGGTGCCTTGGGCATCCCCAAGCTTGAACTTTTGTGTCTCCTTAATTCCTCTCATATCATGGTTTCTCTTTTTATCAAAAGCTTCATTCACAACAAACTCAACAAGAACTCGTGAGATAGGTAAGTATAAGCCAATGCAAAACCTTATCATCTTCTACTGTAACAAATCACTAAGATTATTATTCAACATTGCATACTAAATGTCTCTGCATAATTAATACTCCCATCCTCAAATAGAATCATTAAACAAGCAAACATACGCAAATAATGCGAACATAACAGCAATCTGCCAAAACAGTATGGTCTGTAAAGAATGCGAGAGTATCAATACTTCCCTGACTCCAAAAATTATGAACAAAAATGCCCAGTGTAATAAATTTATCAGAGATCAATATGCAAAAATATTCAACGTTATACCATTCTCTGACTTTTCTAGGGAATTTTTGCAACAGCGGTAAACTTTCTGTTTTCAAACAGCAACATGTATACAAGCAAAATAAGCATGGAAAAGGCTATCCTTGACTCTTTTATTGAAACTAAAGATGCAAAACTTTTATTCTAACTAACAGCAAGAAAAAACTAACAAAATAAAATGACGCTCCAAGCAAAACACATATCATGTGGCGAATAAAAATATAGCTCCAAGTAAAGTTACCGATGAACGAAGACGAAAGAGGGGATGCCTTCCGGGGCATCCCCAAGTTTAGTTGCTTGGTTGTCCTTGAATATTACCTTGGGGTGCCTTGGGAATCCCCAAGCTTAGGCTCTTTACACTCCTTATTCTATAGTCCATCGAATCTTTACCCAAAACTTGAAAACTTCAACCACACAAAACTCAAAACAAAACTCATAAGCTCCGTTAGTATAAGAAAATAAAACCACCACTTAGGTACTGTAATTAACTCATTATAAATTCATATTGGTGTAATATCTACTGTATTCTAACTTCTCTATGGTTCATACCACTTAATACTAGCCATAGATGCATCAAAATAAGCAAACAACACAATGAAAACAGAATCTGTCAAAAACAGAACAGTCTGTAGTAATCTGTATAAAATGTATACTTGTGAAACACCAAAAATTATGAAATAAATTTATGGACCTGATAAATTTGTCTATTAATCATCTGCAAAAAGAATAAACCTAAAAGAACTCTCCAGTAAAAAATGGCAGCTAATCTCGTGAGCGCAAAAGTTTCTGTTTTTTACAGCAAGATCACGTAAACTTTACCCAAGTCTTCCCAAAGGTTCTACTTGGCACTTTATTGAAACATATGCTATAAAACATGATTATAACAGTAGCATAATCATGTGGACACACAAAAACAGTAAATATAAATATTGGGTTGTCTCCCAACAAGCGCTTTTTTAATGCCTTTCTAGCTAGGCATGATGATGACAATGATGCTCACATAAAAGATAAGAATTGAAACATAACGGGAGCATCATGAAGCATATGACTAGCACATTTAAGTCTAACTCACTTCCTATGCATAGGGATTTTGTGAGCAAAAAAGTTATGGGAACAATAATCAACTAGCATAGGAAGGTAACACAAGCATAACTTCAAGAATTTAAGCACATAGGGAGGAAACTTGATATTATTGCAATTCCTACAAGCACATATTCCTCCCTCATAATAATTTTCAGTAGCATCATGAATGAATTCAACAATATAACCAGCACCTAAAGCATTCTTTTCATGACCTACAAGCATGGAAAATTTACTACTCTCCACATAAGCAAAATTCTTCTCATTCGGAATGGTGGGAGTATCATAAGAGACTTGAACGCTAAAAATTGATTCCACATTAAAAGATTAATGTTCAGAGAAAGGGTAATCATAATCATGACAAGTTTTATAAATATAATCATCACTACTTTTTATACCATAAGTTTCATCACAATAATCATCATAAGTAGCAACTTCGGTCTCATCATAATTGATTGAAACCTCTCCCAAAATAGTGGAATCACTAAATAAAGTTGACACTCTTCCAAATCCACTTTAATATTCATCACAATAAGATTCAACATCCTCCAAAATAGTGGGATCACTACTTCCTAAAGTTGACACTCTTACAAACCCACTTTCATCAATATAATCATCATAAAGAGGCATGCTATCATCATAACAACTTTGCATATTAAAACTTGGGATGCTAAAAATATCATATTCATTAAACGTAACATCCCCAAGCTTGGGACAAACATTAATTCCAGCAAATATATTCTCAAATATTTCATCCTCATAAAACATAGCTTTCCCAAGCTTGGGCCCTTTCATATCATAAGCATAATCACTCTCATCATTAAAAATATGAATAGCACCAATAGTATAGCAATTATCATCATCACAAGTAGTAGTAGGAGCAACATCATTTGGGAGGGATACCTTTTTACCTTTATTTCTCCTTCTTTTCTTTTTCTTCTTCACATTATGTGTAGGTTCAACCTTCCTCTTTGAGCTCCTTATTGATGAGATTGGTTGAACAGAAAGATCCTCCTCGTTACCTGATTCATCATAAGAAATAATAGGAGGAGATTGGGAAGCCTCTTCCCTTTCATTAGTATTTTCATCATCTTCCATTTGCTTTCTTTTCTTTAGGTAATTGGCAATATAAGGATTTTCAATGCAATTCTCCGCACAATACATATAAATTTTCTCTAGATCAAAATCAAGAATTTTATCAAGACTAAATTTTGGAAATCCCTCAGTTATACGTTTCATTTCTTCATAACCCAAAAGAAGGCTAAGCTCTTTATGATGCTCAAGGTTAATCAAATTATCACAATATTTGGACACGACTTGATCATGAAACAAATAGCATTGGAGCTTTAAATGACCATGTTCATTCCAAAGTTCACAAGGAGCGCGAAAAATATTGAATCTTTTAGCACATTCATCTAGCTCTTCTTGCAACAATTTGGTTTCTAAGTACTTATGCCTCTTGCAATAAATATCTTCTCTATTTGGTGTGTTCATGCAAACATGCACTCCACAAAAGTTAACATGCTTATAAGAGATATTTTCATCACAACTAGTGCAATCATCATTAGCATCATGGATATTCAAAGAATTCGTACTAACAACATTGCAATCATGCTCATCATTCAAAGATTTAGTGCCAAACAATTTAAAGATTTCTTCTTCTAGCACTTGAGCACAATTATCCTTTCCATCATACTCACGAAAGATATTAAAAGGTGAAGCGTATGAGACAAACTTAACTCCATTTTTTTGGTAGTTTTCTTTTATAAACTAAACTAGTGCTAAAACAAGAAACAAAAAGATTCGATTGCAAGATTTGAAGATATACCTTCAAGCACTCACCTCACCAGAAAAGAGCTTAGTGACGGAGTGTGAGTACCCTTTGCCTAGCCTCCCCGGCAACGGCGCCAGAAAAGAGCTTGATGTCTAATACACAACCTTCTTCTTATAGACGTTGTTGGGCCTGCAAGTGCACAGGTTTGTAGGACAGTAGAAAATTTCCCTCAAGTGGATGACCTAAGGTTTATCAATCCGTAGGAGGCGTAGGATGAAGATGGTCTCTCTCAAGCAACCCTGCAACCAAATAACAAAGAGTCTCTTGTGTCCCCAACACACCCAATACAATGGTAAATTGTATAGGTGCACTAGTTCGGCGAAGAGATGGTGATACAAGTGCAAAATAGATAGTAGATAAAGGTAATTGTAATCTGAAATTATAAAAACATCAAGGTAGCAAGCGATAAAAGTGAGCGTAAACGGTATTGCAATGATAGGAAACAAGGCCTAGGGTTCATACTTTGACTAGTGCAAGTTCTCTCAACAATAATAACATAGATAGATCATATAACAAGCCCTCAATATGCAACAAAGAGTCACTCCAAAGCCACTAATAGCGGAGAACAAACATAGAGATTATGGTAGGGTACAAAACCACCTCAAAGCTATTCTTTCGGATCAATCTATAAAAGAGTTCGTACTAGAATAATACCTTAAGACACAAATCAACCAAAACCCTAATGTCACCTAGATACTCCATTGTCACCTCAAGTATCCGTGGGCATGATTATATGATATGCATCACACAATCTCAGATTCATCCAACCAACATAAAAGTACTTCAAAGAGTGCCCCAAAGCTACTACCGGAGAGTCAAGAACGTGTGCCAACCCATATGCATAGGTTCATGGGTGGAACCCACAAGTTGGTCAGCAAAACATACATCAAGTGGCACATGATATCCCATTGTCACCACAGATAATCACGGCAAGACATACATCAAGTGTTCTCATAAAGACTCAATCCAATAAGATAACTTCAAAGGGGAAACTCAATTCATCACAAGAGAGTAGAGGGGGAGAAACCTCATAAGATCCAACTACAATAGCAAAGCTCGGGATACATCAAGATCGTGCCATAGAGGGAACACGAGAGAGAACACGAGAGATAGAGATCAAACACATTGCTACTGGTACATACCCTCAGCCCCGAGGGTGAACTACTCCCTCCTCGTCATGGATAGCGCCGGGATGATGAAGATGGCCTCCGGTGATAGGATCCCCCTCCGGCAGGGTGCCGGAACAGAGTCCTGATTGGTTTTTGGTGGCTCCAAAGGCTTGCGGCGGCGGAACTCCCGATCTAGGTTCTGTTCTGGAAGTATTAGGGTACATAGGTATATATGGGTGGGGGGGGGGGTATGTCGGTGGAGCTACGGGGGCCCATGAGGCAGGGGGGCGCGCCCAGGGGGGAGGCGCCCTCCACCCTCGTGAGCACGTCCCGTATCTCCTGACGTGCACTCCAAGTCCTTCGGGTAGCTTTCCTTCCAAAAATAACTTCTCCAGTTGCTTTCGTTCCGTTTTGACTCCGTCTGATATTCCTTTTCCTCGAAACACTGAAATAGGCATAAAACAACAAATCTGGGCTGGGCCTCCGGTTAATAGGTTAGTCCCAAAAATAATATAGAAGTGGATAGTAAAGCCCAATATTGCCTAAAACAGATAATAAAATAGCATGAATGCTTCATAAATTATAGATACGTTGGAGACATATCACCCCATTTTCCAAATAAATGTAAAAATTGTAGGTCCGCCATTTTCAATTTTTTCACCCAAAGGGGGGGTACCACATATATGATCTCAATTTAGAATTTCTATTTTCAATACCTTACAAATAGTTTTACTTCTTTTGTAGAAGAATCCATAAATTCAGAAGTTGATAGCTCGACTGCTTGTCCATAAATGTTATAAAAGGATAAGTACCACAAACAAATATGGAAATTGCAACATCCTCATCTTCGAAGCTTGCACTTACTAGAGATCCATTAGTTCTATTGTCACTACGATGGGACTATTTTCACAAAAAATCTCTTTCAGATTTTGATCTTCTGTCATTTGTTCCAAAATACTGTCAATGGAAATAAATTCTAATGAAGAGTTCACTCCGTAGGCTGTGGCTCACTTGAAACAAAAAAATTGGACATTTTCTCCTTCTTAGCTTGTATATCATATTTTCCCTTCTCTTGTGTTCCTTATATGATTATATTGTACGTATGGACAATCTTTTGCTGACCAATTCGATATGCATGTCCAATCACCTGACTTTTGACAGAAGGGTTCCACACAACATCGATAGAGGGGCACCACACGTGACACTCCAAAGAGGGTGATACCTTCTCCGCACATCTTGGTTGGTGCAAGCATCACCTTGACCTCGCTATCCATATCATTGAAGTCCACCATGCCGGCCTTGCGAGTTTTAACATAGACATTTCCACTCATATACAGGAGCTCGTTGTGTTTAGTCTAGTTGAACTGTTTCCTCGGCTGTTCCATGGCCAAGTCCAATGGTTCAAGGAACTGGCTATACACTTGGACGCGCTCTTTTAAATCTTATCCACTGGAATTTTCGTCTTTGCCGAGTGCAATTTGTTAGGAAGTCAGAAATTGTATCTTTACCGAGTTCCTACCAAAGAAGTACTCGGCAGAAATTAAAACTCCGGGTTGAGTTGGAGGAGTGCATCAATTTTTGGATATTTCTGCATGAACGCGATATTGGACATACTTTCTTGAGGATTTTTTTTCCTTAGAGTATTGTGTGCTGTTCTCAAACATGTGCGCTTAAATTTTAAAGCCTTTTTCGAGGTAATCTTCACCGTCGGGTTGGTGTCAAACCAGCCCAACAATGTTGCTCCAGGGCTGCTGACTTGCACTAGATAGATCATCACTTCGTCGAGCCGAGGTCAACCTCACTGGATCATGACCTTGGTGAGCCGACCAAGAGTTCGGCATGGTGAAGGCTAAATCATCACCAATATCGTCGCCCCACGAATTACACGAGGCGGCCACACTATCATCGCCAGGCAGTTACTTCATCCACCTATGATCGACCATGTCACAAATTTTGACATGCGTCGGCATCACCATGCCGCCTCTTCTTCAAGCCAACTTCCAACACGCCGACCTGCTCCGACTCGTCAGCTGACCTGGAGGCTTTGCCATCTCGGCTGGACCGGGGGCTTCGACTCGTCAGCTGACCGTGCCGCCACTTCTTCAAGCCAACATACAACACGCCGACCTACTTCAACTCATTAGCTGACCGTGCCACCTCTTCTTCAAGACAACATCCCAAAAGCTAAAAATTCAAAAACGTACATGGAATTTACACATTTTGAGAAGCACGACTTCATTTTTAGAAAAGTGGATGATACATTTTGACCAAAATAAAGCTGAACTTTTTCTTCAGGTTGTTCTCGTGCAGGAGTCGGGTCCATTGTCTGGGTAATCATTTTCCATCTCCCGATGGTAGACAACGATCAACTCGAGTCAGGATTTCAGCACCTTCTACGCAAATGTTGTTGGGAAGTGATGAAAAAGTGTGAAGCACACATGACATACATCAAATGTTGTATAGATGCCTTCTAAAAAACAAGAACAAACAAATTCGACTGATGGAATATGATATCGGTATACATGACATACATACTATCAAGACATTCCAACAGACCCCTTAGGTCTGAGGCATCCAGCCTGTTCTATCCCAGATTGAAAAATAATACACTTGTGAATTTGGACATCAACAGAGACCGACCATACAAATATAAAGTTATAACATTAGAAATGTCAACACAAGATAAGAGAGTCCTATCATTTATATGGTAAGACTTGTGAGAGCGTAGCTATAGCTATGGGCTGGTGCTTGGAGTGTGTGTGTGCACTCCATACGGCATGAGCAATGGAAGCACCTGAATGGTGTTGCCCCATCTTCCAGATAGATATAAAAATTGTAGGGCTGCCATTTTTTCAGTTATTTCACCCAAAGGAGGGGTACCACATATACGATCTCAAATTAGAATTTCTATTTTCAATACCTTACAAATAGTTTTACTTCTTTTGTTGAAGAATCCATAAATTTAGAATTTGATAGATCGACTGCTTGTCCACAAATGATATAAAAGGATAAGTACCACAAACAAATATGAAAATTGCAACATCCTCATCTTAGAAGCTTGCACTTACAAGAGATCTATTAGTTCTATTGTCGCTAGGATGGGACTATTTTCACAAAAATCTCTTTCAGATTTTTCATCTTCTGTCATTTCTTCCAAAAGCTTGTCAATGGAAATAAATTCTGATGAAGAGTTCACTCCGCAGGCTGTGGCTCACTTGAAAACAACAATTTGGACATTTGCTCCTTCTTAGCTTGTATATCATATTTGCCCTTCTCTTGTGTTCCTTAAGTGATAAGATTGTATGTATGGACAATCTTTTGCTGGCCAATTCGATATGGACGTCCAATCGCATACCTTTTGATAGAAGGGTTCCACACAACATCGATCGAGGGGCACCACACGTGACACTCCATAGAGGGTGATACCTTCTCCACACATCTTGGTCGATGCAAGCATCACCTTGACCTCGCTCTCCATATCATTGAAGTCCACCATCAAGGCCTTGCGAGTGTTTACAAAGACATTTCCACTCATATACAGGAGCTCGTTGTGTTTAGTCCAGTTGAACTATTTGCTCGGCTGTTCCATGGCCAAGTCCAGTGGTTCAAGAAACTGGCTAAACAGACGCACTCACTCTTTTAAAGCTTCTCCACTGGAATTGTCCTCTTTGCCGAGTGCAATTTGTTAGGAAGTCAGAAATAGTATCTTTGCCGAGTTCCTACCAAAGAAGTACTCGGCAGAAATTAAAACTCATGGTTGAGTCCGAGGAGTGCATCATTTTTTGGATATTTCTGCATGAACGCGATATTGGACATACTTTCTTGAGGATTTTTTTCTTAGAGTATTGTGTGCTGTTCTGAAACATGTGACCATAAATATTAAAGCCTTTTCGAGGTAATCTTCACTGTCACGTTGGTGTCAAACCAGCCCGACAATGTTGCTCCTGGGCTGCCGACTTGCACTAGATAGATCATCGCTTCGTCAAGCCGAGGTCAACCTCTGGATCATCACCTTGGTGAGACGACCAAGAGTTCGGCATGGCGAAGGCTAAATCATCACCAATATCGTCGCCCCACGAATTACACGAGGTGGCCACACTATGATCGCCGCACAGTTACTTCATCAACCTGGGATCGACCGCGTCACAAATTTTGACCTGCGTCGGCATCACCATGCCGCCTCTTCTTCAAGCCAATATCCAACACGCCGACCTGCTCTGACTCGTCAGCTGACATGGAGGCTTTGACACCTTGGCTGGACCGGGGGCTTCAGCTCGTCAGCTGACCGTGCCTCCACTTCTTGATGCCAACGTACAACACGCCGACCTGCTTCAACTCATTAGCTGACCGTGCCACCTCTTCTTCAAGACAACATCCCAAAAGCCAAAAATTAAAAGACGTGCATGGAATTTACACATTTTGAAAAGCACGACTTCATTTTTAGAAATGTGGATGATACATTTTGACCAAAAAAAAGCTGAACTTTTTCTTTAGGTTGTTCTCGTGCGGGAGTCGGGTCCATTGTCTGGGTAATCATTTTCCATCTCCAGATGATAGAAAATGATCAACTCGAGTCAGGCTCTCAGCACCTTCTACGCAAATGTTGTTGGGAAGTGATGAAAAAGTGTGAAGCACACATGACATACATCAAACGTTGTATTGATGCCTTCTAAAAAAAAGAACGAACAAATTGGACTGATGGAATATTATATCGGTATGCATGACATACATACTATCAAGACATGCCAACAGACCCCTTAGGTCTGAGGCATCCAGCCTGTTCTATCCCAGATTAGAAAATAATACAATTGTGAATTTGGAAATTAACAGAGACCGACCATAACAAATATAAAGCTAGAACATTAGAAATGTCAACACAAGATAAGAGAGTCCGATGGTTTATATGGTGAGACTTGTGTGAGCCTAGCTATAGCTATGGTCTGGTGTATGGAGTGTGTGTGTGCACTCCATACGGCATGAGCAATGGAAGCACCTGAATGGTGTTGCCCCATCTTCCATATAGATATAAAAATTGTAAGGCTGCCATTTTTTCAGTTATTTCACCCAAAGGATGGGTACCACATATACGATCTCAATTTAGAATTTCTATTTTCAATACCTTACAAATAGTTTTACTTCTTTTGTTGAAGAATCCATAAATTTAGAATTTGATAGATCGACTGCTTGTACACAGATGATATAAAAGGACAAGTACCACAAACAAATATGGAAATTGCAACATCCTCATCTTAGAAGCTTGCACTTACCAGAGATCTATTAGTTCTATTGTCACTATGATGGGACTATTTTCACAAAAATCTCTTTCAGATTTTTCATCTTCTGTCATTTCTTCCAAAATCCTGTCAATGGAAATAAATTCCGATGAAGAGTTCACTCCGCAGGCTGTGGCTCACTTGAAAACAACAATTTGGACATTTTCTCCTTCTTAGCTTGTATATCATATTTGCCCTTCTCTTGTGTTCCTTATGTGATTAGATTGTATGTATGGACAATCTTTTGCTGACCAATTCGATATGCACGTCCAATCGCATGCTTATTGACAGAAGGGTTCCACACAACATCGATCGAGGGGCACCACACGTGACACTCCAAAGAGGGTGATACCTTCTCCACACATCTTGGTCAATGCTAGCATCACCTTGACCTCGCTCTCCATATCATAGAAGTCCACCATCAAGGCCTTGCGAGGTTTTACGGAGACATTTCCACTCATATACAGGAGCTCGTTGTGTTTAGTCCAGTTGAACTGTTTCCTTGGCTGTTCCATGGCCAAGTCCAGTGGTTCAAGAAATTGGCTAAACACACGCACTCACTCTTTTAAAGTTTCTCCACTGTAATTTTCGTCTTTGCTGAGTGCAATTTGTTAGGAAGTCAGAAATAGTATCTTTACCGAGTTCCTACCAAAGAAGTACTCGGCAGAAATTAAAACTCCGGGTTGAGTCCGAGGAGTGCATCATTATTTGGATATGTCAGCATGAACGCGATATTGGACATACTTTCTTGAGGAATTTTTTTCTTAGAGTATTGTGTGTTGTTCTGAAACATGAGCCCATAAATTTTAAAGCCTTTTCGAGGTAATCTTCACTGTCACGTTGGTGTCAAACCAGCCCGACAATGTTGCTCCAGGGCTGACGACTTAAACTAGATAGATCATCGCTTCGTCGAGCCGAGGTCGACCTCATTGGATCATCACCTCGGTGAGACGACCAAGAGTTCGGCATGGCGAAGGCTAAATCATCACCAATATCATCGGCCCACGAATTGCACGAGGCGGCCACTCTATCATCGCCACACAGTTACTTCATCAACCTGGGATCGACCGCGTCACAAATTTTGACCTGCGTCGGCAGGACAATGCCGCCTCTTCTTCAAGCCAATATGCAACAAACCGACCTGCTCCGACTCGTTAGCTGACATGGAGGCTTTGACACCTTGGCTGGACCGGGGGCTTCGGCTCGTCAGCTGACCGTGCCTCCACTTCTTAATGCCAACATACAACACGCCGACCTGATTCAACTCATTAGCTGACCGTGCCACCTCTTCTTCAAGACAACATCCCAAAAGCCAAAAATTCAAAGACGTACATGGAATTTACACATTTCGAAAAGCACGACTTCATTTTTAGAGAAGTGGATGATACACTTTGACCAAAATAAAGCTGAACTTTTTCTTCAGGTCATTCTCGTGCACGAGTCGGGTCCATTGTCTGGGTAATCATTTTCTATCTCCCGATGATAGACAACGATCAACTCGATTCAGGCTCTCAGCACCTTCTACGCAAATGTTGTTGGGAAGTGATGAAAAAGTGTGAAGCACACATGACAAACATCAAACGTTGTATTGATGCCTTCTAAAAGAAACGTTGTACTGATGGAATATGATGTCGGTATACATGACATACATACTATCAAGACATGCCAACAGACCCCTTAGGTCTGAGGCATCCAGCCTGTTCTATCCCAGATTAGAAAATAATACACTTGTGAATTTGGAAATGAACAGAGACCGACCATAACAAATATAAAGCTAGAACATTAGAAATGTCAACACAAGATAAGAGAGTCCGATGGTTTATACGGTAAGACTTGTGTGAGCCTAGCTATAGCTATGGGCTGGTGCATGGAGTGTGTGTGTGAACTCCATACGGCATGAGCAATGGAAGCACCTGAATGCTGTTGCCCCATCTTCCAGATAGATATAAAAATTGTAGGGCTGCCATCTTCAATTTTTTCACCCAAAGGAGGGGTACCACATATACGATCTCAATTTAGAATTTCTATTTTCAATTCCTTACAAATAGTTTTACTTATTTTGTTGAAGAATCCATAAATTTAGAATTTGATAGATCGACTGCTTGTCCACAAATGATATAAACAGATAAGTACCACAAACAAATATGGAAATTGCAACATCCTCATCTTAGAAGCTTGCACTTACCAAATATGGAAATTGCAACATCCTCATCTTAGAAGCTTGTCACTACGATGGGACTATTTTCACAAAAATCGCTTTCAGATTTTTCATGTTCTGTCATTTCTTCCAAAATCATGTCAATGGAAATAAATTCGGATGAAGAGGTCACTCCGCGGGCTGTGGCTCAATTGAAAAAAACAATTTGGACATTTGCTATTTCTTAGCTTGTCTATCATATTTGCCCTTCTCTTGTGTTCCTTCTGTGATTAGATTGTATGTATGGACAATCTTTTGCAGCCCAATTCGATATGCACGTCCAATCGCATGCCTATTGACAGAAGGGTTCCTCACAACATCGATCGAGGGGCACCACACGTGACACTCCAAAGAGGGTGATACCTTCTCCACACATCTTGGTCGATGCAAGCATCCCCTTGACCTCGCTCTCCATATCATTTAAGTCCACCATCAAGGCCTTGCGAGTTTTTACGGAGATATTTCCACTCATATACAGGAGCTCGTTGTGTTTAGTCTAGTTGAACTGTTTCCTCGGATGTTCCATGGCCAAGTCCAGTGGTTCAAGGAACTGGCTAAACACACGCACTCACTCTTTTAATGCTTCTCCACTGGAATTGTCGTCTTTTCCGAGTGCAATTTGTTAGGAAGTCAGAAATAGTATCTTTGCCGAGTTCCTACCAAAGAAGTACTCAGCAGAAACTAAAACTCCAGGTTGAGTCCGAGGAGTGCATCATTTTTTGGATATTTCTGCATGAACGCGATATTGGACATACTTTCTTGAGGATTTTTTTCTTAGAGTATTGTGTGCTATTCTGAAACATGTGCCCATAAATTTTAATGCCTTTTCGAGGTAATCTTCACTGGCACGTTGGTGTCAAACCAGCCCAACAATGTTGCTCCAGGGCTGCCGACTTACACTAGATAGATCATCGCTTCGTCGAGCCGAGGTCAACCTCATTGTATCATCACCTTGGTGAGCCGACCAAGAGTTCATCATGGCGAAGGCTAAATCATCACCAATATCGTCGCCCCATGAAATACACGAGGCGGCCACACTATCATCACCACACAGTTACTTCATCAACCTGGGATCGACCGCGTCACAAATTTTGACCTACGTCGGCATCACCATGCCGCCTCTTCTTCAAGCCAATATCCAACATGCCGACCTTCTCCGACTCGTCAGCTGACATGGAGGCTTTGACACCTTGGCTGGACCGGGGGCTTCGGCTTGTCAGCTGACCGTGCCTCCACTTCTTGATGCCAACATACAACACGCCGACCTGCTTCAACTCATTAGCTGACCGTCCCACCTATTCTTCAAGACACATCCCAAAAGCCAAAAATTCTAAGACGTACATGGAATTTACACATTTCGAAAAGCACGACTTCATTTTTAGAAAAGTGGATGATCAATTTTGACAAAAATAAAGCTGAACTTTTTCTTTAGGTTGTTCTCATGCAGGAGTCGGGTCCATTGTCTGGGTAATCATTTTCCATCTCCCGATGATAGACAACGATCAACTCGAGTCAGGATCTCTGGACCTTCTACGCAAATGTTGTTCGGAAGTGATGAAAAAGTGTGAAGCACACATGACATACATCAAACCGTGTATTGATGCCTTTTAAAAAACAAGAATAAACAAATTCGACTGATGGAATATGATATCTGTATACATGACATACATACTATCAAGACATGCCAAGAGACCCCTTAGGTCTGAGGCATCCAGCCTGTTCTATCCCAGATTAGAAAATAATACACTTGTGAATTTGGAAACGAACAGAGACCGACCATAACAAATATAAAGCTAGAACACTAGAAATGTCAACACAAGATAAGAGATCCGATTTTTTATATGGTAAGACTTGTGTGAGCCTAGCTATAGCTATGGGCTGGTGCATGGAGTGTGTGTGTGCACTCCATACGGCATGAGCAATGGAAGCACCTGAATGGTGTTGCCCCATCTTCCAGATAGATATAAAAATTGTAGGGCTGCCATTTTCAATTTTTTCACCCAAAGGAGGGGTACCACATATATGATCTCAATTTAGAATTTCTATTTTCAATACCTTACAAATAGTTTTACTTCTTTTGTTGAAGAATCCATAAATTTGGAATTTGATAGATCGACTGCTTGTCCACAAATGATATAAAAGGATAAGTACCACAAAGAAATATGAAAATTGCAACATCCTCATCTTAGAAGCTTGCACTTACGAGAGATCTATTAGTTCTATTGTCACTACGATGGGACTATTTTCACAAAAATCTCTTTCGGATTTTTCATCTTCTGTCATTTCTTCCAAAATCCTGTCAATGGAAATAAATTCTGATGAAGAGTTCACTCCGTAGGCTGTGGCTCACTTGAAAACAACAATTTGGACATTTGCTCCTTCTTAGCTTGTATATCATATTTGCCCTGGTCTTGTGTTCCTTCTATGATTAGATTGTATGTATGGACAATCTTTTGCTGACCAATTTGATATGCACATCCAATCGCATGGCTATTGACAGAAGGGTTCCACACAACATCGATCGAGGGACACCACACATGACACTCCAAACAGGGCGATACCTTCTCCCCACATCTTCGTCGATGCAAGCATCACCTTGACCTCGCTCTCTATATCATTGAAGTCCACCATCTAGGCCTTGCGAGTTTTAACGGAGACATTTCCACTCATATACAGGAGCTCGTTGTATTTAGTCAAGTTGAACTGTTTCCTCGGCTGTTCCATGGCAAAGTCCAGTGGTTCAAGAAACTGGCTAAACACACGCACTAACTCTTTTAAAGCTTCTCCACTGGAATTTTCGTCTTTGCCGAGTGCAATTTGTTAGGAAGTTAGAAATAGTATCTTTACCGAGTTCCTACCAAAGAAGTACTCGGCAGAAATTAAAATTCCGGGTTGAGTCCGAGGAGTGCATCATTTTTTGGATATTTCTGCATGAACGCGATATTGGACATACTTTCTTGAGGATTTGTTTTCTTAGAGTATTGTGTGCTGTGACACTCCAAAAATTTTGTGATTTTGTTTTCAGAAAGAGCCTTGCTTGGTTTGAAAGAAGGTCATTTAAACCCTTCCTAAAAACCATCTTCTATGTTTGCCCTCTCAAAAATCCTTTCCTTGGATTTAGTTTCTTTTAAAAAGAAAACCCTTTTAGTTTTGGGCTTTTATTTGGTTTTGATCCCTTCAAAATTTTACCATGCCTCCTATGGTGAAATTTTCCCAAAAACCCCTCCTCCCACTTTGGTACAACCCAAACATTCTGTCCAAACTAATAAAATCAATTTTTGGATTTTATTCCAACTATTTCTCCTCCCAAAATAATTCTGTCTTTTCTTTTGAGCCTAGGTGAATTGCAAAGCAAGTACCCTAATGCTTTTGACTTTTGACCTCAACTCAACACCCATGGATAGTCCTTTGTACCCACAACCCAGAACCATCTTGATCCGCTCTTCTCCTGTTCAAATATTTCAATTTTCACTCACTGCAAGTTTGGACCAGATTTGCCAAATTTGGTGAAATTCATATCTACACCTCTCCAAAAATTCCACAAATATTCATGCAGCCTCTAGATGCAATGAGAGGCCCCTCCACCAAAAACCAGCTCAAGGAAAAATCTCTACATGCCTAGATCATTCTGTCGAACACCTTGCATGCACTGTTTCTGTTCATCTTCAGTTAAGTTCAGAGTTTCAGTGTCGATCGAAATTCAGTCACATGCTCACAGTGCACTTGGCACGTTGCTCACGGCCTAGCTTGCTTGTCCAGAGCCTCACACGCGCGCTTGGCGCCTTCCTGGCATCGGTGGCGCCCTGGCCCGCCTGCGCCGGCGTGCTTTGCAGCGACCGTATCACCATAGCGGCCGACAAGGAGCAGAACGGCGGCATAAGGCCGTTCGGCGCCGCCCAAACCCCCTGGTGGCTCCGCGTGGCCATTTCCTCACCAGCGCTTGCATGCAGCACCGTCGCCGTGGCGCGGCACGCACAGAGCGTGCTCCCTGCCGCCGACGGGCCCGCACCGCCCCGTTCCGTCGAGCTCCCCCTAAGCAACCAAATCCCAATGCGGTTAGCACATAAACGGAACCAGGAAACACCCACGACGACGCTCAACCTCTGAACCCTCCTGTGCAACCACAACGCCGCCGTAATCACCTCGCCGGAGAACCCCGTTCTCGGTAACCACCTCGGGGCGGCTATATATAGCACCCCGAGCTTGCTCTCGCCCCCGCACGACTCCACCACCTCACCAGACCCCGCCCAGCCACTGAACGAGCCTCGAGGGGCCTTTCCTCCTCGACTCCGGCCACCTCCGTCCGCCTCGGGCCCCGGCATCGTTCTCTCCGGTGAGAACTCCTCCGCCGCCCTACTTTCGGCCGTAGCCTCGTACCACCTCCAGTAGGATAACCCCCACCTCAATTTTGACCCCGCAGCTCTCTCCGGCGAGATCCACGACCACCCGAATCACCGTCCGCCGGAGCAAGCGTCGCCGCCGACGTGGTACTCGCCGGCGACCACCACCACCTCCCACAGACGCGGAATGGCGCCCTGAACACGGAGGTACTCTCCGATCTCCCTGCCTCGCCGTGGATCGCCGCCGGCGACCACCGCGGCTCTCGAGCGCCGACGAGCCCCGACTCCCTCGTTTGAAATTTCAAACCTGACGGGTGGGACCCACCCGTCAGCCTCTCCTTTGTTTTTTTTTTGAATTGTTTACTGAAAGCGTACTCTGGCGAATATGCTTCCACTCTTAACCGTTTTTCTGGATTTTTTTCTGCAAAGCCCCCTGGAAGTTTTCTGTTTCATTACAGATGGGTCTTTGGGTTAAAACCCTTATAACTTTTTAACAGAAAGGAATTTTTGAGTGATTCCTTTTCTGTCCTCTTCAAATTTTTGTCTAGTTTTTTATCATATTTATTTGAAAAATATTTGGAACACTTTTTTGTACACTCATGGTATTTACGTTGCGTACGTATTTTTCTTATACCATAGATACCGGAGGAGGTGACGGAGCTACAAACTTCGCACAGTTAGACTTCGACTACTCCGAACCAGGCAAGCACGTTTGAACTCTTGATATGATGAGTGTTGTTGCATGTTTGCATTTTAGTATGGTCATGGCATGTTTAGGAACATCACTTTGAATGCTACGTTTCATGCACATAATCGGAAAGTAAGTTTCGGAAAGCATTATGTTGTTGGATACATATTTGCATAGCCATGTGTTGGCATGAGGATGGGTAAGATGGCAGTGTTGTGACATGCCAATCTTATGCCAGATTATTTGACTTCCGTGTCATCGTGAAACAAATCACATTTCCATCCATTCCTTCCTATACTGTCACATGTTTTCCGAAAGGAATATGGCATAGTAAGTTGCAAATCGTTTTCCTGGTACACACCAAATAGAGAGGCCGGGGTGAGGGTTCCATGGCCCTGGATTAAACACCGTCATCCGGTCAGGGGGCATGGGTGTTTCCGGTTGGGACTGAGAGGGGGGCACCCCTTAGAGCGCGCGTATAGAAATTTGATCCCATGCTATTCGAGGTTGTGGCCTCCCCGTCTCAAAGTTTTTCTTGGATGTTGTCCAGGGTGATTCCTGGCATCGTGAGGTGAAATGGGTGTGTACTAGTTAAATGTGTTTCTACTGAAATACCGTAGTCCTTCGTGACTACGGAAATCCGTTGGCTGTGGTCAGATCATCCAAACTCTGCAGAGTCTCAAATCTTTTAATTATCTTGTACTTTGTTCGAGTACTATATTCATCTTATCTTGTCAGGTATCAGCCTCAGTGACAAAACTCCGGTGGAATTTATGTGTGATAAATCCGGTTAAAAGTTTATTCTTGTGGATGGACTAATCTTGTTATTTACATTTATTACAAGCCCTGTCTGCGATGTCGCTCGGACGTCCGACGGTGGCATACCTGTTATTTAGTTTTGTTATAAGCCCTGTCTTCGATGTCGCTCAGACGTCCGACGGTGGCATACCTGTTATTTACTTTTGTTATAGGCCCTATCTGTGATGTCGCTCAGACGTCCGAGGGTGGTAGACCTGTTATTTACTTTTGTTATAAGCCCTTTATGTGAAGTCGCCCAGACGTCCGACTGTAGCATTTCTTTAAAGCCCTTTATGTGATGTCGCCTAGACGTCCGACTCTGGCATTTCTTTTAAAGCCCTTTATGTGATGTCGCCCAGACGTCCGACTGCGGCATTTCTTTTAAAGCCCTTTATGTGATGTCGCCCAGACGTCCGACTGTGGCATTTCTTTTAAAGCCCTTTATGTGATGTCGCCCAGACGTCCGACTGTGGCATTTCTTTTAAAGCCCTTTATGTGATGTCGCCCAGACGTCCGACTATGGCATTTCTTTTAAGCCCTTTATGTGGTGTCGCTAAGACGCCCGACTGCGGCATTTCTTTTAAGCCCTTTATGTGGTGTCGCTTAGACGCCCGACTGCGGCATGCATTTTATTTATTTACCTTTCGAGGCGTCGCTCCATACACCCGATCGGTTTTCAGTTATTTATTTTATTTATCAAGTCCTGCAATATTACCGTTGTTATATGAGCATCATCCTTTATTCATGACGCATTCATGCATTCATTGATTATATCTTTGTCCGAACTATCTTGCGAGTACTTTCAAGTTCTCACCTGGCTTGTTGATTTGGCCAGATGTTGATGAAGGCGATCTCATGGATGAAGAGTTTGATAGCGAGTCCGACGCCTAGAGGAGTCCCAATTAGTCCCGTGCGATCCTGTCTTGGTCATTGTATTATCCGCTTCCGCAACCCCGAAATAAATTCATCGAGCCTCACTTCGACGCTCGATGAGCTGCCAGTAGAAGTCAAGTTATCCACCGCCACTTTTCCTCGAGCTAGTAGCATGCCACCACACCCCTGTGTCATAACCGCCCATATGTAAGATATTGGCGAGTTTGTAATAAATTGTTGAGCAGCCTCAGCTCAACCCTGTAATATATTTGATGCTACTGGTTCTCTGTTTATCAAGCTTTTGTCTACTAGAAAGGATGACTTTTCCTATACTGGGTTTAATAAGATCGGTTTTATCAATAAACATTTTATTGAAAAGCCGGTCATGACAGACTTGGTAACCAGAGCCAGGCTGACTATAGGAAGCCACTAGGTGCGATCGCTAATTGGTTATTAGCATGATAGAGTTATTCATGTTTTTACAAATGTAGTCATTTTTCTGACAGTCAGCATAAAATTTATGATCTGATCACTCAGAATTTTTTCCTACTTTTGTAGATGGCCGGCAACGACTGCTAGTCTCAAATGTTCGCCAACGTGCCTGAGGGGTTCGTCAAACTCCTCTCCTTCATCGTTCAGGTCGCGATGGGGCCATTCGTGCGCCCAGTCTTCACGCTTTACCCACACAAGATCAACGACAGTCTGACTATGCACCAGGCCGTGGTGCAGTTCAGGGGAGGCCATGCTGAAATATGCCGCCTCCGATTCGTGGGGAGAGCCATGCCTACAGAAAGGCATGCTATGTAGATGGTTGCCCGCGAGACAATAGCCCGTCTTCGGGATGTTCTTCCTGCAATGAAGACCCGTCGCTACCGCTACCTTCCATGCCATGTGCCTTACACCTGTCACTACTCTTTCTCTTGCCCCAGAGGAGAGCGAGACCAAGCCTTTGAGATGCTTGTCGAGTACCTCCGAGCCCTGGAGGCAGCATTCGACTGCATGGTGGATGACCTCGTAGCTGCACGCATGGACTCAGTTCATGGCTGTTCTGCTAACAGGAGGGAACTCCTGCACACCGCTCCACCGCTGACTTTTGTGTCATCCGCAGCCTCTCACTCACCTACCATACTCGCCTCTGCTCGTCGTCCGCCTACCACAGAGGAATTTAACCAGGCTATTGCACCCACTCCCGTCCGCTATGCACCACTTGTTGCACCCACTCCCGTCCGCTCTGCACCACTTGTTGCACCCACTCCCATACGTGCTACCCCACCTATTCCACCCACTCGTATTCGTGTTATTCCGCCTACGGCACCTGCTCCATCAGCTCAGCACAACATTTCTCATCTGGAACCTATTAGCGAGGAGGAGGTTGATTCTCCAGCGTCTCTGCGTCTCACCCTCGGCAGGCCAAGGGAGATCCTCACCATCTCCGACTAAGTACGCATAGACGCCATGCGATGTATCGACTTGTGTAATATGTTTATATGTACTTAGGTTGTGAGAAGTAGCTTGTTTGCGCATCATGTAGGATCTGGAGGAGTGCACTAGTTTAAATAACATGTCAGGACTATGTACGCATATCCTGAGTGATGTAATGTATAATTATGCCCGCGTGTAAGAGATGCACTAGTCTTTCTCCGCGCAAAATCGTGTGTTTCCAAAAATATCCTGGAGTTTAAAAATGTTCTTTGTGTGTGATTTTATTGACTTTTGCAACTCTCTTTCTTATCTTACGAGTTCACAAAATATATCCCCAGAGTGAAAGATGTCTCGTCCTTGGACGCGCTCCATGCCAACTCAGCCAGAAGAAAATTATGGCACACCGCAGAACCAAAATTTCACTCAGGGTCAAACAAGTCAACAGGACAGTGAAACAACTTTTACACAAGTTTGTTGTTTGTATGAACAGAGTCAGCAGCAACACCAGGAAATGATGAACCAATTCATCAATATGGGAAGTAACCGTGGTCAGTATCAACCGCAATCCAAATTATCTGAGTTACAAAAGACGCGTCCTCCAACATTTTCTCATACTGACAAGCCTCTTGAGGCCGATGACTGGCTTCGAGACTTGGAGAGAAAATTAATTATCGCACAGTGTTCAGACCGTGAAAAAGTATTGTATGCACCACACTATCTCACAGGAGCAGCTGCATCGTGGTGGGAAAACTTCTTGCACATGCACCCCAACGAAAATGAAATCACCTGGGAAAATTTGAAAGAAGGTTTTCGTGGGACACATATTCCTAGGAGCGTCATGAAAATCAAGAAGAAAGAATTTGATGAATTCAAGCAAAGAGCCATGACAGTGTCAGAATACAACAGCCAATTCACTCTGCTGTCTCGCTACGCCAATGAAGAACGCATGACCGAGAGCAAGAAGATGGAAAAATTCTTGGAAGGCCTGGCACCCGCCCTTAAGTGCCAGCTAGTTGTGCATACCTTTCCAGATTTTAAAACACTGGTGGATAAGGCCATTACCCTGGAAAATGAGCGACGTAGCCTGGAAGATTTCCGCAAACGAAAAAGGGACCAGACTACTTTTGCTCGCAATCACAGAAGCAAGAAGGAATTTCAGAAGGGGGATTCACACAAAACCCCGACGAATAATTCACGTCCAATTAAGAATTTCCATGCAAGAGACAAAGAGTTCACCTATCGCCCAGGCGTTATCTGTTATGCTTGTGGAGAAGAAGGGCACTATGCCAAGCAGTGCCCCAAGCCAAGGAGCTCAACCCCGAAGCTCAATAATGGTGGCAATAATTCAGCACCAAAGCGAAGAAATTTCAACCCCAACAACAACCACCGGAAAGGTCACTTGAACCACGTGACCCGAGAGGAAGCACAGAACGCCCCAGATATCATACTCGGTACGTACTCTGTCAACACAATACCTGCCATGGTTTTGTTTGATTCTGGAGCTTCTCACTCATTCGTTTTGAAAAGTTTTGCTTTGCAAAATAATTTTTTGATGCTTCCCTTGGGAAAATCAATGATCATCAAGTCCCCTAGAATTAAGCAAGTGACCCAGAGTTACTGTCAAGGTGTGGTTATTGAATTTGAAGGATTGAAGTTTCACGCCAACCTTATTGTACTGGAAAGCAAAGGACTGTATGTCATCCTAGGAATGGATTGGTTAACCACCAACAAAGGTTTTATTGACTGCTTCAACCGTACCGTGATTCTCACACACCATCATGGGAAGAAAATAAAAGTTTCAGCCAAAGAGAGACAAATACCTCGGCAACCTAGATTAAACAAGGTGGACGTTTCTGAGCTGAACAAGGTTCCAGTTGTATGTGAATTCCCAGACGTATTTCCAGAAGAATTACCAGGCATGCCACTAAACCGAGAGATAGAATTCAGCATTGAGCTAGCACCCAGAACCCCTCCTATTTACAAGAAACCTTACATAATGGCACCATCCGAATTGGTAGAGTTGAAGAAGCAAATAAAAGAATTATTGGAGAAAGGATACATACGAGCCAACTCCTCACCTTGGGGTTCTCCAATTTTATTTGCCAAGAAGAAGGATGGAACAATGAGGTTGTGTATTGATTATCGAGCTCTCAACATGGTCACAATCAAGAACAAATACCCAATGCCCCGAATAAATGATTTATTCGATCCGCTCGCACAGGCCAAAGTCTTCTCAAAAATTGACTTGAGATCAGGATACCACCAATTAAAAGTATGAACAGAAGATATTCCCAAGACCGCATTCACCTCCAGATATGGGATGTATGAGTTCATAGTGATGCCATTCGGGCTAACCAACGCCCCCGCATATTTTGTTCACCTCATGAACAAAGTATTTATGAAGTATATGGACAAGTTTGTTGTGGTATTGATCGATGATATTCTGATATATTCCAAAACACCAGAAGAGCACGCCGAACATCTCAGGATTGTACTAGGAGAACTCGGGAAACATCAATTGTACGCCAAATTCAGCAAATGTGAATTTTGGCTAAAACAGGTGGGTTTTCTGGGCCACGTGCTAACCCAAGAAGGTATTGCAGTAGACCCGGAAAAAGTCAAGGCCGTACTTGGCTGGAAACCACCGGCTAACGTAACGGACGTACGGAGTTTCTTGGGAATGGCAGGCTATTATCGGAGATTTATTGAAGGATTCTCTACTATAGCAAAGCCCATGACACAATTGCTCCAGAAAGGCAAGAAGTTTGAATGGACAGAAGCATGTGAGAAAAGCTTCCAAGAGCTAAAAAGCAAATTAACAACGGCACCAGTACTAATTGTGCCAGATATACACAAGAATTTTGAGGTATATTGTGATGCATCCCAGAAAGGCCTCGGATGCGTATTGATACAAGACGGCAAGGTAGTTGCATATGTCTCTAGACAACTACGCAAGCATGAGGAAAATTATCCCACTCATGACTTGGAATGAGCAGCGGTCATTCATGCACTCAAGGAATGGAGACACTTCCTACTTGGGAATCGTTGTGAGATATACACCGACCATAAGAGTCTTAAGTATATTTTCACACAGCCAGAGTTAAATTTACGGCAATGACGCTGGTTAGAGTTGGTGAAGGACTATGATGTTGGAATCCACTATCATCCCGGAAAAGAAAATGTTGTGGCAGATGCACTTAGTCGAAATCCCAGCACGGACGACGACAGTATACCAAAGTTGAGGCCAGAATTTCAGCAGGAATTTGCCCGACTCAATCTAATAATGGTTACCGAAGGCAGTGTGTCGAATATAGAAATACAACCTACCCTGATGGAAAGGATCAAGGAAGCCCAGCACGGACACCCCAGCATTGAGGGCATAAAAAGAAAAGTGAGTTTGGGAAGAGCCTCAAAATTCAACGTAGATGAGCAAGGAATATTGTGGTACGGAGAGAGGCTATGCGTACCAAATGTCAAGGACCTCAAACAGCAGATATTGACTAAAAGTCACACAGCTCTGTATTCAATCCATCCTGGAGGGACAAAAATGTACAAAGACCTTCAGGAAAAAATTTGGTGGCACGGTATGAAGAGAGATATAGCCACGTTCATTGCATGCTGTGACTCTTGTCAACGTATCAAGGCCGAGCACCAGAAACCAGCCGGACTGTTACAGCCAAATAAGATACCCGAGTGGAAATGGGACGAGATTGGAATGGACTTTATCGTTGGACGGCCACGGTCACGACACGGAAACGATGCCATATGGGTCATAACCGACAGATTAACCAAGGTGGCACATTTTATTCCGGTAAAAACAACTTACACCTCTCAGAGACTAGCCAGACTTTATCTTGCCCGAATCGTCTGCCTGCATGGAGTCCCTAAGACTATCATCTCTGATAGAGGCACAAAGTTCGTCTCTACATTCTGGGATCACCTACAACAGGCACTGGGAAGCCAACTAGCCTTTAGTACCGCATAGCATCCCCAGACTGATGGGCAGACGGAATGCGTAAACCAAATCCTGGAAGACATGCTAAGAGCATGTGTCCTCACCTACGGGATCAGTTGGGAAGAAAGTTTGCCATATGCAGAGTTCGCATACAACAACAGCTATCAAGCCAGCTTGCAAATGGCACCCTTTGAAGCTTTATATGGGAGAAGATGTCGTAGCCTGCTAAATTGGTCAGAGCCCGGAGACATCCATATCTTTGGCCCAGATATGCTCAAGGAGGCCGAGGAGAAAGTTAAGACAACTAGAGAATGACTCTAAAACAGCTCAAAGTCAGCAAAAGAGTTATTACGACCGAAAGCATCGGGAAATCAGTTTTGAACCCGGAGAATTGGTATACCTGAGAGTTTCTCCTATGAAGGGTCTGCAACGATTCAAGATTAAGGGGAAACTAGCACCAAGGTTCATCGGACCATTTCATATAGTGGCCCGACGAGGCAAGGTAGCCTACCAGCTAGACCTACCCGGAGACTTATCCGGTATCCACAACGTGTTTCACATCTCGCAGTTGAGAAAATACATGAGCAACCCAGAGAAGCAAGTTTCACATGAGTATATTGACGTGCAACCGGACCTCACTTACCGGGAGCACCCAATAAAAATATTAGAAGAGTCTGAGAGGAGGACCCGACGGAAAACCATTAAGTTTTTCAGAGTTCAATGGAGTAATCACACCGAGGACGAAGCAACTTGGGAGAGCGAGGATTTTCTTCGGACAGAGCACCCACACCTGTTTAAGGATCAGCTGAAATCTCGGGGACGAGATTTTTCCTAAGGGGGTAGGTGCTGTGACACTCCAAATTTTTTGTGATTTTGTTTTCAGAAAGAGCCTTGCTTGGTTTGAAAGAAGGTCATTTAAACCCTTCCTAAAAACCATCTTCTAAGTTTGCCCTCTCAAAAATCCTTTCCTTGGATTTAGTTTCTTTTAAAAAGAAAACCCTTTTAGTTTTGGGCTTTTATTTGGTTTTGATCCCTTCAAAATTTTACCATGCCTCCTATGGTGAAATTTTCCCAAAAACCCCTCCTCCCACTTTGGTACAACCCAAACATTCTGTCCAAACTAATAAAAACAATTTTTGGATTTTATTCCAACTATTTCTCCTCCCAATATAATTTTGTCTTTTCTTTTGAGCCTAGGTGAATTGCAAATCAAGTACCCTAATGCTTTT
The DNA here is from genome assembly GCA_963921465.1 of Triticum timopheevii. Lineage (NCBI taxonomy): Eukaryota > Viridiplantae > Streptophyta > Magnoliopsida > Poales > Poaceae > Triticum > Triticum timopheevii. Next base: position 20,459,073 of record OY997270.1, on the reverse strand, counting down.
GACTTTTGACCTCAACTCAACACCCCTGGATAGTCCTTTGTACCCACAACCCAGAACCATCTTGATCCACTCTTCTCCTGTTCAAATATTTCAATTTTCACTCACTGCAAGTTTGGACCAGATTTGCCAAATTCGGTGAAATTCATATCTACACCTCTCCAAAAATTCCACAAATATTCATGCAGCCTCTAGATGCAATGAGAGGCCCATCTACCAAAAACCAGCTCAAGGAAAAATCCCTACATGCCTAGATCATTCTGTCGAACACCTTGCATGCACTGTTTCTGTTCATCTTCAGTTAAGTTCAGAGTTTCAGTGTCGATCTTCGTCAGAAATTCAGTCACATGCTCATAGTGCACTTGGCACGTTGCTCACGGCCTAGCTTGCTTGTTCGGAGCCTCACACGCACGCTTGGCGCCCTCCTGGCGTCGGTGGCGCCCTGGCCCGCCTGCACCGGCGTGCTTTGCGGCGGCCGTATCACCGTAGTGGCCGACAGGGAGCAGAACGGCGGCATAACACCGTTCGGCGCCGCCCAAACCCCCTGGTGGCTCCGCGTGGGCATTTCCTCACCAACGCACGCATGCAGCACCGTCGCCGTGGTGCGGCACGCATAGAGCGTGCTCCTTGCCGCCGACGGGCCCGTACCGCCCCGTTCCGTCGAGCTCCCCCTAAGCAACCAAATCCCGACGCGGTTAGCACCTAAACGGAACCAGGGAACACCAACGACGACGCTCAACCTCTGAACCCTCCCGTGCAACCACAGCGCCGCCGTAATCACCTCGCTGGAGAACCCCGTTCTCGGCAACCGCCTCGGGGCGGCTATATATAGCACCCCGAGCTTGCTCTCGCCCCCGCACGACTCCACCACCTCACCAGACCCCGCCACTGAACGAGCCTCGAGGGGCCTTTCCTCCTCGACTCCGGCCACCTCCGTCCGCCTCGGGCCCCGGCATCATTCTCTCCGGTGAGAACTCCTCCGCCGCCCTACTTTCGGCCGTAGCCTCATACCACCTCTAGTAGGATAACCCCCACCTCAATTTTGACCCCGCAGCTCTCTCCGGCGAGATCCACGACCACCCGAATCACCGTACGCCGGAGCAAGCGTCGCCGCCGACGTGGTACTCGCCGGCGACCACCACCACCTCCCACAGACGTGGAATGGCGCCCTGAACACGGAGGTACTCTCCGATCTCCCTGCCTCGCCGTGGATCGCCGTCGGCGACCACCGCGGCTCTCGGGCGCCGACTAGCCCCGACTCCCTCGTTTGAAATTTCAAACCTGACGGGTGGGACCCGCCCGTCAGCCTCTCCTTTGTTTTTTTTGAATCATTTGCTGAAAGCGTACTCTGGCGAATACGCTTCCACTCTGAACCGTTTTTCTGGATTTTTGTCTGCAAAGCCCCCTGGAAGTTTTCTGTTTCATTACAGATGGGTCCTTGGGTTAAAACCCTTATAACTTTTTAACAGAAAGGAATTTTTGAGTGATTCCTTTTCTGTCCTCTTGAAATTTTTGTCTAGTTTTTTATCATATTTATTTGAAAAACATTTGGAACACTTTTCTGTACACTCACGGTATTTACGTTGCGTACGTATTTTTCTTATACCATAGATACCGGAGGAGGTGACGGAGCTGCAAACTTCGCACAGTTAGACTCCGACTACTCCGAACTAGGAAAGCATGTTTGAACTCTTGATATGATGAGTGTTGTTGCATGTTTGCATTTTAGTATGGTCATGGCATGTTTAGGAACATCACTTTGAATGCTACGTTTCATGCACATAATCGGAAAGTAAGTTTCGGAAAGCATTATGTTGTTGGATACATATTTGCATAGCCATTTGTTGGCATGAGGATGGGTAAGATGGCAGTGTTGTGACATGCCAGTCTTATGCCAGATTATTTGACTTCCGTGTCATTGTGAAACAAATCACATTTCCATCCATTCCTTCCTATACTGTCACATGTTTTCCGAAAGGAATATGGCATAGTAAGTTGCAAATCGGTTTCCTGGTACACACCAAATAAAGAGGCCGGGGTGAGGGTTCCATGGCCCTGGATTAAAGCCCGTCATCCGGTCAGGGGGTATGGGTGTTTCCGGTTGGGACCGAGAGGGGGGCACCCCTTAGAGCGCGCGTATAGAAATTTGATCCCATGCTATTCGAGGTTGTGGCCTCCCCGTCTCAAAGTTTTTCTTGGACGTTGTCCAGGGTGATTCCTGGCATCGTGAGGTGAAATGGGTGTGTACTAGTTAAATGTGTTTCTACTGAAATACCGTAGTCCTTCGTGACTACGGAAATCCGTTGGCTGTGGTCAGATCATCCAAACTCTCCAGAGTCTCAAATCTTTCAATTATCTTGTACTTTGTTCAAGTACTATATTCATCTTATCTTGTCAGGTATCAGCCTCAGTGACAACACTCCGGTGGAATTTATGTGTGATAAATCCGGTTAAAAGATTATTCTTGTGGATGGACTAATCTTGTTATAAGCCCTGTCTGCGATATCGCTCAGACGTCCGACGGTGGCATACCTGTTATTTACTTTTGTTATAGGCCCTATCTGTGATGTCGCTCAGACGTCCGACGGTGGCAGACCTGTTATTTACTTTTGTTATAAGCCCTTTATGTGATGTCGCCCAGACGTCCGACTGTGGCATTTCTTTTAAAGCCCTTTATGTGATGTCGCCTAGATGTCCGGCTGTGGCATTTCTTTTAAAGCACTTTATGTGATGTCGCCCAGACGTCCGACTGCGGCATTTCTTTTAAAGCCCTTTATGTGATGTCGCCCAGACGTCCGACTGTGGCATTTCTTTTAAAGCCCTTTATGTGATGTTGCCCAGACGTCCGACTGTGGCATTTCTTTTAAGCCCTTTATGTGGTGTCGCTAAGACGCCCCACTGCGGCATTTCTTTTAAGCTCTTTATGTGGTGTCGCTTAGACGCCCGACTGCGGCATGCATTTTATTTATTTACCTTTCGAGGCGTCGCTCCAGACACCCGATCGGTTTTCAGTTATTTATTTTATTTATCAAGTCCTGCAATATTACCGTTGTTATATGAGCATCATCCTTTGTTCATGACGCATTCATGCATTCATTGATTATATCTTTGTCCGAAGTGTTTTGCGAGTACTTTCAAGTACTCACCTGGCTTGTTGATTTGGCCAGATGTTGATGAAGGCGATCTCATGGATGAAGAGTTTGATAGCGAGTCCGACACCTAGAGGAGTCCCAGTTAGTCCCATGCGATTCTCTCTTGGTCATTGTATTATCCGCTTCTGCAATCCCGAAATAAATTATCCGAGCCTCACCTCGACGCTCGATGAGCTGCCAGTAGAAGTCAAGTTATCCACCACCACTTTTCCTCGAGCTAGTAGCATGCCACCACACCCCTGTGTCATAACCGCCCATATGTAAGATATTGGCGAGTTTGTAATAAATTGTTGCGAAGCCTCAGCTCAACCCTGTAATATATTTGATGCTACTGGTTCTCTGTTTATCAAGCTTTTGTCTACCAGAAAGGATGACTTTTCCTATACTAGGTTTAATAAGATCGGTTTTATCAATAAACATTTTATTGAAAAGCCGGTCGTGACTTGTGCTGTTCTAAAACATGTGCCCATAAATTTTAAAGCCTTTTCGAGGTAATCTTCACTGTCACGTTGGTGTCAAACCAGCCCGACAATGTTGCTCCAGGGCAGCCGACTTGCACTAGATAGATAATCGCTTCGTCGAGACGAGGTCAACCTCATTCGATCATCACCTTGGTGAGCCGACCAAGAGTTCGGCATGGCGAAGGCTAAATCATCACCAATATCGTCGCCCCACGAATTACACGAGGCGGCCACACTATCATCGCCACACAGTTACTTCATCAACCTGGGATCGACCGCGTCACAAATTTTGACCTGCGTCGGCGTCACAATGCCGCCTCTCCTTCAAGCCAATATCCAACACGCCGACCAACTCCGACTCGTCAGCTGACATGGAGGCTTTGACACCTTGGCTGGACCGGGGGCTTCGGCTCGCCAGCTGACCGTGCCTCCACTTCTTGATGCCAACATACAACACGCCGACCTGCTTCAACTCATTAGCTGACCATGCCACCTCTTCTTAAAAACAACATCCCAAAAGCCAAAAATTTAAAGACGTACATAGAATTTACACATTTTGAAAAGCACGACTTCATTTTTAGAAAAGTGGATGATACATTTTGACCAAAATAAAACTGAACTTTTTCTTCAGGTTGTTCTCGTGCAGGAGTCGGGTCCATTGTCTAGGTAATCATTTTCCATCTCCCGACGATAGTCAACGATCAACTCGAGTCAGGCTCTCGGCACCTTCTATGCAAATGTTGTTGGGAAGTGATGAAAAAGTGTGAAGCACACATGACATACATCAAACGTTGTATTGATGCCTTCTAAACAAAGAAGAACAAACAAATTGGACTGATGGAATCTGATATCGGTGTACATGACATACATACTATCAAGGCATGCGGATAGACCCCTTAGGTCTGAGGCATCCAGCATGTTCTATCCCAGTTGAAAAATAATACACTTGTGAATTTGGAAATGAACAGAGACCGACCATAAAAAATATAAAGCTAGAACATTAGAAATGTCAACACAAGATAAGAGAGTCGGATCGTTTATATGGTCAGACTTGTGTGAGCCTAGCTATAGCTATGGGCTAGTGCATGGAGTGTGTGTGTGTGTGCACTCCATACGACATGAGCAATGGAAGCACCTGAATGGTGCTGCCCCATCTTCAAGATAGATATTAAAATTGTAGGGCTGCCATTTATAAAAAGATTCACCCAAAGGAGGGGTATCACATATACGATCTCAATTTAGAATTTCTATTTTCAATACCTTACAAATAGTTTTATTCTTTTGTTGAAGAATTCATAAATTCAGAAGTTGATACATCGACTGCTTGTCCACGAATGATATAAAAGGATAAGTACCACCAAGAAATATGAAAATTGCAACATCCTCATCTTAGAAGCTTGCACTTACCGGAGATCTATTAGTTCTATTGTCACTACGATGGGACTATTTTCACAAAAATCTCTTTCAGGTTTTCATCTTCTGTCATTTGTTCTAAAATCCTGTCAATGGAAATAAAATCTAGTGAAGAGTTCACTCTGCTGGCTGTGGCTCACTTGAAAACAACAATTTGGACATTTGCTCCTTCTTATCTTGTATATCATATTTGCCCTTGTCTTGTGTTCCTTCTGTGATTAGATTGCATGTATGGACAATCTTTTGCTGACCAATTCGGTATGCACGTCCAATCGTCTGCCTTTTGATAGAAGGGTTCCACACAACATCGAGGGGCACCGCACGTGACACTCCAAAGAGGGTGATACCTTTTCCACACATCTTGGTCGATGCAAGCATCACCTTGACCTCCCTCTCCATATGATTGAAGTCCACCATCAAGGCCTTGCGAGTTTTAACGGAGACATTTCCACTCATTACAGGAGCTCGTTGTGTTTAGTCCAGTGGAATTGTTTCCTCGGCTGTTCCATGGCCAAGTCCAATGGTTCAAGAAACTGGCTAAACACACGCACTCGCTCTTTTAAAGCTTCTCCATTGGAATTTTTATCTTTGCTGAGTGCAATATGTTAGGAAGTCAGCAATAGTATCATTGCCGAGTTCCTAACAAATAAGTACTCGGTAGAAATTAAAACTCTGGGTTGAGTCCGAGGAGTGAATCAATTTTTGGATATTTCTGCATGAACGCGATATTGGACATAATTTCTTGAGGATTTTTTTCTTAGAGTATTGTGTGCTGTTGGCAAACATGTGCCCACAAATTTTAAAGCCTTTTTCGAGCTAATCTTCACCGTCGCGTTGGTGTCAAACCAGCCCGACAATGTTGCTCCAGGGATGCCGACTTGCACTAGATAGATCATCGCTTCGTCGAGCCGAGGTCAACCTCAGTGGATCATCACCTTGGTGAGCCGACCAAGAGTTCAGCATGGCGAAGGCTAAATCATCACCAATATAGTCGCCCCACGAATTACACGAGGCGGCCACACTATCATCGCCAACATCCAACACGCCGACCTGCTGCGACTCGTCAGTTGACATGGAGGCTTTGACACCTCGGCTGGACCAGGGGCTTCGACTCGTCAGCTGACCGTGCCGCCACTTCTTGAAGCCAACATACAACACACCGACCTGCTTCAATTCATTAGCTTACCGTGCCGCCTCTTCTTCAAGACAACATCCCAAAAGCCAAAAATTCAAAGACGTACATGGAATTTACACATTTTCAAAAGCACGACTTCATTTTTAGAAAAGTGGGTTATACATTTTGACCAAAATAAAGCTGAACTTTTTCTTCAGGCTGTTCTCATGCAGGAGTCGGGTCCATTGTCTGGGTAATCATTTTCCATCTCCCGATGATAGACAACGATCAACTCAAATCAGACTCTCAGCACCTTCTACGCAAGTGTTGTTGGGAGAGATGAAAAAGTGTGAAGCACACATGACATACGTCAAACGTTGTATTGATGCCTTCTAAAAAAAGAAGAACAAACAAATTGGACTGATGGAATATGATATCGGTATACTTGACATACATACTATCAAGGCATGCGGATAGACCCCTTAGGTCTGAGGCATCCAGCATGTTCTATCCCAGTTGAAAAATAATACACTTGTGAATTTGGAAATGAACAGAGACCGACCATAAAAAATATAAAGCTAGAACATTAGAAATGTCAACACAAGATAAGAGAGTCGGATCGTTTATATGGTCAGACTTGTGTGAGCCTAGCTATAGCTATGGGCTTGTGCATGGAGTGTGTATGTGTGTGTGCACTCCATACGACATGAGCAATGGAAGCACCTGAATGGTGCCGCCCCATCTTCCAGATAGATATAAAAATTGTAGGGCTGCCATTTTTAAAAGGATTCACCCAAAGGAGGGGTATCACATATACGATCTCAATTTAGAATTTATATTTTCAATACCTTGCAAATAGTTTTTTTCTTTTGTTGAAGAATTCATAAATTCAGAAGTTGATAGATCGACTGCTTGTCCACGAATGATATAAAAGGATAAGTACCACAAAGAAATATGAAAATTGCAACATCCTCATCTTAGAAGCTTGCACTCACCAGAGATCTATTAGTTCTATTGTCACTATGATGGGACTATTTTCACAAAAATCTCTTTCAGATTTTCATCTTTTGTCATTTGTTCCAAAATCCTGTCAATGGAAATAAAATCTGGTGAAGAGTTCACTCCGCAGGCTATGGCTCACTTGAAAACAACAATTTGGACATTTGCTCCTTCTTATCTTGTATATCATATTTGCCCTTGTCTTGTGTTCCTTCTATGATTAGATTGTATGTATGGACAATCTTTTGCTGACCAATTTGGTATGCACGTCCAATCGTCTGCCTTTTGATAGAAGGGTTCCACACAACATCGAGGGGCACCACACGTGACACTCCAAAGAGGGTGATACCTTTTCCACACATCTTGGTCGATGCAAGCATCACCTTGACCTCCCTCTCCATATCATTGAAGACCACCATCAAGGCCTTGCGAGTTTTAACGGAGACATTTCCACTCATTACATGAGCTCGTTGTGTTTAGTCCAGTGGAATTGTTTCCTCGGCTGTTCCATGGCCAAGTCCAATGGTTCAAGAAACTGGCTAAACACACGCACTCGCTCTTTTAAAGCTTTTCCATTGGAATTTTCATCTTTGCCGAGTGCAATATGTTAGGAAGTCATCAATAGTATCTTTGCCGAGTTCCTAACAAATAAGTACTCGGCAGAAATTAAAACTCCGGGTTGAGTCCGAGGAGTGAATCAATTTTTGGATATTTCTGCATGAACGCGATATTGGACATAATTTCTTGAGGATTTTTTTCTTAGAGTATTGTGTGCTGTTGGCAAACATGTTCCCACAAATTTTAAAGCCTTTTTCGCGCTAATCTTCACCGTCGCGTTGGTGTCAAACCAGCCCGACAATGTTGCTCCAGGGCTGCCGACTTGCACTAGATAGATCATCGCTTCGTCGAGCCGAGGTCAACCTCAGTGGATCATCACCTTGGTGAGCCGACCAAGAGTTCAGCATGGCGAAGGCTAAATCATCACCAATATAGTCGCCCCACGAATTACACGAGGCGGCCACACAATCATCGCCAACATCCAACACGCTGACCTGCTGCGACTCGTCAGTTGACATGGAGGCTTTGACACCTCGGTTGGACCAGGGGCTTCAACTCGTTAGCTGACCGTGCCACCACTTCTTGAAGCCAACATACAACAGGCCGACCTGCTTCAAGTCATTAGCTTACCGTGCCGCCTCTTCTTCAAGACAACATCCCGAAAGCCAAAAATTCAAAGACGTACATGGAATTTACACATTTTCAAAAGCACGACTTCATTTTTAGAAAAGTGGGTTATACATTTTGACCAAAATAAAGCTGAACTTTTTCTTCAGGCTGTTCTCGTGCAGGAGTCGGGTCCATTGTCTGGGTAATCATTTTCCATCTCCCGATGATAGAAAAACGATCAACTCGAATCAGGCTCTCAGCACCTTTTACGCAACTTTTGTTGGGAAGTGATGAAAAAGTGTGAAGCACACATGACATACATCAAACGTTGTATTGATGCCTTCTAAAAAAACAAAAACAAACAAATTGGACTGATGGAATATGATATCGGTATACATGACATACATACTACCAGGACATGCCAACAGACCCCTTAGGTCTGAGGCATCCAACATGTTCTATCCCAGATTGAAAAATAATATAATTGTGAATTTGGAAATGATAAGAGACCAACCATAACAATTATAAAGCTAGAACATTAGAAATGTCAACACAAGATAACAGAGTCCGATCGTTTATATGGCAGACTTGTGTGAGCCTAGCTATAGCTATGGGCTAGTGCAAGGAGTCTGTGTGTGCACTCCATACGACATGGCAATGGAAGCACCTGAATGGTGCTGCCCCATCTTCCAGATAGATATAAAAATTGTAGGGCTGCTATTTTCAAAAAAAAATTCACCCAAAGGAGGGGTATCACATATACGATCTCAATTTAGAATTTCTATTTTCAATACCTTACATATAGTTTTACTTCTTTTGTTGAAGAATTCATAAATTTAGAAGTTGATAGATCGACTGCTTGTCCACAAATGATATAAAAAATTAAGTACCACAGACAAATATCAAATTTGCAACGTCCTCATCTTAGAAGCTTGCACTTACCAGAGATTTATTAGTTCTATTGTCACTACGATCGAGGGGCACCACATGTGACACTCCAAAGAGGGTGATACCTACTCCACACATCTTGGTCGATGCAAGCATCACCTTGACCTCGCTCTCCATATCATTGAAGTCCACCATCAAGGCCTTGCGAGTTTTAACAGAGACATTTCCACTCATATACAGGAGCTCGTTGTGTTTAGTCCAGTTGAACTGTTTCCTCGGCTGTTCCATGGCCAAGTCCAATGGTTCAAGAAACTGGCTAAGCACACGCACTCGCTCTTTTAAAGCTTCTCCACTGGAATTTTCGTCTTTGCCGAGTGCAATATGTTAGCAAGTCAGCAATAGTATCTTTGCCAAGTTCCTACCAAAGAAGTACTCGGCAGAAATTAAAACTCCGTGTTGTGTCCGAAGAGTGCATCAATTTTTGGATATTTCTGCATGAACACGATATTGGACAACTTTCTTGAGTATTATTTTCTTAGAGTATTGTGTGATGTTCTCAAACATGTGCCCATAAATTTTAAAGCCTTTTTCGAGCTAATCTTCACCGTCGCGTTGGTGTCAAACCAGCCCAACAATGTTGCTCCAGGGCTACCAACTTGCACTAGATAGATCATCGCTTCGTCGAGCCGAGGTCAACCTCATTGGATCATCACATTGGTGAGCCGACCAAGAGTTCGGCATGGTGAAGGCTAAATCATCACCAATATCGTTGCCCCACGAATTACACGAGGAGGCCACACTATCATCGCCACATAGTTACTTCATCAACCTGGGATTGACCGCGTCACAAATTTTGACCTGCGTCGGCATCACCATGCCGCCTCTACTTCAAGCCAACATCCAACAGGCCGACCTGCTCTGACTCGTCAGCTGACATGGAGGCTTTGATACCTCGGCTGGCCGGGGGCTTCGACTCATCAGCTGACCGTGCGGCCACTTCTTGAAGCCAACATACAACACGCCGACCTGCTTCAAGTCATTAGCTTACCGTGCTGCCTCTTCTTCAAGACAACATCCAAAAAGCTAAAATTAAAAGACGTACATGGAATTTACACATTTTGAAAAGCACGACTTCATTTTTAGAATAGTGGATGATACATTTGGACCAAAATAAAGCTGAACTATTTCTTTAGGTTGTTCTCGTGCAGGAGTCGGGTCCATTGTCTGGGTAATCATTTTCCATCTCCCGATGATAGACAATGATCAACTCGAGTCAGGCTCTCAGCACCTTCTACGCAAATGTTGTTGGGAAGTGATGAAAAAGTGTGAAGCACACATGACATACATCAAACATTGTATTGATGCCTTCTAAAAAACAAAAACAAACAAATTGGACTGCTGGAATATGATATCGGTATACATGACATACATACTATCAAGACATGCCAACAGACCCCTTAGGTCTGAGGCATCCAACTTGTTCTATCCCAGATTGAAAAATAATACACTTGTGAATTTGGAAATGAACAGAGACCGACCATAACAAATACAAAGCTCGAACAATAGACATGTCAACACAAGATAAGAGAGTCCGGTCGTTTATATGGTCAGACTTGTGTGGGCCTACCTGTAGCTATGGGCTGCTGCATGGAGTGTTTGTGCGCACTCCATATGGCATGAGCAATGGAAGCACCTGAATGGTGCTGCCCCATCTTCCCGATAGATATAAAAATTGTAGGTCTGCCATTTTCAATTTTTTCACCCAAAGGAGGGGTACCACATATTCGGTCTCAATTTAGAATTTCTATTTTCAATACCTTACAAATAGTTTTACTTCTTTTGTTGAAGAAACCACAAATTCAGAAGTTGATAGATCGACTGCTTGTCCACAAATGATACAAAACGATAAGTACCACAAACACATATGGAAATTGCAACATCCTCATCTTAGAAGCTTGCACTTACCAGAGATCTATTAGTTCTATCGTCACTACGATGGGACTATTTTCACAAAAATCTCTTTCAGATTTTCATCTTCTGTCATTTGTTCCAAAAATCCTGTCAATGGAAATAAATTCTGATGAAGAGTTCACTTCGCAGGCTGTGGCTCACTTGAAAACAACAATTTGGACATTTGCTCCTTCTTAGCTTGTATATCATATTTGCCCTTCTCTTGTGTTCCTTCTGTGATTAGATTGTATGTATAGACAATCTTTTGCTGACCAATTCGATATGCATGTCCAATCGCCTGCCTTTTGATAGAAGGGTTCCAAACAACATCGATCGAGGGGCACCACACGTGACACTCCAAAGAGGGTGATACCTTCTGCACACATCTTGGTCGATGCAAGCATCACCTAGACCTCGCTCTCCATATCATTGAAGTCCACCATCAAGGCCTTGCGAGTTTTAACGGAGACATTTCCACTCATATACAGGAGCTCGTTGTGTTTAGTCCAGTTGAACTGTCTCCTCGGCCGTTCCATGGCCAAGTCCAATGGTTCAAGAAACTAGCTAAACACACGCACTCTCTCTTTTAAACTTCTCCATTGGAATTTTCGTCTTTACCGAGTGCAATATGTTAGGAAGTCAGCAATAGTATCTTTGTCGAGTTCCTACCAAAGAAGTACTAGGCAGAAATTAAAACTCCGGGTTGAGTTCGAGGAGTGCATCAATTTTTGGATATTTCTGCATGAACGCGATATTGGACATACTTTCTTGAGGAGTTTTTTCTTAGAGTATTGTGTGCTATTCTCAAACATGTGCCCACAAATTTTAAAGCCTTTTTCGAGCTAATCTTCACCGTCGCGTTGGTGTCAAACCAGCCCGACAATGTTGCTCCAGGGCTGCCAACTTGCACTAGATAGATCATCGCTTCATCGAGCCGAGGTCAACCTCAGTGCATCATCACCCTGGTGAGCCGACCAAGAGTTCGGCATGGCGAAGGCTAAATCATGAGCAATATCGTCGCCCCATGAATTACACGAGTCGTCCACACTATCATCGCCACACAGTTACTTCATCAACCTGGGATCGACCGCGTCACAAATTTTGACATGCTCGGCATCACCATGCCGCCTCTTCTTCAAGCCAACATCCAACACGCCGACTTGCTCCGACTCGTCAGCTGACATGGAGGCTTTGACACCTGGGCTCTACTGGGGGCTTCGACTCGTCAGCTGACCGTGTCGCCACTTCTTCAAGCCAACATACAACACGCCGACCTACTTCAACTCATTAGCTGACTGCGCCACCTCTTCTTCAAGATAACATCCCTAAAGCCAAAAATTCAAAGACGTACATGGAATTTACACATTTTGAAAAGCATGACTTCGTTTTTAGAAAAGTGGATGATTCCTTTTGACCAAAATAAAGCTGAACTTTTTCTTCAGGTTGTTCTCGTGCAGGAGTCGGGTCCATTGTTTGGGTAATCATTTTCCATCGCTCGATGATAGACAACGATTAACTCGAGTCAGGCTCTCAACACCTTCTACGCAAATGTTGTTGGGAAGTGATGAAAAAGTGTGAAGCACACATGACATACATCAAACGTTGTATTGATGCCTTCTAAAAAGCAAAAACAAACAAATTGGACTGATGGAATATGATATCAGTATACATGACATACATACTATCAAAACATGCCAACAGACCCCTTAGGTCTGCAGCATCTAGCTTGTTCTATCCCAGATTGAAAAATAATACACTTGTGAATTTGGAAATGAACAGAGACCAACCATAACAAATATAAAGGTCGAACAATGGAAATGTCAACACAAGATAAGAGAGTCCGATCGTTTATATGGTCAGACTTGTGCGAACTTAGCTATAGCTATGGGCTGGTGCATGGAGTGTGTGTGTGCACTCCATACGGCATAAGCAATGGAAGCACCTGAATGGAGCTGTCCCATCTTCCAGATAGATATAAAAATTGTATGTCCGCCATTTTCAATTTTTTCACCCAAAGAAGGGGTACCACATATACGATCCCAATTTAGAATTTCTATTTTCAATACCTTACAAATAGTTTTACTTCTTTTGTTGAAGAATCCATAAATTCATAATTTGATAGATCGACTGCTTGTCCACAAATGATATAAAAGGATAAGTACCACAAAAAAATATAGAAATTGCAACATCCTCATCTTAGAAGCTTGCACATACCAGAGACATTTCCACTCATATACAGGAGCTCGTTGTGTTTAGTCCAGTTGAACTGTTTCCTCGGCTGTTCCATGGCCAAGTACAATGGTTCGAGAAACTGGCTAAACAAACGCACTCGCTCTTTTAAAGCTTCTCCACTGGAATTTTCGTCTTTGCCGAGTACAATATGTTAGGAAGTCAGCAATAATATCTTTGCCGAGCTCCTACCAAAGAAGTACTCGGCGGAAATTAAAACTCCGGGTTGAGTCCGAGGAGTGCATCAATTTTTGGATATTTTTGCATGAATACGATATTGGACATACTTTCTTGAGGATTTTTTTCTTAGAGTCTTGTGTGCTGTTCTCAAACATGTGCCCATAAATTTTAAAGCCTTTTTCGAGGTAATCTTCACCGTCGCGTTGGTGTCAAACCAGCCCGACAATGTTGCTCCAGGGCTGCCGACTTGCGATCGATAGATCATTGCTTCATCGAGCCGAGATCAATGTCATTGGATCATCACCTTGGTGAGCCGACCAAGAGTTCGGCATGGCGAAGGCTAAATCATCACCAATGTCGTCGCCCCACGAATTACACGAGGCGGACACACTATCATCGACACACAGTTACTTCATCAAACTGGGATTGTCCCGTCACAAATTTTGACATGCGTCGGCATCACCATACTGCCTCTTCTTGATGCCAACATCCAACACGCCGACTTGCTCCGACTCGTCAGCTGACATGGAGGCTTTGACACCTTGGCTGGACCGGGGGCTTCGACTCGTCAGCTGACCGTGTCGCCACTTCTTCAAGCCAACATACAACACGCCGACCTACTTCAACTCATTAGCTGACCATGCCTCCTCTTCTTCAAGACAACATCCCAAAAGCCAAAAATTCAAAGACGTACATGGAATTTACACATTTTGAAAAGCATGACTTCATTTTTAGAAAAGTGGATGATACATTTCGACGAAAATAAAGTTTAACTTTTTCTTCAGGTTGTTCTCGTGCAGGAGTCGGGTCCATTGTCTGGGTAAACATATTCCATCTCCCGATGATAGACAACGATCAACTCGAGTCAGGCTCTCAGCACCTTCCACGCAAATGTTGTTGGGAAGTGATGAAAAAGTGGGAAGCACACATGAAATAAATCAAACATTGTATCGATGCCTTCTAAAAACAAAAACAAACAAATTGAACTGATAGAATATGATATCGGTATACATGACATACATACTATCAAGACATGCCAACAGACCGCTTAGGTCCCAGGCATCCAGCTTGTTCTATCCCAGATTGAAAAATAACACACTTGTGAATTTGGAAATGAATAGAGACCGACCATAACAAATATATAGCTCGAACATTAGAAATGCCAACACAAGATAAGAGAGTCCGATCGTTTATATGGTCAGACTTGTGTGAGCCTGGCTATAGCTATGGGCTGGTGCATGGAGTGTGTGTGTGCACTCCATACGGCATGAGCAATGGAAGCACCTGAATGGTGCTGCCCCAGCTTCCAGATATATATAAAAATTGTAGGTCCGCCATTTTCAATTTTTTCACCCAAAGGAGGGGTACCACATATGCGGTCTCAATTTAGAATTTCTATTTTCAATACCTTACAAATAGTTTTACTTCTTTTGTTGAAGAATCCACAAATTCAGAATTTGATAGATCGACTGCTTGTCCACAATGATATAAAAGGATAAGTACCACAAACAAATATGGAAACTGCAACATCCTCATCTTAGAAGCTTGCACTTACCAAAGATCTATTAGTTCTATTGTCACTACGATGGGACTATTTTCACAAAAATCTCTTTCAGATTTTCATCTTCTGTCATTTGTTCAAAAATCCCGTCAATAGAAATAAATTCTGATGAAGAGTTCACTCCACAGGATGTGGCTCACTTGAAAACAACAATTTGGACATTTGCTCCTTCTTAGCTTGTATATCATATTTGTCATTCTCTTGTGTTCCCTCTTTGATTAGATTGTATGTATGGACAATCTTTTGCTGACATATTCGATATGCACGTCCAATCGCCTGCCTTTTGACAGAAGGGTTCCACACAACATCGATCGAGGGGCACCACACATGACACTCCAAAGAGGGTGATACCTTCTCCACACATCTTGGTCGATGCAAGCATCACCTTGACCTTGCTCTCCATATCATTGAAGTCCACCATCAAGGCCTTGCGAGTTTTAACGGAGACATTTCCACTCCTATACAGGAGCCCGTTGTGTTTAGTCCAGTTGAACTGTTTCCTCGGCTGTTCCATGGCCAAGTCCAATGGTTCTAGAAACTGGCTAAACGCACGCACTCACTCTTTTAAAGCTTCTCCACTGGAATTTTCGTCTTTGCCGAGTGCAATATGTTAGGAAGTCAGCAATAGTATCTTTGCCGAGTTCCTACCAAAGAAGTACTCGGCCAGCTAACCGTGCTGCCACTTCTTCAAGCCAACATACAACACGCCGACTTGCTTCAACTCATTAGCTGACCGTGCCACCTCTTCTTCAAGACAACATCCCGAAAGCCAAAAAATCAAAGACGTACATGGAATTTATACATTTTGAAAAGCACGACTTCATTTATAGAAAAGTGCATGATACATTTTGACCAAAATAAAGCTGGACTTTTTCTTTAGGTTGTTCTCGTGCAGGAGTCGGGTCCATTGTCTGGGTAATCACTTTCCATCTCCCGATGATAGACAACGATCAACTCGAGTCATGCTCTCAGCACCTTCTACGCAAATGTTGTTGGGAAGTGATGAAAAAGTGTGAAGCACACATGACATACATCAAATGTTGTATTGATGCCTTCTAAAAAAACAAAAACAAACAAATTGGACTGATGGATATGATATCGGTATACATGACATACATACTATCAAGACATGACAACAGACCCCTTAGGTATGAGGCATCCAGCCTGTTCTATCCCAGGTTGAAAAATAATACACTTGTGAATTTGGAAATGAACAGAGACCGACTATAACAAATATAAAGCTAGAACATTAGAAATGTTAACACAAGATAAGAGAGTCCGATCGTTTATATGGTCAGACTTGTGTGAGCCTAGTGCATGGAGTGTGTGTGTGCCCTCTATACTGCATCAGCAATGGAAGCACCTGAATGGTGCTGCCCCTTCTTCCAGATAGATATAAAAATTGTAGGTCCGCCATTTTTGGTTTTTTCACCCAAAGGAGGGTTACCACATATACGATCTCAATTTAAAATTTCTATTTTCAATACCTTACAAATAGTTTTACTTCTTTTGTTGAAGAATCCATTAATTCAGAATTTGATAGATCGACTGCTTGTCCACGAAAGATATAAAAGGATAAGTACCACAAACAAATATGGAAATTGCAACATCCTCATCTTAGAAGCTTGCACTTACCAGAGATCTATTAGTTCTATTGTCACTATGATGGGACTATTTTCACAAAAATCTCTTTCAGATTTTCATCTTCTGTAGTTTGTTCCAAAATCCTATCAATGGAAATAAATTCTGATGAAGAGTTCACTCCACAGGTCGTGGCTCACTTGAAAACAACAATTTGGACATTTGCTCCTTCTTAGCTAGTATATCATATTTGCCCTTCCCGTGTGTTCCTTCTGCGATTAGATTGTATTTATGGACAATCTTTTGCTCACCAATTCGATATGCACGTCCAATCGCCTGCCTTTTGACAGAAGGGTTCCACACAACATCAATCGAGGGGCACCACACGTGACACTCCAAAGAGGGTGATACCTTCTCCACACATCTTGGTCGATGCAAGCATCACCTTGACCTTGCTCTCCATATCATTGAAGTCCACCATCAAGGCCTTACGAGTTTTAACGGAGACATTTCCACTCATATACAGGAGCTCGTTGTGTTTAGTCCAGTTGAACTATTTCCTCCGCTGTTCCACGGACAAGTCCAATGGTTCAAGAAACTAGCTAAACACACGCACTCGCTATTTTAAAGCTTCTCCACTGGAATTTTCATCTTTGCCGAGTGCAATATGTTAGGAAGTAAGCTATAGTATCTTTGTCGAGTTCCTACCAAAGAAGTACTCGGCAGAAATTAAAACTAGGCAAATAGGCACTTTGCCGAGTATCGCCAATGAAACACTCAACAAAACGCAGCAACCAGGGTGTTGCCGAGTGCTAAAGTTCGATAAAACGGGGTCTTAGCTACAACGCATTGTCTTGGCTGTAGCAGCTGCATATGACCTCGGATGGAGATGCATTAAATATCAAAGTTGTTCATTTTAATGAGACTGATAATTTTACATTGACATGTTTCACATTTGAGGCCATATTATTTACACTTTTTTCCAGAAAAAATTGGTCTCAAATGACCAATGCAGTGACCTTATTCATTGCATACTTTTGCCGAGTTTTTTTTGCCCTTTGCCGAGTTTTTTAGGCACTCGATAAAGGCACTGATTCCGGTAGTGCTTGACATAGACGCATGACCTCATAAACAAGTCTTGGCTTAACTCATTCACTTGGCATTAGTCATAACCTCTCCAGCGGAAGCTCGTCCACAATAGATGTTACTTCTTTTGGCAACTTTTCCATGCCAGTGACAAGGGGCTGATGTACGGATGCAAGAGACATGTTGTATTCTAAATAAAAACGGTTGTCCCTATTGACGATGTCCTAGACTAGGGGTACTCACCACATCATCTCCCGACCAGTGGGTCGGGCCAAGGACCCCCGTGGCTGTTCAATAATGGTACACTTCGGGCAGCACATGACATATACGAGGAAGATTCTACAAGACATGGTGATCAAGACAAGGACTTCTCTCCACCAACATACCCATGTAGGACTCTTGTTAGACTAGGCCTCTGATACATTCTATAAGTTGAGGCCAGGCTAGTCGATACACAACATCTCACATTCATCATCATCATCATCATCATCATTACCCCTAGGGTGTAAACCACAACTTACGATCTCGAGGTAGATCATCTTTGTACTTTGATACACCCATAATATAAGAAAGAGAAGGACGTAGGGTTTTACCTCCTAAAAGAGGGACCAAACCAGGATAAAAACATCGTGTCCCTTGTATCTTGTTACCCATCAATGAGATCTCATAGCTCGGCCCCCCTACCCGAGGTCTACCAGTTTTGACACTAACATTGGTGCTTTCATTGAGAGTTCCGCTGTGTGATCGAAAGAAGGATCAACACAGGACCATCGATCAACTACTTAGATCTTCATGCGAGACATCCGTGCCCGAATCTCTAGTAGCGGATCATACTTCCTCCATCGAGAGTTGATGGATGATAAGCTTTCATCAACATGAACTCCGATCTATCACGGGAGAATCATCCATGGAGCTCGGGGCCTCAATGTCAACATTGTTCTCAGGTAACCGTGCACCTTTTCTGGACAGTGGTTCCGTGTTCGCTGTCCCTGTCACCTCAAGTGTCGCTTTGACGATTGCTTTGGAGGAATTGTGTAGAATTGAGTTTAGAAAAAACCTCTCAAATTTCATTGTGTTCCAATGGACAAATCTACGGTAATCTTCAATACACCGGAGCGCTATCGAATCTGGATGGGAATCTAGATGAGTTTACGGCGAGGAGTACAACATCCAGCTGGGACATGCTTTGGAATATCCAACAGTTCATTGGCTACAAATTTTTTGTACCGACCAACTCACAAAATTTCAACTCGATCCGACCGTTCAAACTCCGGGTCAAGTCCGAGGAGTGCATCAATTTTTGGATATTTCCGCATGAACGCGATATTGGACATACTTTCTGCAGATTTGTTTTCTTAGAGTATTGTGTGATGTTCTCAAGCATGTGCCTACAAATTTTAAATCCTTTTTCGAGGTAATCTTCACCGTCGCGTTGGTGTCAAACCATCCCGGCAACGTTGCTCCAGGGATGCCGACTTGCACTAGATAGATCATCGCTTCGTCGAGCCGAGGTCAACCTCATTGGATCAACACCATGGTAAGCTGACCAAGAGTTCGGCATGGCGAAGGCTAAATCATCACCAATATCGTCGCCACAAGAATTACATGGGGCGGGAACACCATCATCGCCACACAGTTACTTCATCATCCTGGGGTCGACCTCGTCACAAATTTTGACCTGCGTTGGCATCACCATGCCACCTCTTCTTCAAGCCAACATCCAACACGCCGACCTACTCCGACTCGTCGGCTGACATGGAGGCTTTGACACCTCGGCTGGACCGGGGACTTCGACTCGTCAGTTGACCGTGCCGCCACTTCTTCAAGCCAACATACAACATGCCGACCTGCATCAACTCGTTAGCTGACCGTGCCGCCTCATCTTCAAGACAACATCCAAAGCCAAAAATTCAACAACGTACATGGAATTTACACATTTTGAAAAGCATGACTTCATTTTTAGAAAAGTGGATGATACATTTTGACCAAAGCTCAACTTTTTCTTCAGGTTGTTCTCATGCAGGAGTCGGGTCCATTGTCCGGGTAATCATTTCCATCTACCGATGATAGACAACAGGCAACTCGAGTCAGGCTCTTAGCACCTTCTACGCACATTGTAGGTTGAAGTGTAGCAAATGTTGTTCCGAAGGATGAAAAAGTGTGAAGCACACATGACATACATCAAACGTTGTATTGATGCCTTCAAAAAACACAAACAAACAAATTGGACTGATGGAATATGATATCGGTATACAAGACATACATGCTATCAAGATATGCCAGCAGACCCCTTAGGTCTGAGGCATCCAGCCTCTTCTATCCCAGATTGAAAAATATACACTTGTGAATTTGGAAATGAACATTAGAAATGTCAATGAGAGAGCCCGATCTTTTATATGGTCAGACTTGTGTGAGCCTAGCTATAGCTATGGGCTGGTGCATGGAGTGTGTGTGTGCACTCCATACGGCATGAGCAAGGGAAGCACATGAATGGTGCTGCCCCATTTTTCAGATAGATATAAAAGTTGTAGGGCTGCCATTTTCAAATTTTTTACCCAAAGGAGGGATACCACATGATCTCAATTTAGAATTTCTATTTTCAATACCTTACAAATAATTTTACTTCTTTTTTGAAGAATCCATAAATTCAGAATTTGCTAGAACGGCTGCTTGTCCACAAATGATATAAAAGGATAAGTACCACAAACAAATATGGAAATGGCAACATCCTCATCTTAGAAGCTTCCACTTACCAGAGATCTATAAGTTCTATTGTCACTACGATGGGACTATTTTCAAAAAAATCTCTTTCCGATTTTCATCTTCTGTGATTTGTTCCAAAATCCTATCAATGGAAATAAATTCTGACGAACGGTTGCACTCCGCAGGCTGTGGCTCATTTGAAAACAACAATTTAGACATTTGCTCCTTCTTAGCTTGTATATCATATTTGTACTTCTCTTGTGTTCCTTTTGTGATTAGATTGTATGTATGGACAATCTTTTGTTGACCAATTCGATATGCACATCCAATCACCTGCCTTTGGACAGAAGGGTTCCGCACAATATCGAGGAGCACCACACGCGACGCTCCAAAGTGGGTGATACCTTCTCCACACACCTTGGTCAATGCAAGCATCACCTCGACCTCGCTCTCCATATCATTGAAGTCCACCATCGAGGCTTTGCGAGTTTTAACTGAGTCATTTCCACTCATATACACGAGCTCGTAGTGTTTACTCCAGTTGAACTGTTTTGTCGGCTACTCCATGATCTAGTCCGATGGTTCAAGAAACTAACTAAACACACGCACTCGCTCTTTTAAAGCTTCTCTAATGGAATTTTCGTCTTTGCCGAGTGCAATATGTTAGGTAGTCAGCAATAGTATCTTTGCCAAGTTCCTACCAAAGAAGTACTCGACAGAAATTAAAACAGAGCAAATAGGTACTTTGCCGAGTATCGTCAATGAAACGCTCGGTAAAACAACAAAACGAGGCATCCAGGGTGTTACCGAGTGCTAAAGTCGGAAAAAGGGGGTCTTAGCTACAATGCATTGTTTTGGCTGTAGCGGTTGCCTACGACCTCGGATGAAGATGCTTCAAAAATCAAAGTTGTTCATTTTGATGAGACTAATAATTTTATGTTGACATGTTTTACATTTGAGGCCATATTATTTACACTTTTTTCTAGAAAAAATTGGTCTCAAATGACCAACGCAATGACCATATTCATTCCATACATTATGATAATGTGGTGAACTTGGTTATATAGGTTGCAGACAATGTTGCCAAATAGAGTTTTGAACTTTTTGTACAAAAATATCATTTTCTATTTTCTAAGTATCAAAAATGTGTATTTTTTGTGAGGCAATTACAAAAACCAGGGTGCAAAATGGCACTATCCCAATTTTCACATGAAGTAGACCATATTTGATGGACAACATACAAGTGTTATAGATTTTGTCGGTCTCTAGTTACTTTCGCACATTTAAATAACTTTATGCTGATTTTCGAAAGTAATTCAATTTGAACTGCAATTGTGTTATAGCTTTGTCCTAAAATTAGCAAACAAAAATTTATATGGAAGAACCACTTATAGTTTGGAAATGTTCAACTCCTTGCTATAATGCCGGGCATTTTGACCCCTTTTGAAAAAATGAAAGAAAATGAATAAAAGTTCAAAAACTGCAATCATTTCGCATGGACTCCTTTTATATGTACTATTTGTGAGGAAAATGCTAAATTCTTCACAAAATGGGCTATAAAATATGGACATTCATGACTTCCAAGACAAACGATTAAGGTGATGACCATATTCATTGCATAATTTATGATAATTTGGTGAACTTGGATATATATAGGAGCATATTGGCATTGCAACCAATGTTGCCAAATAGAGTTTTCAATTTTTTATACAATAATATCATTTTCCATTTCCGATGTGTAAAAAATGGGTATTTTTTGTGAAGCAAGTACAAAAACCATGGTGAAAATTGGTACCACTCCAATTTTCACATAAAGTAGACCGTCTGTAATGGATAGTTCCCAAGTTCTATAAACTTTCTATATTTCTAGTTATTTCCGCACATTTCAATGACTTTATGTTGATTTCCCGAAAGTAATTCAAATTTGAACATTAAGTGTGTGATAGCTCTGTCCTAAAAATTAACAAAACACATGTTTAGGTATACAAGTAGCCATTATATGGAGCCACTTAGAGATTTGAGAGATGAGACCCCTTGTCATGAATAGTCATGCTGGCCATTTTGACATTGTTTTATAGAAAAGAATACAAATTCAAAAAATGCAATCCTTTCGCATAGACTCCTTTTATGTGTATTAGTTGCAAGGAAAAATGTTGAACTTTCAATATGACAATTTGGAAAAAAATCCTTTACAAAATGGCTATCGTGTATGGACCTTCATGACTTTCATGCCAAATGACCAAGGTGATCGCCATATTCACTGCATAGTTTATTGTAATGTGCACACATTAGACACATAGGTGCATCTTACCATTACAAACAATGTTGCCAAATAGATTTTCTACCTGTTTTGTACAGCAAAATTATTTACTATTTCCTAAATGTAAAATGTGTATCTTTTGTGAAGCAAGTACAAAAAATAGGATGAAAAATGGCTCCACTCCAATTTTCACATAAAGTAGATAATATTTGATTGTAATTCCCAATTTTTTGGTTCATTTGCAATATTTATAATATTTTTTGGTATTTACGGATGTTACACTCGGTAAAAGTCACGCTTTTACTGATTGCCAAAGAGAAATCACACTCTCGACCAATCTCACGGAATCACATGGATTGATCACGTGGTAGCCTCCCATCTGGCTTTATCTCACGGCGCCTTCCCCCTCTCTATCTCCTTATCTCCTCCCTCTCAATCACAGCCACAAACACCTCCTCTCTCTTTCTTCTCTATCTTCTCACACCAAGCACATCTCACTCTTCACCACTGACCGCCGGAGAAGAGCAAAAGACCGGTGACTTTGGCGGCACCCTGTGCAACGTGCTCTTCGGCCAGCTGCTCGTCATGCTGGCTGAGTTCAACCTCGAGCATGGCAGTGGCCCGAACATCTATGGCATCTCGGAGATCAAAGGCTTCAACTCGTTATGCGGTTTGCCGGCGTGATGTGTGTGTGTTGTCTGGCATTGTACGTGCGTGTGTTATGTTGGCATGTTGATGCATCCATGCCAGTTTATTGTGTATTGATGTATGCTTGTGGCTCGGCCGGCATGATGTGCGTACATGCTTTAGATTAGAAGCTCGCCGGCTGATATGTGTGTGTGTACTGATGCGATGAGCACCTAGACAGCAATAGGTAGACCCGTCCGTCGTCTTCAACACCGCCCTGCTGCCAGTGCAACGCTCCAGCCATCAACACCGCCGCCGGTGTCTTTTTGTTCTGGAAAAAAGTTTTACCAAGTGCAACACTCGGCAAAACATTGACACCTGGCAAACTGACTGATTTCGTCCTTTTTCTGTTCTCTGTTAGTTCTTTTTTTTACGGAGTTTAAACCTTTGCCGAGCACCATGAAAACGCTCGACAAACTTGTTGCCGAGTGTCCGACAAATGGTTCTCGGCAAACTTCTGTTTGCCGGAACGGGGTTTGTCGGGTGTCCTTTGCCGAGTACAACACTCGGCAAAACCTTTGCCAATTGTTTTTTGCCCTTTGAGTTTTTTAGGCACTCGGTAAAGGCGCTAATTCCAGTAGTGCTTGACATATACACACGACCTCATAAACGAATCTCGTCTTAACTCCTTCACTTGGCATCAGTTGTAACCTCTCCAACGGAAGCTCGTCCACTGTTAGACAAATTAGGTTTTGGAACAATGCTCGATACCCTTGGTGGGTACGGCTGTCATATATTTATAAGAGGGAACCGTACAAATACAGGTTATGTTACAACACGTATATCTAATATATACTTAGTCTAACACCCTCCCTCAATCTTAACTATGTCCTGAAACACTCAGGAGGTTAAGATTGCGACGACATCCTTCAAAAGAAGGCAAAGGCAAGGGTTTAGTGAAAATATCAGCAAGTTGATCCTTAGAAGAAACAAATTTAATCTGAAGGAGCTTCTGAGCAACATGTTCCCTCACAAAATGATAGTCAACTTCGATGTGCTTCGTTCGGGCATGAAATACTGGATTGGTTGACAGATACGTAGCACCGATGTTATCACACCAAAGAACAGGTGGCTGAGTTGGGGAGACCTTCAACTCTCGAAGCAATGACTGTACCCACATAATCTCAGCTGTGGCATTAGCAACAGCTTTGTACTCAGCTTCGGTACTACTCCGAGACACCGTAGCCTACTTGCGGGCTTTCCAGGCGATCAAGTTAGGTCCAAAGAACACAGCATGTCCCCCCGTGGATCGCCGATCATCCGGACTACCAGCCCAATCGGCATCAGAAAAAGCTGAGATCAGTCCAGAACGTGCAGGCTGAAGATGAAGTCCATAGGAACCAGTGTGACGAATATAGCGCAAGATACGCTTAACAGCTGACCAGTGAGAATCACGAGGTGCGTGAAGGTACTGGCACACACGGTTAACTGCAAATGATATGTCCGGCCTAGTAATGAGCAAGTACTGCAGTCCACCCACAACGCTGCGGTACTCAGTGGCATCCTCAAGAGAGAGCAAGTCACCAGTAAGAGCTGTCAGTTTGTCTGTGGCAGACATGGGAGTCATAGCAGTCTTGCACTGCAACATACCTGCACGACGTATGAGATCCTGAGAGTACTTCTTCTGAGTAAGAGTCAAGCCACCATCAGAATGAAGAACCTCCAGGCCCAGAAAATAATGCAGTCTCCCAAGATCCTTAACAGCAAACTCAGCGCCAAGAGAGGACACAAGCCGATCTGTAGCAGTGGCAGATGAACTGACAAGAATAATGTCATCAACATAGACCAGAACATACATAGTCACCTCAGGTCGCTGAAGAATAAACAGAGACGTGTCCGCTGTAGAAGGAACGAACCCATGTGCACGAAGAGCAGCACCAAGACGGGCATGCCAGGCACGCGGGGCCTGCTTCAGACCATAGAGAGCCTTCACAAGGCGACACAAATGATGTGGCTGAGCAGGATCAACGAAACCTGGCGGCTGACGCATGTAAATCTCTTCTTCCAGAACTCCATGAAGGAAGGCATTCTGAACATCAAGCTGTCGAAGTGACCATCCACGAGTAATAGCCAAGGAGAGGAGAACACGAATAGTAGTTGGTTTAATAATAGGACTGAACGTGTCTGCATAATCAATGCCATACCGTTGCTTGAATCCCTTGGCAACCAGGCGCGCCTTGTACCTCTCAATGGAGCCATCAGCATGCTTCTTCACCTTGAATACCCATTTAGAGTGAATGATATTGACACCAGATGGAGGTGGAACGAGACGCCAAGTGTTGTTTTTCCAAAGAGCACAGATCTCCTGCTCCATCGCAGCACGCCAATGCGGAATGCCAAGTGCTGCTCGAAAATGTCGTGGTTCAGCTGTAGGATCAGCCTCAGCATGCGCCACACAAGCCGCAAGCCACGCGACGGTGCCATCGGTGCACTTCTTCGGCTGAAAGATGCCACTCTTGCTGCGAGTATGAGGACGCAGGACGACAGATGGCGGTGGCGATGGAGCTGTCACGACAAAGGGCACGGTCAGAGTCGGCGAAGACATGCTGGGGGGCGTTGACGAGCCAGGCGACGAGGATGCAGCGGTTGGCGAGTCAGCCGGCCCAGGGGAATCAGGTGCCCTGTCCATCAGCACCGCGGTCTCAGCCAACCCAGGCGACAGCGGGGTCGCCAGCCCAGGCGACGGAGAGGCTGCCCGAGACAAGCGTGAGGCCGCCAGCCTAGGCGACGGAGAGGCCGCCCCAGGTATGTGCGAGGCCGCCAGCCCAGGCAACTCGGGCGCCCCGTCGGTTCCACGTGCATGGGACATGCACGCGTGATCGACGTCGGGGACAGTGGGCGTAGCGGCGGGGGCAGTCAACGGAGCAGCAGCCGGCGCAGTAGTGTCCACATCATCATCGAGTAGCTCAAGTCGAGCGCCTCGTCCAGTTCCTGCACCATGGTTAGGCAACAACAAAGGAGAATATGCAGCATCCACAAATTGATCAGGCAAAACTGGAAAAGAGTGCAACTCGATGACAGGAGTATCGGTGCATGGCGTGAGTGTGGAAAACGGGAAGACAGTCTCGTCAAACACAACATCGTGAGAAATGTAAACACGATTCGTCGGAATGTGAAGACACTTATAACCTTTGTGGAGGGGACTGTATCCAAGAAACACACATTGTTTGGACCGATACTCAAGTTTATACTTATTATACGGACGAAGATGTGGCCAACAAGCAAAACCGAACACTTTGAGTAGGGAGTAATCAGGAGTTTCATTGAGCAACACTTCCAGCGGAGACTTCATGTGAAGAAGTCGTGTGGGAATCCTGTTAATCAAAAAACAGGCAGTAACAAAGGCATCCCTCCAGAACCGAAACGGGATAGAGGCATGCGCAAGAAGTGTTAGGCCAGTTTCAACTATGTGACGGTGCTTGCGCTCAGCAGCACCGTTCTGCTGATGTGTATGAGGACAAGACACATGGTGTGAGATGCCAAGCTTCTGAAAGAAGGTGTTAAGATTACGATACTCACCACCCCAGTCTGACTGGACATGGATGATTTTGTGCTTAAGCAATCGCTCAACATGTGCTTGAAATTGCATAAAGACATGAAACACATTAGATTTGCGCTTAATAAAATAAATCCAAGTAAAGTGACTGAAAGCATCGATGAAACTAACATAATAGTTGTGACCACTGACAGAAGTTTGGGCATAGCCCCATACATCGGAAAACACAAGTTCAAGAGGAGCCGTGACAACACGAGTCGATACAGAAAAAGGCAACTGATGACTTTTGCCTTGTTGACAGGCATCACACACTAGAAACTCCTTATTACTCGACTCAACAGGAAGACGATGACGATGAAGCACATGGCGCACAATGGGAGTGGCAGGGTGGCCAAGGCGAGAATGCCACTGCGACGATGACACCCAAACACCACTGAAAACTTGAGAGGCTCGTGGCACATCAAGCGCATATAAGCCATCACGAGCTCGACCACTAAGAAGAACGTCCCTCGTGTCCCGGTCCTTAATAAAAAAATAAAAGGGGTGAAACTCAACGAACACATTGTTGTCACGAGTTAATTTAGGAACTGAGAGTAAACTACGTGTGACTGAGGGGACACGAAGGACATCAAGCAGACGCAAGGTTTTAGTGGTACGTGAAAGGAGAGATGCCTGACCAACATGTGAGATGGGCATACCTGATCCATTTGCAGTGTGAACTTGATCATGGCCGGTGTAGGGCTGGCGAGTGGCCAGTTTGTCAAGCTGGCTCGTCAAGTGGCCCGTTGCACTCGTGTCCATGTACCAGGAAGGATCCATAGAGTATGATGGAGTGAATCCAGGATCCTGTGTCGCGAGAGCAGCTTGCTTCTCATTGCCCTTCCCATTGTTTCCAATGCCAAGAAAATCTCGTTTGAAGCGACGATGGCAGCGGGACGCCAAGTGTCCCTCAATACCGCAGAGTTGACACTCAACCCCACCGCCACAAGCCTCACAGTGGAGCCGCTTGCGGCCAGACGTCGATGGAGGTGGAGCGGGCGGACGGGGCTGGCTGCCCGAAGATGAAGGTGCCTTCTGCTTGGCACCGCGAGCACCTCCGTGAAGAGCAGCGTTCGCAGATGGACCCTCCAAGTAGACGCCAACAGAGCGGCGAGCAGTGAGTCTCTGTTCGGTGTTGAGGAGGCGTGCATAGAGATCGCGAGGCGGCATCGGCGTGTCACGCCCGTTGATGTTTTCAACAAGGGAATCATAGTCCGCATCAAGCCCATTGAGAATGAATGAAGTGAACTCCTCGTCACGAAGAGGCTTCCCAATTAATGATAGTGTATCAGCGAGGGTCTTGACCTTGTTGAAGAAGGCCGTGACAG
Organism: Triticum timopheevii; assembly: GCA_963921465.1. Taxonomy (NCBI): domain Eukaryota; kingdom Viridiplantae; phylum Streptophyta; class Magnoliopsida; order Poales; family Poaceae; genus Triticum; species Triticum timopheevii. The sequence goes on along the minus strand of OY997270.1, from coordinate 20,430,782 downwards.
AGAGATCATTTTTCTTGACCTCACCCAGCTGATTACGGATGGCAGAAGACCAAGCCAGTGACTGTGAAGAGAAGCTGGAGTCGAGTGTGGCCCATGCATCCCTCGACGTCGCGGCAAAGACCACCATGCCGGCCACGGAGGGAGTGAGCGAGGACTGAATAGCACCCAGAATAGCCTAATCCTGAGCGATCCACCGACGATGAGCAGGATTGGACACCATGACAAAACCACCTGCAGCTGAGGGCACCGGAACCATGGCCGGCGGACAGGGCAGCGTACCATCGACATACCCCTCAAGGTAGTGACTACGCATCAGCGGTAACACCTGAGCGCGCCACAGGAGATAGTTATCAGCAGAGAGCTTCACCGTCACCAGATGAGCAAAGTGGAACGACCCTAGTTCGGATACTGATGCAGGAAGCAGCGAGTCATACGTCGGAGGGGCACTGTGTGGAACCAGCGCATCTGCCGATGGGGGCAGTACACGGGAGTGTTGGTGATGACCGTAGGGATGCACAGAGGGCATGTTGTAGGACTGCAGAGGTGGCGCGGTGTGCGACCCAGGAGCTCCGTAGGGCGCGCCATGCAGTGCCTCACTGGGTACGACGGGCGACATCGCATACGGCGTCTAGGACGGAGCGACGTACGGCGCAGGGTATACCCCACCATAGGGCTGCTGGATAGGGGCACCGTAGAGGCCCGGAGCGCCGTATTGGTGCGGAACAGGAGCGCCGTAGGGTTGCTGTAGAGAAGCGCCATAGGGGCCCGAAGCCAGCGGCGCATCGCGGGATTGGCCCGGGAACGCGCCGTAGGGACCAGTGCCAGAAGCCAACGGCGCATCGCGGGATTCGCCCAGGGCACCATAGGGACCAGCAGCCGGCGGTGCATCGCGGGATTGGCCCGGGGCAGCGCCGTAGTGCACCAGGGAGACGATCGGGGCGCCGTAGGAGGGCGCGGAAGACCAGGCCGATACAGATGGATCGAGTGCGGGAGATCGGGACGGCGCTGTCGGGCGCGAGTCCGAGGCCGCTTGCCGAGCCCAGGCGAGCGGTGTGGACGCCATGAAGGGCGAGTCCGTTGCCAGGGTCGAGGGAGGCGGGACGGCAAAGGAGGCCGACGCAGCGGCGGCGGCGGCAGCAGAGGAGGCGAAAGCGCGGCGCGAATCGAACGCGTCGTCTGATACCATGTTAGACAAATTAGGTTTTGGAACAATGCTCGATACCCTTGGTGGGTACGGCTGTCATATATTTATAAGAGGGAACCGTACAAATACAGGTTATGTTACAACACGTATATCTAATATATACTTATTCTAACATCCACAATAGATGTTACTTCTTTTGGCAACTTTTCCATGCAAGCAACGACGGGAGGATGTATGGGCACAAGAGAGATCTTGTATTCTGAATTGAAACTGTTGTGCTTATTGACGATGTCCTAGACTAGGGGTACTCACCACATCATCTCCCGACCAGTGGGTCGGGCCAAGGACCCCGTGGCGCTTCACTAATGAGCCACTTCGGGCAGCACATGACATATACGAGGAATATTCCACAAGACTTGGTGATCAAGACAAGGAGTCCTCTCCACCAATGTACCCGTATAGGAATCTTCTTATCCTAAGCCTCCAGTACATTATATAAGCCGAGACTAGGCTAGTCATTACACAACATCTCACATTCATCATCATCATCATCATCATTACCCCTAGGGTGTAGACCACAACTTAGGATCTCGAGGTACATCAACTCTCTACTTTGATACACCCATAATATAAGCAAGAGGAGGGCATAGGGTTTTACCTCCTCAAAGAGGGTCTGAACCTGTGTAAAAAAATCATGTCCCTTATCTCTTTTTACCCATCGATCGTATCTCATAGCTCGGGCCCCCCTACCCGAGGTTTACTAGTTTTGACACCGACATTGGTGCTTTCATTGGTCAATGACTTAGATCTTCATGGCACGACTTTGGTGCCCGAATCTCTAGTTAGCGGATCATACCTCCTCCATGGAGAGTTGAGTCATTATAAGCTTTCATCAACATCGACTACGACCTATCACGGGAGAATCACCCATGGAGGTCGGGGCCTCAAAGTCAACATTGTTGTCAGGTAACCGTGCACCTTTTCTGGATAGTGGTTTCGTGCTCGCCATCCCTTCCACCTCGAGTGTCGCTTTGACGATTGCTTTGGTGGAATTGTGCGGAATTGAGTCTAGAACAAACCTCTTAAATTTCATTGTGTTACAATGGACGAATCTCCTGTAATCTTCGATATACTGGAGCGCTATCGAATCTTGATGGAAATCTAGATGAGTTTAGGGCGAGGAGTACAGTGTCCAGCGGGGATATACTACGGAATATCCAACCGTTCATTGGCTACGGAATTTTTATACTGACCAAATCTCAAAATTTCAGCTTGATCCGACCGTTCAAACTCCGGGTCAAGTCCGCGGGGTGCATCAATTTTCGGAAATTACTGCATCAACGCGATATTGGACATACTTTCTGGAGCATGTTTTTCATAGAGTATTTTGTCTTATTCTCAAACACGTGCCCACAAATTTTAAAAGCTTTTTCAAGGTAATCTTCACCATCCCGCTGGTGTCAAAACAGCCTCACATCATTCTTCCATGGCTGCCAACTTGCGCTAGATAGATCATCACTTCGTCGAGCCGAGGTCAACCTGCTTGGATCATCACCTTGGTGAGCCGACCAAGAGTTTGGCATGGTGAAGGCGAAATCATCACCAATATCGTCGCCCCACGAATTACACGGGGCGGGTACACTATCATCGCCAAGCAGTTACTTCATCAACCTGGCATCGACCGCATCACAAATTTTGACCTGCGTCAGCAACACCATGTCGCCTCTTCTTCAAGCCAACATCCAACACGCCGACTTGCTTCGAATCGTTAGCTGACATGGAGGCTTCACTACCTCAGCTGGACCGGGGGCTTCGACTCGTCAGGTGACTGTGTCGCTTCTTCTTCAAGCCAACATACAACACAGTGACCTGCTTCGACTCGTTAGTTGACCATGCCGCCTCTTCTTCAAGACAACATCCCAAAAGCCAGAATTTCAAAGACGTGGAACTTACACATTTTGAAAAGCACGACTTCATTTTTAGAAAAGTAGATGATACATTTTGACAAAAATAAAGCTGAACTTTTTCTTCAGGTTATTCTCGTGCAGGAGTCAGGTCCATTCTCCGGGTATTCATTTTCCATCTCCCAATGATAGACAACGGACAAGTCGAATCAGGCTCTCAGCACATTCTACGCACATTGTAGATTGAAGCGTAGCAATTGTTGTTGGGAAGGATGAAAAAGTGTGAAGCACACATGCCATACATCAAACATTGTATTGATGCCTTCTAAAAAAACAAAAACAAACTAATTAGACTGATGGAATACGATATCGGTATACATTACATACATACACTATCAAGACATGCCAGCAGACCCCTCGGGTCTGAGGCATCCAGCCTATTCTATCCCAGATTGAAAAATAATACACTTGTGAATTCTGAAACCAACAGAGATCGACCATAACAAATATAAAGCTAGAAGATTAGAAATGTCAACACAAGCTGCGAGCGCCTGATCGCTTATATGGTCATACATGTGCGAGCCTAGCTATAGCTATGGGCTAGTGCATGGAGTGTGTGTGTGCACTCCTTACGGCATGAGCAATGGAAGCACCTGAAAGGTGCTGCCTCATCTTCTACGATAGATATAAAAATTGTAGGGCTGCCATTTTCAAAAAAAATCACCCAAAGGAGGCATACCACATATACAATCACAATTTAGAATTTCTATTTTCAATACCTTGCAAATAATTTTTCTTCTTTTGTTCAAGAATCCATAAATTCAGAATTTGATAGAACGTGTTCTTGTCCACAAATGATATAAAAGGATAAGTACAACAAACAAATACGGAAATTTCAACATTCTGATCTTAGAAGCTTCCACTTACCAGAGATCTATAAGTTTTATTGTCACTACTATGGGAGTATATTCACAAAAATCCCTTTCAGATTTTCATATTCTGTCATTTGTTCCAAGATCCTGTCAATGGAAATAAATTCTGATGACGGGTTGCACTCCAGAGGCTGTGGCTCACTTGAAAACAACAATTTGGACATTTGCACCTTCTTAGCTTGTATATCATATTTGCCCTTCTCTTGTGTTCCTTCTGTGATTAGATTGTATGTATGGATAATCTTTTGCTGACCAATTCGATATGCACGTCCAATCACCTGCCTTTGGATAGAAGGGTTCCACTCAACATCGAGGAGCACCACACGCGACGCTCCAAAGAGGGTAATACCTTCTCCACACACCTTTGTCGATGCAAGCATCACCTTGGCCTCACTCTCCATATCATTGAAGGCCACTATCAAGGCCTTGCGGGTTTTAACGGAGACATTTCCACTCATATACAGGAGCTCGTTGCCTTTAGTCCTGTTGAACTCTTTCCTCGGCTGTTCCATGATCAAGTCCAATGGTTCAAGAAACTGGCTAAACACAAGCACGCGCTCTTTTAAAGCTTCACTACTGGAATTTTCGTCTTTGCCGAGTGTTAGGATCTTTGTCAAGTGCAATATGTTAGGCAGTCGGCAATAGTATCTTTGCCGAGTTCCTACCAAAGAAGTACTCGGCAGAAATTAAAACTCAGCAAACATGTACTTTGCCGAGTATCGTCAACGAAACGCTTGGTAAACTCGGAAACCAGGGTGTTGCCGAGTGCTAAACTCGGAAAAATGGGGTCTTTGCCGAGTGTCCCACTCGGCAAAAGGGGGTCTTAGCTACAATGCATTGTTTTGGCTGTAGCAGTTGCATACGACCTCGGATGAAGATGCATCAAAAATCAAAGTTGTTCATCTTGATGATACTGATAATTTTATGTTGACACCTTTTACATTTGAGGCCATATTATTTACACTTTTTTCCATGAAAAATTTGGTCTCAAATGACCAACGCAATGACCATATTCAATCCATAGTTTATGATAATGTGGTGAACTTGGGCATATAGGTGACTCCTTGCATTACAAACAATGTTGCCAAATAGAGTGCAAAATGGCTCTATCCCAATGTTGCCAAATAGAGTGCAAAATGGCTCTATCATTTTCTATTTTCTAAGTATCAAAAATTTGTATTTTTTGTGAGGCAATTACAGAAACCAGGGTGCAAAATGGCTCTATCCCAATTTTCACGTGAAGTAGACCATATTTGATGGACCACTACCAAGTGTTATAGAATTTCTAGGTCTCTAGTTACTTTCGCACATTTAAATGACTTTATGCTGATTTCCCGGAAGTAATTCAATTTGAACTACAATTGTGTGATAGCTCTGTCCTAAAAATTAGCAAACAACATATTTAGGTACACAAGTAGTCATTATATGGAAGAACCACTTATATTTTGGACATACTCAACTCCTTGCTATAAATAGTCATGCCGGTCATTTTGACCCGTTTGAAAAAATGAAAGAAAATGAATAAAAGTTCATAAACTGCAATCCTTTCACATGGACTCCTTTTATGTTTACTGTTTGTGAGAAAAAATGCCTAACTTACCTTACGACAATTTTGAAAAAAAATCCTTCATAAAATGGGCTATGAACTATGGAAATTCATGAGTTTCAAGCCAAACGATTAAGGTGAGGACTATATTCATTGCATAGTTTATTATAATGTGGTGAACTTCGATATATAGGTGCATATTGGCATTGCAAACAATGTTGCCAAATAGAGTTTTCAAATTTTTATAGAAGAAAATCATTTTCTATTTTCTATGTGTCAAAAATGAGTATTTTTTGTGAAGCAAGTACAAAAACCACGGTGTAAATTGGTACCATTCTAATTTTCACATAAAGTATACCGTATGTAATGGACAATTCCCAAGTTCTATACATTTTCTAGATCTGTATTTACTTCCGCACATTTCAATGAATTTATGTTGATTGCCTGAAAGTAATTCAAATTTGAACTTTAAGTGTGTGATAGCTTGTCCTTAAAATTAACAAAACACATGTTTAGGTACACAAGTAGTCATTATGTGGAAGAACCACTTAGAGCTTTGAGAGATTCGACTCCTTGTCATGAATAGCCATGCCGGCCATTTTGACCCCATTTTGAATAAAAGAATACAAGTTCAAAAAATTCAATCCTTTCGCATGGAGTCCTTTTATGTGTATTAGTTGCGAGGAAAACTGCCGAACTTTCAATATGACAATTTTGAAAGAAAAAAACCTTTACAAAATGGGCTATCGTGTATGGACATTAATGACTTTCTTGTCAAATGACCAGGTGATCGCCATATTCATTGCATAGTTTATTGTAATGTGCACACATTTGACACATAGTGCATCTTACCATTACAAACAATGTTGCCAAATAGATTCTACCTGTTTTGTACAACAAAATTACTTACTATTTTCTAAATGTAAAAAAAAATCTTTTGTGAAGCAAGTACAAAAAAGAGGATACAAAATGGCTCCACTCCAATTTTCACATAAAGTAGACAATATTTGATGGCAATTCCCAAGTTTTTGGTTCATTTGCAATATTTCTAATATTTTTTGGTATTTACGGACTTTTACACTCGGTAAAAGTCATGCTTTTACTGATTAGCAAAGAGAAAGCACATTCTCCACCAATCTCACGAAATCACATGGATTGACATTCTCCGCCTTCCACATGGCTTTATCTCACCGCGCCTTCCTCTCTATCTCTATCCCCTTATCTCCTCCCTCACAATCACAGCCACAAATACCTCCTCTCTCTTTCTTCTCTATCTTCTCACACCAAGCACATCTCACTGTTCACCACTGGCCGCCGGAGAAGAGCAGAAGACCGGCGACTTGGGCGGCGCCTGTGCAGCGTGCTCTTCGGCCAGCTGCTCGTGACACTGGCCGAGTTCAACCTCGAGCATGGCAGTGCCATGGACATCTACGGCATCTCGGAGATTGATGGCTTCAACTCGTTATGCGGCTAGCCGGCGTGATGCGTGTGTGTTGTCTAGCATTGTACGTGCGTGTTTATGTTGGCATGTTGATGCATGCATGCCAGTTTATTGTATATTGATGTATGTGTGTGGCTCGGTCGGCATGATGCGCGTATATGCTTTGGATTAGAAGCTCACCGGCCGATATGTGCGTGTGTACTGATGCGATGAGCACCTAGACAACAATAGGTAGACCCGTCCGTTGTCTTGAGCCCGCCCTACCGCAAGCGCGACAAGTTTCAGCCACCAGCGCCGCCGCCGGTGACTTTTTGTTCTAAAAAAAAGTTTTACCGAGTGCAACACTCGGCAAAACATTGGCACCTGGCAAACTGATTGATTTACTCCTTTTTTATTCTCCGTTAGTTCTCTCTTTACGAAGTTTAAACCTTTGCCGAGCACCATGAAAACTCTCGACAAACTTGTTGCCGAGAGTCCGACAAATGGTTCTCGGCAAACTTCTGTTTGCTGGAAGGGGGTATGCCGGGAGTCCTTTTCCGAGTACAACAATTGGCAAAACCTTTGCCAAGTTTTTATGCCCTTTGCCGAGTTTTTTAGGCACTCGGAAAAGGCACTGATTCCAGTTGTGCTTGACATAGACGCATGACCTCATAAACAAACCTCGTCTTAACTCCTCACTTGGCATCAGTTGTAACCTCTCCAACGGAATCTCGTCCACAATAGATGTTACTTGTTTTCGCAACTTTTCCATGCCAGCGACTACGGGAGGATGTAAGGACACAAGAGATATCTTGTATTATGAATCGAAACTGCTGCGCTTATTGACGTTGTCCTAGACTAGGGGTACTCACCACATCATCTCCCGACCAGTGGGTCAGGCCAAGAAACCCCGTGGCGGTTCACTAATGGGCCACTTCGGGCAACACATTACATATATGAGGAAGATTCCGCAAGACTTGCTGATCAAGACAAGGACTCCTCGCCACCAATGTACCCGTCTAGGACTCTTGTTATCCTAGGCCTCAGGTACATTATATAAGTGAGGCCAGGCTAGTCGATACACAATATCTCACATTCATCATAATCATCATCATTACCCCTAGGGTGTAGACCACAACTTATGATATCCAGGTAGATCAACTCTCTACTTTGATACACCCATAATATAAGCAAGAGCAGGATGTAGGGTATTACCTCCTCAAAATGGGTCCAAACCCGGGTAAAAACATCATGTCCCTTGTGTCTTTTTACCCATCGATCATAGCTCATAGCTCGGGCCCCCGTACCGAAGGTCTACTAGTTTTGACACCAACATTGGTGCTTTCGTTGATAGTTCCGCTATGTGATCGAAGGAAGGATCAATGGGACCATCAGTCAACGACTTAGATCTTCATGGCGCGACTTCCGTGCCCAAATCTCTAGTTAGTGGATCGTACCTCCTCCATCGAGAGTTGAGGCATGATAAGCTTTCATCAATATCAACTCTGATCTATCATGGGAGAATCATCCATGGAGCTCGGGGGCTCAACGTCAACATTGTTCTCAGGCAACCGTGCAGCTTTTCTGGATAGTGGTTTCGTGTTCGGTGTCCCTGCCACCTCGAGTGTCGCTTTGATGATTTCTTTAGTGGAATTGTCCGGAATTGAGTCTAGAACAAGCCTATAAAATTTCATTGTGCTCCAATGGACGAATCTCTAATATACCTGAGCCCTGTCGAATCTGGACGGGAACCTAGATGAGTTTAGGGCGAGGAGTACAACGTCCAGCTGGGACATTCTTTGGAATGTCCAACCATTCATTGGCTACGGAATTTTTATATCGACCACCCTTCAAAATTTCAGCTAGAACCGACTGTTCAAACTCTGGGTCGAGTCCGAGGAGTGCATCAATTTTCGGATATTTTTGCATGAACGCGCTATTGGACATCCTTTCTCGAGGATTTTTTCTTAGAGTATTGTGTGTTGTTCTCAAACACATGCCCACAAATTTTAAAGCCCTTTTCCAGGTAATCTTTGCGGTCGCGTTGGTGCCACACCAGCCCGACAACGTTGCTCTAGGGCTGCCAACCTGCCCTAGATAGATCATCGCTTCTTCGAGCCGAGGTCAACCTCATTGGAACATCACCTTGGTGAGGCGACCAAGAGTTCAGCATCACGAAGGCTAAATCATCACCAATAACGTCGCCCCACATATTACACGGGGCGGGTACACTATCATCGCCGCGTAGTTATTTCATCAACCTGGCATCGACCGCGTCACAAATTTTGACCTGCGTCGGCATCACCATGTCACCTCTTCTTCAGGCCAACATCCAACACGCCGACCTGCTTTGACTTTTCAGCTGACATGGAGGCTTTCACACCTTGGCTGGACCGGGGTCTTCGACTCGTCAGCTGACCGTGCCGCCTCTACTTCAATCCAATATACAACACGCCGACCTACTTCGACTCGTTAGCTGACCCTGCCGCCTCTTCTTCAAGACAACATCCAAAAAGCCAAAATTTCAAAGACGTACATGGAAGTTACACATTTCGAAAAGCACGACTTCGTTTTTAGAAAATTGGATGATACATTTTGACCAAAGTAAAGCTGAACTTTTTATTCAGGTTGTTCTCGTGCAGGATTTGGGTACGTTGTCCGGGTAATCATTTTCCATCTCCCGATGATAGACAAAGGGCAACTCGACTCAGGCTCTCAGCACCTTCTACACACATTGTAGATTGAAGTGTAGCAATTGTTGTTGGGAAGGAGGAAGAAGTGTGAAGCACACATGACATACATCAAAGATTGTAGTGATGCCTTCTAAAAAACTAAAAACATACAAATTGGACTGACAGAATATGATATTGGTATACATGAAATACATACTATCAGGACATGTCAGCAGACCACTTAGGTATGAGGCATCCAGCCTGTTCTATCCCCAGATTGAAAAATAGTACACCTGTGGATTTGGAATGAACAAAGATCGACCATAAAAGATATAATGGTAGAACATTTGAAATGTCAACGCAAGATGAGAGCGCCTGATCGTTTATATGGTCAGACTCAGACTTGTGCGAGCCTAGCTATAGGTGTGGGCTGGTGCATGGAGTGTGTGTGTGTGCACTCCTTATGGCATGAGCAACGGAAGCACCCGAATGGTGCTGCCCCTTCTTCTAGATAGATATAAAATTCTAGGGCTGCCATTTTAATTTTTCTTCACCCAAAGGAGGCAGCATAAGGTGACCTCATGAGTGGTCCCTAACACAATTATTTGCTCGCCAATTCCTTCTTCCTCCACCCACAGCATACCTTTCTCTCTTCCCCTTTCTCCCTCTCTCTTCCTTTCATCTTGCTTTTTACATGGAGCGCTTGCCTCCTCTACAAGAGCATGTTTGCTCTGCGGAGCACCCGCTTTAACTCCACCATGGCATCTGATCCTACGTGGAACATGGGGCAGTAGGTCTGGCGCAGACCGTTGGCCATGCCCTTACTTCAGGTCACTGTGGGTGGGGACTTGCTGCTAGTAAGCCCCACAGTTCCCTTCTCCTACAAGCCACCTCCGGCTGCTACCTCGATTAGTTAAAAATGACATGCATGAAAATGTAAGTAGTTTTCGGCAAATGAATAAAAAACACAAGAGGTTTAATTGGAGAACACAATTATGATTTAACTTGATGGTCTACAAATAAGTAAAAATGTTACATTATTATACAACCATTTTGCCATCGCCTCCATGCCAGAATGCAACTACAATGTTTACTAATTTTTTCATGTACATAACAATATTACTCACATGTAATAATAAAATTCAAAGTTCACTATTCTACATGCCAGATTTACCATCGTTACAAATACAGAAGTAGTATGGTAGAACATCATTTGTCATCGATATTCTATGAGATTTCTCTGAACAAAAACGTGGTTAAATATAATCAATGCAAGAAGTAGATGACCATGACTATATCCCCTTTTATCTATGTAATAACTTATGCCATTAATTAGATGTACATATTGTGACCATGTGTAGTTTTTCTATATATGAATATTCTATGAAGAGTGTGTTGTCAATAAGTGGTTTGTTCTTGATATAGCTATGTTCCCTAGTATAATTCACACTGATTATTTTTTTCACTTTAGTGTATATACCTTTCATTCTTGCCCACCGATGCCACAGAACTAAATTTACTAGCCAATCTACTGGATGCAATTTACTCACTAATGCCACTGAATTTTACCCCGGCTGAAAACCCATCTTAGGCCTTGTACAATGCTAGGTGCATAGAAAAATAAATCGTGTTTTTCTGAAGCACCAATGCCTATTTCTATAGGAGAGATGCCTAATTAAGCGTCTACCCACTACAAATTAGCACCGGTACTTAAAGAAAGACTGGTTTATTTATCTAAGCACCCCCCCCCCCCCCCTAAGAGACTTGCATTGTAAAGGCCTTAGAGGGCCTCCCTCATTCCCTCGACTTCTTCTCTCGAAGTCTCTTCTTTCATATCGCAGGGTGAGCTCTAGGTGCGCCGGCACAAGCTTGCAACCACTGCTTAACAATAGGGAATTGATTTTGTAAATATTGTCATCATTATTTGTGATGATGAAATGAAAATGAATGTCGTTTTGCATATGTTTGGATGTGAGTTATGTGAAACATGTGTGATGATATCTATCCAAGTTTGAGTCAAAAGAAAAAGCAGACCCCACCTAACTTGCAACGGTATACAACAATTATGTATCCGAGATGATTCATGTAAAAGCCATCAGCGATAATGGTTATCTGAGATGGCTTGCAATCATGACTATCTGGAATAAGCAAGTTCACAAACAGCTTTAAGCCATCAAGAACACCGAGGGCCATCTCAAAGCCACGTGGAATGGGTTACCGAGACATCTGTGGCGAGGACTTCTAGTTATTGAAATATGAAGATATTTTTTTTGAAAGAAAACTAAATGGATAACACTGGATATGGGGTAGAGGTGCACAAAAAGATACATTATTCAAAGTTGCTACTGATTACAATGGACTCAACCACGATTTTCTCATTTTTCTTTTTTTTGTTTCTTGATTGAAGTGGAGGTAAGCCCTCCCTTGCAAAAAATAAAGAAAGAAATTGAGTTAAGCCCTGGACTATTAACTAAACAAAGATTTGCAGTAGTATAGGCTGCAGCTACCGCTATAGCTACTGCCAGCAGCTTTAGAAGGAAAAAAATGTTCAGTTTATTCTTACAGAAGTTAAGGTTGCCACTACTGCTCAACTTGTAGTCTTGAGTGCGTCATGAATGACCACTGGCACTGGAAATGACGCCAATCTAAAATTCTCGTGAACATAAAGCACCAAACCAATACATGTAATGCATTCTACACGTAAAATGTAAAATTAAAACATCCCTTATTCTTGGTTCAGATGATCCGACGGTGCTGGCCAGATTGTTGTTCTCAACATTTCTGCATGAAGTTAGAAAGTTGTGTCAGTGGAAGTCATTGGAAAAGGAAGGAGAAAGTAAATGGAATATATTGTGTGATATGAACTGTCTGTAGTACTACTCACAGTTCAGCCAAGTCTCGGGCGAGAACAAAAGAGAAGACCTCCACCGGCGATCGTGTCGGTCAGCATATTATCCTTACCATCTTGACAAGGTTTGTCATACGGCCCAGCAATGCAAGTATAGGTCCTGATAGTTTGTTCCTATGTAGCCTCATGCAGGCATGCGTGGAGGGCCTGGTGGATGGATCGGCTGTACGTGTGGTCTAGCCTCCGGTCAGATATGATCTGACCAGTGCGGTTTGCTCCATGCGCGGCGGCGGTGGTCTGTGGCGGTCCCGTGCATATGGGGCTGGATTGAGGTTCGTCGAGCGGATCCGGGTGAAAACCAGACTCTTGGCTCATTGCCAAGGCCAGTGATGGTGCTGTTTTCTGCGCCATTCCCTTCTTGAAGGCATCGTCCTAGAGAAGGTCTAGACCCGTATCCGCCACCTCCGAGGGAAACCTTAGATCGGTCGATCGGATGATGGCGGCACTCTTGTGTTGCATCCCTCTTGGGGGCGTCATTCTTGGAGGTATGCGTAGGCTTGAGGGTTCAGTGGATGACATCTGTGGTGCAGCAGTGTTCCATGTGATGCATCGATGACTAGAGTCTCAGCGGAGTGACGTGGCAGGGCCTCGGCGATGGATGTGTCTTGATGGACGCGTGTAGGGAGGAGGTGTTGTCTAGCGCTGTGGTGACGTCGACAAAGGTCTGGCAAGGTCGACGCGTTGGTATCCGCTATGAAGAATAAAGATAGATCGATGGAAGATGGCGGTGATGATCTATGTGCGTTGGACCGGTTTGTGCTCCAGACCTGGTATGTGGCTTGGATGGGGCCTCCAACTTTAGATATTTGGTGTTGGTGAGAGGCCTGGGTATTCGGCTCATACTTTCTACACCCCTTCATCAATGGATAGAAATAGCGATAGCTGTTGTCAAGATGGCGGCTCAGAAATATTAATGTATTACTTCGTAAGATCTTTGTGAATAAATAATAAAATGAGAGGTCAGGGGTCATCCTCCTTTTCAAAATAAAAATACTAAATAGACGCCAACATATTGTTTTCATCCGTTGGAGATAATAGGCATTTTAGCATCCCATCACTTGAAACTGTTGCAGCAAGACTCGTACAGAAAACGCAGCGTCCTGATGTGGCAGTGCCAGTGAAAGGTTGTCATAGAGATCAAGGTTGACCAAGTACACTAAATGTTGTTCGTAAACAGCTCCCTGTAAGGATGGGACCATCATTCTGCAGCAAAAATTATGTGTAAAAGGCAATGTCTATTAGTTTGTGCGATAAGTACATGTCGCATCCACGCGTGGTTCACACAAGGTTCTGGCTGAAGGATTACAGAGCCCTATCGTGTAGCATGTGGTCATTGCGACGAGGATGCAGCCTTTTGAGGCAGGATCCTTTGAAAATATGATTTTCCCGATGGAGAGCTTGTTGGTGGCGTGTTGATGCATTGGACATCTACATACAAAGTCCCTACCGAGCAGCTTGCTACCTACCGTGATAAAACAAGGACATACAATTACAAATACAAGTGGGACGATCGTGGCGAGTTTGGGCGACAATGCATTGTTTCTAGGTCCAGGTTGTTGCAAGGCAGTGCACGTGTCTATGTGAACTAGTCAGCCAGGTTGGACCTTGGTAGTTGCGATGTGTATTGCCGGGAAAGCAATGACAAGCACTGCTTGAATAGGATCATCTCCCGGGGTTACCACTACCAGGACAAGGATGACGGAAATAATCACAACAAGCAAGTCAGCAAGACGATGATAGTAATCAATATATTTGTAAGTGCGTTCTGCTTGACTTTTAGTTTCTATGCCCACCCATCAACCATATTATAATATTTGCAAGTCAGCAAGACGATGATAGTTATTCATGTTGTTTAGAGTATATTTTGTGGGGCCTGCTACGCATCCGCCGGCTGATCTTTTTAAAAGATCGGACGGTCCGCGAGCCGTCCGATTGTGTATGCACGAGCCAAATAGTTTCTCTTCTTTAATTTCTGCAACAATGCTCTTGTTGCAAAATTTCCTCTTCTTTAATTTCTGCAACAAGGCCCTTGTTGCAAAATCTTTCCTTCTCTAATTTTCTGCAACAAAACCCCTGTTGGACAACCTCTTCTTTTCTAATTTTCTACAACAAGACTCTTGTTGCAAAAATTGCAAAAGCATGTCCAGTCGCATCGCGCACTAGCATAGTCGTTGTTCATTATCGCCGTTGATGTTGCGAACAATAATGCAGGGCCGAGTGTGGGGTGGGCGTGGACGTATGACGCGGTGTTGTGGCATGCTGGATCCATTGATCCCGTCGACGGGGAGGCGTTTGGCAGTAGAGAGCAAGCATGGATGTGCTCGGTAACGACGACCAACAGATGGCGGAGCTCGGCTGTCGGGACCGCATCCTCCATGGCTGTAGCATGCTGATGATGACACCGCTACACTCCCTAGCCTGCGGGGATGCAAAATGGGTACCGGATTCCTACTTGGTTGTGTAGTCTATCTGCAACAGGTGCTGAGTTGCAGAAACGCTTCTAAAACAGGGGTGGAGTTGCAAGAACATTAAGTAGGTGAGGGTGACGCTCGACCGTCTGATCAACAATAGATCGGACGCCCACGGAGGTGGTGGACGCGCACGGAAAGATCAGTCGGATGAAGACAAGCGTTTTCCATATTTTGTTAGCAATTTGATGTTGGAGGGACTACTATCATCACTATGAACATGTGCACAGAAAAATAAGAACAAGCCTTGTTATCCACATTCACCAAAAAAAGAGGAAATGATTAGTTTAATCTTATGTTTACTCATGGAAACAAGTGCGGGGACACGCACCCGCTTGGCATTTGATGCGTGCCATTAACTTGTTTGAACCGCAACATGCCTGAAAAATGAAAACATTTGGTATGTTATGAATACGTGCTTTCCCTTACATGACCATATACATGATTTTTTACACATACTTTGTACATAACATCTTTTGTCCTCCAGTTTGTTCGGGCATGCACTTCCCCTTACACGTATAGATCTTCGGTCTAGTTTCTCTCTCCTGTCGACACCATCGCAAGCCGATGGTTTGTTGTTGCAAAATCCGATGGACTATTAGAACTGTATGTGATGGACGTATCTGTACTAGTGCAGTCTGATCGCATTACCGGCCGGCTGCCCCCACCCATGGTTCAGTTCTGGATTTTCCACTCCACTAGTCAAATTTCCTGCATTAGTATCTGGTTACTGATTTTTGCACACCATTGCTCATGCATAGTTTATTTCAGCATGGTGGCATACAACTTTTGTTTAGTTGCATAAAACTTTATATTAAACAGCCAAACTTTTCACTGCTTGCAAGGCAATGCAGCAGAAAACAAAAAAATTCCGACCTACGCACCAGCCCAGGACCACTATGAAGACTGCATACAAGGTTTGATCTTTTCGTTATCGACTCGTAGCGCAGCGGAAGTAGAGTCGATGACGATCGGTGGTGCAGATCCCCGCAGCTAGGATTTACAACCTCCCAACCGAGAGGATGTACTCCCTCATCTTCTCCCTGGACGGATCTGCGGGCAGCCCTTCTGGAGGCCTTGGGACAGCCCTCGGATAGTCCCACCGGACGGATCCTCGGAAAGTCCTTTGGGGGGACCTCAGAATCTCGGACGGTCACTTGGACAGCCCTTCGGGAGGCACTCTCAAATTAAGACCGAAACTACGATCTCTCTACAGAGTTGCACACATACCATGTCATCTATCCAGCAGGGCTTCGCTGTCCAGAACTAGTTCCCACTGGAACCCAGACAGCCTTTTGGCTCTACGAAACTATTTCGCATGGAGGGAGGGAGAAGCCAGATCATTGCATGGCACTTGTATGAGAGCAAGGGATGAGGTTTGGGAATCCCCCTCACCTCTTTTTTATGGGGAAACCAAGGGGTATAGTGGCCATTTCAGAAAAAACAAAAATGCACATGAATGGACTCCTCCACAAGGGCATAAAGGGGAAGTAATGGAGCAAGTGGGTCCCCATGGAGGAGCCCCTCATGTGGCCGTCCAGCCATCTTGGGGGCCCCCAAGGGGGGTTTCCTAGTCCCCCAAGCCTTCTAGAAGCCTTTTGGAAAATATCCCAAACGGTGGTTTTCCATAAATATCCCAAAGAGCACTTTCACTATTCACGACGACATTTTTCAGCGTCCGTTCGAACTGAAAATATTTATGTGGGCTGAGAATATTTTCAGTACCAACCAAAATGATTTTCAACGCGTTCCGAAACAATTCGGATTAGTGATTTTCATCTGAGGAAAGCATCTGAAGTGGTTCCGGCAGCTCCGGAGCATATCCGATTATTATCCCGGAAAATTCTAGAAAGTTTTCAGAATGATTCTGGCACCCTCCAAGAATTATTAGGCCTGTGCCGAAACCAATTTGACTTAGTAGTATATCCCGAAACAACTTTTTGATTTCACCATAACTCATCCGATGACATCTCTCTGCGGAACTTTTCCGCTGCCCGAAACTTTTTCAGTGATTTTCTCTCAGAGTCCCTGTCTAGTATTCAGCAGATAGATGACCCTTAAGCGTGAGACCATATGGTTCAGTGGAGTATAGACATGACCCGGAACCCCTTCTGATCAATGATCAACATCGAAGCTGTGGACACCCATATTGACCCCTATACCCACACGAATGAATATTCGAGTGAACCTCCAGTTGTCGTGTGCTATTCCTGTTGTTTCATGATATGTTACAAATACCTGGGGTGAGACATGTTGGCATTCCCGTGGGTCAATAACTTGTCCACTATGGCAGTTACCTTGTTACTGGTATTGTTCTCTTTTCTCATTACCGGTATTGTTATCTTTTCTCGTTACCATGTTCCGGCATCACCGTGATCAAATCACAAAGTGTCTGGCCAGACGATGATGGATACCGTAACACCGAGAGGGCCCAGAGATATTTCTCCATTGTCGGAGGAGCAAATCCCAATCTTGATCTATCAAGTTACTTGACATACTTTTCCATGAACCCGTAAGCCGCCGTAATAGCCACCCATTTACGGATGACATTTAACAAACCCCAAAGTTCATGAAGCAAGCATGAAGAAATTCTATGCTCTTATGGTCTAAGGAATCTTGTAAACGTTAACCAACTATGTGTTATTTACCATTAACTTGTGATGAATGAATCTCATAGCATAACATCAATCCGGGTCGATTCAACACAAATGTTCTCTTAACATTGTGCCCTCAAAGTTGCTGGCATAGACATGCCCATGATCAGGAAAATAATATCATCATGCAACACTTGAGCTAGTCTTAGAGGCCAGACTAGGAATACATTTTACCGTTTATTATTCCACACATGCATATGAGTCTTCCTCCGAGCCTCGTGGTTATTGCAGACCCGAGAACCATAGCAGTTATAGCATGGAACATAAACATAATTATGAATAGGGAGATAATCAATAACATTTATTATTGCCTCTAGGGCATATCTCCTATACTGCTCACGCTCAGTTTTATTTCACCGTGGTGGCATACATATTATATTAAGCAGGCGATTCGATTGTTCTTCTTTTCCGTCATGGCAGGCGAACGAACATGACTAGGAATTGTGAAGGGGGGTCGGCAGTTGCTGCCAGGGCTCCAGTCAACTCATCCAAGATTCACCCTACGAAAACAAATGAGAATTCAGATGCCACTCGCAAGCTGCTACACACACACGGCAATCCACGATTCCAAGGGGAAGCTCAGGGATACTCCGATAGCCGTAGTTATGACATCACGAAGGAGGTGGCGTCGAGGCAGGTGGTCCACGACATGGTCGAAATGGGGGTCGCTACGAGCTCCTCCACATTTAAGACTTAATCGAATGATTACCCAACAGGTAGAAAGAGCTTTTGTTTCCTCTCATCGAGATAGAGGTAGGCAAAAGAGGGATTTTCGTCGTTTGTGGATCACTCGGATAAACGCAGCAACGAAGATGTACCTTGTGGGGTGGGGTACGAGTAGACCACACCAATGATGAAAAGCATAGATACGAGCATGGCCTCCCTATCTCAAAAGAAGGCCGCCAAGGGTGCTCGCATAAGACCCGGGCCACCACCACATGAGTGAGCCGATGTTAAAGCAACACTTCCCTACGTCAGGTGCCATCATGCCATCAATCAGGAGAGGGATTCCCTGCTTCGGCCCCCATTAGAGCCGACTCGAGGTGAATCTCATGGTAGGTGATGGGATTCGACTAGGGTAAGCTTTAGAGAGGGAAAATAAGAATTTTTGTCATCTTCCAGATAGATATAAAAATTGTAGGCCCGCCATTTTCAATTTTTTCACCTAAAGGAGGGGTACCACATATACGATCTCAATTTAGAATTTCTATTTTCAATACCTTACAAATAGTTTTACTTCTTTTGTTGAAGAATCCATAAATTCAGAATTTGATAGATCGACTGCTTGTCCACAAATGATATAAAAGGATAAGTACCACAAACAAATATGGAAATTGCAACATCCTCATCTTAGAAGCTTGCACTTACAAGAGATCTGTTAATTCTATTGTCACTACGATGGGACTATTTTCACAAAAATCTCTTTCAGCTTTTCATCTTTTGTCATTTGTTCCAAAATCCTGTCAATGGAAATAAATTCTGATGAGGAGTTCACTCCGCGGGCTGTAGCTCACTTCAAAACAACAATTTGGACATTTGCTCCTTCTTAGCTTGTATATCATATTTGCCCTTCTCTTATGTTCCTTCTGTGATTAGATTGTATGTATGGACAATCTTTTGCTGATATGCACGGCCAATCGCCTGCCTTTTGACAGAAGGGTTCCACACAACATCGTTCGAGGGGCAGCACACGTGACACTCCAAAGAGGGTGATACCTTCTCCATACTTCTTGGTCGATGCACACATCACCTTGACCTCACTCTCCATATCATTGAAGTCCACCATCAAGGCCTTGTGAGTTTTAACGGAGACATTTCACTCATATACATGAGCTCGTTGTGTTTAGTCCAGTTGAACTGTTTCCTCGGCTGTTCCATGGCCAAGTACAATGGACGAAGAAACTGTTTAAACAAACGCACTCGCTCTTTTAAAGCTTCTCCACAGGAATTTTCGTCTTTGCCGAGTACAATATGTTAGGAAATCAGCAATAGTATCTTTGCCGAGTTCCTACCAAAGAAGTACTCGGCGGAAATTAAAACTCCGGATTGAGTCTGAGGAGTGCATCAAACTTTGGATATTTTTGCATGAACGCGATATTGGACATACTTTCTTGAGGATTTTTTTCTTAGAGTCTTGTGTGTTGTTCTCAAACAAGTGCCCATAAATTTTAAAGCCTTTCTCAAGGTAATCTTCACTGTCGCGTTGGTGTCAAACCAACCCGACAATGTTGTTCCAGGGCTGCCGACTTGCACTCGATAGATCATCCCTTCGTCGAGCCGAGGTCAACCTCATTGGATCATCACCTTGGTGAGCCGGCCAAGAGTTCGGCATGGCGAAGGCTAAATCATCACCAATATCGTCGCCCCACGAATTACACGAGGCGGCAACACTATTATCGCTACACAGTTACTTCATCAACCTGGGATCGATGGCGTCACAAATTTTGACATGCGTCGGCATCACCATGTCGCCTCTTCTTGAGGCCAACATCCAACATGCCGACTTGCTCCGACTCGTCAGCTGACATGGAGGCTTTGACACCTTGGCTGGACCGGGGGCTTCGACTCGTCAGCTGACCGTGTCGCCACTTCTTCAAGCCAACATACAACACGCCGACCTTCTTCAACTCATTAGCTGACCGTGCCTCCTCTTCTTCAAGACAACATCCCAAAAGCCAAAAATTCAAAGACGTACATGGAATTTACACATTTTGAAAAGCATGACTTCATTTTTAGAAAAGTGGATGATACATTTTAACCAAAATAAAGCTGAACTTTTTCTTCAGGTTGTTCTCGTGCGGGAGTCGGGTCCATTGTCTGGGTACTCATTTTCCATCTCCCGATGATAGACAACGATCAACTCGAGTCAGGTTCTCAGCACCTTCCACGCAAATGTTGTTGGGAAGTGATGAAAAAGTGGGAAGCACACATGACATACATCAAACGTTTTATTGATGCCTTCTAAAAAACAAAAACAAACAAATCGGTATACATGACATACATACTATCAAGACATGCCAACAGACCGCTTAGGTCTGAGGCATCTAGCTTGTTCTATCCAGATTGAAAAATAATACACTTGTGAATTTGGAAATGAACAGAGACCGACCATAACAAATATAAAGCTCGAACATTAGAAATGCCAACACAAGATAAGAGAGTCCAATCGTTTATATGGTCATATTGTGTGACCCTAGCTATAGCTATGAGCTGGTGCATGGAGTGTGTGTGTGCACTCCATACGGCATGAACAATGGAAGCACCTGAATGGTGCTGCCCCAGCTTCCGGATATATAGAAAAATTGTAGGTCCGCCATTTTCAACTTTTTAACCCAAAGGAGGGGAACCACATATACGATCTCAATTTAGAATTTCTATTTTAATAGCTTACAAATAGTTTTACTTCTTTTGTTGAAGAATCCATAAATTCAGAATTTGATAGATCGACTGCTTGTCCACAAATGATATAGAAGGATAAGTACCACAAACAAATATGGAAATTACAACATCCTCATCTTAGAAGCTTGCACTTACCAGAGATCTATTAGTTCTATTGTCACTACGATGGGACTATTTTCACAAAAATCTCTTTCAGATTTTCATCTTCTGTCATTTGCTCCAAAATCCAGTCAATGGAAATAAATTCTGATGAAGAGTTCACAAAAATTTGGACATTTGCTCCTTCTTAGCTTGTATATCATATTTGCCCTTTTCTTGTGTTCCTCCTGTGATTAGATTGTATGTATGGACAATCTTTTGCTGACCAATTCGATTTGGACGTCCAGTCGCCTGCCTTTTGACAGAAGGGTTCCACACAACATCGATCGAGGGGAACCACATGTGACACTCCAAAGAGGGTGATACCTTCTCCACACATCTTCGTCGATGCAAGCATCACCTTGACCTCGCTCTCCATATCATTGAAGTCCACCATCAAGGCCTTGCGAGTTTTAACGGAGACATTTCCACTCATATACAGGAGCTCGTTGTGTTTAGTCTAGTTGAACTATTTCCTCGGCTGTTCCATGGCCAAGTCCAATGGTTCGAGAAACTGGCTAAACACACGCACTCCCTCTTTTAAAGCTTCTCCACTGGAATTTTCGTCTTTGCCGAGTGCAATATGTTAGGAAGTCAGCAATAGTATCTTTGCCGAGTTCTGTTAGAAATATGCCCTAGAGGCAATAATAAATTAGTTATTATTATATTTCCTTTCATGATAATCGTTTATTATCCATGCTATAATTGTATTGATAGGAAACTCTGATACATGTGTGGGTACATAGACAACACCATGTCCCTAGTAATCCTCTAGTTGACTAGATCGTTGATCAATAGATGGTTACGGTTTCCTGACCATGGACATTGGATGTCGTTGATAACGCGGTCACATCATTAGGAGAATGATGTGATGGACAAGACCCAATCCTAAGCCTAGCACAAAGATCGTGTAATTCGTATGCTAAAGCTTTTCTAATGTCAAGTATCATTTTCTTAGACCATGAGATTGTGCAACTCCCGGATACCGTAGGAATGCTTTGGGTGTACCAAACGTCACAACATAACTGGTTGGCTATAAAGGTGCACTACGGGTATCTCCGAAAGTGTCTGTTGGGTTGGCACGAATCGAGATTGGGATTTGTCACTCCGTGTGACGGAGAGGTATCTCTGGGCCCACTCGATAGGACATCATCATAATGTGCACAATGTGACCAAGGGGTTGATCATGGGATGATGTGTTACAGAACGAGTAAAGAGACTTGCCTGTAACGAGATTGAACAAGGTATCGGGATACCGACGATTGAATCTCGGGCAAGTACTATACCGCTAGACAAAGGGAATTGTATACGGGATTGATTGAGTCCTTGACATCGTGGTTCATCTGAAAAGATCATCGTGGAACATGTGGGAGCCAACATGGGTATCAAGATCCCGTTGTTGGTTATTGACCGGAGAACGTCTCGGTCATGTCTGCATGGTCCCCGAACCCGTAGGGTCTACACAGTTAAGGTTTGATGACGCTAGGGTTATAGGGAATAGATATACGTGGTTACTGAATGTTGTTCAGAGTCCCGGATGAGATCTTGGACGTCACGAGGAGTTCCGGAATGGTCCGGAGGTAAAGATTTATATAATGGAAGTCTTGTTTTGGTCACCGGAAAAGTTTCAGGTGCTATCGGTAATGTACCAGGACCACCGGGAGGGTCCCGGGGGTCCACCAAGTGGGGCCACTGGCCACAGAGGGCAGCGTGGGCCAAGTGTGGGAGGGGACCAGCCCCAGGTGGGCTGGTGCGCCCCCCCCCCCCCACCAGGGCCCAAGGCGCCTAGGGTTTGGTGAGGGGGGGCCTCCACCTTACTTGGGGGGAAAGTTTCCCCCTCCCCCCCCCCCCTTGGCCGCACCCTAGATGGGATCTAGGGGCTGCCGCACCCCTTGGAGTGGGAACCCTAAAGGGAGCACAGCCCCCTCCCTCTCCCCTATATATAGTTGAGGTCTTTGGGGCTGCCAACACATGAGTTTTGACCTCTCCCTGGCACAGCCCTACCTCTCTCCCTCCTCGTCTCTTGCGGTGCTTGGCGAAGCCCTGCTGGAGTACCGCGCTCCTCCACCACCACCACGCCGTTGTGCTGCTGCTGGACGGAGTCTTCCCCAACCTCTCCCTCTCTCCTTGTTGGATCAAGGCGTGGGAGACGTCACCGGGCTGCACGTGTGTTGAACGCGGAGGTGCCGTCCGTTCGGCAATAGGATCTCCGGTGATTTGGATCACGACGAGTACGACTCCTTCAACCCCGTTCTCTTGAACGCTTCCGCTTAGCGATCTACAAGGGTATATAGATGCACTCCCCTCTCTCTCATTGCTAGTCTCTCCATAGATAGATCTCGGTGACTCATAGGAAAATTTTGAATTTCTGCTACGTTCCCCAACAAGTTCCTACCAAAGAAGTACTCGGCCGAAATTAAAACTCCAGATTGAGTCCGAGGAGTGCATCAATTTTTGGATATTTCTGCATGAACGCGATATTGGACATACTTTCTTGAGGATTTTTTTCTTAGAGTATTGTGTGCTGATCTCAAACATGTGCCCATAAATTTAAAACCCTTTTTCGAGCTAATCTTCACCGTCGCGTTGGTGTAAAATCAGCCCGACAATGTTACTCCAGGGATGCCGACTTGCACTAGATAGATCATCTCTTCGTCGAGCGGAGGTCAACCTCATTGGATCATCACCTTGGTGAGACAACCAAGAGTTCGACATGGCGAAGGATAAATCATCACCAATATCGTCGCCCCACGAATAACACGAGGCGGCCACACTATCATCGCCACACAGTTACTTCATCAACCTAGGATCAACCCCGTCACAAATTTTGACCTGCGTCGGCATCACCATGCCGCCTCTTCTTCGACCCAACATCCAACACGCTGACCTTCTCAGACTCGTCAGCTGACATGGAGGCTTTGACACCTTGGCTGGACCGGGGGCTTCGACTCGTCAGCTAATCGTGCCGCCACTTCTTCAAGCCAACATACAAGACGCCGACCTGGTTCAACTCATTAGCTGACCATGTCGCCTCTTCTTCAAGACAACATCCCAAAAGCCAAAAAATCAAAGACGTACATGGAATTTACACATTTTGAAAAGCACGACTTCATTTTTAGAAAAGTGGATGATACATTTTGACTAAAATAAAGATGAACTTTTTCTTTAGGTTGTTCTCGTGCAGGAGTCGGGTTCATTGTCTGGGTAATCATTTTCCATCTCCCGATGATAGACAACGATCAACTCGAGTCATGCTCTCAGCACCTTCTACGCAAATGTTGTTGGGAAGTGATGAAAAAGTGTGAAGCACACATGACATACATCAAACGTTCTATTGCTGCCTTCTAAAAAAACAAAAACAAACAAATTGGACTGATAGAATATGATATCAGTATACATGACATACATACTATCAAGACATGCCAACAAACCCCTTAGGTCTGAGGCATCCAGCCTGTTCTATCCCAGGTTGAAAAATAATACACTTGTGAATTTGGAAATGAACAGAGATCGACCATAACAAATATAAAGCTAGAACATTAGAAATGTTAACACAAGATAAGAAAGTCTGATCATTTATATGGTCAGACTTGTGTGAGCCTAACTGTAGCTAAGGGCTGGTGCATGGTGTGTGTGTGTGCACTCCATACGGCATGAGCAATGGAAGCACCTGAATGGTGCTGTCCCATCTTCCAGATAGATATAAAAATTGTAGGTCCATTAGTTTTGATATTTTCACCCAAAGGAGGGTTACCACATATACGATCTGAATTTAGAATTTCTATTTTCAATACCTTACAAATAGTTTTACTTATTTTGTTGAAGAATCAATAAATTCAGAATTTGATAGATCGACTGCTTGTCCACGAATGATATAAAAGGATAAGTACCACAAACAAATATGGAAATTGCAACATCCTCATCCTAGAATCTTGCACTTACCAGAGATCTATTAGTTCTATTGTCACTACGATGGGACTATTTTCACAAAAATCTCTTAGATTTTCATGTTCTATCATTTGTTCCAAAATCCTGTCAACGGAAATAAATTCTGATGAAGAGTTCACTCCGCAGGCTGTGGCTCACTTGAAAACAACAATTTGGACATTTTCTCCTTCTTAGCTTGTATATCATATTTGCCCTTCTCGTGTGTTCCTTCTGTGATTAGATTGTATTTATGGACAATATTTTGCTCACCAATTCGATATGCACGTCCAATCGCCTGCCTTTTGACAGAAAGGTTCCACACAACATTAATCGAGGGGCACCACACGTGACACTCCAAAGAGGGTGATACCTTCTCCACACATCTTGGTTGATGCAAGCATGACCTTGACCTCGCTCTCCATATCTTTGAAGTCCACCATCAAGGCCTTACGAGTTTTAACGGAGACATTTCCACTCATATACAGGAGCTCGTTGTGTTTAGTCCAGTTGAACTATTTCCTCTGCCGTTCCATGGCCAAGTCCAATGGTTCAAGAAACTAGCTAAACACACGCACTCGCTCTTTTAAAGCTTCTCCACTGGAATTTTCGTCGAGTTCCTACCAAAGAAGTACTCGGTAGAAATTAAAACTAGGTAAAAAGGGACTTTGCCGAGTATCATCAATGAAACGCTCGGTAAAACAACAAAACACGGGAACCAGGGTGTTGTCGAGTGCCAAAGTTCGATAAAACAGGGTCTTAGCTACAATGCATTGTTTTGGTTGTAGCAGCTGCATATGACCTCGGATGAAGATGCATTAAATTTCAAAGTTGTTCATTTTAATGAGACTGATAATTTTATGTTGACAGGTTTTACATTCGAGGCCGTATTACTTACACTTTTTTCTAGAAAAAATTGGTCTCAAATGACCAACGCAATGACCATATTGATTGCATACTTTTGCCGAGTTTTTTTTTTGCCCTTTGCCGAGTTTTTTAGGCACTCGGTAAAGGCGCCGATTCCGGTAGTGCTTGACATAGATGCATGACCTCATAAACAAATACCGTCTTAACTCATTCACTTGGCATTAGTCGTAACCTCTCCAACGAAAGCTCGTCCACAATAGATGTTACTTCTTTTGGCAACTTTTCCATGCCAGCGACAAGGGGCTGATGTACGGATGCAAAATACATGTTGTATTCTAAATAAAAACGGTTGCCCTTATTGACGATGTCCTAGACTAGGGGTACTCACCACATCATCTCCCGAACAGTGGGTCGGGCCAAGGACCCCCGTGGCTGTTCACTAATGGTCCACTTCGGGCAGCACATGACATATACGAGGAAGATTCCACAAGACATGGTGATCAAGACAAGGACTTCTCTCCACCAACATACCCGTGTAGGACTCTTGTTAGACTAGGCCTCCGATACATTCTATAAGCTGAGGCCAGGCTAGTCGATACACAACATGTCACATTCATCATCATCATCATCATCATTACCCCTAGGGTGTAAACCACAACTTACGATCTCGAGGTAGATCATCTTTGTACTTTGATACACCCATAATATAAGCAAGAGAAGGACGTAGGGTTTTACCTCCTCAAAGAGGGATCGAACCTGGATAAAAACATCGTGTCCCTTGTATCTTGTTACCCATCAATCAGATCTCATAGCTCGGGCCCCCTACCCGAGGTCTACCAGTTTTGACACTGACATTGGTGCTTTCATTGAGAGTTCCGCTGTGTGATCGAAAGAAGGATCAACGGGACCATCGATCAACGACTTAGATCTTCGTGCGAGATTTCCGTGCCCAAATCTCTAGTAGCGGATCATACCTCCTCCATCGAGAGGTGAGGGATGATAATCTTTCATCAACATGAACTCCGATCTATCACGGGAGAATCATCCATGGAGCTCGGGGCCTCAATGTCAACATTGTTCTCAGGTAACCGTGCACCTTTTCTGGATAGGGGTTTCATGTTCACTATTCCTGCCACCTCGAGTGTCGCTTTAAAGATTGCTTTGGAGGATGCAGAATTGAGTCTAGAACAAACCTCTCAAATTTCATGGTGTTCCAATGGACAAATCTACGGTAATCTTCAATATACCAGAGCGCTATCGAATCTGGACGGGAATATAGATGAGTTTACGGCAAGGAGTACAGCGTCCATCTGGGACATGCTTTGGAATATCCATTCCAACCGTTCGTTGGCTACAAAGTTTATGTACCGACCAACTCTCAAAATTTCAACTCGATCCGACCGTTGAAACTCCGGGTCGAGTCCGAGGAGTCCATCAATTTTTGGATACTTCTGCATGAACGCGATATTGAACATACTTTCTGGAGGATTTTTTTTCTTAGAGTATTGTGTGCTGTTCTCAAGCATGTGCCTACAAATTTTAAAGCCTTTTTCGAGGTAGTATTCACCGTCGCGTTGGTGTCAAACCATCCCGGCAGCGTTGCTCCAGGGCTGCCGACTTGCACTGATAGATCACCGCTTCGTCGAGCCGAGGTCAACCTCATTGGATCAACACCTTGGTGAGCTGACCAAGAGTTTCGCATGGCGAAGGCTAAATCATCACCAATATCGTCGCCACACGAATTACATGGGGCGGGAACACTATCATCGCCACACAGTTACTTCATCATCCTGGGGTCGACCTCGTCACAAATTTTGACCTGCGTCAGCATCACCATGCCGCCTCTTCTTCAAGCCAGCATCCAACACGCCGACCTACTCCGACTCGTCAGCTGACATGGAGGCTTTGACACCTCGGCTGGACCGAGGGCTTCGACTTGTCAATTGACCGTGCCGCCACTTCTTCAAGCCAACATACAACATGTCGACCTGCATCAACTCATTAGCTGACCGTGCTGCCTCATCTTCAAGACAACATCCAAAGCCAAAAATTCAACGACGTACATGGAATTTACACATTTTGAAAAGCATGACTACATTTTTAGAAAAGTGGATGATACATTTTGACCAAAGCTGAACTTTTTCTTCAAGTTGTTCTCGTGCAGGAGTCGGGTCCATTGTCCGGGTAATCATTTTCCGTCTACCGACGATAGACAACAGGCAACTCGAGTCAGGCTCTCAGCACCTTCTACGCACATTGTAGATTGAAGTGTAGCAAATGTTGTTCGGAAGGATGAAAAAGTGTGAAGCACACATGACATACATCAAACGTTGTATTCATGCCTTCAAAAAAAACAAAAAAAAAAACAAATTGGACTGATGGAATATGATATCGGTATACAAGACATACATGCTATCAAGATATGTCAGCAGACCTCTTAGGTCTGAGGCATCCATCCTATTCTATCCCAGATTGAAAAATATACACTTGTGAATTTGGAAAAGAACATTAGATATGTCAATGAGAGAGCCCGATCTTTTATATGGTCAGACTTGTGTGAGCCTAGCTATAGCTATGGGCTGGTCTATGGAGTGTGTGTGTGCACTCCATACGGCATGAGCAATGGAAGCACCTGAATGGTGCTGCCCCATTTTCCAGATAGATATAAAAATTGTAGGGCTGCCATTTTTAAATTTTTTCACCCAAAGGAGGGATACCACATGATCTCAATTTAGAATTTCTATTTTCAATACCTTACAAATAATTTTACTTCTTTTTTGAAGAATCCATAAATTCAGAATTTGCTAGAATGACTGCTTGTCCACAAATGATATAAAAGGATAAGTACCACAAACAAATATGGAAATTGCAACATCCTCATCTTAGAAGCTTCCACTTACCAGAGATCAATAAGTTCTATTGTCACTACGATGGGACTATTTTCAAAAAAATCTCTTTCAGATTTTCATCTTATGTCCTTTGTTCCAAACCCTATCAATGGAAATAAATTCTGACGAAGGGTTGCACTCCGCAGGCTGTGGCTCACTTGAAAACAACAATTTAGACATTTGCTCCTTCTTAGCTTGTATATCATATTTGTACTTCTCTTGTGTTCCTTTTGTGATTAGATTGTATGTATGGACAATCTTTTGTTGACCAATTCGATATGCACATCCAATCACCTGCCTTTGGACATAAGGGTTCCGCACAATATCAAGGAGCACCACACGAGATGCTCCAAAGAGGGTGATACCTTCTCCACACACCTTGGTCAATGCAAGCATCACCTCGACCTCGCTCTCCATATCATTGAAGTCCACCATCGAGGCCTTGCAAGTTTTAACGGAGTCATTTCCACTCATATCACTAGTAGAAAAAGGGTCAAACGTGAAGCACATTAGTGCCGGTTTGTATTTGAGCCGGCACAAATGTATACATTAGTGCCGGTTCCAACGGCTAGCCGGGCCGCTCTCATTAGTACCGGTTCGTGGCTAACCTTTAGCACCGGTTCGTGCCACGAACCGGTACTAATGAGAGTGGTGGCAGGATGTTGTCAGTCTGGGCCCCCTCCAGCACCCTTAGTACCGGTTCTTGGCACGAACTGGTACTAAAGGTCGTCCTACATAAACCCTTCGTCCACCCGAGCTCGCTCTGTTCTTCCCCTTTCCCCTCTCCTCTCTGTTCTTCCCCTCTTCCTCTCGAGCTCATCACACATTTTGCCCAAAATTTGTCAAGATTTGAAGGCCCCCATCCATTCAAATGATCACAAAGGTTAGCAACTTTGATCTCTCATTGCTAGATTAGCTCTTGCAATGCTTTATATAGTTATTAATTTGTGAGTTTAGTAATTTGGAAGGAAATATATATATGTGCTAGTATTTGATTTATATGCAATTTGAGGTTAAAATAACACTTAGTTTGCATATGTAGGTGTGGTTTACTTAGTGCCTTCTAAATCTCCGTCGTAACCACCGTCGATCGCCCGCACCGTCCCGTCGCCGGCACCACCTTGTGGTGAGCCTCTTGTTCATGAAATTTTATATAAAAAATTGATGTTTGTGTGATTTGGATATATAGTTACTCGTATAATAACTATCTTACCCATACGTTATTTGTTATACATAGTGCCATGGTTTTGATATCCGTCCCCGTCGGCCCTCATCCTTGTTATGATTCGGATGTGGTATATTCTCTTTTAAAACTATTTGTTGCATTTCGTGTTTATGACAAATTATGCCCATCAAGTTGACATAGATATTTTTATCTAGGAGGTATGTGAACTGGAAATTCCAACCGACCCTATTGTCGAGAGGTTAAATTTAGTTGAAAGAGAAAATGAGTACTTGAAAGAAAAATTGAAAAGAATTGAGGGGGAGAAGATGGAATTGGAGTTGCATGTTGCCGATGTCGTCGATGATCACAAGATCAAGAAGGAGAAAATGCGCTTGAAGATTAGAAAGATTAGAAAATATGCCATCGATAGTGAGGCTTGGTATCATTATGCTGTTGGATCAATTGTTACCTTAGTTGCGATCTTGATCGCATTTGTTGTTGCATTTAAATGCTTTAGCTAGAGAGTTATTTGTTTGTTGCATTTAAGTGTTGTATGAACTTTATGTATGAACTTGTATTAATTTGGTCTATTCGGTGGTGTGTAATGAAGATGAGCCTGCAATGGATGTACGATGACCGATGCTCTCCCCAGTTCGTTGAGGGCGTGCATACTTTTCTGCTTGCGGCTGAGGCAAACAAGCGGGCGGATGGTTTTATGCCTTGTCCATGTGCTGGCTGTAAGAATGGTCACAATTACTCTACGTCAAGAACCATTCACGTCCACCTGTTTGAGTCCGGTTTCATGCCCCACTATAATGTTTGGACCAAGCACGGAGAAAGAGGGGTTATGATGGAAGACAATGAAGAAAAAGAGGACGACGACAGCTATCCTGGCCATGGGTTCCCTGAATACGATGATACAACAATGGGGGAAGAAGCTAAGCCGGTAATGCGGGAAGAAGCTGAGCCGGCAATGCGGGAAGAAGCTGAAGAAGAGGCATCAGATGAGCCCGTTGATGATCTAGGTCGGGCCATTGCCGATGCAAAGAGAAACTGCGCAAGTGATTTGTAGAAGAAGAAGTTGCAGTGCATGTTAGAGGATCACAAAAAATTGTTGTACCCGAATTGCGTAGGTGACAAGAAAAAGCTGGGCACCACACTGGAATTGCTGCAATGGAAGGCAGAGAATGGTGTATCTGACAAGGGATTTGGAAAGTTGATGGTAATGATAAAGGATATGCTTCCAAAGGATAATGAATTACCCGAGAGTACGTACGAAGCAAAGAAGGCTGTCTGCCCTCTAGGGTTAGAGGTGCAGAAGATACATGCATGCCCTAATGATTGCATCCTCTACCGCAGTGAGTATGAGGATTTGAACGCTTGCCCGGTATGTGGTGCATTGCGCTATAAGATCAGCCGCGATGAGCATGGTGATGTCGAGGGCGAGCGCCCCAGGAAGAAGATTCCTGCCAAGGTGATGTGGTATTCTCCTATAATACCACGGTTGAAACGTTTGTTCCAAAACAAAGAGCATGCCAAGGCGATGCGATGGCACAGAGAAGACCGTAAGAAAGACAGAAAGTTGAGAGTACCCGCTGACGGGTCGCAGTGGAGAAAAATCGAAAGAAAGTATGGGAAGGAGTTTGCAGATGACGCAAGGAGCGTATGGTTTGGTCTAAGCGCAGATGGCATTAATCCTTTTGGGGAGCAGAGCAGCAACCATAGCACCTGGCCTGTGACTCTATGTTTGTATAACATTCCTCCTTGGTTGTGCATGAAGCGGAAGTTAATTATGATGCCAGTGCTCATCCAAGGCCCTAAACAACCCCGCAACGACATTGATGTGTACCTATGGCCATTAGTTGAAGAACTCTTACAACTGTGGAATGGAACAGGTGTACGTGCATGGGATGAGCACAAACAAGAAGAATTTGACCTAAAGGCATTGCTGTTCATGACCATCAATGATTGGCCTGCTCTCAGTAACCTTTCAGGACAGACAAACAAGGGATACCACGGATGCACGCACTGTTTGGATGATACCGACAGTATATATTTGAATAGTTGTAAGAAGAATGTGTACCTGGGACATCGTCGATTTCTTCCGAGCAGGCATCCCGTAAGAAAGAAAGGCAAGTATTTCAAATGTGAGGCGGATCACCGGACGAAGCCTCGCCACCGTACTGGTGCTGATGTACATGATATGGTCAAGGATTTGAAGGTGTTATTTGGAAAGGGTCCTAGCGGACAATCTGTTCCAAAGGACGCTGACGGACGCGCACCCATGTGGAAGAAGAAATCTATATTTTGGGACCTGCCATATTGGAAAGACCTAGAGGTCCGCTCCGCAATCGACGTGATGCACGTGACGAAGAATCTTTGCGTGACCCTGCTTGGCTTCTTGGGCGTGTATGGGAAGACAAAAGATACACCTGAGGCACGGGAGGACCAGCAATGTATGCACGGAGAAGACGGCATACATCAGGGTCATG
Organism: Triticum timopheevii; assembly: GCA_963921465.1. Taxonomy (NCBI): domain Eukaryota; kingdom Viridiplantae; phylum Streptophyta; class Magnoliopsida; order Poales; family Poaceae; genus Triticum; species Triticum timopheevii. Next base: position 20,398,261 of record OY997270.1, on the reverse strand, counting down.
CAAGCTACACTCTTACCAAAGAAGAGAAGGAAATCTTCTTTGAATGCCTGCTCAGTATTAAGGTACCGTCTGGCTTCTCGTCGAATATAAAGGGAATAATAAACATGGCAGAGAAAAAGTTCCAGAACCTAAAGTCTCATGACTGCCACGTGATTATGACGCAACTGCTTCCGGTTGCATTGAGGGGGCTTCTACCGGAAAACGTTCGATTAGCCATTGTGAAGCTATGTGTATTTCTCAATGCAATCTCTCAGAAGGTAATCGATCCAGAAATCATACCAAGGTTACAGAATGATTTGGTGCAATGTCTTGTCAGTTTCGAGTTGGTGTTCCCACCATCCTTCTTCAACATCATGACACACGTCCTAGTTCACCTGTGCCAAGAGATTAACATTTTGGGTCCTGTATTTCTACACAATATGTTCCCCTTTTAGAGGTTAATGGGAGTCTTAAAGAAATATGTTCATAACCATGCTAGGCCAAAAGGAAGCATCTCCAAGGGCCATCAAAATGAGGAGTTCATTGAGTTTTGTATTGACTTTATTCCTGACCTTAAGCCGATTGGTGTTCCTGAATCGCGGCATAAGGGCAGACTGGATGGAAAAGGCACGCTAGGAGGGGAACAAATAATATATATGGACGGACATTCTCTCACTGAAGCACACTACACAGTTCTACTGAATTTCGCCTTGGTGGCTCCGTATATGGATGAACACAATAATTTGCTACGCTCCAAACACCCGGAGCGGTCTGATGACTGGATTACACGTGAACAAACCAGGAGTTTCGCCAGATGGTTGCAGACACGTACCATGCATGACACCTCTATTAAAGATGACCTGTACTTGCTGTCCCAACTACCATCTTCGAATATAATGACTTTCAAAGGGTACGAGATAAATGGTAATACATTTTACACGATCGCCCAAGATAAGAAGAGCACCAACCAAAACAGTGGTGTCCGCTTTGATGCAGAAACCAAGACGGGAAAGGAAACATATTATGGTTATACACAGGACATATGGGAACTTGACTATCGACGTGGTTTAAAGGTCCCTTTGTTTCGGTGCAAATGGGTCAATATGACACGAGGCGGGGTAACGGAAGACCCGCAGTACAGAATGACAATAGTGGATCTCAACAATCTTGCGTATGCAGACAAACCATTCGTCCTAGCCAATGATGTGGCACAGGTTTTATATGTGAAGGACATGTCTACCAAGCCAAGAAAAAGAAAAAATAAGGAAGCGAATGCATCGTACGATGAGCCAAAGCGGCACATAGTTCTTTCTGGGAAGAGAAACATCGTGGGAGTGGATGACAAGACAGACAAGTCAGAAGATTATGAAAAGTTTGATGAAATTGCTCCATTCACACTGAATATTGACCCGAGCATCCCGTTAAATGATGAAGATTTTCCATGGTTATGGTGCAAAGGGACACACGCGAAGAAAAAGTTTCACACCCAAAGATCTGGGGTGTGATCGGCTTCACTAGCTATCATCTCTTTCTTCTGTGTTTCGCACCGAGAGGGGAATCTCTGTAATAGTTAGGGTAGTTATGTGTTTTGGCATTTGAAACGCGAAGAAATTTTATGTGCAAACAAATTCTTTCATGCCTTTACTGATTTTTAAAGTTAAGTTATTCACAAACTAGTGATTCACACTAATTTCAAATAATTCAAAATTTAAATTATTCAAATTTGAAAACTACGGGCACTAACAGAAAGTTTGTAATTTTTTGTACCTAAAACAAAAATGTTCACAAAGAAACTCTAAATACACAAAAAAAACAACACAAAAATAAATAAAGCAAAGAAATATAAAATAAAACCCTAACAGAAAGTTTGTAATTTTTTGTACCTAAAACAAAAATGTTCACAAAGAAACTCTAAATACACAAAAAAAACACAAAAATAAATAAAGCAAAAAATAAAATAAAATAAAGCCCGCCTACTAGGCCAGAGCGGCCTGCATACGACTAGAAACCCAACCTGTCGTTGGGCCAGGATGCAGGCCCGCAAAGGCCAAGTGGGCCCACAGGGCTGCAAAGAACACGTAGGCCCAGTAAGCCTACTTTGTAGAGGCGCTCGAGAGAGCGACCGCACGGGGGTTTATAAACCAGTGCGGTCGCCCCTCGGCTAGCGAGGTGGGACTAAACTTGTCGCACCGCACCTGCGCCAGTGCACCCTCTTTAGTACCGGGTCGTGGCACAAACCGGTACTAAAGGGGGGGGGGGCCTTTAGTACCGGTTTGTGCCACCACCCGGTACTAAAGGGGGTCGCTTCCCGCCGCTTGGCCTGGCCAAAACAGGCCTTTAGTAGCGGTTGGTGGCTCCAACCGGTACTAAAGGTACCTTCTATATATACAACGGCTACGAAAATTTCAGTTTCCCTCTCTGTTCGTTCCTCTGTTTCCGTCTCCGTCGCTGTCGCCGCCGCCCTCGATCGTCTCCATCGCCGCTCGTCTCCGTCGCCGCCCCCATCCCCGTCGCCGCCCCCGTCCCCGTCGCGCCGTCCCCGTCCCCGTCGCGCCTTCCCCGCCGTCGCCGCCCCGGCCGTCGCCTCGCCGTCGCCTCGCCCGCTGTGAGCCCTCCCCGAGCCCGTACACACACACACACAAGCATGTTTAATTAGTTTAGATAATTATTTTTTAATTAGTTTAGATTATTTAGATTATTATTTAGTATGTTTAATTAGTTTAGATAATTAGTGTTTAATTAGTACACACACACACACGTATTTTGTATGTTTAATTAGTTTAAATTATTTAGATTATTATTTTTTCACTATTATATATATGTATGAATGCATGTTAGATGGATATAATTAGTGTTTAATCAGTTAGAAATTAGTGTTATATAGAAATGTTAGAAATTAGTGTTATATAGAAATGTTAGAAATGTTAGAAATTTTAGTGTTATTTAGATTATTTAGATTAGCATAATTAGTGTTATATAGAAATGTTAGAAATTTTAGTTATCAAAATCCAATCATTAAAAAAATGTTACTTTTTGCGGGCATATAGCTAGTATTTGTTCTCGACGATGCCCGGCCCGCATCCTCGCCGTCGACCCGTCCGCGATGACGTCCAGCCGACCCATGTCCGGGACTGGGCTCCGTCGGGCTGGCACTGGGAGGTGCTGCCTGGAGGGGCGCGCCGCTTGATGAGGAACCCAGCCCCGGGTCCCGTCGTCGACCCTGATCTCGTTTGGTGGCGTTCGCGCGGGCCAGTTTCGGTGCGGAGGGACCCGGCCCCGCCGGAGGTGGTACATCGCCGTGTCAGGGAGGAGGACGAGCACGTCCATCGCTACATGGTTGCGTTAGAGGGCGGCAGGTTCTCCAATACCTGGCAGTATCTTCGGGGATCTCACTTCAGCTATGATCCTGTGAGGGTTCCTTCTCTTTGGGTGTCCACCGCCCGCGCCGCAGGAACCGCGAGTGTCCTAGATTCTTCTGTAGTATTCGATCTTTAATTAGCTAGCCAGTGATGTACTATTCAATCTTATATATTATTCGAGACGATGTATTCGAGATTATATCTATTATTCTAGACGAAGTATTCGAGATTATATCTATTATTCGAGACGATGAAATTTGAATACTAAATTGTTTTATAGTTCTTTTGAATTAGTTAAATAAAAGCTATGGAAGACAATACCGACAGAGAGGGAGAACATACCATGTTCGATATGATACGCGGGCCAGATGATGATCAGAATGAAGAAGATTATGACGGCTCCGAATTTCTAAACAACACCGGAGAGGGTGATATGATATTCGATCGCGACGACCGAATTGATGAAGTCATGAACTACGATTATGACGATGACGAAGAACATGTTGATCCTGAAACAACAAAGACCGGCGAGGTATATATATTTATATAAGCAGGTAGCTGGTGATCATCACATGTTTTAAATGACTTGAAGATATATTAACGAATCGATCTTTGTTCTTTCAGCCATCCGGATCGAGCAAATCTTCAGGCAAAAGGACGAAACGAGGCCCGAACAAAAAGTTGAAGGAGGGCGTAAAGTACAATATCAAGGCAGTCAGACCTAATGGCGAACCATTAGCGCCTAAGAAGATTGCGGACAAGTTCGTTCGTCAGTGCGGAGTTCTTGTGAAGGACCTACTCCCGATCTCCCTTCAAGAATGGAGAGAGCCAGCAAAAGACAGAAGACAAAAAGGCAAAGAGGACGCTGCTCCACGGCCAGATGTTACTTTTGTCCACAAGAATCAAAAAGATCTGCTTTGAGATACTCTCATGGAACATTTCACCCTACCAGATCATTTCACAGAAGCAGATGCGCAGAAAGTCAAGGACGCTGCTCTTAGGAAGATGGCGGTTGCATTCAAGAACCACAAGAATCGTGAATGGGACAAGTACGTCAAGGGAGGAAGGAAGACTCCAATATTCGAGGGAACACTAGAGAACCAACGTGCTCATTGGGACGATTTCATGAAATTCAAGGATTCGGAATTAGCTAAGGAATGGTCGAGAATAAACAAGAAGAATGCCGAAAAAAAGGATAAGTTCCATAAGCTGGGGCCAGGTGGCTATGCGGTGGCAATGCCTAAGTGGGATAAGTCTGAGAAAGAGATGGAGGATGCAGGTGCCACTCCGGTTACTAAGAGCTGGCCCCCCAGGGTCAGGACTTGGTTCTATGCGCATGGGAGGGAGTTGGACCCGAAGACAGGCAATGTTTCGACGAGGGCAAGTCTGAAGGGAGCTGACGATGCGATACTTGTTGCAATAGAAGAGGCACGATCGGGGGTGTTCCAGCCCAACAGAGAGAACGACGAGCTTACGCGTGCCCTGGGAAATCCTGAACAATCGGGAAGAACACGAGGCAAGGGCGCTATTCCGTGGTATGAGGGGTTTTCAGACTGGAATACCGACTACAGAACGCGTGCGAGAAAGAAGATTGCGGAGGAGAAGAAGAGGAAGATGGAGGAGGAGCAGAGGAAGCGGGACTATGAACGCCTTCAAGGCCTAGAAGAAAGTCAAGCGGAATTGGTAGTCAAATTCCAGCGGCAGCAGGAGCAGATCGACTCACTTACCCAGCAAAGGGGGTCTCAGCAGCTGCAGCAGCTAGCGAATGATCCAGCATTGGATAGCACCGCCCCATCCATGCCGAGAAGCAGTGTGGGTTCCGCCCCGGACGACGCAATGCTGGGTAGATACCCCGTGGATGACATCACGGAGAACACTAGCTGCGAGCTACACGTCAAAATGAAGAACATATCCATGAAGGTGGCGGATGTTGTTGCTTTTACAAATCCCCCCGAGGCAACCTTCCATTGCAACCCGATTCCAGCGGGCTATGCTCGTGTCTTGGTTGATGAGGTGGTGGACCCACCATATTCGGAGCTAGAGCTTGACTATCCTGGAGGTGACGATGAGCGCTTTCTCGGAGACGCCAAACATCGTATCATCCTATGGAAAAAGGATTGCATCATCTTTCGAAGGCCACCGACACCGCGTGAGCCGACTCCTCGTCGAAGACCGCCACTGAGTCAGCAGTCTCCCGCTCCTGCAAGTCCACCAAGTCTGGCAAAGTGTCAGGCCACTCCTCCTCCAAGTCGGGCAAAGTGTCAGGCCACTCCTCCTCCTCCAAGTCTGCCACAGCGTCAGACGTCCACTCCTCCTCCAAGTCCGGCACAACCTCAGGCCACTCCTCCTCCAAGTCCGGCACAGCTTCAGGCGGCCACTCCTCCTCGTCCAACTCAGCCCCGTCAGCCGTCTCTGTCGCCTCAGCAATCACAGAAGAGACACCCCGCAGCTATGGTGCGTAGCGGTACGAGTCGAGGTAGTACAGGAAGTACAGGCGGAGGCAAGCGATATAAATATGGTCCAAGCCTCACGCCTCTTCCGCAGAGGGCTTATGACAGGTCCGAGGAGGAAATCGCAGCCATATCAAAGTCCGAGGTGGAAGCCCATTTTGCACCGAAACCGCCACCGCCGCCAAGGGAGAAAGTGCCTGAGAAAACGATTGACCACTTCATTCGTATGGCTCAACCACCAGCTCCCAAGCCTGTTGACACAGACTATGAGCGCCACATCAGGAAGTTAAATCGAGCACGTCTACAAAAGGAGGCGAGCTCGGGATCGAGCAAACAAGAAGCAGTTGTCAAAAAATGCGGGAAAACCATTCCCCAGCTGGGAGAACAGGCGGCGCAATCGATCCCCTCGCTTATTGTGCCAACAACACGTGACAGTACGCGCGCCCAATATTATTGTGGGCAAACAGTTTACATTCCTGAGGTAGGCAATGTGGTAATAACGGAGGAGCATATAATGCAGGCTGAAGTTCTCAAAATCACTGTTGGACAACTCCTCGAGATCGAGCCCATGCCTGTGCTTAGAGAGGATGAAATAAAACGGAAATATGTCCGGGGCCAACCTTTGGTCGAGCCAGACAAGGTCAAGAACCTCCCAACGAGAATGTATGAATTGCATCAATGGTACATGAACATTACCAAGATTTCCGATTGATTGTCCCTCATGGTGAATGTCAAGAAGGAGCATTACTACCATGAGAAAGCTGTGTCCGTTGAGTATTCTGAACTGTTTCAGTTATACAATCAAGACGCACTCGACAAATCTATCGTCAGTTGCTATTGTCTATAAGTGATTTCTTTCTGTAATTTAAGTCTCAAGCTAGCTGTAGTGATCCTTTTGATCAATCATTACCTGTAATTATCCTTACTATATTCTTTTCTGTGGTATTATATGCAGGATGAAGATGTATGAAATGAGAAAAGGTGGACGCTATGGCATTGGGTTCATTGACCCAAACACCGTTAATGAATACACATGGAAAATAGATGCACGTCATCAAAAGGCCGTAGAGGACAGCATGCTAGAGTTCTTGAAGCGCCTGAAATACAATGAAGATATACTACTTCCTTACAACTTCCAGTGAGTCACACTGTCTTGTACTACAAATTCTCTGTTTTTGCCTACTAGCTAGCTACATGTTTTTGCTTACATATGCCCGCTTAATTAAGACATGCAAACGTGCGTGCATGCAGATATCACTAGGTCTTGTGTATCATTAAAGTTGACGCTGGAACAGTTGAAATACTGGACTCACTACTCAAAGAAAAAACTGACTATAACATCTTGTTTGGGATAGTCAACAGGTAATTTCAATCATTATTAACTAAATATCTCGGCCTATTTAGTTCGTCATTTCATGATATGAACTATTTAATAACCCCTTTATTTATTTTCTTTGTCGGCGGGCAGGGCTTGGGCAAGGTTCATCAGCGTCACGGAAGGCGAATGGAAAGAAAAGCTTAAATGTGGAAGACCCAAGGTAAGTAATTAAGTAGTACTAGCTAGCTAGCTAGCTGCCATCTCTTTAATTATCATGCTTGATTAATTATTATCTGATCAAATTCCATTCTCGTAAAGGCCCTGAAGCAGGCGCAGGGGACTGATCTGTGTGCATTCTGCGTTTGCGAGAACATTCACATGATGGCGTCCGAAAGGAGCAGATCTCAAAGACAGGAATGGGTACGTTTGTCAAAACACTATTCACAATTTTTACACCATTATCGATATCTAGTCACACAACTAATACACATGCATATTGATCTCCTTCTTAACAGTTCAGAGAGGTGCGGGAGAAGCTCCTAGAAACGGAGCGCGTAGAAGCACTTCAAGAGGAAATAGCGGGATTTTTGCTCGACCAGGTCATAAATCCGAAGGGAGAATACTATTACCCGCTACCGCCCTCATGAAAACCACTTCCAATTGTCGTCGTGCTCCGAAGGCACCAATTAGGCTAATGCCACTGGCTCCGAAGGCAACATGCATATGTAGGAGAAATTGTATATAGCTATACATGTGTGTATGTGTGAATTAATTAATATGATGGTTTGTGAGACATTAATTGATGATATATATATGCATGATTGGTTCTACTAGAAATTCTATATATATATATATATATATATATATATATATATATATATATATATATATATATATATATAACGTGTACAATATGTAGTATCGTAAAATACTAGCTAACGAAAAAGAATTAAAATGGAAACACAAAATTAAATGAAAAAGAAATCATAAAACTAAAAAAACCCAAACCTTTTAGTACCGGTTGGTCTTACCAACCGGTACTAAAGGGCTCCAGGCCCCTGGAGCTGGCTCGTGCCACGTGGTTTCCCTTTAGCACCGGTTCGTGCTGAACCGGTACTAAAGGGGGGGGCCTTTAGTGCCCACACTTTAGTGCCGGTTATGGAACCGGCACTAAAGGCCCTTACGAACCGGTGCTATTGCCCGGTTCTGCACTAGTGTATACACGAGCTCGTAGCGTTTAGTCCAGTTGAACTGTTTTGTCGGCTGTTCCATGATCTAGTCCGATGGTTCAAGAAACTGGCTAAACGCACGCACTCATTCTTTTAAAGCTTCTCTAATGGAATTTTCGTCTTTGCTGAGTGTTTGGCTCTTTGCCGAGTGCAATATGTTAGGTAGTCAGCAATAGTATCTTTGCCAAGTTCCTACCAAAGAAGTACTCGACAAAAATTAAAACTCAGCAAAAAGGTACTTTGCTGAGTATCGTCAATGAAACGCTCGGTAAAACAACAAAACACGGCATCCAGGGTGTTACCGACTGCTAAAGTCGGAAAAGGGGGGTCTTAGCTACAATGCATTGTTTTGGCTATAGCAGTTGCCTACGACCTCCGATGAAGATGCTTCAAAAATCAAAGTTGTTCATTTTGATGAGACTAATAATTTTATGTTGACAAGTTTTACATTTGAGGCCATATTATTTACACTTTTTTCCAGAAAATTTTGGTCTCAAATGACCAACGCAGTGACCATATTCATTACATACTATATGATAATGTGGTGAACTTGGGCATATAGGTTGCAGACAATGTTGCCAAATAGAGTTTTGAACTTTTTGTACAAAAATATCATTTTCTATTTTCTAAGTATCAAAAATGTGTATTTTTTGTGAGGCAATTACAAAAACCAGGGTGCAAAATGGCTCTATCCCAATTTTCACATGAAGTAGACCATATTTGATGGACAACATCCAAGTGTTATAGACTTTGTCGGTCTCTAGTTACTTTCGCACATTTAAATGACTTTATGCTGATTTTCGAAAGTAATTCAGTTTGAACTGCAATTGTGTTATAGCTTTGTCCTAAAAATTAGCAAACAAACATTTTTAGGTACACAAGTAGTCATCATATGGAAGAACCACCTATAGTTTGGAAATGTTCAACTCCTTGCTATAATGCCGGGCATTTTGACCCCTTTTGAAAAAATGAAAGAAAATGAATAAAAGTTCAAAAACTGCAATCATTTCGCATGGACTCCTTTTATATGTACTATTTTGTGAGGAAAATGTCTAACGTACATTACGACAATTTTAAAAAAAAATTCTTCACAAAATGGGCTATAAAATATGGACATTCATGACTTTCAAGACAAATGATTAAGGTGATGACCATATTCATTGCATAATTTATGATAATGTGGTGAACTTGGATATATAGGTGCATATTGGCATTCCAACCAATGTTGCCAAATATAGTTTTCAAATTTTTATACAATAATATCATTTTCCATTTCCTATGTGTAAAAAATGGGTATTTTTTGTGAAGCAAGTACAAAAACCATGGTGAAAATTGGTACCACTCCAATTTTCACATAAAGTAGACCGTCTGTAATGGACAGTTGCCAAGTTCTATAAATTTTCTATATTTCTAGTTATTTCCGCACATTTCAATGACTTTATGTTGATTTCCCGAAAGTAATTCAAATTTGAACATTAAGTGTGTGATAGCTCTGTCCTAAAAATTAACAAAACACATGTTTAGGTACACAAGTAGCCATTATATGGAGCCACTTAGAGATTTGAGAGATGCCACCCCTTGTTATGAATAGTCATGCCGGCCATTTTGACCCTGTTTTATAGAAAAGAATACAAATTCAAAAAATGCAATCCTTTAGCATGGACTCCTTTTATGTGTATTAGTTGCGAGGAAAAATTTGGAAAAAAATCATTTACAAAACAGCTATCGTGTATGGACCTTCATGACTTTCATGCCAAATGACCAAGGTGATCGCCATATTCACTGCATAGTTTATTGTAATGTGCACACATTAGACACATAGGTGCATCTTACCATTACAAACAATGTTGCCAAATTGATTTTCTACCTGTTTTGTACAACAAAATTATTTACTATTTCCTAAATGTAAAATGTGTATCTTTTGTGAAGCAAGTACAAAAAATAGGATGAAAAATGGCTCCACTCCAATTTTTACATAAACTAGATAATATTTGATTGTAATTCCCAATTTTTTGGTTCATTTGCAATATCTCTAATATTTTTTGGTATTTACGGAGTGTTACACTCGTTAAAAGTCATGCTTTTACTGATTGCCAAAGAGAAATCACACTCTCGACCAATCTCACAAATCACATGGATTAATAACGTGGTAGCCTCCCATCTAGCTTTATCTCATGGCGCTTTCCCCCTCTCTCTCTCTCCTTATCTCCTCCCTCTCAATCACAGCCACAAACACCTCCTCTCTCTTTCTTCTCTATCTTCTCACACCAAGCACATCTCACTGTTCACCACTGGCCGCCGGAGAAGAGCAGAAGACCCTGTGCAGCGTGCTCTTCGGCCAGCTGCTCCTCATGCTGGCTGAGTTCAACCTCGAGCATGTCAGTGGCCCGAACATCTACAGCATCTCGGAGATCAAAGGCTTCAACTCGTTATGCGGTTTGCTAGCGTGATGCATGCGTGTTGTCTCGCATTGTACGTGTGTGTGTTATGTTGGCATGTTGATGCATCCATGCAAGTTTTATTGTGTATTGATGTATGCTTGTGGCTCGGCCAGCATGATGCGCGTACATGCTTTGGATTAGAAGCTCGCCGGCTGATATGTGTGTCTGTACTGATGCGATGAGCACCTAGACAACAACAGGTAGACCCGTCCGTCATCTTGAACCCCGCCCTACCGCAAGCGCAACGCTCCAGCCATCAGCGCCGCCGCCGGTGTCTTTTTGTTCTGGAAAAAAGTTTTACCGAGTGCAACACTCGGCAAAACATTGACACCTGGCAAACTTACTGATTTCGTCCTTTTTTTGTTCTCTGTTAGTTCTTTTTTTACGGAGTTTAAACCTTTGCCGAGCACCATGAAAACGCTCGACAAACTTGTTGCCGAGTGTCCGACAAATGGTTCTCGGCAAACTTCTGTTTGCCGGAACGGGGTATGTCGGGTGTCCTTTGCCGAGGACAACACTTGGCAAAACCTTTGCCAAGTGTTTTTGCCCTTTGAGTTTTTTAGGCACTCGGTAAAGGCGCTAATTCCAGTAGTGCTTGACATATACACACGACCTCATAAACGAATCTCGTCTTAACTCCTTCACTTGGCATCAGTTGTAACCTCTCCAACGGAAGCTCGTCCACAATAGATGTTACTTCTTTTGGCAACTTTTCCATGCAAGCAACGAGGGGCGGATGTATGGGCACAAGAGAGATCTTGAATTTTGAATCGAAATTGTTGTGCTTATTGACGATGTCCTAGACCAGGGGTACTCACCACATCATCTCCCGACCAGTGGGTCAGGCCAAGGACCCTGTGGCGCTTCACTAATGAGCCACTTCGGGCAGCACATGACATATACGAGGAATATTCCACAAAACTTGGTGATCAAGACAAGGAGTTCTCTCCACCAATGTACTCGTATAGGAATCTTCTTATCCTAGGCCTCCAGTACATTATATAAGCCGAGACCAGGCTAGTCGATACACAACATCTCACATTCATCATCATCATCATCATCATCATCATTACCCCTAGGGTGTAGACCACAACTTACGATCTCGAGGTACATAAACTCTCTACTTTGATACACCCATAATATAAGCAAGAGCAGGGCATAGGGTTTTACCTCCTCAAATAGGGTCTGAACCTGGGTAAAAAATCGTGTCCCTTGTCTCTTTTTACCCATCGATCATATCTCATAGCTCGGGCCCCCCTACCCGAGGTTTACTGGTTTTGACACCGACATTGGTGCTTTCATTGAGAGTTCCGCTGTGTGATCGAAAGAAGGATAAATGGGACCATCGGTCAACGACTTAGATCTTCATGGCGTGACTTTGGTGCCCGAATCTCTAGTTAGCGGATCATACCTCCTCCATGGAGAGTTGAGTCATTATAAGCTTTCATCAACATGAACTACGATCTATCATGGGAGAATCACCCATGGAGCTCGGGGCCTCAATGTCAACATTGTTCTCAGGCAACCATGTAGCTTCTCTGCACAGTGGTTTCGTGTTCGTCATCCCTGCCACCTCGAGTGTCGCTTTGACGATTGCTTTGGTGGGATTGTGCGGAATTGAGTCTAGAACAAACCTCTAAAATTTCATTGTGTTACAATGGACGATTCTCCAATAATCTACGATATACTGGAGCGCTGTCGAATCTTGATGGGAATCTAGATGAGTTTAGGGCGAGGAAGACAGCGTCCAGCGGGGACATACTATGGAATATCCAACGGTTCATTGGCTGCGGAATTTTTATACTGACCAACTCTCAAAATTCCAGCTTGATCCGACCGTTCAAACTCCGGGTCGAGTCCGAGGAGTGCATCAATTTTTGGAAATTTCTGAATCAACGCGATATTGGACATACTTTCTGGAGCATGTTTTTCATAGAGTATTTTGTGTTATTCTCAAACACGTGCCCACAAATTTTATAAGTTTTTTCAAGGTAATCTTCACCGTCCCGTTGGTGTCAAACCAGCCTGACAACATTCCTCCAGGGCTGCCGATTTGCGCTAGATAGATCATTGCTTCGTCGAGCCGACGTCAACCTGATTGGATCATCACCTTGGTGAGCCAACCAAGAGTTCGGCATGGTGAAGGCGAAATCATCACCAATATCGTGGCCCCACGAATTATATGGGGCGGGTACACTATCATTGCCAAGCAATTACTTCATCAACCTGGCATCGACCGCATCACAAATTTTGACCTGCGTCAGCAACACCATGTCGCCTCTTCTTCAAGCCAACATCCAACACGCCGACCTGCTTCGAATCGTTAGCTGACATGGAGGCTTCAACACCTCGGCTGGACCGGGGGCTTCGACTCGTCAGGTGACCGTGTTGCTTCTTCTTCAAGCCAACATACAACACAGCGACCTGCTTCGACTCGTTAGTTGACCGTGCCACCTCTTCTTCAAGACAACATCCAAAAAGCCAGAATTTCAAAGACGTGGAACTTACACATTTTGAAAAGCATGACTTCATTTTTAGTAAAGTGGATGATACATTTTGACCAAAATAAAGCTGAACTTTTTCTTCAGGTTATTCTCATGCAGGAGTCAGGTCCATTGTCCGGGTATTCATTTTCCATCTCCCAATGATAGACGACGGACAACTCGAATCAGGCTCTCAGCACATTCTACGCACATTGTAGATTGAAGTGTAGAAATTGTTGTTGGGAAGGATGAAAAAGTGTGAAGCACACATGTCATACATCAAACATTGTATTGATGCCTTCTAAAAAAACAAAAACAAACTAATTAGACTGATGCAATATGATATCGGTATACATGACATACATACACTATCAAGACATGCCAGCAGACCCCTCGGGTCTGAGGCATCCAGCCTATTCTATCCCAGATTGAAAAATAATACACTTGTGAATTCTAAAATCAACAGACATCGACCAAGACAAATATAAAGCTAGAACATTAGAAATGTCAACACAAACTGCGAGCGCCTGATCGCTTATATGGTCAGACTTGTGCGAGCCTAGCTATAGCTATGGGCTGGTGCATGGAGTGTGTGTGTGCACTCCTTACGGCATGAGCAATGGAAGCACCTGAAAGGTGCTGCCTCATCTTCTACGATAGATATAAAAATTGTAGGCCTGCCCATTTTCAAAACAATTCACCCAAAGGAGGCATACCACATATACAATCACAATTTAGAATTTCTATTTTCAATACCTTGCAAAGAATTTTTCTTCTTTTCTTCAAGAATCCATAAATTCAGAATTTGATAGAACGCGTGCTTGTCCACAAATGATATAAAAGGATAAGTACCACAAACAAATATGGAAATTGCAACATTCTGATCTTAGAAGCTTCCACTTACCAGAGATCTATAAGTTTTATTGTCACTACTATGGGAGTATATTCACAAAAATCCCTTTCAGATTTTCATATTTTGTCATTTGTTTGAAGTTCCTGTCAATGGAAATAAATTCTGATGACGGGTTGCACTCCAGAGGGTGTGGCTCACTTGAAAACAACAATTGGACATTTGCACCTTCTTAGTTTGTATATCATATTTGCCCTTCTCTTGTGTTCCTTCTGTGATTAGATTGTGTGCATGGATAATCTTTTGCTGACCAATTCGATATGCGCGTCCAATCACCTGCCTTTGGATAGAAGGGTTCCACTCAACATCGAGGAGCACCACACGCGACGCTCCAAAGAGGGTAATACCTTCTCCACACACCTTTGTCGATGCAAGCATCACCTTGGCCTCACTCTCCATATCATTGAAGTCCACCATCAAGGCCTTGCGAGTTTTAACGGAGACATTTCCACTCATATACAGGAGCTCGTTGCCTTTAGTCCAGTTGAACTCTTTCCTCGGCTGTTCCATGATCAAGTCCAATGGTTCAAGAAACTGGCTAAACATAAGCACGCGCTCTTTTAAAGCTTCACTACTGGAATTTTCGTCTTTGCCGAGTGTTAGGATCTTTGTCGAGTTCCTACCAAAGAAGTACTCGGCAGAAATTAAAACTCAGCAAACAGGTACTTTGCCGAGTATCGTCAACGAAACGCTTGGTAAAACAACAAAACTAGGAAACCAGGGTGTTGCCGAGTGCTAAACTCGGAAAAATGGGGTCTTTGCCGAGTGTCCCACTCGGCAAAAGGGGGTCTTAGCTACAATGCTTTTGGCTGTAGCAGTTGTATACGACCTCGAATGAAGATGCATCAAAAATGAAAGTTGTTCTTCTTGATGAGACTGATAATTTTATGTTGACAACTTTTACATTTGAGGCCATATTATTTACACTTTTTTCCATGAAAAATTTGGTCTCAAATGACCAACGCAATGACCATATTCATTCCATAGTTTATGATAATGTGGTGAACTTGGGCATATAGACGAGTCCTTGCATTACAAACAATGTTGCCAAATAGAGTTTTGAACTTTTTGTCAAAATATATCATTTTCTATTTTCTAAGTATCAAAAATTTGTATTTTTTGTGAGGCAATTACAGACACCAGGGTGCAAAATGGCTCTATCCCAATTTTCACGTGAAGTAGACCATATTTGATGGACCACTACCAAGTGTTATAGATTTTCTAGGTCTCTGGTTACTTTCCCACATTTAAATGACTTTATGCTGATTTCCCGGAAGTAATTCAATTTGAACTACAATTGTGTGATAGCTCTGTCCTAAAAATTAGCAAACAACATATTTAGGCACACAAGTAGTCATTATATGGAAGAACCGCTTATATTTTGGAAATGTTCAACTCCTTGCTATAAATAGTCATGCCGGTCATTTTGACCCGTTTGAAAAAATGAAAGATAATGAATAAAAGTTCATAAACTGCAATCCTTTCACATGGACTCGTTTTATGTTTACTGTTTGTGAGAAAAAATGCCTAACTTACCTTACGACAATTTTGCAAAAAAAATCCTTCACAAAATGGGCTATGAACTATGGAAATTCATGAGTTTCAAGCCAAACGATTAAGGTGAGGACTATATTCATTGCATAGTTTATTATAATGTGGTGAACTTGGATATATAGGTGCATATTGGCATTGCAAATAATGTTGCCAAATAGAGTTTTCAAAATTTTATAGAAGAAAATCATTTTCTATTTTCTATGTGTCAAAAATGAGTATTTTTTGTGAAGCAACTACAAAAACCACGGTGTAAATTGGTTCCATTCTAATTTTCACGTAAAGTATACCGTATGTAATGGACAATTCCCAAGTTCTATAAATTTTCTAGATCTGTAGTTACTTCCGCAAATTTCAATGACTTTATGTTGATTTCCTGAAATTAATTCAAATTTGAACTTTAAGTGTGTGATAGCTCTGTCCTTAAAATTAACAAAACACATGTTTAGGTACACAAGTAGTCATTATGTGGAAGAACCACTTAGAGCTTTGAGAGATTCGACTCCTTGTCATGAATAGCCATGCCGGCCATTTTGACCCCGTTTTGAATAAAAGAATACAAGTTCAAAAAATGCAATCCTTTCGCATGGGGTCCTTTTATGTGTATTAGTTGCGAGGAAAACTGCCTAACTTTCAATATGACAATTTTGAAAAAAAAACCTTTACAAAATGGGCTATCGTGTATGGACATTAATGACTTTCTTGTCAAATGACCAGGTGATCGCCATATTGATTGCATAGTTTATTGTAATGTGCACACATTTGACACATAGTGCATCTTACCATTACAAACAATGTTGCCAAATTGATTTTCTACCTGTTTTGTACAACAAAATTACTTACTATTTTCTAAATGTAAAAAAATTATCTTTTGTGAAGCAAGTACAAAAAAGACGATACAAAATGGCTCCACTCCAATTTTCACATAAAGTAGACAATATTTGATGGCAATTCCCAAGTTTTTGGTTCATTTGCAATATTTCTAATATTTTTTGGTATTTACGGACTTTTACACTCGGTAAAAGTCATGATTTTACTGATTGGCAAAGAGAAAGCACATTCTCCACCAATCTATCGAAATCACATGGATTGATCATGTGGCCGCCTTCCACATGGCTTTATCTCACACCGCCTTCCCCTCTCTCTCTCTCTCCTTATCTCCTCCCTCTCAATCACAGCCACCAATACCTCCTCTCTCTTTCTTCTCTATCTTCTCACACCAAGCACATCTCACTGTTCACCACTGGCCGCGGGAGAAGAGCAGAAGACCGGCGACTTGGGTGGCGCCTGTGCAGCGTGCTCTTCGGCCAGCTGCTCGTGACGCTGGCCGAGTTCAACCTCGAGCATGGCAGTGGCATGGACATCTACGGCATCTCGGAGATTGATGGCTTCAACTCGTTATGCGGCTTGCCGGCGTGATGCGTGTGTGTTGTCTAGCATTGTACGTGCGTGTTTATGTTGGCATGTTGATGCATGCATGCCAGTTTATTGTGTATTGATGTATGTGTGTGGCTCGGTCGGCATGATGTGCGTGTATGCTTTGGATTAGAAGCTCACCGGCCAATATGTGCGTGTGTACTGATGCGATGAGCACCTAGACAACAATAGGTAGACCCGGCCGTCGTCTTGAGCCCGCCCTACCGCAAGCGCGACAAGTTCCAGCCACCAGCGCCGCCGCCGGTGTCTTTTTCTTCTACAAAAAGGATTTACCGAGTTCAACACTCGGCAAAACATTGAAATCTGGCAAACTGACTGATTTACTCCTTTTTTGTTCTCCAATAGTTCTTTCTTTACGAAGTTTAAACCTTTGCCGAGCACCATGAAAACTCTCGACAAACTTGTTGCCGAGAGTCCGACAAATGGTTCTCGGCAAACTTCTGTTTGCTGGAAGGGGGTATGCCGGGAGTCCTTTTCCGAGTACAATAATTGGCGAAACCTTTGCCAAGTTTTTATGCCCTTTGCCGAGTTTTTTAGGCACTCGGAAAAGGCACTGATTCCAGTAGTGCTTGACATAGACGCATGACCTCATAAACAAACCTCGTCTTAACTCCTTCACTTGGCATCAGTCATAACCTCTCCAACGGAAGCTCGTCCACAATAGATGTTACTTCTTTTCGCAACTTTTCCATGCCAGCGACTAGGGGCGGATGTACAGACACAAGAGATATCTTGTATTATGAATCGAAACTGCTGCGCTTATTGACATTGTCCTAGACTAGGGGTACTTAGCACATCATCTCCCGACTAGTGGGTCGGGCCAAGAAACCCTGTGGCGGTTCACTAATGGGCCACTTCGGGCAACACATGACATATACGAGGAAGATCCCGCAAGACTTGCTGATCAAGACAAGGACTCCTCGCCACCAATGTACCCGTCTTGGACTCTTGTTATCCTAGGCCTCGGGTACATTATATAAGTGAGGCCAGGCTAGTCGATACACCACATCTCATATTCATCATCATCATCATCATTACCCCTAGGGTGTAGACCACAACTTACGATCTCGAGGTAGATCAACTCTCTACTTTGATACACCCATAATATAAGCAAGATCAGGATGTAGGGTATGACCTCCTCAAAGTGGGTCCAAACCCGGGTAAAAACATCGTGTCCCTTGTCTCTTTTTACCCATCGACCATAGCTCATAGCTCGGGCCCCCGTACCAAAGGTCTACTAATTTTGACACCGACATTGGTGCTTTCGTTGTTAGTTCCGCTATGTGATCAAAGGAAGGATCAATGGGACCATCAGTCAACGACTTAGATCTTCATGGCGCGACTTCCGTGCCCAAATCTCTAGTTAGTGGATCGTACCACCTCCATCGAGAGTTGAGGCATGATAAGCTTTCATCAACATCAACTCTGATCTATCATGGGAGAATCATCCATGGAGCTCGGGGGCTCAACGTCAACATTGTTCTCACGCAACCGTGCAGCTTTTCTGGACAGTGGTTTCGTGTTCGCTGTCCCTGCCACCTCGAGTGTCGCTTTGATGATTGCTTTGGTGGAATTGTGCGGAATTGAGTCTAGAACAAACCTGTAAAATTTCATTGTGTTCCAATGGACGAATCTCTAATATACCTGAGCCCTGTCGAATCTGGACGGGAACCTAGATGAGTTTAGGGCGAGGAGTACAACGTCCAGCTGGGACATTATTTGGAATATCCAACCATTCATTGGCTACGGAATTTTTATATCGACCACCCTTCAAAGTTTCAGCTAGAACCGACTGTTCAAACTCCGGGTCGAGTCCGAGGAGTGCATCAATTTTCGGATATTTCTGCATGTACGTGCTATTGGACATCCTTTCTCGAGGATTTTTTTCTTAGAGTATTGTTTGTTGTTCTCAAACACATGCCCACAAATTTTAAAGCCGTTTTCTAGGTAATCTTCGCCGTCGCGTTGGTGTCACACCAGCCCAACAACATTGCTCTAGGGCTGCTGACCTACCCTAGATAGATCATCGCTTCATGAGGTCAACCTCATTGGAACATCACCTTGGTGAGGCGACCAAGAGTTCGGCATCATGAAGGCTAAATCATCACCAATATCATCGCCCCACGAATTATACGGGGCGGGTACACTATCATCGCCAAGCAGTTACTTCATCAACCTGGCATCGACCGCGTCACAAATTTTGACCTGCGTCGGCATCACCATGTCGCCTCTTCTTTAGGCCAACATCCAACACGCGACCTGCTTTGACTTTTCAGCTGACATGGAGGCTTTGACACCTCGGCTGACCGGGGGCTTCGACTCGTCAGCTGACCGTGCCACCTCTACTTCAAGCCAACATACAACACGCCGACCTGCTTCGACTCGTTAGCTGACCCTGCCGCCTCTTCTTCAGGACAACATCCAAAAAGCCAAAATTTCAAAGGCGTACATGGAAGTTACACATTTCAAAAAGCATGACTTCGTTTTTCGAAAATTGGATGATACATTTTGACCAAAGTAAAGCTGAACTTTTTATTCAGGTTGTTCTTGTGCAGGAGTCGGGTACGTTGTCCGGGTAATCATTTTCCATCTCCCGACGATAGACAAAGGGCAACTCGAGTCAGGCTCTCAGCACCTTCTACGCACATTGTAGATTGAAGTGTAGCAATTGTTGTTGGGAAGGAGGAAGAAGTGTGAAGGACACATGACATACATCAAAGATTGTAGTAATGCCTTCTAAACAACCAAAAACAAACAAATTGGACTGATAGAATATGATATCGGTATACATGAAATACATACTATCAGGACATGTCAGCAGACCCCTTAGGTCTGAGGCATCCAGCCTGTTCTATTCCCAGATTGAAAAATAGTACACCTGTGGATTTGGAATGAACAAAGACCGACCATAAAAAATATAAAGGTAGAACATTAGAAATGTCCACACAAGATGAGAGCGCCTGATCGTTTATATGGTCAGACTCAGACTTGTGCGAGCCTAGCTATAGGTGTGGGCTGGTGCATGGAGTGTGTGTGTGCACTCCTTATGGCATGAGCAAGGGAAGCACCCGAATGGTGCTGCCCCTTCTTCCATATAGATATAAAATTCTAGGGCTGCCATTTTAATTCTTCTTCACCCAAAGGAGGCAGCATAAGGTGACCTCATGAGTGGACCCTAACACAATTATTTGCTCTCCAATTTCTTCTTCCTCCACCCACGGCATACCTCTCTCTCTTCTCCTTTCTCCCTCTCTCTTCCTTTCGTCTTGCTTTTTACATGGAGCGCTTGCCTCCTCTACAAGAGCATGTTTGCTCCGCGGAGCACCCGCTTTAACTCCACCATGGCATCTGATCCTACGTGGAACATGGGGCAGTAGGTCTGGCGCAGACCGTTGGCCATGCCCTTACTTCAGGTCACTGCGGGTGGGGACTCGCTGCTAGCCCCACAGACTTATTCCCTTCTCCTACAAGCCACCTCCGGCTGCTACCTCGATTAGTTAAAAATGACTTGCATGAAAATGTAAGTAGTTTTCGACAAATGAATAAAAAACATAAGAGGTTTAATTGGAGAACACAAGCGATGGTTTGTTGTTGCAAAATCCGATGGACTATTAGAACTGTATGTGATGGACGTATCTGTACTAGTGCAGTCTGATCGCATTACCGGCCGGCTGCCCCCACCCATGGTTCAGTTCTGGATTTTGCACTCCACTAGTCAAATTTCCTGCATTAGCATCTGGTTACTGATTTTTGCACACCATTGCTCATGCATAGTTTATTTCGGCATGGTGTCATACAACTTTTGTTTAGTTGCATACAACTTTATATTAAACAGCCAAACTTTTCACTGCTTGCAAGGGAACGCAACAGAAAACAAAAAAATTCCGACCTACGCACCAGCCCAGGACCACTATGGAGACTGCATACAAGGTTTGATCTTTTCGTTACCGACTCGTAGCGCAGCGGAAGTAGAGTCGATGACGATCGGTGTGCAGATCCCCGCAACTAGGATTTACAACCTCCCAACTGAGAGGATGTACTCCCTCATCTTCTCCCCGGATGGATCTGCGGGCAGCCCTTCGGGAGGCCTCGGGACAGCCCTCGGATAGTCCCACCGGACGGATCCTCGGAAAGTCCTTTGGGAGGACCTCAGAATCTCGAACAGTCACTTGGACAGCCCTTCGGGAGGCACTCTCAAACTAAGACCGAAACTACGATCTCTCTACAGAGTTGCACACATATGGTGTCATCTATCCAGCAGGGCTTCGCTGTCCAGAACTAGTTCCCACTAGAACCCAGACTGCCTTTTGGCTCTATGAAACTATTTTGCGGGGAGGGAGGGAGAAGCCAGATCATTGCATGGCACTTGTATGAGAGCAAGGGATGAGGTTCGGGAATCCCCCTCACCTCCTTTTTATGGGGAAACCAAGGGGTATAGTGGTCATTTTAAAAAAAACAAAAATGCCCATGAATGGACTCCTCCACAAGGGCATAAAGGGGAAGTAATGGAGCAAGTGGGGCCCCATGGAGGAGCTCCTCATGTGGCCGTCCAGCCCTCTTGGTGGGCCCCCAAGGGGGGTTTCCTAGTCCCCCGAGCCTTCTATAAGCCTTTTGGAAAATATCCCAAACGGTGGTTTTCCATAAATATCCCAAAAAGCACTTTCACTATTCACGACGACATTTTTCAGCGTCCGTTCAAACTGAAAATATTTATGTGGGCTGAGAACATTTCCAGTACCAACCAAAATGATTTTCAACGCGTTCCGAAACAATTCGGATTAGTGATTTTCTTCTGCGAAAAGCATCTGAAGTGGTTCCGGCTGTGAAAAGCATCTGAACTGGTTCTGGCAGCTCTGGAGCATATCCGGTTATTATCCCGGAAAATTCCAGAAAGTTTCTAGAATGATTCTGGCACCCTCCAAGAATTATTAGGCATGTGCCGAAACCAATTTGACTTAATAGTATATCCCGAAACAACTTTTCGATTTCACCATAACTCATCCGATGACCTCTCTGTGCGGAACTTTTCCGCTGTCCTAAACTTTTTCGGTGATTTTCTCTGATAGTGCATGTCTAGTATTCAGCAGATAAATGACCCTTAAGCGTGAGACCCTATAGGTTCAGTGAAGTATAGACATGACCCGGAACCCCTTCCGATCAATGATCAACATCGAAGCCGTGGACACCCATATTGACCCCAATACCCACACGAATGAATATTCGAGTGAACCTCCAGTTGCCGTGTGCTATTCCTGTTGCTTCATGATATGTTACAAATACCTGAGGTGAGACATGTTGGCATTCCCGTGGGTCAACAACTTGTCCACTATGGCAGTTACCTCGTTACCGGTATTGTTCTCTTTTCTCGTTACCGGTATTGTTCTCTTTTCTCGTTACCATGTTCCGGCATCCCCGTGAACAAATCACAAAGTGTTTGGCCAGACGATGATGGATACCGTAACACCGAGAGGGCCCAGAGATATTTCTCCAATGTCGGAGGAGCAAATCCCAATCTTGATCTATCAAGTTACTTGACATACTTTTCCATGAACCCGTAAGCCACCGTAATAGCCACCCATTTACGGATGACATTTAACAAACCCCAAAGTTCATGAAGCAAGCATGAAGAAATTCTATACTCTTATGGTCTAAGGAATCATGCAAACGTTAACCAACTCTGTGTTATTTACCATTAACTTGTGACGAATGAATCTCATAGCATAACATCAATCTGGGTCGATTCAACACAAATGTTCTCTTAACATTGTGCCCTCAAAGTTGCTGGCATAGACATGCCCATGATCAGGAAAACAGTATCATCCTGCAACACTTGATCTAGTCTTAGAGGCCAGACTAGGAATACATTTTACCGTTTATTATTCCACACGTGCATATGAGTCTTCCTCGGAGCCTCGTGGTTATTGCAGACCCGAGAACCATAGCAGTTATAGCATGGAACATAAACATAATTATGAACAGGGAGATAATCAATAACATTTAGTATTGCCTCTAGGGCATATCTCCTATACTGCTCATGCTCAGTTTTATTTCACCATGGTGGCATACATATTATATTAAGCAGGCGATTTGATTGTTCTTCTTTTCCCTCATGGTAGGCGAACGAACAGGACTAGGAATTGTGAAGGGGGGTCGGCAGTTGCTGCCAGGGCTCCAGTCAACTCATCCAAGATTCACCCTACGAAAACAAATGAAAATTCAGATGCCACTCGCAAGCTGTTACACACACACGGCAATCCACGATTCCAAGGGGAAGCTCGGGGATACTCTGATAGCCGTAGCTATGGCATCGTGAAGGAGGTGGTGTCGAGGCAGGTGGTCCACGACATGGTCGAAATGGGGGTCGCTACGAGCTCCTCCGAAAAGACCCAGGCCACCACCACATGAGTGAGCCGATGTTGAAGCAACACTACCCTACGTCAGGTGCCGTCATGCCATCAATCAGGAGAGGCATTCCCTGCTTCGGCCCCCATTAGAGCCGACTCGAGGAGAATCTCATGGTAGGTGATGGGATTCGAGTAGGGTAAGGTTTAGAGAGGGAAAATAAGAAATTTATTTTTCACTAAGCATCTTTCATGGCTCTGGCTGGTCATAGTGGAAGTAACTTAGCTAGTAACATAACACATCCGAAAGCAAGTTTACTTATGTGGCAAAGAGTTAGCAAGGGGAGGGGTATTTTTGGTAATATATTATATTACCGTAACATATTGCAGCCGAATGCAAAATGAGTCTATAATATAATAAATAAAATCATTTATGGTACTACTTCTATGTTATTTTACACTATGAAGATCGATTGTGTACTAATATATATCTCTCTTTGTGTGCATATCTCTCTTTGTCTCTTTTTTTCATTCTATTCTGGGGGATCCATTTCTTTCCCAGAGAGGCTTGGGGGACAAAATGCAATAAAGTCTTCGGATTGTCCACAATTGTGACACTTTATTTCTCTAAGACTTGTCCTTTTTCTTTCATACCATGACCTTGAACCATCATATCTTGACTTTGAGTAGCATTGGTCATTGCTTTTGAATTTTCGCTTTGGTCAGTTAGTATGCCCTCCTGAAGGTTGAGCACGATCAATATGTGGTTCCTCATTGTCTAGCTAAAAATGCTAGAATTGGTTGTAGATTTGCATATTTCGCCCCATTTGTTGCACAAGGTGTGAGATTGCATTTGACATGTAGTATTAGATGTAATCCTATCATAGAGGAGTAACACTATGTTTTGCTTGTAAAAAGGAAGTTTTGCTTGTAAAAAGGAAGTTTTGCTCATGGCATCATAAGCTAAACCCTATTCCTCGAAGATGATGAGTTATTTGATCACATGAACACACACAATTAATCCGTGTGTTCGCTGCATCACCACCCCAGGAAGCAGCCGCTGTTGCATGGAGGTTGTAGTCGCACACACGTTGAGCCCACACAAGCCACACACATTGTCTTTGCCATCGCCGCCGCCAGCCTAATGGCGAGTGGTGGGGCCAGGGGGACCAACAGGGGCCCTAGTCCTCGCTAACAACTTAAATTTGTTGCTAATAATCTCATGAACGTCCCAAATGTTAATATATACTAGATAATTATCTGTGCATTGCAACAAGTGCAAATATTCTACAGCAAGTTAGCCCACGATTACCTTTCATATTATAGTGATTGTCTAATTAGTTCTTGATCACATTATGTCCGTGATATACCTACCTAAATAAATTTTAGGATTTTATTTGGTGATGAATCAGTAAGAACTTTTTTCTTGATCACGGTACAGAGTAGATGCTCATACATACGCACATACACTTCCGTATGAAAGCACACACACCCTACCCTATGAGTACACTCCGACAGATTGAGCTGACACATCATCATCTTGAGATTGACGAAGTCACCACAGATGTGTAGTCGACGAGAATGTCTCCTCCCGCTGAACACACATCGCTGGATGGTCTGTGGTAAATCGAGGTAAATGAGAGCACCAATGTTAAGTCTGGACTGGAACACTGGTGGGCAGAGGAGATCACTGTCCTCATAACCATCCAACCATAGGTTGGTTCGTGACTTAGTAAGAAGTTAATGTCTTGCCAAAGAAAAACTAATTTTATTTGGTAATTAAATAAGATATTAGAGGAAAAGGAAAATGTCTACGAAGGACAAGCTGGACGAGAGAACCTTATGTAATCTATACCTACTAATAAAAGAAATAGGTATTCTTAGTCCATCGTGCTATTTTATGGAAAACCCCCTGATATTTCTGACATTAAACCCGCAATACATCAAATGTTTTTTTAAAATACTTATATATTTTAAACAGTAACTCCAAATTTAACATATTATATATTGAATTTGATTAGAAAATTATTTAGAATCTAAACATGATGTTATTTTAACTTTTATCAATTTGAAAAAAAAAATACTATCTAGGCTGCAATGTTAATCAACAATGCATTATCCGCTTTTTCATTCCGATACTGATTCAGATTGGGGATGAACACCTCAGCAAAATCGGAATTGGACATCAGATTGAAGATAAATTTGTTAGAAACACCCAATAAATAAGGACATGCATGACAAGAAATAAAAGGACCCAATAAAGATGGGATGTCGGCTATAAAATAAATAAAAGAGAAAATGCAGAGAAGATCTGATAAAGATGAGATGTTGCGTTATTCTCCTATATATAAGAAGAAGAAAAAGAGGACATGCATGAAAAAAAGTAAAAAGGAGGCACGCATGACAAAAAAATAAAATAAAAGACAAGTTTGATAATAAATAAATAGTTATGAAACAGGGACCAATACCTATGACATGTATGGCAAGAAATAGTGATCAAATAGGGACGCAAGTACCTGCGTCAACAGGAGACCATAAAAAATGTTCTTTTCCAGACAAAAAAAAACCTCTTTTATGACTAAAAAAATCTTGTACTCCCTCTGTTCATTTTTGTAAGACCTTTTAGACATTTAAGACATCACCTAAAACCGTTCAATTTCATCTGTCCTAAACGATTTATAAAAGTGAACAGAGGGAGTATCTTTTTAACAACATTTCTAACTCTTCATGTATTTAAGAAATAGCTACAAATTCTCAGATTATAAAACATTTTTTGTAAATTAAGAGCATGTGATATTTTTTTCCCGTTGCAACGCATGGACCCTTTTGCTAATTTTTATTAAGTATATAAGGAGTGAATCTACACTTAAGATAAGTCTATATACATCCGTGTGTAGTTCGTATTTAAAACCCACAAAGGACTTACCTTTAGAAAGGAGGGAGTAATTTGCATTAAAAAAATCATAATCTTAACTTTTAGTGCACCCGGTTGTGTCACGCAGAGTTGTCTCCAACGGTCATTCGACGTGAGCCAGCCACGTCCGATGCCCAGAGGAGAAGGGAGTAATGGTGCGGGGGCCATTAGCCGCGTGGCCCCTCACGCAGCGAGGCATACGGCCATGCGCTCGCCGTCCACGTTTACCTATAAATACCCTCGCACAGAGACTGGGAAAAGCACATCAGGCACACCCATCGATCAGTCGCGAGGAATAGAGTGAGAGAGCAGATCATCGTGTGTTTTTGTGCGAGGGAAGTGACAGTGGCGGAGCTAGGCATAATTAGTTGGGGGGGGGGGGGGGGGGGGGGGCGGGCGAAAGGTAAAATGTGAGTGCTTGGGGGGCCAACAGCTAAAAAAGTTCTCATCTAAGTCCTCGTAATAATTTTTTCTTCACAAGTTGCTTCAATATTGGGGGGCCAAGTGATGGCATCTTGCAAGCTCGCCGGCCGGACATGTGTGGAGGACTCGTCCCCGGCGCCAGAGGAGGCAAGGACGCTGCGGTTCGGGAGAAAGCGGTTCAGCCAGCAGGCGGCATCAGATCTTGCGCCGGCAGACGGTGTAAACATGGTGAAGAAGGTGAGCTTTCTTTCTCGTTCATGTTTGTTTCATCGATCTGCGTCTGCATGGAGGAACAAGTTGGGCGCTCGGCTGCGAGCTTAATTACTTGTGTCTGCCCGTGGTGCAGCAGAAGAGGGGAAGGCCGGGACGGCCGCGCGAGATCCACGAGGCTGAAGGGTCCGGCCCCGGCGAGCTGGAGAGAGGGGGATCCTCCTCGTGTTCGCCAGTGAAGGTGAGGCCATGGATTGTCAAACTTTGGTCTTCGTTTTGGATGCTACCTTACCGTGGTGGCCATTTCATGAACTATACTTGTTTTGTGGTGCAGATCCCGGAGGTGAGCGTCCAGATCCTGGAGGCTGAGATCTCCAACGGAGGGAGAGTCACGCACAGCAGCGCCCGCGCGGACGTGATGAAGAAGAAGAGGGCGCCAACCTCGTACGGAGAAGCCTTACCACGCAGGGTGACACGCAGCGGCTCCAAGATGATGAAGGCGGCCGTGAGCGAGGAGGCCGAGGGCGAGACCCCGGCGGCGGCGGACGACGGCACCGGCAAGGTGAGTACAGACTGAAACATCCATGTTCCCAGCCCGTCCGTCCGTGTTTCTTTCCATTCTCAGTGTGGCTGCCATTTCTTGAGTTTTTGGAAACTAGTTAATTAATGGGCTAATATAACTTTCCATACTCTACTTTTGATTCAGGAGCAGCCGCCACCGTGTGACCGCGACGAGGGGACGGCGACATGCCGCGAGAGGACATGCTCTAGTGCCGCCTGCGCCAACAAGCACAGGTATGTACCACGTCGCCTGGCCCTTTGCTATCTAGCGATCCATCCATCACCATAGCTAGCTTTGCTTCTCCTGCATGTACACCAGTCTTGTCATTGTTACATAATTGGTATGTAATAATTCCCCAGTTTAATTCGAGATCCCATCAAATATTTCTCTCCGCTGGATGCATTAAATCATGGACCGTTGTGACCGATCGATCCATGCATCACCCCCTCTAGCTTGTCATCATCTATGTACATCTGTCTTTGTGCTTAAACAAAGCTAGCATGGTAATTTGCGCAAATGAACGGCTGGATTTTACATATTCTCCCTACGACCCAGATATGTCCTTATATATGTTAAAATTGGAACTCAAAAAAAAATTAAAGATATAATTACACACATGATCCATAATCTCATGTTTTTTATGTGCTCTCCTTGACGGTAATAAGTATAGCTATATATATCAAACAAGGCACATCTCTCCCAATATATAGCTCTTTTTTAATCGGCTACTAGAGAACTTTTCAATCAATAACTAAATGTAAATTCACAAATATTTGCATGTGCTATATCTTGAATCAGCATGGCCTCGCATGTGCTTATCTTAATCTGTTTTCCGCACTTAGACATTATATCAACAGATGATAAATAAAATTCCTAAAACAGTTGCTCGTCCAATCACTCATGTCATAGTGTGCATTTTTCCGAGGGACTCCATGTGCTTTCACTCAAGTTATATTGTTTAGCATGACCAAAAAACATACCTCGTATTCAAGCGACATGGATTATTTTCACATTGATATGTTTGTACTCCTTACCGATATCATGTGTTACCTACCCGTGACCCTTTAAAATACAGAAGCCTTTTCGTTCATCGTAATCGAGCATTCCATCATGCTTTTAGTCGCAGTGAAGAATTCTAATGCCAAACAGTTCTTTTTTTATTCTTTTGTCGGTAGATACACATGTAAAGAATGTTATCTATTCTTTTGTCAATGGGTGCAGTCCATAAAGTCAAATATCTGGAATGTTGGCATTTGATAACACGTGAGGCATCTTGTGTTGACGTTTGTCCTCGCTACAACAAACTTTTCATATAATAACTTGTTTGACTCATATATATTTAAGGAATTCATATGGAAATCGACGGAACCAACTTGCCAGTTTACTTTGTTCTTACACATGCATTTCAAAAATCAAATAACCCTGTGTGACATTGTCACTTGCACAAGTAGAACATTTTTATCAGCATACTAATTCTTGTTAAGTAACAGGTTTTCCTTAATAATATTCTAATTTATTGTTTATTCCAAATTGAGTTATTTAAGGATGTCATTTGTAAATTCAGGAAACTAAAATCGTCGTTTACTTTACTTCTTATTTCAAATATAAAATAAAATAGATTCATTATTATATATCTACTGATTCTTGTTTTTGTAAATTACTGGCATCGTCCATACTGCATGTAATAGTTTCTCAATTTTTAAGACCATAGTCTGCATATAATTAAAGAGAACACGTACATGTCCATTATGTGGCCATACTCTTATCTATGTACTAGGAGACTGGAGGGTAAGTTGAAAAGAAAGAACAATATACCATACAGAAATAAGTAGGTAAGAAAATTAGCAAATTTCCTCTGTATAAAATAGGGATTCTGATTCCTATTCCGCGGGTTTGTATTCGAATAGCTGGATAAGTATCATATTCCATGCTAGTGTTATTTATTGAGCAACTCATTCGTGATAGATCTTTATGATCATAATTAGGAGCAACCATATAATTGATGCAGGAGAAAATTTAGTGTTTATGTGGATGGACATGGTAACTTGTTTGGCTGTTGTTTGTATAATGTTATAATAATTGTATTTCTCGCTAGCTGTGGATTCATGAATCATGGTCGATGTAAGATCTTAATTCTAGTTTCGTACGTAGGTGCAAAGGGATCTCAGAGTGCCAAATCTGCAAGGGAACGAATGCACGCTACTTGTTGCATTACCTTCTTCCGTGCTTGTCAGATTTGAATAAGGAGCAGCGTGCTGAGAGGCAGATCGAGGCCAAGATGAATGTATATATTATGATGCACATCATGTACAGTCTACTGTTGTACCACCGGCAGACGGAGACTTGAGAACTATACATTTTCAGCCGCATGTTGTTTTGTGCTAATTAATATATTTTTACTTATTCCCCCAAATTAACAGGCACAACATTCTTCAGGCTGAGCATAGAAAAAGCTGTGTTCGACAAAGATGACAGGGTCTACTGGTACGTCTTGGTCCTACGTAAATCCTGATTTCTTGCAGTAAATTCCATCAGTCCAATCTTTAATGTAAATGTGTGCATTACATTTTTCTTTTCTTTGCAGCAACAATTGCGACAATCAATTTATGATCTCCACAGAAGGTGCCCGGACCCGGAGTGCGGCTACGAGCTATGCGCCCTCTGCTGCAAGGAACTCCGTGAGAACAACCTGCAAGGCTGCTGTGAGGAGATGGAGGACGATTACCCGGATAATGGACCTGACTACTTGCACGGTGGCAACCCACAGCCGTGCTTCTCATCACGTGGCGAAGTTCAAGACATTACAAGAGAGGGAAAGAAAGCTACAATAGCCAAGTGGGTAGCTAATGTAGCTGCCAACGGTGGAAACATCTCTTGCCCTCCCGCCGAGCTCGGGGGCTGCGGCCGCCAGGGTCTTGAGCTGAGGCGGCTCTTCCCGGAAGACTGGCTTACGCGTCTCGAGGCAGCAGCCACAGCGTTCAAACTCTTCTTGCCCTCTGCTGATGTGGCAGGTGTAGATGATGAATGCAGCTGCCTTTGTAGTCTGTCTGGGGAGAAAAGGAGAGCTGCTTACAGGGAGAACTCAACTGATAATTGGTTGTATTACCCGGTGTCAGATGCCGCGAAGCCGGATGACCTCAAGCACTTCCAGAAACACTGGGTGAGGGGAGAGCCAGTGGTGGCTCGAGGCATCCTAGATAAAATGTCAGGTTTGAGCTGGGAGCCACGGACAATGTGGTCTCAGATACACGGTGATGGCAGGGCTTCAGATCAGGTGAACGTGAAGGCTATTGATTGTCTTAGTTGTTGTGAGGTGAGCAGCATTCTTCTCCTTTTAACACTAGATCTGCATGATATACTACTCCCAACGGTTATCCAAATCTGTCTTAAAAAATAGTATTCGCATAAATACATGGAAATCACATATATGATTATATCTCCAACAATAGTTCTCAGTTCTTGAAATTAATACAATACCAGAGTCGTAGCTTCTATTAAAGAGTCCCTAGGTAGCTGAGAAAAGCAACACACACATATATATGTCACTTGCAATTGGTTTCACCCTTTAAGTATGCTTTTCCATTCTTATGAAAAGTTGACCAGAAAAGGTTAATTTGTTTAAGTTATTCTTTTTCAGGTTGAAATATCCAATACTGACTTCTTCAATGGGTACTACAAAGGTCGAAGTTATGGTAATGGTTGGCCCGAGATGCTCAAAATGAAGGATTGGCCTACTTCAAATCAATTTGAAGAACTCTTACCAAAGCATGGAGGAATGTACACGACTTCATTACCTCTCCAACCATACACTAATCCGAATTTTGGCTCTCTTAATATTTCAACTTTCATTCCCAATGACGTCCTAAAGGTTGATTTGGGTCCAAAATCATACATAGCATACGGTATGGCACAAGAGCTTGAAAGAGGAGATTCTGTTACAAAGATTCACTGTGACTTAACTGATGCGGTAAGTGAGATATCTAAGTATACAGAATTACAGTTATAACCAAGGGAATTCCTTACCTTTGTAAAAAGTGCACTATGTAGTGGCCACTCCATCCTATAATCCATTTGAAATTAATATGCATTATTTATTATTCTGTAATAAATGGCACCTCTACTAGCTAGTTGTTTTACCCAGTTTTAACGTTTTGTTCTAATATTAGGTAAATGTAATGGTGCATATTGCCAAGGTTCCCTCTTATTGGAGGCAAGAAAGTTCCATAAATGATCTGAAATTAAAGCACAAGGACCAAGACCAAAAGGGGTTATGCAATGATGAAATAGACAGGGATGACTATGCAGAACATAATACATCACCTGAACATATGCAGGGTCAAGAGGGTGCTCTCTGGGATATATTCAGAAGAGAGGATGTCCAGAAATTGAATGAATATTTGAGAAAGCACTCAAAAGAGTTTCGTCATATACATTGTTCTCAAGTTAAAAAGGTTAGTACTTTTGAGAACAGAAGTACATGTACACCCTATCATCAATCTTATTTACTTCCCATTTGATATTTTGGTGTAGGTATATAACCCAATGCACGACGAAACATTTTATCTGACCAAACGCCACAAGAAGAAGCTTAAACTTGAATATGGTGAGCTGTACTACGTGCACCACGCAGTACGTAAGAAGTTTGAACTATAGTACAAAAGCTTGGAGAAGCTGTTTTCATACCGGCCAGTTGTCCACATCAAGTACGAAATCTTCAGGTATATATCTCTTCAACACACTGTAGGTATAGACATGGTCATATTTGAGGGTAACAAACTGTTTTATTATTTCTGTAATATGTAACTGATTGTGTTCTTCTATTACTTTTGTAGTCTTGTGCCAAGATTGCTCTAGACTTTGTTTCCCCTGAGAACGTTAGACAATGTATGCTACTGAATGAAGATTTTCGCTTATTACCCAAAGAGCACAGATCAAAAGAAGACAATCTAGAGGTAAAGCTTTTTACAAGATTATGTTCATCCTTATGTTCTGGTGCAAATATAATATCATAGGACTAAGTTTAAGATCGTTAGTTCTGAAACATAAATTCGATCACACTGGTCTCTGATTATATGTGTGTTTATCCCATTTTTGTACTTGCATGTGTCTTTGCTTGCGGAATTATGATAAACAAATTATCTACAAAATGCAGGTAAAGAAGATGATCATACATGCTGTTAATCATGCCGTTCAGACCTTGAAAGAAGATCTGAATCATTTTTTCCCTGAAAGGAGTGACCCCGAACGAGGCATTTTGTTAAAACATTTACAGTTCTTACAAAAGTATAGATGACAAGTTTTCTCCTTGAGGCGACAAAATTTAGGTTCGTTAGAATGATGATATAAACCGAGGAAAGTGGTTGCAGATAAAATCCAGGTGCTGCAAAAAATAGTGGTTAAAGCTACTTTGTATAGCATTTATTTGTGGTGCTTGGAGATAGAATTTTTTCACAGTAATATTAAGATGGAGATTTGAATTTTGAGCTCTTCATTTTGTAAATATTGTGTTGCAATTACTTCATGGACCTTGGCTGAGAAAGATTCCTAGAAGCCATGTTTTTCCATAATTTCAAAGTTGCATAGCATAGTAAATCAAATTTTATTTCTCTAAGATAATCCTACGAAAGGATGCTCGACTGAAGAAAGGAGATATATAATATCGTCACTTTACTTAAGTAAGAAAGTATGTTTCTGTATTGTGTATTTTCTACTAATTAGTATATGGAAACACGTGTAGTGTAAGGTTGACATCTTAGGCTAATCTCATTGCATGAGTTGTCATTTGGAAGCATCATAGAGGGATGGACCCAGGTTATTTTCAGTGTTGATGCTCGTCTTTTTCCCCATTTCCTTATAAAGTTTTAATCATTTTAACTATTAATTAACATCATGAATAAATGATTTTGTGACATCGGTTACAGACACCTAGAAAAATCTTAGATGTTTTATAAAGGGATTTAATTATATCCAACAATAGTTTGGTTAGCTCGCAACCATGACTCTTCTGTAATACTCCAAGTGCACCATACGCATGAAATATGATCTCGTAAAGTTTATCAAACCTCGAAAAACCAGCCTTTGGTGCCTTTGTGATGGCGGATGTCCTGACAACCGATCATGAGTGTCTGTTATTATATAGTTTAGATAAGTGGGAGTATAGTGACAAGACTAAGTGTTATTGATAAATTAGATTCACAGACAGCCTGTAGCCTATTATACTGTGGAATTTCAACTTAATGCAAATAGAAGCGAAACATCTAACATGATGTAATTCTAACAAGATACGAACCTATCAATCCAGACTTTATACCAACTACTGCCACTCATTGCTTCTTCCACCTTCTCGGCAAGAATTGTTGGCAATTATCTTGCCCCACGTATCAATTCCTAAGCAGCCAGGAGACTACATGTTAGTAGTAAAAGTTTTAGTTGTAATCAGGTAGGATTAAAGTCCATGTAAGCAAGAATTGTTGTTGTGGCGTCTTAGACTAAGTGAAAATAAAAGAGAAATAAAGAGAAAAGAGGGCACACAAGGGCCCTTCGCAAAAGTTTGGGTGTGCGTATGTGTTCATGGTTTTTGATCTGATCGATCCATGGGCGAATCCCAACAATTGGTATCTGAGCAAGGTTGAAGATTTCAAGTTGCGATTGCCCTGAGGTGGTGACCCGACTAGTGCCTCTGGGCGGGCGAGACAATCGCTAGGTGGTGCAGCGACGAGGAGGAGCTGATAATAGTGGTTCAAGGAGCGACATATGAGGACGATCAGGTAGGATTAAAGTCCATGTAATCTAGACTTCTTGTTGTGTCATCTTAGACAAAGTGAAAATAAAAGATAAACAAAGGGAAAAGAGGGCATGACAAATTGACAATGGCCCTAGGCAAAAGTTTGTGTGTTTTTGTCAACTTCATTTGCATGTCTGGTAATGAAACATTAAAGTAAGCCTAACCATAAAAGTGGTACTACAGTTATCTTCACTGACTGGGTAGCTATGTATGATGCATCATCTAGCCTTACCAATCAGCCAGCCTATGTGTGTCAAAGATGTCATCACTAAACCAGAAGCACCGACAGGAAACTAGCGCGTCACTGATGATACATTTTTGCCGGTCAGTGCTATGTGGTCTTGTTATAGTGTCTCTCCCACACAACATTCTCTTCACCCCCACCCGCCACCATGAATCAGTGCCAACATCCCCACATTAAAACAAAAACACAAGTAGAACACCACTCCGGCCTCAATCCTTCTCGAACGGGCAACAAAATTAAGCATCCTAGACCTGAAATAATGCCAGACGAAGCAATGCCAGTGCCCTAGGACCTATCAAAGTTGGAGACGTCCACATCTAGTAAGGGATGCATGTGCTGCCGTTGGACCACTAACGAAGCAAATTTGACGGTCAAATGATTGCATGGTTTTATGGTCATGGTAATCTTCACAAAAGCTCTAAGGAATGCAAATGGTGTATTAGAGGTTCATACAGTAATAGTGGACTTGCCCTCTGATGCGATTTTTATAGCCTGCAAAGTAAAAAATTTCAAGGAACAACATGCCAAGCATCTGTCCAATCTTAACTTTTTTAGGCATTGCAAAAAGATGAAAAAGGACGTTGTTCATTCTCGATTCAAATGAAAAAGCCAATAACAAGAATAAAACACATATATTGTTTTTGGTTGTGCCAAGGGAAAAATTGTCGTCCAACTTCCACTTGACGGGGAACTAAGAATCAATAGACGATAGTGGCATATGTGTATCCGCTGAAAAAAAATTCAATACGATGTTTGGGAGACAAAAAAATTGAGTGACATATGGGATGGCCAAAATGTCAATGCTGGATATGGAATCTAATCAATTTGAAAAGCACGAGTTCATTTTCGTTAATAATGCAACTTGCAACTTTTCACCCAGTTGCACTTCCGGAAAAGTGGAAATTACATTTTCATTGAAATGAAGCTAAACATTTCTTTAGGTTGTTATCGTGCACGAGTCGGGTGTGATATTTGGGTAATCATCTTCTATCTCCTCACTGATGATGACAGACATCTCATAGCCAGGTTGTAGGAACCTCCTATGCATCATCGTAGATTGAAGTGTCGCAATTTCTGACGGAAAGAAAGGTAAAAAGTGTAATGCACACATGATGTATGTTAAAGACCCGAGTAATGGCCTCTAAAAAATAAACAAAAACATTGGATAGATGGAATATTTTTTTAGAATACATGATATACATACTAAAAAGATTTTCCACTAGACCCTCTCATCCATGTGCTAACTGACATGTTCCGTCCTTAGATTGGACAATGGTACATATATGAATTTTCAAAGAAATGTAGATCAATTGTAACAAAGATATGCTAGAACAATGAACTTCTCATGATAAACGATTACATGAAAGAACATATAGATCTATAAATCATGCATACATAACCAAAATAATTTGAATATAGTCTTAACAGAAAATCACAATCATAACACCATTAAAACATACCGAAGATTATATCAAACTGAACACAACCAAGTGATAAAATTGAGAACTTAGACACACACACACACACACACACACACACACACACAAACACACACACACACACACAGAGAGAGAGAGAGAGAGAGAGAGAGAGAAGATGCCACATAGCTAGTGTTATGGACTATAGTCGATATAAGACTACCCACACATCATCATGAGACAACAAAAGTTGATGAACATTACATCAGTGTATCTACGCTTTTTATTCCAATGTATTTGCTACAGTTTTAAGTTCATTTGATTGCAAACTATGTGATTTTTACTTATTTCTTTATAAACTATGTGATTTTTCTTTGTTTAATAATGTGCAATGTTTCATTCAATTGTTATTTGTTGTGAACGATGGCAATTTTATTAACAAAAAATGGACAGGGTAAAACAAATGGGTTGCCCCATTGGGTCCGCTGCCTTTGAAGGGGCAGATAGGGGGCGGACGCCCGCCATCCTTGCGACCTAAATGGCCAAAAAGTGGACAAAATCATCGTCAGGTTTAGTCGTGCGTTGGAGTTAGCCTAACGAGCTAGGAGACTACGTGTTAGTATAGACTATAGTATAAGTTTTCATTGTAGTCGGATATGATTAAGCTCCATGTAAGCTAGACTTGTTGTCTAGTATAAGTGAAAAAAGTGAAATTTCTCATGTAAAGGATGCTAGAGTACCCAACCCGCTCGGGGAAGCCACGTACCAGAGAGTGTCCTCCATGCCGTATGTTTCCAGCTCATCTTCCGTTTGATCGGTGCGGGTGCACTAGTAGAAAAAAGTGCCAAACGTTCAGCTCATTAGTCCCGGCTTGTAAATGAACCGACACTAATGTGATCATTAGTGCCGGTTCCAACGGCTAGGTAGGCGGTGCTCATTAGTCCCGGTTCGTGGCGAACCTCTAGTCCTGGTTCATGCCACGAAGCGGGACTAAAGAGGTGGTGGCAGGCTGGTGTCAGGCTGCGGCCCCACCAACACCTTTAGTCCCGGTTCGTGGCATGAACTGGGACTATTGATGCACCTTTAGTCTCGGTTTGTATAACCAACCGGGACTAAAGATCATCCTATATAAACCCTTCGTCGAGCCCGAGCTCTCTGATCTTCCCCTTTCCTCTCCTTTCTGTTTTCTTCCTCTCCTCTCGAGCTCATCCTCCATTTTTGACAAAATTTGTCAAGATTTGAAGGTACCCCATCCATCCAAGTGATCACAAAGGTTAGCAACTTTGTCCTTTCATGTCTCATTGCTAGATTAGCTTTTGTAATGCTCTATAAGTACAGTGATTTGTGGATTTTAGTTTGGGAGGAATTATGTGTGGTAGTTTATTTGATTTATATGTAATTTGAGCTCAAATAACTCTTAGTTTGCATATGTAGGACTGGTCTACTTAGTGCCTTCCCGTCTCCGTCTTAACCACCATCGATTGCCCGCACCGTCCCGTCGCCGGCACCACCTTGTGGTGAGCCTCCTGTTCTTTTTTTTTATATAAAAAATCATGTTTGTGTGATTTAGATATATAGTTACTTGTATAATTATCTACCCGTATGTTGTTTGTTATACATAGTGTCATGGTGTATTCTCTTTTATAACTATTTGTTGCATTTCATTTTTATGAAAAATTATGCCGATCAAGTTGACATAGATATTTTTATCTAGGAGGTATGTGAGTCAGAAATTCCAACAGACCCTATTGTCGAGAGGTTAAATTTAGTTGAAAATGAAAACGAGTATTTGAAAGAAAAAAATTGAAAAGAATTGTGGAGGAGAAGATGGAAATGGATTTGCATGTCGCCTATGTCGTCGATGATCACAAGACCAAGATGGAAAAAATGCGCTTGAAGATTAGAAAGATTAGAAAATATGCATTGATAGTGAGGCTTGGTATCATTATGCTGTTGGATCAATTGTCACCTTAGTTGTGATCTTGATCGCATTTGTTGTTGCATTTAAATGCTTTAGCTAGGGAGTTTGTATGTTGTTTTATGATAATAAGTGTGTATGAACTCGTATTGATTTGGTCTTTTCGGTCCTGTGCAATGAAGATGAGCCGGCAATGGATGTACGATGACCCATGCTCTCCCCAGTTCGTTAATGGCATGCGTACTTTTCTACTTGCGGCTGAGGTAAACAAGCGGGCAGGTGGTTCTATGTCTTGTCCATGTGCTGGTTGTAAAAATGATCGGAATTACTCTAAGTCAAGAACCATTCACGTCCACCTATTTGAGTCCGGTTTCATGCCTCACTATAATGTTTGGACCAAGCACGAAGAAAGAAGGATTATGATGGAAGACAATGAAGAAGAAGAGGATGACGACAGCTATCCTGGCATGGGTGCCCTGAATACGTTGGTACAACAATGGGGGAAGAAGCTAAGTCGGCAATGCGGGAAGAAGCTGAAGAAGAGGAATCAGATGAGCCCGTTGATGATCTAGGTCGGGCCATTGCCGATGCAAAGAGAAACTGCGCAAGTGAGAAGGAGAGGCTGAAGTTGCAGCGCATGTTAGAGGATCACAAGAAATTGTTGTACCCAAATTGCAAAATTGACAAGAAAAAGCTGGGCGCCACACTGGAATTGCTGCAATGGAAGGCAGAGAATGGTGTATCTGACAAGGGATTTGAAAAGTTGCTGATAATGTTAAAGAAGATACTTCCAAAGGACAACGAATTGCTCGAGAGTACGTACGAAGCAAAGAAGGCTGTCTCCCTCTAGGATTAGAGGTGCAGATGATACATGCATGTCCTAATGACTACATCATATACCGCGGTGAGTACGAGGATTTAAACGCGTGCCCGGTATGCGGTGCATTGCGCTATAAGATCAGTCGCGATGACCCTTATGTTCTGGTTCGTATCGGGTTTTGGTCAAGATTATAGTCGACGTGGCGAAGTTGTTGAATATCCTTGCATTGTGCTCATTGCACAACTCCCAAGACACAAGCATTTGTAATATAGAAGCCATAGGCTTTCGACAGCCAAAGCCATCATCAACCATGGCGTACCTCTCTAGGATCTGATGTCCACAAACCGAGGCCAAGTAGCTGTGTGGAAGCCATCGAGTTGAAGCTAGATGCGCACCATGCACCGCAACCAAATGGAGAATCTGCACTGGAAAAGGAGGTGTGTCGCCGACTCCGGAACTTTGTTCCACAACAGATAATCCCAAAGTTTGACCAACCGCGTTTAGCAAGGGGGTTGGTCGTCCAAACTCGATTCGGCAAAAAAAATGCATTTTGGTGGTGTCCAGTTCTTCCAAATCATGCTCTGGAAGCAAGTTGCAACGATGCCGCAAACTGTGCCTCGTATGTAGAGGCTGCCGAATAGTGTCCCGAGGTGGTGAGCTTCCAAATGATGGTGTCGTGTTGATCGTCTTGAGGATACACTAGTGCAACCATAGTCCATAGTGAGATGAATTGCTGGATGGGCGCCACTGTGAGGTCATTTGTAAACTGAATTTGATATACGCAAGCGCCATTCCGGATATATAGCCTTTCTTACACTCCATCTCTTTATTTTGGAAATGTCAAAGATTAATGGTACAATCTTCTTGGGCCTAATACCCCGTTTAGCCATGCCAATTCCCAAAAGCTCACCTTGTTCCCATCCCCTACAGTGACCTTCGTCGGGGCGTGAAAGACGTCCATGTCTTCCTCATCGCATGGGTTCCCAGTGCCTACTCCAGGTCGATCTGGTGCAAGCCACTCATGCCATGGCCACCATAGGCGCAGCGCACGAGCGAAATTTTCCAGGTGAAGGATACCAGGCAACCATGGTTCATGAGGCGGCACACTGCCGTCCATTAATTTTGCATTTGCCTACGGAAACCTTGTCAGAGCCCGCTCAAAGAAACACCCTCTGGATCTTGTCAATGGCTTGTAGAACCTCAACCGGAATGACGAGCGTAGTGATGTGGTAAATTTCGATAACGGTGAGGAACGACTTGACCAAGGCGTTTCTGCCGGTTGTCGTGCAATGTTTGCCCTACCAAGGCGGTAATATGTCAGCGACTTGGTCCTCGAGGTGCTGAAAATGGATCCGATTTAGCCGCATGACCGACAAGGGGAGCCCAAGGTAGCGCAAGGTGAATGTCGATCGCACCGCCGGCAGGCTCTGCATTATATCATCAAGGTCCAGTCCTTTGCACTGGATGGGTTCCATGACCGTCTTTTGAAAGTTTATAACAAGCCTGTTGACCTCCCTAAAGCTCTTGAAGATATTGGAGATAGCATGGACGTTCTCCTTAATCGACGCAACAAAGATTGTTACGTCGTGGCGTATAGCGGTGTCCGGAATTGCCCACCCTGACCACCGAAGTCATGAAGGAGGCCATACTCGGTTGCCAGACGAAGCACCTGCTGTAGGGGTTTGATGCCAAGGATGAAGAGGAGTGGAGAGCGCGGGTTTCCCTACCGGAGGCCACGACCATGCCTAATGGGGTCCCCGGGTATGCCATTCAGTAGGACCCGAGAAGTGGAAGTCGAGAGGAGGGCGGCAATCCAATCGCGGAACCTCGGGGGAACTCCTCGCTTTTGGAGGAGATCGAAGATGCAGTCCCATCGCACAGTGTGAAACGCCTTCTTGATGTCAAGCTTGAGGAGCGGAGACGGCTTCCGCCGCCGGTGGAGCGAACGTGCAAAGTTCCTAATAAACATGAAGTTATCCTGCATGCTTATAGATTTTATGAAGGCACACTGCACATTCGAGACCAGATTATGTGTGTGTTAGACCACCCATGTGTATAATGCTTAGTATGGCACCACATCGTACGCGTGGCTGTTGGCAGCCAGTATAATTTTGAGACTAAGTATATGATTTTGCTTGATACGGATGGCGTGCATCAATGGATGCCAAGCCCCGGTCTTGTTTCGTTTCCAGATATTGTTTGCTTCCTTATACTCTAATAAGTTTACAGATCGATTTGTTGTTCAGTGAACCGAATGGTTCCAGCTTTTCCATTAGCGGCCTTCGTGCTTCTGATAAACAACAGCAAGATTATACAAAAGGAGTGCATGATCGAGACATGGTAAAATTGGTAAGCCTTGGTGACAAAGTTTGTTATAGTTCCTTTGATGAAATTATTCAGATGTTTTTGAACCTATCATCCATTATTATAACATTATACAAACAAGAGCCAAACAAGTCAGCATGTTCGTCCACATACACTAAATTTTGTCCTCCATCAATTCTATGGTAGCTCCTAACTATTATTGTACAGATCTATCGCGAAGGAGTTGCACAATAAATAAGACTAGCATAGAATATGATACTTATCGAGTGCAGCGATTCGGTACCCAGGCTCATCTCCATCCAGCCAGAAAAAAATCACAAATAATTGAAAAAAATTCAAAAAAATCCAAATATTTTGCATGGTAGAACACTTGATGCGTGAGGTCCTCTCTCATTTTCAAATCATTTGAACATGTGAGAAGCTCCCGTCAAAAAAGACAAATTAGGCCAGAACAGTGCATGAACAATGAACTTTGTTATAGACCCTAAATTTGGTTTTTTTGTCGAGAGCTGCTCAGATGTCCAAATGACTGTTGCGGCTGTGGCGCCCTGCATCCCCGGCCACTCCCGACCCAAGCACCCCAACGCCCGCCCCTGCCCTCCCTTCTCGCCGCTCTTTTTGTTGGTGCCTTCCTTTGCCTTCTGTTTGAGGTGGTGGGCTTGCCGTGTCGCCAAGTTGATCCTCGGGGCCTCCGCCTTCTATGGATCCTCCACCTCTGTCGGCTCCGGCAGCTTGTCGATCGGGTCCATGCAGCGGCGGATGCAACAAGGGCGAATATTGGGGTGGACAGTGCCGACGGTCGGAGCAGAGAAGGTGAAGAAAGTGCGGGGTTTTGGCGCGGAAACAGTGCGGACCGCTCCGAATGCGCGGGTTTTTTTATATAAAACATTTTTTCCAACACAAAATAAATAACTTTTTGATAATTTTTAAAGCTTCCAAACTTGGTTTTCACAAAATGTTTCTTTGTAAATTTGTCTTCATAGAATATATTGTTCTTCTGGAGAAGATCTACCCAACCAGTGAAGTAGTTGTGCTGCTTGTAGTAGCACGCATAGCATTTTGGCTCCCAATATCGCATGCTCTAGAATGAACACTAAACTCAAAGTTTATTGCTATTTTTAATATCCGTACCAGCACCTTTTCTTTACCAAGACAAATGTTCTTTTTTTCCTTTTTGTTGCCGGCTATTGCAGGCTGCATGCGGCCACACAAAGGTTGGTGTCTGTGCATTTGGCACGACCAGTTGGACGTATCACTCTCGCAAGGCGTTGGAAAATCTATCATCCATCTCCTTTTATCTTTTCGATGATGACAACGACCTGGCAGTTGGTTTTGGTTACCGGTCGAAATTCCAAGATTTACCATGGTTACCGCAAATTTCAGTCCCCCTCGGTAAATGGACATTTCCAGCAAAAAAATTTGATTTTTTGAATTTTTTGAATTCAAACACTCAATGTATAGTAAAGTGTGGCAGCACCTCACAGCATGCATGTAGATAACGTTCCACTGAGCTAGTAGCTCTTTTATGATAAATATAAGTTCAAGTGCTATCCATATATATTTTGGAATAATTTGAATTCAAAATTCAATTATAAATTTCAGTCAAAATTTGCTCGAAATTTTCTTGAAATTTCGTGGTAACCGTGGTAACCACATTTACCGGTCCCCCTCGGTAAAAATGCCCCGTTTGGTAACCAAAACCTTGCTGGCACACGGCATGGTTTGTGGGCACCAGCATGCGCCGCACGGCAGCGCGTTGCATCGCTGGTCCCTCGGCGTTGCAGCGTGCCGCATGGTTTGCAACGCGCTGCCGTGCGGCGCGTGCTGGTGCCCACACGGAACAAATCTTGGTCAACCAGACATCCAACCAACGCTCACGACGGCTCACTGTTTGTTTTCATCTGTGATTTTTCTTTCCTCACTAGTACTAGATGATGACCTACGCGTATCCCACGAATTTCTTGTAGAGTAAAATATTTCAATGAGATTTCATTGTACAAACATGAATATTTGGTTATTGCATATATTTCAT
This sequence comes from Triticum timopheevii, assembly GCA_963921465.1. NCBI lineage: Eukaryota > Viridiplantae > Streptophyta > Magnoliopsida > Poales > Poaceae > Triticum > Triticum timopheevii. The sequence goes on along the minus strand of OY997270.1, from coordinate 20,355,113 downwards.
CAAATCATATGTGGCCTCGATTACCAGTTGACAAAGAGTTGGAAAACATGGGCGAGAAGAAAATTTGCTATGGAGCACGCTTGCATGCATCCATGCAATTTATTGCTAAAACTAATTGGGATGATCTGGTAGCCGTAGTGAGGTGACATAGCTGCATGTTCTTTAAAAAATAAGGTAGTACTGTAATGGGGACTATACTATTTCGGCCTCTTTCAATGAATATATGATTAGATGAGGTGTTAAGCATATTAAATAGTCTAGCAACGGGAGTCGCTAATGTATAGGTGCTTAATTTGTTTTTGTACCCCTCATTTAATGATTTAGCTATTACTACCTCCGTCCGGGTTTATTGGTCCCCATTATATTTTGTGCTAAATTTTGACCATAGATTAAACTAACAAAATGTTCGCGCATGTCACCAAACATTATATTTTTGAAAACTATGTTCAAATACGAATCCAATGAGATAATTTTTCTTGACATGCATTAACATTTTATTAGTTAAATCTTTAGTCAAAATTTGGCACAAACTACAAAGAGGACCTATAAACCAGGACGGAGGTAGTACTAAACTCTTCTATGCATTGGAGATTCCTCATGCCTAGGTTCACGTGTGCTTGGCACCAAAGTGCTCTCTCTTCTGCTTAATTACTTTCTCATGTCATTTTTTGCTTATGTGACATGGTTAGCACCTGTACAACATGAAGCACTATTGGTAGAACAAATGGTACACAAATTTCACTCATGTCCTTCCCTAATATAAGGATTAATACTTCAAAAATTCATCTATGCACTCGAGCTCATCTGCTCCGGAGCTACAGTAAAGTCAAGAAAAATACTAGATTTTAAGAAAAATCTGAAAATTTCTTGCATGGAAGATGTTCGAGTGATGTCCGTGCAGGAGTTCATCCTGTTTGGACATCTGAGGAGCTCATGGAAAAGAAGAGAATGTCAGTCCGAACAGTGCGTGAACCGTAACCTTACTCATCGAGTTCAATTTTGTCTTTTTGGTCGCGTGTTCCTCAAATGTCCAAACTCCACCAAATTTTGCATGAACATCACGTAGATCAGCATCTTGCTTCCAAAAAAAAATTGGATTTTTTTTATTTTTAGTGATTATTTTATTTTCCGGGGATCATCTGAGCTCGGGAGCAGAAACACCGCTCTCTCTTCTCCTTAATTACTTTCTCATGTCATTTTTTGCTTATGTGACATGGTTAGCACCTGTACAACATGAAGCACTATTGGTAGAACAAATGGTACACAAATTCCACTCATGTCCTTTCCTAATATAAGGATTAATACTTCGAAAATCCATCTATGCACTCGAGCTTATCTGCTCCGGAGCCACAGTAAAGTCAAGAAAAAGACTAGATTTCAAAAAAAAAACTGAAAATTTCTTGCATGGAAGATGTTCGAGTGATGTCCGTGCAGGAGTTCATCCTGTTTGGACATCTGAGGAGCTCGTGGAAAAAAAGAGAAAGTCAGTCCGAACAGTGCGTGAACAATAACCTTACTCATCGAGTTCAATTTTGTCTTTTTTGTCACGCGTTCCTCGAATGTCCAAACTCCACCAAATTTTGCATGAACATCACGCAGATCAGCATCTTGCTTCCAATTTTTTTTCTATTTTTAGTGATTTTCTGATTTTTCCCGGGATCATCTGAGCCCGGGAGCAGAAACACCGCTCTCTTAATCTCCATCTTACTTATGGAATAAAATTTAGCCGATCTCAAACTGGAGTAGGCAAATATTTTAGCATAAATTTTTTTAAACCAATATTTTAGCATAATTGGACTCAGTTGTTTCCTGTTGTTTTCTTCGCTCACGAACTCCAAAGCCATGGAAACAAGAAGATGCTCCTCATAAAGCCAAAGAAAACCTCCCAAAAGAGACCATCCCACTTCACGGTTCACACTCCAGAAGCTCGACCGCTTCGTGCATATGCTCGCCGCGAAACACTCCAGATCTACATGCATGCATGCATGCAAAGGTTAGCTAGCCATTCTGCAACTTTCAGCTCTCCACACCTAGGATCGACACGGTGCTGCTCCTGCCTACACGTCGTGTGCTTCACATATTTCTAACCAGCTGAAAAGGCCAATCATAGGTCGATGCACACCACTAGTAGTTAACTAGGAGTGGCTTGCAGCAACTCAAGGGCCAATAATATATCAGGATGTTGTGTCGTCACTCTCCTCTTTTGCGTTGGGATAACATGACTCATCACACACCGCATACAAGTGCTGTTTTTCTTTTCGCTGGGCCATCCCGGTTTGCTGATGAGATGATTAATTAACACCTACTCACCTAGCAGTTTTAGGCTGCACTTTTTTATTTCTTATAATCTGGACTTTTTTATTTTTGTGGTAAGACGATTTTTTTCCTATTTAATTGTTTTGGACGTGCCGGTTATGTGCATTCGTGTTATGAAGTGGTCAGGGACTCGCTCGGTGTGATGGTATCACTTCGATATATCGATTGGATGAAAATGTCCTTTGTTTCTTTTCGAAACGGAAGCAATTTTTGACAGAAAAAAAATTATGGTTATAGTTAGTAGCCTTTCTATATATGGATGATGGATCCAATAAAAAGAACTAACTTGATGGGGAGAATCTGTTTATTGAACAGTTTGACTCACTTCAATTGGTCCAAGCTGGATTAGTTCATTTTGCATGGGTGGACTGGGATTGGACGGCTAGGATCGCACTCGCAAGTGGAATTCTCCATCTTCCTGTTCGACACGTCCAACTCCGATTTGTCTCCCTCTTCTTCTTCCTCCACTTAGGCTGGTCACAGTGGAGTGGAATTTAGGAGTAACATCACACACTCCAATACAACTTTGCTTATGTGGCATGTATTTAATGAAGAGAGAGGTGTTTGTGGTAACTAGCTAAGTTACCGGAACATCACACACTCCAAGAAACAATGAGTCTATAACCTAATAAATACATCATTGCATGACACTACATAGATGTTCCTACCCACTATGGAGGTAGTAACATAGTCTAGGGAAGTGTGAAGTTACTAGCTTATGTTTTTGCCCATTGTGACCAGCCTTAAACGGATCCACCACTGTCCTTGGATTGGACACGTGCGCAACTCCAATATCGTTGTCTTACCTTCACCTAGGGCATGCCCGTGCTGGTGCCATTGCCCCGCCGCTCTGACTCCAATAATGTCGTGTTGTCGTCGGCCCGACTCAATCTTTGAAGCTTGTCTCTGCTCACCAATGCCATCCCACATCATTTTTGGCCGCAGCTCGAACCTCATCTCGCCTTTGCCCAGCTCCATTGTCGTATCTGTTTGTAACGGTCTTGTCGCAAAGAAGAGGAGATTGTCGGGAAGATAACTCTTTTCCCTATTGGGAAATAGCTACCACACGTTGTTTTGAGGGTCCATGATGACATTAGCATTCTGTGATCCTAGCACACAATGAAAAGGGCACCGTGGAAACTTTTCACGTTTTCTAAACCCTTTTTGTGATGGTGTTATAGGAATATTGTGAAATGCGTAGTTTCACATTTTCCGGCCGTTTTCATATGAAAAATATGATAATTCTATTTACATGTACCCAATCCATATACTTTCTTATATAACTGTTGGTTAAAGTTGCGCATTAACAAGCCAGGTTGCTGGGAAGAAATTCATTATTATTACTTTCCTCTTTTGAAAGCAATCGAGTTCGCCAAGTGCGCTGCATTTTATTTATTTCAGGAAGTATCAAATATGCTAGAATATGAATGCTTTTGATAAAGGGCGATGTATATACCAGCCGCAGCCTGGTGGCATGCTTTGCTAGTTGGTAGATTCTCCTGTCCCTTTTCAACTTCAAGAGGATCTGAGTAGCTGATAGCCTGATAAGTAGGAACATTCGTAGAAGCAACTAACAAACAGGGTGCAAGTGCAGGGTGCGAAAAGTGTGAAGAAACACTAATAAAGCCAAGGGAATGTTAGGATTAACAAGGTAAAAAGGTGAGATGCACAAAAGGTGATCGAGGAAAGGAATTACTCCCTCCGCAAAGGAATATAAGAGTTTTTAGATCATTAGTAAGCTAAACGCTCTTATTCCTGAGATTCGGTTCAATTTGAGTCGCTTTCATAGGTCTCTGGATCGACATGCATGGAGTGATCCTCGTCTCCGTGCCCCTTTTCACGCTTTGGAACAAATTGAGAGAATAGTGCTTGATTTTTGCTTTGGTATTTTGTGGCACTATTCATATGGATTTGTCATTTTTATTTCTTAACATGTATCTTCAATTTGGATTAAATTTCTTAGATATTGTAGAAAATGTCGTGTGAACATTGAATTATTTTTAGAAACTTTTAAAATATTTAAATTTGTTTTCTACATCATGGATCACAGAGCATTTTAGCTCCGAGATGAACGTGAGCTCGGGTTCATCCAGGAGCACGTGAGCTCGGGTTCATCTTTGAGTACACCGTACGAGCACATCCTTTTTTTCTCGTGAAAGAGCCTTTTCCATTAGTTTTTCCTTTTGTTGCCGGCTATTGCCGGGTGAATGTGACCAAACAATATTTGGCATGACCAGTTCGAAGCATCACTCGTTTCATTCCGCCTCCTCTTGCTAAAAAACATTTTGTTTTTCTATGATAACAATGACCTAACACGCGGGATTGATTTGGACATGGATGCAATGCAATGCAACGCCTGCTGGTGCCCATGGGCTTGGTCACGGGACAAGTCTTGGTCAACCAGACACCCAACCAACACTGACCACGACTCGCCATGGTACGTGTACAGTACTCAAAAGCAACTATAAGTGAATCAACCAATCAATTCCATTATTCAAACTATAAGTGATTTTCTTGTGCGGGAATTTAATGATTAATGTGATTTCAGCTAAATTATGAATGAAAAAAATGAACTACATCAAAAGCAACTATGTTTATATGTAGACATGATATATACTTGCCTTATGTGCGAACATATCATGTCTGGTTTGCATGAGGCTGAATAATAGGGTTAATGGATGCCTACATGGCACACTTAGTAAAGTGGAAGACTGCATATTGAGAGAATTAGAGATTGTGAAGATCAACTATTTAGGTATGTCGAATTTCATTAAAAATATATTACTTCCTCGATTCCTATATGTTAGGTGTATAATTTTCAGCGCGGTGACCAAGGCACATAATTTTACACAGTTTAGGACGAAATTAACCTTGGCTAAATTATTGATTAGCAGCAAGTAAATCATTTTAGGCTTAGAAAGGAACAGATACACGCAATCAGGGAAGAGATACTTCCCTTTTCTTCTCTATAATGAGAGATACATGCAATCGGGAGAGATATTCTTTCCTTTTTCTATAGGGCTAATGTCGGAATTATGAGGAATTAAAAGAAATACACCTTACATTGTGAAATTTTATCAAAAAACAAATACACCTTATATAAAGGAACGGAGGGAGTATTGATTTTCCAACAAAAACATTGTGCCTCATGATACCTATGTATGATTTTTTTTCCTGAAAAAAGCCTTTGATCTATTAACAATATGTATCGACGGCACACAAAGATCTCCTTAAGTACAAAAATATATAACCTAGTCCATGAACAATCTAGCAACGATTACAAGCATTGGGGCAAGCCAAGGACACTGTCATCATGGTCCTTCCCTCACGAAAACCGCGCAAACCATGTTGTAATAAGTCGTCATCCTAAGGCCCAAAGAACCAGCGTACGAAAACAGCGATAGTCGTCAACGATGAGAAGCATAAATCAAAAGGTCCATACATCCAAAAAGACCAACGAAAACAAGGGCTACCCGAATCAAGATGGGTCAACTAAAGACAAAAGCCGACTAGATTCAAGCAGATCCATCGGAGACCAACACCAACCAGATCTAAGAGGATCAAACGAGGGCACATTATTTAACCTTGGGATGCCGCCATTTCGTCGCCCCGACCAAGAAACTAAAACTACCAAAAGCAAGGACGAGGGCCCCCTTGTGGGCGGGGGGTGGGGTCTGCTAGACATCCAGGTCCAATAGGACCGCTGGAGACGGGACGAAACAACATCGATGCCGGTGAGGGGGCTGAAAACGTATTATTCCCACAATCACGTGTGGAGGGAGATGTGAACAATTCGCTTGATTTCCCTTAGACATGTGCTTCTATTTCACATTGCATTTTTGTTTGATTTTAACCTAAATAAAATAAGAATATACAGGATAACGCTTGTGCTTTGATTGCACATGTATTATATTGTGAAGTAGATGCATTGTGTGCCCAGTTAAGGCAAAAAAATTGCAGTGAAAAGTGGGTCGCTCTGCACGGTCTTTAGTGAACCCACGAATTCACAAATCTTGAAATTCATAGGCAAGGGATAGCCTGTCTTATATATTTGTGGCAAATTTTTCATGCTATATCCCCTTTTCAGAAGAAAAAAAACTGAGGATCAATGCATCATATCTTTTCAACATTTATTATAGGCTTGATATCTTATCTTATCTTGTACTATTAATGTTGAAAGGAGCCTTTTATTTCTTAAGTGTACCCTGTTAATCTTATTCCGCATCAATCAATTAAAGCGAATGTGACATAATCAGCCATGTGACTATGGTATAAACACGAATACATTTTTCCGCCCAAAAATTGTTAGACTTGCTCTTGATTCGTACTATTCCATGACGTTTCTTGCAAAAATCAGCCTATAGAAAAACGTACAAGTATGTCACCACGATTTCATAGCTGCAAAACATAACATAGCATCTCAAAAGAAAAGGGTAAAGGTATCCCGCCGCCAATTTTATGGTATAAGTGTTAGTATGTTTTACCTACGGCGTTGGATCTTTAAGCTTGGCAAATTAAACGTGGGTTGTCCATAGCATTTGTCATGCTAAATCAAAATGCCATCCTCACGACAGCACAATTTGCCATCTCAGGAGTTCGATTTGACATGTTCAAAAATCTAATGCTCAATTTGCAGTAGAATGTTTCAACTAAATTGACTACTCCTTTTTTTAACACAAGCCAACAAGAATTTTGAATGGCAACTTTGGGCATAATTTTCTTTGTCAACAGCTACAAATTTTATAGTAGACCAAATGCACACAAAATCCAAACATAATTTTGTAATCCTACTCAAACTAGAGTATGTAGTACTCCCTCCTTCCATCTATATAGGGCCTAATGCATTTTTTAAGACCACCTTTGACTATTGACAAAATTAATAGTACATGACATGCACAATGTGAAAATTATATCATTGAAAGCTACTTTCACACACGAATTTAACAGTGTGCTTTGTGTAAATTGCATGTCATATATTATAGCTCTAATATTTGGTCAAAGTTAGCCTCGAAAAACGTATTAGACCCTATATAGATGGAAGGAGGGAGTAAATGTTTGCAGTAGCGGCGGCTTTCTTGTTTTCTTCGCTCACGAAATCCAAAGGAGACAAGGAGGCCATAAAAGCCAAGGGAAACCAAAAGAGACCATCCCACTTCACACTCCGGAAGCTCGGCCGCCTCCTCTCCTGTATGCTCGCCGCCGGCGATGCCCAGCCCGCTCAAGCGCCCCTCCCTCGGCCGCCTGCTCTCCGCCCTCCGGTCGCTGTCCCGTGTCCCGTTCCAGACCGGCTTCCCCACCTCCCTCGCCGACCTCGTCGTCAAGAACCATGCCCGCCTCAGGAAGCCCCGCAAGCCGCGCCGCCCCACCGCCCTGGCGCTGCCTCCGTCCCCGGCGGAGAACGCGGCGGAGGTAGGGGAGACTCCTTCGCTGCCGCCATCGCACAGGCGTCTCTCGCCTGTGGTCGCGGAGGGCTCCTCGGCCCCGGTGGTGCGGCGGCTGGACGCGCCCCAAGGCGCCGCCTTTTTCCGGCCCCGCCCGGAGCTCCTCGCGCTCGGCGGGGCCGTGGCGCTCGCGCTCCTCGCCGTGTTGAGCGAGGGGGCCGTCGCGGCCTTCACCATCGCCTCGCTGTCGCTGCTCTGGATCGAGTCGGCCTCCCGCCGGCGCCGGCGCTCCTCGCGCCTGGCGGAGCTGCCCGATTCGCGCGGCCTCGCCCCCATCTCGCCGATTCGGGACGTAGAAGAAGCGCCCGGCTGCTCCGATTCCGACAAGATCAGCGAGGCCCCCTCGGAGAGGCGCGAGCTCGTCTCCGGCGGCAAAGATCCGACCGCCCCGAAGAGGAAAGCGAGGAGGTCGCTGAGGAAGATAATCTCCAAGACGCTGCAGAAGAAGCCCAAGGCGAAGGACGCCTCGGGCTCTAGCGACGGCGAGGTCGGGCAGCCGGCTGGCGGCGTTCGTCCCGGTGATCCTGGCAGGCCTCGCCGGCGGGAAGCTCCCGGCGACGGCGCTGGCCGTGCTGTGCGTGGCCTTCTTCGGCCGGCGCCGTGGAGCGAGTTTAGGCAGGCAGTGACCGGCTGAATGAGAACCAGAGAGTTCGGATCGATCCCCTCGAAACCGGGGGAGATGAGTGATGAGTCCGTCCGTTTGTAAAAAATCAGAGACAGAAGAAGAACAAATCCATGCATGTTGATTTCAGTTTTCAACATGCTACAGTCTGAATTTCTTTCCTGTGTGCGGTGCGGCATGTTGAAATGAACAGTGTTCGCAAGGCAGACGCAACGGTGTCGACGGTGATGATGGACGAATTTATCTTATCGGATTCAGGCATTTATCTTAGTAGGAGATTTAACACCAACCACACCACGACACACATAGCAGCAACAGATGCGCGTGCTCAGGTCTGTGGCTGTCGGCTATGTGTTCTTTGGTGGTCTTGATAAAGCAGGATCCTTGTGATTCTGAGGTACAAGTATGTAGGTCATGCATGCCTGTCAGTGGTTGGGCATTTCGTCGTGATGAACTAGGAAACAGCTTTCCTGGAAACACCAAGGTTCAATCAGCCTCCGCAACACTTGCTTTTCTGCATCTTCAATTAGTTGCACAAATGATCTTGCACAGAATGAACATGCACTTTGTTCCCATCAACTCAAACTAACCCTATAAGCACAGAATATAAACACCAAGGTCTTGATAAGCACAAAATACTAACCCTATAAACACCAAGGTCTTGACAAAGGAGGATCCTTGTGATTCTGAGGTACAAGTATGTAGGTCATGCATGCCTGTCAGTGGTTGGGCATTTCGTCGTGATGAACTAGGAAACAGCTTTCCTGGAAACACTAAGGTTCAATCAGCCTCCGCAACACTTGCTTTTCTGCATCTTCAGTTAGTTGCACGAATGATCTTGCACGGAATGAACATCAACTTTATTCCCATCAACTCAAACTAACCCTATAAGCACAGAATATAAACACCAAGGTCTTGATAAGCACAGAATACTAACCCTATAAACACCAAGGTCTTGATAAAGGAGGATCCTTGTGATTCTGAGGTACAAGTATGTATGTCATGCATGCCTGTAAGTGGTTGGGCATTTCGTCGTGATGAACTACGAAACAGATTTCCTGGAAACACCAAGGTTCAATTAGCCTCCGCAACACTTGCTTTTCTGCATCTTCAGTTAGTTGCACAAATGATCTTGCACAGAATGAACATCAACTTTCTTCCCATCAACTCAAACTAACCATATAAGCACAGAATATAAACACCAAGGACTTGATAAGCACAGAATACTAACCCTATAAACACCAAGGTCTTGATAAAGGAGGATCCTTGTGATTCTGAGGTACAAGTATGTAGGTCATGCATGCCTGTCAGTGTTGGGCATTTCGTCGTGATGAACTAGGAAACAGCTTTCCGGGAAACACCAAGGTTCAATCAGCCTCCGCAACACTTGGTTTTCTGCATCTTCAGTTAGTTGCACGAATGATCTTGCACGGAATGAACATCAACTTTATTCCCATCAACTCAAACTAACCCTATAAGCACAGAATATAAACACCAAGGTCTTGATAAGCACATAATACTAACCCTATAAACACCAAGGTCTTGATAAAGGAGGATCCTTGTGATTCTGAGGTACAAGTATGTAGGTCATGCATGCCTGTCAGTGGTTGGGCATTTCGTCGTGATGAACTAGGAAACAGATTTCCTGGAAACACCAAGGTTCAATTAGCCTCCGCAACTATTGCTTTTCTGTATCTTCAGTTAGTTGCACAAATGATCTTGCACAGAATGAACATCAACTTTCTTCCCATCAACTCAAACTAAACATATAAGCACAGAATATAAACACCAAGGTCTTGATAAGCACAGAATACTAACCCTATAAACACCAAGGTCTTGATAAAGGAGGATCCTTGTGATTCTGAGGTACAAGTATGTAGGTCATGCATGCCTGTCAGTGGTTGGGCATTTCGTCGTGATGAACTAGGAAACAGCTTTCCTGGAAACACCAAGGTTCAATCAGCCTCCGCAACACTTGGTTTTCTGGATCTTCAGTTAGTTGCACAGAATGAACATCAACTTTCTTCCCATCAACTCAAACTAACCCTATAAGCACAGAATATAAACACCAAGGTCTTTGATATAATACTAACCATATAAACACCAAGGTCTTGATAAAGGAGGATCCTTGTGATTCTGAGGTACAAGTATGTAGGTCATGCATGTCTGTCAGTGGTTGGGCATTTCGTCGTGATGAACTAGGAAACAGCTTTCCCGAAAACACCAAGGTTCAATCAGCCTCCGCAACACTTGTTTTTCTGCATCTTCAATTAGTTGCACAAATGATCTTGCACAGAATGAACATCAACTTTCTTCCCATCAACTCAAACTAACCCTATAAGCACAGAATATAAACACCAAGGTCTTGATAAGCACAGAATACTAACCCTATAACACCAAGGTCTTGATAAAGGAGGATCCTTGTGATTATGAGGTACAAGTATGTAGGTCATGCATGCCTGTCAGTGGTTGGGCATTTCGTCGTGATGAACTAGAAAACAGCTTTCCTGGAAACACCAAGGTTCAATCAGCCTCCGCAACACTTGCTTTTCTGCATCTTCAGTTAGTTGCACAAATGATCTTGCACAGAATGAACATCAACTTTCTTCCCATCAACTCAAAATAACCCTATAAGCACAGAATATAAACACTAAGGTCTTGATAAGCACAAAATACTAACCTTATAAACACCAAGGTCTTGACAAAGGAGGATCCTTGTGATTCTGAGGTACAAGTATGTAGATCATGCATGCCTGTCAGTGGTTGGGCATTTCGTCGTGATGAACTAGGAAACATCTTTCCTGGAAACACCAAGGTTCAATCAGCCTCCGCAACACTTGCTTTTCTGCATCTTCAGTTAGTTGCACAAATGATCTTGCACGGAATGAACATCAACTTTATTCCCATCAACTCAAACTAACCCTATAAGCACAGAATATAAACACCAAGGTCTTGATAAGCACATAATACTAACCCTATAAACACCAAGGTCTTGATAAAGGAGGATCCTTGTGATTCTGAGGTACAAGTATGTAGGTCATGCATGCCTGTCAGTGGTTGGGCATTTCGTCGTGATGAACTAGGAAACAGATTTCCTGGAAACACCAAGGTTCAATTAGCCTCCGCAACTATTGCTTTTCTGTATCTTCAGTTAGTTGCACAAATGATCTTGCACAGAATGAACATCAACTTTCTTCCCATCAACTCAAACTAAACATATAAGCACAGAATATAAACACCAAGGTCTTGATAAGCACAGAATACTAACCCTATAAACACCAAGGTCTTGATAAAGGAGGATCCTTGTGATTCTGAGGTACAAGTATGTAGGTCATGCATGCCTGTCAGTGGTTGGGCATTTCGTCGTGATGAACTAGGAAACAACTTTCCTGGAAACACCAAGGTTCAATCAGCCTCCGCAACACTTGGTTTTCTGGATCTTCAGTTAGTTGCACAGAATGAACATCAACTTTCTTCCCATCAACTCAAACTAACCCTATAAGCACAGAATATAAACACCAAGGTCTTTGATATAATACTAACCCTATAAAGACCAAGGTCTTGATAAAGGAGGATCCTTGTGATTCTGAGGTACAAGTATGTAGGTCATGCATGTCTGTCAGTGGTTGGGCATTTCGTCGTGATGAACTAGGAAACAGCTTTCCCGAAAACACCAAGGTTCAATCAGCCTCCGCAACACTTGTTTTTCTGCATCTTCAATTAGTTGCACAAATGATCTTGCACAGAATGAACATCAACTTTCTTCCCATCAACTCAAACTAACCCTATAAGCACAGAATATAAACACCAAGGTCTTGATAAGCACAGAATACTAACCCTATAACACCAAGGTCTTGATAAAGGAGGATCCTTGTGATTATGAGGTACAAGTATGTAGGTCATGCATGCCTGTCAGTGGTTGGGCATTTCGTCGTGATGAACTAGAAAACAGCTTTCCTGGAAACACCAAGGTTCAATCAGCCTCCGCAACACTTGCTTTTCTGCATCTTCAGTTAGTTGCACAAATGATCTTGCACAGAATGAACATCAACTTTCTTCCCATCAACTCAAAATAACCCTATAAGCACAGAATATAAACACTAAGGTCTTGATAAGCACAAAATACTAACCTTATAAACACCAAGGTCTTGACAAAGGAGGATCCTTGTGATTCTGAGGTACAAGTATGTAGATCATGCATGCCTGTCAGTGGTTGGGCATTTCGTCGTGATGAACTAGGAAACATCTTTCCTGGAAACACCAAGGTTCAATCAGCCTCCGCAACACTTGCTTTTCTGCATCTTCAGTTAGTTGCACAAATGATCTTGCACGGAATGAACATCAAATTTATTCCCATCAACTCAAACTAACCCTATAAGCACAGAATATAAACACCAAGGTCTTGATAAGCACAGAATACTAACCCTATAAATACCAAGGTCTTGATAACGGAGGATCCTTGTGATTCTGAGGTACAAGTACGTAGGTCATGCATGTCTGTCAGTGGTTGGGCATTTCGTCGTGATGAACTAGGAAACAGATTTCCTGGAAACACCAAGGTTCAATTAGCCTCCGCAACACTTGCTTTTCTGCATCATCAGTTAGTTGCACAAATGATCTTGCACAGAATGAACATCAACTTTCTTCCCATCAACTCAAACTAACCCAATAAGCACAGAATATAAACACCAAGGTCTTGATAAGCACAGAATACTAACCCTATAAACACCAAGGTATTGATAAAGGAGGATCCTTGTGATTCTGAGGTACAAGTATGTAGGTCATGCATGCCTGTCAGTGGTTGGGCATTTCGTCGTGATGAACTAGGAAACAAATTTCCTGGAAACACCAAGGTTCAATTAGCCTCCGCAACACTTGCTTTTCTGCATCTTCAGTTAGTTGCACAAATGATCTTGCACAGAATGAACATCAACTTTCTTCCCATCAACTCAAACTAACCCTATAAGCACATAATATAAACACCAAGGTCTTGATAAGCACAGAATACTAACCCTATAAACACCAAGGTCTTGATAAAGGAGGATCCTTGTGATTCTGAGGTACAAGTATGTAGGTCATGCATGCCTATCAGTGGTTGGGCATTTCGTCGTGATGAACTAGGAAACAGCTTTCCTGGAAACACCAAGGTTCAATCAGCCTCCGCAACACTTGGTTTTCTGCATCTTCAGTTAGTTGCACAAATGATCTTGCACAGAATGAACATCAACTTTCTTCCCATCAACTCAAACTAACCCTATAAGCACAGAATATAAACACCAAGGTCTTGATAAGCACTGAATACTAACCCTATAAACACCAAGGTCTTGATAAAGGAGGATCCTTGTGATTCTGAGGTACAAGTATGTAGGTCATGCATGCCTGTCAGTGATTGGGCATTTCATCATGATGAACTAGGAAACAAATTTCCTGGAAACACCAAGGTTCAATCAGCCTCCGCAACACTTGCTTTTCTGCATCTTCAGTTAGTTGCACAAATGATCTTGCACAGAATGAACATCAACTTTCTTCCCATCAACTCAAACTAACCCTATAAGAACTAAATATAAACACCAAGGTCTTGATAAGCACAGAATACTAACCCTATAAACACCAAGGTCTTGATAAAGGAGGATCCTTGTGATTCTGAGGTACAAGTATGTAGGTCATGCATGCATGTCAGTGGTTGGGCATTTCATTGTGATGAACTAGGAAACAGCTTTCCTGGAAACACCAAGGTTCAATCAGCCTCCGCAACACTTGCTTTTCTGCATATTCAGTTAGTTGCACAAATGATCTTGCACAGAATGAATATCAACTTTCTTCCCATCAACTCAAAATAACCCTATAAGCACAGAATATAAACACTAAGGTCTTGATAAGCACAAAATACTAACCTTATAAACACCAAGGTCTTGACAAAGGAGGATCCTTGTGATTCTGAGGTACAAGTATGTAGATCATGCATGCCTGTCAGTGGTTGGGCATTTCGTCGTGATGAACTAGGAAACATCTTTCCTGGAAACACCAAGGTTCAATCAGCCTCCGCAACACTTGCTTTTCTGCATCTTCAGTTAGTTGCACAAATGATCTTGCACGGAATGAACATCAACTTTATTCCCATCAACTCAAACTAACCCTATAAGCACAGAATATAAACACCAAGGTCTTGATAAGCACATAATACTAACCCTATAAACACCAAGGTCTTGATAAAGGAGGATCCTTGTGATTCTGAGGTACAAGTATGTAGGTCATGCATGCCTGTCAGTGGTTGGGCATTTCGTCGTGATGAACTAGGAAACAGATTTCCTGGAAACACCAAGGTTCAATTAGCCTCCGCAACTATTGCTTTTCTGTATCTTCAGTTAGTTGCACAAATGATCTTGCACAGAATGAACATCAACTTTCTTCCCATCAACTCAAACTAAACATATAAGCACAGAATATAAACACCAAGGTCTTGATAAGCACAGAATACTAACCCTATAAACACCAAGGTCTTGATAAAGGAGGATCCTTGTGATTCTGAGGTACAAGTATGTAGGTCATGCATGCCTGTCAGTGGTTGGGCATTTCGTCGTGATGAACTAGGAAACAGCTTTCCTGGAAACACCAAGGTTCAATCAGCCTCCGCAACACTTGGTTTTCTGGATCTTCAGTTAGTTGCACAGAATGAACATCAACTTTCTTCCCATCAACTCAAACTAACCCTATAAGCACAGAATATAAACACCAAGGTCTTTGATATAATACTAACCCTATAAAGACCAAGGTCTTGATAAAGGAGGATCCTTGTGATTCTGAGGTACAAGTATGTAGGTCATGCATGTCTGTCAGTGGTTGGGCATTTCGTCGTGATGAACTAGGAAACAGCTTTCCCGAAAACACCAAGGTTCAATCAGCCTCCGCAACACTTGTTTTTCTGCATCTTCAATTAGTTGCACAAATGATCTTGCACAGAATGAACATCAACTTTCTTCCCATCAACTCAAACTAACCCTATAAGCACAGAATATAAACACCAAGGTCTTGATAAGCACAGAATACTAACCCTATAACACCAAGGTCTTGATAAAGGAGGATCCTTGTGATTATGAGGTACAAGTATGTAGGTCATGCATGCCTGTCAGTGGTTGGGCATTTCGTCGTGATGAACTAGAAAACAGCTTTCCTGGAAACACCAAGGTTCAATCAGCCTCCGCAACACTTGCTTTTCTGCATCTTCAGTTAGTTGCACAAATGATCTTGCACAGAATGAACATCAACTTTCTTCCCATCAACTCAAAATAACCCTATAAGCACAGAATATAAACACTAAGGTCTTGATAAGCACAAAATACTAACCTTATAAACACCAAGGTCTTGACAAAGGAGGATCCTTGTGATTCTGAGGTACAAGTATGTAGATCATGCATGCCTGTCAGTGGTTGGGCATTTCGTCGTGATGAACTAGGAAACATCTTTCCTGGAAACACCAAGGTTCAATCAGCCTCCGCAACACTTGCTTTTCTGCATCTTCAGTTAGTTGCACAAATGATCTTGCACGGAATGAACATCAACTTTATTCCCATCAACTCAAACTAACCCTATAAGCACATAATATAAACACCAAGGTCTTGATAAGCACAGAATACTAACCCTATAAACACCAAGGTCTTGATAAAGGAGGATCCTTGTGATTCTGAGGTACAAGTATGTAGGTCATGCATGCCTGTCAGTGGTTGGGCATTTCGTCGTGATGAACTAGGAAACAGATTTCCTGGAAACACCAAGGTTCAATTAGCCTCCGCAACACTTGCTTTTCTGCATCATCAGTTAGTTGCACAAATGATCTTGCACAGAATGAACATCAACTTTCTTCCCATCAACTCAAACTAACCCAATAAGCACAGAATATAAACACCAAGGTCTTGATAAGCACAGAATACTAACCCTATAAACACCAAGGTATTGATAAAGGAGGATCCTTGTGATTCTGAGGTACAAGTATGTAGGTCATGCATGCCTGTCAGTGGTTGGGCATTTCGTCGTGATGAACTAGGAAACAAATTTCCTGGAAACACCAAGGTTCAATTAGCCTCCGCAACACTTGCTTTTCTGCATCTTCAGTTAGTTGCACAAATGATCTTGCACAGAATGAACATCAACTTTCTTCCCATCAACTCAAACTAACCCTATAAGCACATAATATAAACACCAAGGTCTTGATAAGCACAGAATACTAACCCTATAAACACCAAGGTCTTGATAAAGGAGGATCCTTGTGATTCTGAGGTACAAGTATGTAGGTCATGCATGCCTGTCAGTGGTTGGGCATTTCGTCGTGATGAACTAGGAAACAGCTTTCCTGGAAACACCAAGGTTCAATCAGCCTCCGCAACACTTGGTTTTCTGCATCTTCAGTTAGTTGCACAAATGATCTTGCACAGAATGAACATCAACTTTCTTCCCATCAACTCAAACAAACCCTATAAGCACAGAATATAAACACCAAGGTCTTGATAAGCACTGAGTACTAACCCTATAAACACCAAGGTCTTGATAAAGGAGGATCCTTGTGATTCTGAGGTACAAGTATGTAGGTCATGCATGCCTGTCAGTGATTGGGCATTTCATCATGATGAACTAGGAAACAAATTTCCTGGAAACACCAAGGTTCAATCAGCCTCCGCAACACTTGCTTTTCTGCATCTTCAGTTAGTTGCACAAATGATCTTGCACAGAATGAACATCAACTTTCTTCCCATCAACTCAAACTAACCCTATAAGAACTAAATATAAACACCAAGGTCTTGATAAGCACAGAATACTAACCCTATAAACACCAAGGTCTTGATAAAGGAGGATCCTTGTGATTCTGAGGTACAAGTATGTAGGTCATGCATGCATGTCAGTGGTTGGGCATTTCATTGTGATGAACTAGGAAACAGCTTTCCTGGAAACACCAAGGTTCAATCAGCCTCCGCAACACTTGCTTTTCTGCATATTCAGTTAGTTGCACAAATGATCTTGCACAGAATGAATATCAACTTTCTTCCCATCAACTCAAATTAACCCTATAAGCACAGAATATAAACACCAAGGTCTTGATAAGCACAGAATACTAACCTTATAAACACCAAAGTCTTGATAAAGGAGGATCCTTGTGATTCTGAGGTACAAGTATGTAGGTCATGCATGTCCGTCAGTGGTTGGGCATTTCATCGTGATGAACTAGGAAACATCTTTCCTGGAAACACCAAGGTTCAATCAGCCTCTGCAACACTTGCTTTTCTGCATCTTCAGTTAGTTGCACAAATGATCTTGCACAGAATGAACATCAACTTTCTTCCCATCAACACAAACTAACCCTATAAGCACAGAATATAAACACCAAGGTCTTGATAAGCACAGAATACTAACCCTATAAACACCAAGGTCTTGATAAAGGAGGATCCTTGTGATTCTGAGGTACAAGTATGTAGGTCATGCATGCCTGTCAGTGGTTGGGCATTTCGTCGTGATGAACTAGGAAACATTTTTCCTGGAAACACCAAGGTTCAATCAGCCTCCGCAACACTTGCTTTTCTGCATCTTCAGTTAGTTGCACAATTGATCTTGCACAGAATGAACATTAACTTTCCTACCATCAACTCAAACTAATCCTATAAGCACAGAATATAAACACCAAGGTCTTGATAAGCACAAAATACTAACCCTATAAACACCAAGGTCTTGACAAAGGAGGATCCTTGTGATTCTGAGGTACAAGTATGTAGGTCATGCATGCCTGTCAGTGGTTGGGCATTTCGTCGTGATGAACCAGGAAACAGCTTTCCTGGAAACACCAAGGTTCAATCAGCCTCCGCAACACTTGCTTTTCTGCATCTTGAGTTAGTTGCACGAATGATCTTGCACGGAATGAACATCAACTTTATTCCCATCAACTCAAACTAACCCTATAAGCACAGAATATAAACACCAAGGTCTTGATAAGCACAGAATACTAACCCTATAAACACCAAGGTATTCATAAAGGAGGATCTTTGTGATTCTGAGGTACAAGTATGTAGGTCATGCATGCCTGTCAGTGGTTGGGCATTTCGTCGTGATGAACTAGGAAACAGATTTCCTGGAAACACCAAGGTTCAATTAGCCTCTGCAACACTTGCTTTTCTGCATCTTCAGTTAGTTGCACAAATGATCTTGCACAGAATGAACATCAACTTTCTTCCCATCAACTCAAACTAACCGTATAAGCACATAATATAAACACCAAGGTCATGATAAGCACAGAATACTAACCCTATAAACACCAAGGTCTTGACAAAGGAGGATCCTTGTGATTCTGAGGTACAAATATGTAGGTCATGCATGCCTGTCAGTGGTTGGGCATTTCGTCGTGATGAACTAGGAAACAGCTTTCCTGGAAACACCAAGGTTCAATCAGCCTCCGCAACACTTGCTTTTCTGCATCTTCAGTTAGTTGCACAAATGATCTTGCACAGAATGAACATCAACTTTCTTCCCATCAACTCAAACTAACCCTATAAGCACATAATATAAACACCAAGGTCCTGATAAGCACAGAATACTAACCCTATAAACACCAAGGTCTTGATAAAGGAGGATCCTTGTGATTCTGAGGTACAAGTATGTAGGTCATGCATGCCTGTCAGTGGTTGGGCATTTCGTCGTGATGAACTAGGAAACAGCTTTCCTGGAAACACCAAGGTTCAATCAGCCTCCGCAACACTTGGTTTTCTGCATCTTCAGTTAGTTGCACAAATGATCTTGCACAGAATGAACATCAACTTTCTTCCCATCAACTCAAACTAACCCTATAAGCACAGAATATAAACACCAAGGTCTTGATAAGCACTGAATACTAACCCTATAAACACCAAGGTCTTGATAAAGGAGGATCCTTGTGATTCTGAGGTACAAGTATGTAGGTCATGCATGCCTGTCAGTGGTTGGGCATTTCATTGTGATGAACTAGGAAACAACTTTCCTGGAAACACCAAGGTTCAATCAGCCTCCGCAACACTTGCTTTTCTGCATCTTCAGTTAGTTGCACAAATGATCTTGCACAGAATGAACATCAACTTTCTTCCCATCAACTCAAACTAACCCTATAAGAACTAAATATAAACACCAAGGTCTTGATAAGCACAGAATACTAACCCTATAAACACCAAGGTCTTGATAAAGGAGGATCCTTGTGATTCTGAGGTACAAGTATGTAGGTCATGCATGCATGTCAGTGGTTGGGCATTTCATCGTGATGAACTAGGAAACAGCTTTCCTGGAAACACCAAGGTTCAATCAGCCTCCGCAACACTTGCTTTTCTGCATCTTCAGTTAGTTGCTCAAATGATCTTGCACAGAATGAATATCAACTTTCTTCCCATCAACTCAAATTAACCCTATAAGCACAGAATATAAACACCAAGGTCTTGATAAGCACAGAATACTAACCTTATAAACACCAAGGTCTTGATAAAGGAGGATCCTTGTGATTCTGAGGTACAAGTATGTAGGTCATGCATGTCCGTCAGTGGTTGGGCATTTCATCGTGATGAACTAGGAAACATCTTTCCTGGAAACACCAAGGTTCAATCAACCTCCGCAACACTTGCTTTTCTGCATCTTCAGTTTGTTGCACAAATGATCTTGCACAGAATGAACATCAACTTTCTTCCCATCAACTCAAACTAACCCTATAAGCACAGAATATAAACACCAAGGTCTTGATAAGCACAGAATACTAACCCTATAAACACCAAGGTCTTGATAAAGGAGGATCCTTGTGATTCTGAGGTACAAGTATGTAGGTCATGCATGCCTATCAGTGGTTGGGCATTTCGTCGTGATGAACTAGGAAACATTTTTCCTGGAAACACCAAGGTTCAATCAGCCTCCGCAACACTTGCTTTTCTGCATCTTCAGTTAGTTGCACAATTGATCTTGCACAGAATGAACATTAACTTTCCTCCCATCAACTCAAACTAACCCCATAAGCACAGAATATAAACACCAAGGTCTTGATAAGCACAAAATACTAACCCTATAAACACCAAGGTCTTGACAAAGGAGGATCCTTGTGATTCTGAGGTACAAGTATGTAGGTCATGCATGCCTATAAGTGGTTGGGCATTTCGTCGTGATGAACTGGGAAACAGCTTTCCTGGAAACACCAAGGTTCAATCAGCCTCCGCAACGCTTGCTTTTCTGCATCTTGAGTTAGTTGCACGAATGATCTTGCACAGAATGAACATCAACTTTATTCCCATCAACTCAAACTAACCCTATAAGCACAGAATATAAACACCAAGGTCTTGATAAGCACAGAATACTAACCCTATAAACACCAAGGTATTGATAAAGGAGGATCCTTGTGATTCTGAGGTACAAGTATGCAGGTCATGCATGCCTGTTAGTGGTTGGGCATTTCGTCGTGATGAACTAGGAAACAGATTTCCTGGAAACACCAAGGTTCAATTAGCCTCCGCAACACTTGCTTTTCTGCATCTTCAGTTAGTTGCACAAATGATCTTGCACAGAATGAACATCAACTTTCTTCCCATCAACTCAAACTAACCGTATAAGCACATAATATAAACACCAAGGTCATGATAAGCACAGAATACTAACCCTATAAACACCAAGGTCTTGATAAAGGAGGATCCTTGTGATTCTGAGGTACAAGTATGTAGGTCATGCATGCCTGTCAGTGGTTGGGCATTTCGTCGTGATGAACTAGGAAACAGCTTTCCTGGAAACACCAAGGTTCAATCAGCCTCCGCAACACTTGCTTTTCTGCATCTTCAGTTTGTTGCACAAATGATCTTGCACAGAATGAACATCAACTTTCTTCCCATGAACTCAAACTAACCCTATAAGCACATAATATAAACACCAAGGTCCTGATAAGCACAGAATACTAACCCTATAAACACCAAGGTCTTGATAAAGGAGGATCCTTGTGATTCTGAGGTACAAGTATGTAGGTCATGCATGCCTGTCAGTGGTTGGGCATTTCGTCGTGATGAACTAGGAAACAGCTTTCCTGGAAACACCAAGGTTCAATCAGCCTCCGCAACACTTGGTTTTCTGCATCTTCAGTTAGTTGCACAAATGATCTTGCACAGAATGAACATCAACTTTCTTCCCATCAACTCAAACTAACCCTATAAGCACAGAATATAAACACCAAGGTCTTGATAAGCACTGAATACTAACCCTATAAACACCAAGGTCTTGATAAAGGAGGATCCTTGTGATTCTGAGGTACAAGTATGTAGGTCATGCATGCCTGTCAGTGGTTGGGCATTTCATCGTGATGAACTAGGAAACAACTTTCCTGGAAACACCAAGGTTCAATCAGCCTCCGCAACACTTGCTTTTCTGCATCTTCAGTTAGTTGCACAAATGATCTTGCACAGAATGAACATCAACTTTCTTCCCATCAACTCAAACTAACCCTATAAGAACTAAATATAAACACCAAGGTCTTGATAAGCACAGAATACTAACCCTATAAACACCAAGGTCTTGATAAAGGAGGATCCTTGTGATTCTGAGGTACAAGTATGTACGTCATGCATGCATGTCAGTGGTTGGGCATTTCATCGTGATGAACTAGGAAACAGCTTTCCTGGAAACACCAAGGTTCAATCAGCCTCCGCAACACTTGCTTTTCTGCATCTTCAGTTAGTTGCTCAAATGATCTTGCACAGAATGAATATCAACTTTCTTCCCATCAACTCAAATTAACCCTATAAGCACAGAATATAAACACCAAGGTCTTGATAAGCACAGAATACTAACCTTATAAACACCAAGGTCTTGATAAAGGAGGATCCTTGTGATTCTGAGGTACAAGTATGTAGGTCATGCATGTCCGTCAGTGGTTGGGCATTTCATCGTGATGAACTAGGAAACATCTTTCCTGGAAACAACAAGGTTCAATCAGCCTCCGCAACACTTGCTTTTCTGCATCTTCAGTTTGTTGCACAAATGATCTTGCACAGAATGAACATCAACTTTCTTCCCATCAACTCAAACTAACCCTATAAGCCCAGAATATAAACACCAAGGTCTTGATAAGCACAGAATACTAACCCTATAAACACCAAGGTCTTGATAAAGGAGGATCCTTGTGATTCTGAGGTACAAGTATGTAGGTCATGCATGCCTGTCAGTGGTTGGGCATTTCGTCGTGATGAACTAGGAAACATTTTTCCTGGAAACACCAAGGTTCAATCAGCCTCCGCAACACTTGCTTTTCTGCATCTTTAGTTAGTTGCACAATTGATCTTGCACAGAATGAACATTAACTTTCCTCCCATCAACTCAAACTAACCCTATAAGCACAGAATATAAACACCAAGGTCTTGATAAGCACAAAATATTAACCCTATAAACACCAAGGTCTTGACAAAGGAGGATCCTTGTGATTCTGAGGTACAAGTATGTAGGTCATGCATGCCTGTCAGTGGTTGGGCATTTCGTCGTGATGAACTAGGAAACAGCTTTCCTGGAAACACCAAGGTTCAATCAGCCTCCGCAACACTTGCTTTTCTGCATCTTGAGTTAGTTGCACGAATGATCTTGCACGGAATGAACATCAACTTTATTCCCATCAACTCAAACTAACCCTATAAGCACAGAATATAAACACCAAGGTCTTGATAAGCACAGAATACTAACCCTATAAACACCAAGGTATTGATAAAGGAGGATCCTTGTCATTCTGAGGTACAAGTATGTAGTTCATGCATGCCTGTCAGTGGTTGGGCATTTCGTCGTGATGAACTAGGAAACAGATTTCCTGGAAACACCAAGGTTCAATTAGCCTCCGCAACACTTGCTTTTCTGCATCTTCAGTTAGTTGCACAAATGATCTTGCACGGAATGAACATCAACTTTCTTCCCATCAACTCAAACTAACCCTCTAAGCACATAATATAAACACCAAGTTCATGATAAGCACAGAATACTAACCCTATAAACACCAAGGTCTTGATAAAGGAGGATCCTTGTGATTCTGAGGTACAAGTATGTAGGTCATGCATGCCTGTCAGTGGTTGGGCATTTCGTCGTGATGAACTAGGAAACAGCTTTCCTGGAAACACCAAGGTTCAATCAGCCTCCGCAACACTTGCTTTTCTGCATCTTCAGTTAGTTGCACAAATGATCTTGCACAGAATGAACATCAACTTTCTTCCCATGAACTCAAACTAACCCTATAAGCACATAATATAAACACCAAGGTCCTGATAAGCACAGAATACTAACCCTATAAACACCAAGGTCTTGATAAAGGAGGATCCTTGTGATTCTGAGGTACAAGTATGTAGGTCATGCATGCCTGTCAGTGGTTGGGCATTTCGTCGTGATGAACTAGGAAACAGCTTTCCTGGAAACACCAAGGTTCAATCAGCCTCCGCAACACTTGGTTTTCTGCATCTTCAGTTAGTTGCACAAATGATCTTGCACAGAATGAACATCAACTTTCTTCCCATCAACTCAAACTAACCCTATAAGCACAGAATATAAACACCAAGGTCTTGATAAGCACTGAATACTAACCCTATAAACACCAAGGTCTTGATAAAGGAGGATCCTTGTGATTCTGAGGTACAAGTATGTAGGTCATGCATGCCTGTCAGTGGTTGGGCATTTCATCGTGATGAACTAGGAAACAACTTTCCTGGAAACACCAAGGTTCAATCAGCCTCCGCAACACTTGCTTTTCTGCATCTTCAGTTAGTTGCACAAATGATCTTGCACAGAATGAACATCAACTTTCTTCCCATCAACTCAAACTAACCCTATAAGAACTAAATATAAACACCAAGGTCTTGATAAGCACAGAATACTAACCCTATAAACACCAAGGTCTTGATAAAGGAGGATCCTTGTGATTCTGAGGTACAAGTATGTACGTCATGCATGCATGTCAGTGGTTGGGCATTTCATCGTGATGAACTAGGAAACAGCTTTCCTAGAAACACCAAGGTTCAATCAGCCTCCGCAACACTTGCTTTTCTGCATCTTCAGTTAGTTGCTCAAATGATCTTGCACAGAATGAATATCAACTTTCTTCCCATCAACTCAAATTAACCCTATAAGCACAGAATATAAACACCAAGGTCTTGATAAGCACAGAATACTAACCTTATAAACACCAAGGTCTTGATAAAGGAGGATCCTTGTGATTCTGAGGTACAAGTATGTAGGTCATGCATGTCCGTCAGTGGTTGGGCATTTCATCGTGATGAACTAGGAAACATCTTTCCTGGAAACAACAAGGTTCAATCAGCCTCCGCAACACTTGCTTTTCTGCATCTTCAGTTTGTTGCACAAATGATCTTGCACAGAATGAACATCAACTTTCTTCCCATCAACTCAAACTAACCCTATAAGCCCAGAATATAAACACCAAGGTCTTGATAAGCACAGAATACTAACCCTATAAACACCAAGGTCTTGATAAAGGAGGATCCTTGTGATTCTGAGGTACAAGTATGTAGGTCATGCATGCCTGTCAGTGGTTGGGCATTTCGTCGTGATGAACTAGGAAACATTTTTCCTGGAAACACCAAGGTTCAATCAGCCTCCGCAACACTTGCTTTTCTGCATCTTTAGTTAGTTGCACAATTGATCTTGCACAGAATGAACATTAACTTTCCTCCCATCAACTCAAACTAACCCTATAAGCACAGAATATAAACACCAAGGTCTTGATAAGCACAAAATATTAACCCTATAAACACCAAGGTCTTGACAAAGGAGGATCCTTGTGATTCTGAGGTACAAGTATGTAGGTCATGCATGCCTGTCAGTGGTTGGGCATTTCGTCGTGATGAACTAGGAAACAGCTTTCCTGGAAACACCAAGGTTCAATCAGCCTCCGCAACACTTGCTTTTCTGCATCTTGAGTTAGTTGCACGAATGATCTTGCACGGAATGAACATCAACTTTATTCCCATCAACTCAAACTAACCCTATAAGCACAGAATATAAACACCAAGGTCTTGATAAGCACAGAATACTAACCCTATAAACACCAAGGTATTGATAAAGGAGGATCCTTGTCATTCTGAGGTACAAGTATGTAGTTCATGCATGCCTGTCAGTGGTTGGGCATTTCGTCGTGATGAACTAGGAAACAGATTTCCTGGAAACACCAAGGTTCAATTAGCCTCCGCAACACTTGCTTTTCTGCATCTTCAGTTAGTTGCACAAATGATCTTGCACGGAATGAACATCAACTTTCTTCCCATCAACTCAAACTAACCCTCTAAGCACATAATATAAACACCAAGTTCATGATAAGCACAGAATACTAACCCTATAAACACCAAGGTCTTGATAAAGGAGGATCCTTGTGATTCTGAGGTACAAGTATGTAGGTCATGCATGCCTGTCAGTGGTTGGGCATTTCGTCGTGATGAACTAGGAAACAGCTTTCCTGGAAACACCAAGGTTCAATCAGCCTCCGCAACACTTGCTTTTCTGCATCTTCAGTTTGTTGCACAAATGATCTTGCACAGAATGAACATCAACTTTCTTCCCATCAACTCAAACTAACCCTATAAGCACAGAATATAAACACCAAGGTCTTGATAAGCACTGAATACTAACCCTATAAACACCAAGGTCTTGATAAAGGAGGATCCTTGTGATTCTGAGGTACAAGTATGTAGGTCATGCATGCATGTCAGTGGTTGGGCATTTCATCGTGATGAATTAGAAAACAGCTTTCCTGGAAACACCAAGGTTCAATCAGCCTCCGCAACACTTGCTTTTCTGCATCTTCAGTTAGTTGCACAAATGATCTTGCACAGAATGAATATCAACTTTCTTCCCATCAACTCAAATTAACCCTATAAGCACAGAATATAAACACCAAGGTCTTGATAAGCACAGAATACTAACCTTATAAACACCAAGGTCTTGATAAAGGAGGATCCTTGTGATTCTGAGGTACAAGTATGTAGGTCATGCATGTCCGTCAGTGGTTGGGTATTTCATAGTGATGAACTAGGAAACATCTTTCCTGGAAACACCAAGGTTCAATCAGCCTCCGCAACACTTGCTTTTCTGCATCTTCACTTAGTTGCACAAATGATCTTGCACAGAATGAATATCAACTTTCTTCCCATCAACTCAAACTAACCCTATAAGCACAGAATATAAACACCAAGGTCTTGATAAGCACAGAATACTAACCCTATAAACACCAAGGTCTTGATAAAGGAGGATCCTTGTGATTCTGAGGTACAAGTATGTAGGTCATGCATGCCTGTCAGTGGTTGGGCATTTCGTCGTGATGAACTAGGAAACATTTTTCCTGGAAACACCAAGGTTCAATCAGCCTCCGCAACACTTGCTTTTCTGCATCTTCAGTTAGTTGCACAATTGATCTTGCACAGAATGAACATTAACTTTCCTGCCATCAACTCAAACTAACCCTATAGGCACAGAATATAAACACCAAGGTCTTGATAAGCACAAAATACTAACCCTATAAACACCAAGGTCTTGACAAAGGAGGATCCTTGTGATTCTGAGGTACAAGTATGTAGGTCATGCATGCCTCTCAGTGGTTGGGCATTTCGTCGTGATGAACTAGGAAACAGCTTTCCTGGAAACACCAAGGTTCAATCAGCCTCCGCAATTCTTGCTTTTCTGCATCTTCGGTTAGTTGCACAAATGATCTTGCACAGAATGAACATCAACTTTCTTCCCATCAACTCAAACTAACCCTATAAGAACTAAATATAAACACCAAGGTCTTGATAAGCACAGAATACTAACCCTATAAACACCAAGGTCTTGATAAAGAAGGATCCTTGTGATTCTGAGGTACAAGTATGTAGGTCATGCATGCATGTCAGTGGTTGGGCATTTCCTCGTGATGAACTAGGAAACAGCTTTCCTGGAAACACACAAGTTCAATCAGCCTCCGCAACACTTGCTTTTCTGCATCTTGAGTTAGTTGCACAATTGATCTTGCACAGAATGAATATCAACTTTCTTCCCATCAACTCAAATTAACCCTATAAGCACAGAATATAAACACCAAGGTCTTGATAAGCACAGAATACTAACCCTATAAAAACCAAGGTCTTGATAAAGGAGGATCCTTGTGATTCTGAGGAACAAGTATGTAGGTCATGCATGCCTGTCAGTGGTTGGGCATTTCGTCGTGATGAACTAGGAAACAGATTTCCTGGGAACACCAAGGTTCAATTAGCCTCCGCAACACTTGCTTTTCTGCATCTTCAGTTAGTTGCACAAATGATCTTGCACAGAATGAACATCAACTTTCTTCCCATCAACTCAAACTAACCCTATAAGCACATAATATAAACACCAAGGTCATGATAAGCACAGAATACTAACCCTATAAACACCAAGGTCTTGATAAAGGAGGATCCTTGTGATTCTGAGGTACAAGTATGTAGGTCATGCATGCCTGTCAGTGGTTGGGCATTTCGTCGTGATGAACTAGGAAACAACTTTCCTGGAAACACCAAGGTTCAATCAGCCTCCGCAACACTTGCTTTTCTGCATCTTCAGTTAGTTGCACAATTGATCTTGCACAGAATGAACATTAACTTTCCTCCCATCAACTCAAACTAACCCTATAAGCACAGAATATAAACACCAAGGTCTTGATAAGCACAAAATACTAACCCTATAAACACCAAGGTCTTGACAAAGGAGGATCCTCGTGATTCTGAGGAACAAGTATGTAGGTCATGCATGCCTCTCAGTGGTTGGGCATTTCGTCGTCATGAACTAGGAAACAGCTTTCCTGGAAACACCAAGGTTCAATCAGCCTCCGCAACACTTGCTTTTCTGCATCTTGAGTTAGTTGCACGAATGATCTTGCACGGAATGAACATCAACTTTATTCCCATCAACTCAAACTAACCCTATAAGCACAGAATATAAACACCAAGGTCTTGATAAGCACAGAATACAAACCCTATAAACACCAAGGTATTGATAAAGGAGGATCCTTGTGATTCTGAGGTACAAGTATGTAAGTCATGCATGCCTGTCAGTGGTTGGGCATTTCGTCGTGATGAACTAGGAAACAGATTTCCTGGGAACACCAAGGTTCAATTAGCCTCCGCAACACTTGCTTTTCTGCATCTTCAGTTAGTTGCACAAATGATCTTGCACAGAATGAACATCAACTTTCTTCCCATCAACTCAAACTAACCCTATAAGCACATAATATAAACACCAAGGTCATGATAAGCACAGAATACTAACCCTATAAACACCAAGGTCTTGATAAAGGAGGATCCTTGTGATTCTGAGGTACAAGTATGTAGGTCATGCATGCCTGTCAGTGGTTGGGCATTTCGTCGTGATGAACTAGGAAACAACTTTCCTGGAAACACCAAGGTTCAATCAGCCTCCGCAACACTTGCTTTTCTGCATCTTCAGTTAGTTGCACAATTGATCTTGCACAGAATGAACATTAACTTTCCTCCCATCAACTCAAACTAACCCTATAAGCACAGAATATAAACACCAAGGTCTTGATAAGCACAAAATACTAACCCTATAAACACCAAGGTCTTGACAAAGGAGGATCCTCGTGATTCTGAGGAACAAGTATGTAGGTCATGCATGCCTCTCAGTGGTTGGGCATTTCGTCGTCATGAACTAGGAAACAGCTTTCCTGGAAACACCAAGGTTCAATCAGCCTCCGCAACACTTGCTTTTCTGCATCTTGAGTTAGTTGCACGAATGATCTTGCACAGAATGAACATCAACTTTCTTCCCATCAACTCAAACTAACCCTATAAGAACTAAATATAAACACCAAGGTCTTGATAAGCACAGAATACTAACCCTATAAACACCAAGGTCTTGATAAAGGAGGATCCTTGTGATTCTGAGGTACAAGTATGTAGGTCATGCATGCATGTCAGTGGTTGGGCATTTCATTGTGATGAACTAGGAAACAGCTTTCCTGGAAACACCAAGGTTCAATCAGCCTCCGCAACACTTGCTTTTCTGCATATTCAGTTAGTTGCACAAATGATCTTGCACAGAATGAATATCAACTTTCTTCCCATCAACTCAAATTAACCCTATAAGCACAGAATATAAACACCAAGGTCTTGATAAGCACAGAATACTAACCTTATAAACACCAAAGTCTTGATAAAGGAGGATCCTTGTGATTCTGAGGTACAAGTATGTAGGTCATGCATGTCCGTCAGTGGTTGGGCATTTCATCGTGATGAACTAGGAAACATCTTTCCTGGAAACACCAAGGTTCAATCAGCCTCTGCAACACTTGCTTTTCTGCATCTTCAGTTAGTTGCACAAATGATCTTGCACAGAATGAACATCAACTTTCTTCCCATCAACACAAACTAACCCTATAAGCACAGAATATAAACACCAAGGTCTTGATAAGCACAGAATACTAACCCTATAAACACCAAGGTCTTGATAAAGGAGGATCCTTGTGATTCTGAGGTACAAGTATGTAGGTCATGCATGCCTGTCAGTGGTTGGGCATTTCGTCGTGATGAACTAGGAAACATTTTTCCTGGAAACACCAAGGTTCAATCAGCCTCCGCAACACTTGCTTTTCTGCATCTTCAGTTAGTTGCACAATTGATCTTGCACAGAATGAACATTAACTTTCCTACCATCAACTCAAACTAATCCTATAAGCACAGAATATAAACACCAAGGTCTTGATAAGCACAAAATACTAACCCTATAAACACCAAGGTCTTGACAAAGGAGGATCCTTGTGATTCTGAGGTACAAGTATGTAGGTCATGCATGCCTGTCAGTGGTTGGGCATTTCGTCGTGATGAACCAGGAAACAGCTTTCCTGGAAACACCAAGGTTCAATCAGCCTCCGCAACACTTGCTTTTCTGCATCTTGAGTTAGTTGCACGAATGATCTTGCACGGAATGAACATCAACTTTATTCCCATCAACTCAAACTAACCCTATAAGCACAGAATATAAACACCAAGGTCTTGATAAGCACAGAATACTAACCCTATAAACACCAAGGTATTCATAAAGGAGGATCTTTGTGATTCTGAGGTACAAGTATGTAGGTCATGCATGCCTGTCAGTGGTTGGGCATTTCGTCGTGATGAACTAGGAAACAGATTTCCTGGAAACACCAAGGTTCAATTAGCCTCTGCAACACTTGCTTTTCTGCATCTTCAGTTAGTTGCACAAATGATCTTGCACAGAATGAACATCAACTTTCTTCCCATCAACTCAAACTAACCGTATAAGCACATAATATAAACACCAAGGTCATGATAAGCACAGAATACTAACCCTATAAACACCAAGGTCTTGACAAAGGAGGATCCTTGTGATTCTGAGGTACAAATATGTAGGTCATGCATGCCTGTCAGTGGTTGGGCATTTCGTCGTGATGAACTAGGAAACAGCTTTCCTGGAAACACCAAGGTTCAATCAGCCTCCGCAACACTTGCTTTTCTGCATCTTCAGTTAGTTGCACAAATGATCTTGCACAGAATGAACATCAACTTTCTTCCCATCAACTCAAACTAACCCTATAAGCACATAATATAAACACCAAGGTCCTGATAAGCACAGAATACTAACCCTATAAACACCAAGGTCTTGATAAAGGAGGATCCTTGTGATTCTGAGGTACAAGTATGTAGGTCATGCATGCCTGTCAGTGGTTGGGCATTTCGTCGTGATGAACTAGGAAACAGCTTTCCTGGAAACACCAAGGTTCAATCAGCCTCCGCAACACTTGGTTTTCTGCATCTTCAGTTAGTTGCACAAATGATCTTGCACAGAATGAACATCAACTTTCTTCCCATCAACTCAAACTAACCCTATAAGCACAGAATATAAACACCAAGGTCTTGATAAGCACTGAATACTAACCCTATAAACACCAAGGTCTTGATAAAGGAGGATCCTTGTGATTCTGAGGTACAAGTATGTAGGTCATGCATGCCTGTCAGTGGTTGGGCATTTCATCGTGATGAACTAGGAAACAACTTTCCTGGAAACACCAAGGTTCAATCAGCCTCCGCAACACTTGCTTTTCTGCATCTTCAGTTAGTTGCACAAATGATCTTGCACAGAATGAACATCAACTTTCTTCCCATCAACTCAAACTAACCCTATAAGAACTAAATATAAACACCAAGGTCTTGATAAGCACAGAATACTAACCCTATAAACACCAAGGTCTTGATAAAGGAGGATCCTTGTGATTCTGAGGTACAAGTATGTAGGTCATGCATGCATGTCAGTGGTTGGGCATTTCATCGTGATGAACTAGGAAACAGCTTTCCTGGAAACACCAAGGTTCAATCAGCCTCCGCAACACTTGCTTTTCTGCATCTTCAGTTAGTTGCTCAAATGATCTTGCACAGAATGAATATCAACTTTCTTCCCATCAACTCAAATTAACCCTATAAGCACAGAATATAAACACCAAGGTCTTGATAAGCACAGAATACTAACCTTATAAACACCAAGGTCTTGATAAAGGAGGATCCTTGTGATTCTGAGGTACAAGTATGTAGGTCATGCATGTCCGTCAGTGGTTGGGCATTTCATCGTGATGAACTAGGAAACATCTTTCCTGGAAACACCAAGGTTCAATCAACCTCCGCAACACTTGCTTTTCTGCATCTTCAGTTTGTTGCACAAATGATCTTGCACAGAATGAACATCAACTTTCTTCCCATCAACTCAAACTAACCCTATAAGCACAGAATATAAACACCAAGGTCTTGATAAGCACAGAATACTAACCCTATAAACACCAAGGTCTTGATAAAGGAGGATCCTTGTGATTCTGAGGTACAAGTATGTAGGTCATGCATGCCTATCAGTGGTTGGGCATTTCGTCGTGATGAACTAGGAAACATTTTTCCTGGAAACACCAAGGTTCAATCAGCCTCCGCAACACTTGCTTTTCTGCATCTTCAGTTAGTTGCACAATTGATCTTGCACAGAATGAACATTAACTTTCCTCCCATCAACTCAAACTAACCCCATAAGCACAGAATATAAACACCAAGGTCTTGATAAGCACAAAATACTAACCCTATAAACACCAAGGTCTTGACAAAGGAGGATCCTTGTGATTCTGAGGTACAAGTATGTAGGTCATGCATGCCTATAAGTGGTTGGGCATTTCGTCGTGATGAACTGGGAAACAGCTTTCCTGGAAACACCAAGGTTCAATCAGCCTCCGCAACGCTTGCTTTTCTGCATCTTGAGTTAGTTGCACGAATGATCTTGCACAGAATGAACATCAACTTTATTCCCATCAACTCAAACTAACCCTATAAGCACAGAATATAAACACCAAGGTCTTGATAAGCACAGAATACTAACCCTATAAACACCAAGGTATTGATAAAGGAGGATCCTTGTGATTCTGAGGTACAAGTATGCAGGTCATGCATGCCTGTTAGTGGTTGGGCATTTCGTCGTGATGAACTAGGAAACAGATTTCCTGGAAACACCAAGGTTCAATTAGCCTCCGCAACACTTGCTTTTCTGCATCTTCAGTTAGTTGCACAAATGATCTTGCACAGAATGAACATCAACTTTCTTCCCATCAACTCAAACTAACCGTATAAGCACATAATATAAACACCAAGGTCATGATAAGCACAGAATACTAACCCTATAAACACCAAGGTCTTGATAAAGGAGGATCCTTGTGATTCTGAGGTACAAGTATGTAGGTCATGCATGCCTGTCAGTGGTTGGGCATTTCGTCGTGATGAACTAGGAAACAGCTTTCCTGGAAACACCAAGGTTCAATCAGCCTCCGCAACACTTGCTTTTCTGCATCTTCAGTTTGTTGCACAAATGATCTTGCACAGAATGAACATCAACTTTCTTCCCATGAACTCAAACTAACCCTATAAGCACATAATATAAACACCAAGGTCCTGATAAGCACAGAATACTAACCCTATAAACACCAAGGTCTTGATAAAGGAGGATCCTTGTGATTCTGAGGTACAAGTATGTAGGTCATGCATGCCTGTCAGTGGTTGGGCATTTCGTCGTGATGAACTAGGAAACAGCTTTCCTGGAAACACCAAGGTTCAATCAGCCTCCGCAACACTTGGTTTTCTGCATCTTCAGTTAGTTGCACAAATGATCTTGCACAGAATGAACATCAACTTTCTTCCCATCAACTCAAACTAACCCTATAAGCACAGAATATAAACACCAAGGTCTTGATAAGCACTGAATACTAACCCTATAAACACCAAGGTCTTGATAAAGGAGGATCCTTGTGATTCTGAGGTACAAGTATGTAGGTCATGCATGCCTGTCAGTGGTTGGGCATTTCATCGTGATGAACTAGGAAACAACTTTCCTGGAAACACCAAGGTTCAATCAGCCTCCGCAACACTTGCTTTTCTGCATCTTCAGTTAGTTGCACAAATGATCTTGCACAGAATGAACATCAACTTTCTTCCCATCAACTCAAACTAACCCTATAAGAACTAAATATAAACACCAAGGTCTTGATAAGCACAGAATACTAACCCTATAAACACCAAGGTCTTGATAAAGGAGGATCCTTGTGATTCTGAGGTACAAGTATGTACGTCATGCATGCATGTCAGTGGTTGGGCATTTCATCGTGATGAACTAGGAAACAGCTTTCCTAGAAACACCAAGGTTCAATCAGCCTCCGCAACACTTGCTTTTCTGCATCTTCAGTTAGTTGCTCAAATGATCTTGCACAGAATGAATATCAACTTTCTTCCCATCAACTCAAATTAACCCTATAAGCACAGAATATAAACACCAAGGTCTTGATAAGCACAGAATACTAACCTTATAAACACCAAGGTCTTGATAAAGGAGGATCCTTGTGATTCTGAGGTACAAGTATGTAGGTCATGCATGTCCGTCAGTGGTTGGGCATTTCATCGTGATGAACTAGGAAACATCTTTCCTGGAAACAACAAGGTTCAATCAGCCTCCGCAACACTTGCTTTTCTGCATCTTCAGTTTGTTGCACAAATGATCTTGCACAGAATGAACATCAACTTTCTTCCCATCAACTCAAACTAACCCTATAAGCCCAGAATATAAACACCAAGGTCTTGATAAGCACAGAATACTAACCCTATAAACACCAAGGTCTTGATAAAGGAGGATCCTTGTGATTCTGAGGTACAAGTATGTAGGTCATGCATGCCTGTCAGTGGTTGGGCATTTCGTCGTGATGAACTAGGAAACATTTTTCCTGGAAACACCAAGGTTCAATCAGCCTCCGCAACACTTGCTTTTCTGCATCTTTAGTTAGTTGCACAATTGATCTTGCACAGAATGAACATTAACTTTCCTCCCATCAACTCAAACTAACCCTATAAGCACAGAATATAAACACCAAGGTCTTGATAAGCACAAAATATTAACCCTATAAACACCAAGGTCTTGACAAAGGAGGATCCTTGTGATTCTGAGGTACAAGTATGTAGGTCATGCATGCCTGTCAGTGGTTGGGCATTTCGTCGTGATGAACTAGGAAACAGCTTTCCTGGAAACACCAAGGTTCAATCAGCCTCCGCAACACTTGCTTTTCTGCATCTTGAGTTAGTTGCACGAATGATCTTGCACGGAATGAACATCAACTTTATTCCCATCAACTCAAACTAACCCTATAAGCACAGAATATAAACACCAAGGTCTTGATAAGCACAGAATACTAACCCTATAAACACCAAGGTATTGATAAAGGAGGATCCTTGTCATTCTGAGGTACAAGTATGTAGTTCATGCATGCCTGTCAGTGGTTGGGCATTTCGTCGTGATGAACTAGGAAACAGATTTCCTGGAAACACCAAGGTTCAATTAGCCTCCGCAACACTTGCTTTTCTGCATCTTCAGTTAGTTGCACAAATGATCTTGCACGGAATGAACATCAACTTTCTTCCCATCAACTCAAACTAACCCTCTAAGCACATAATATAAACACCAAGTTCATGATAAGCACAGAATACTAACCCTATAAACACCAAGGTCTTGATAAAGGAGGATCCTTGTGATTCTGAGGTACAAGTATGTAGGTCATGCATGCCTGTCAGTGGTTGGGCATTTCGTCGTGATGAACTAGGAAACAGCTTTCCTGGAAACACCAAGGTTCAATCAGCCTCCGCAACACTTGCTTTTCTGCATCTTCAGTTTGTTGCACAAATGATCTTGCACAGAATGAACATCAACTTTCTTCCCATCAACTCAAACTAACCCTATAAGCACAGAATATAAACACCAAGGTCTTGATAAGCACTGAATACTAACCCTATAAACACCAAGGTCTTGATAAAGGAGGATCCTTGTGATTCTGAGGTACAAGTATGTAGGTCATGCATGCATGTCAGTGGTTGGGCATTTCATCGTGATGAATTAGAAAACAGCTTTCCTGGAAACACCAAGGTTCAATCAGCCTCCGCAACACTTGCTTTTCTGCATCTTCAGTTAGTTGCACAAATGATCTTGCACAGAATGAATATCAACTTTCTTCCCATCAACTCAAATTAACCCTATAAGCACAGAATATAAACACCAAGGTCTTGATAAGCACAGAATACTAACCTTATAAACACCAAGGTCTTGATAAAGGAGGATCCTTGTGATTCTGAGGTACAAGTATGTAGGTCATGCATGTCCGTCAGTGGTTGGGTATTTCATAGTGATGAACTAGGAAACATCTTTCCTGGAAACACCAAGGTTCAATCAGCCTCCGCAACACTTGCTTTTCTGCATCTTCACTTAGTTGCACAAATGATCTTGCACAGAATGAATATCAACTTTCTTCCCATCAACTCAAACTAACCCTATAAGCACAGAATATAAACACCAAGGTCTTGATAAGCACAGAATACTAACCCTATAAACACCAAGGTCTTGATAAAGGAGGATCCTTGTGATTCTGAGGTACAAGTATGTAGGTCATGCATGCCTGTCAGTGGTTGGGCATTTCGTCGTGATGAACTAGGAAACATTTTTCCTGGAAACACCAAGGTTCAATCAGCCTCCGCAACACTTGCTTTTCTGCATCTTCAGTTAGTTGCACAATTGATCTTGCACAGAATGAACATTAACTTTCCTGCCATCAACTCAAACTAACCCTATAGGCACAGAATATAAACACCAAGGTCTTGATAAGCACAAAATACTAACCCTATAAACACCAAGGTCTTGACAAAGGAGGATCCTTGTGATTCTGAGGTACAAGTATGTAGGTCATGCATGCCTCTCAGTGGTTGGGCATTTCGTCGTGATGAACTAGGAAACAGCTTTCCTGGAAACACCAAGGTTCAATCAGCCTCCGCAATTCTTGCTTTTCTGCATCTTCGGTTAGTTGCACAAATGATCTTGCACAGAATGAACATCAACTTTCTTCCCATCAACTCAAACTAACCCTATAAGAACTAAATATAAACACCAAGGTCTTGATAAGCACAGAATACTAACCCTATAAACACCAAGGTCTTGATAAAGAAGGATCCTTGTGATTCTGAGGTACAAGTATGTAGGTCATGCATGCATGTCAGTGGTTGGGCATTTCCTCGTGATGAACTAGGAAACAGCTTTCCTGGAAACACACAAGTTCAATCAGCCTCCGCAACACTTGCTTTTCTGCATCTTGAGTTAGTTGCACAATTGATCTTGCACAGAATGAATATCAACTTTCTTCCCATCAACTCAAATTAACCCTATAAGCACAGAATATAAACACCAAGGTCTTGATAAGCACAGAATACTAACCCTATAAAAACCAAGGTCTTGATAAAGGAGGATCCTTGTGATTCTGAGGAACAAGTATGTAGGTCATGCATGCCTGTCAGTGGTTGGGCATTTCGTCGTGATGAACTAGGAAACAGATTTCCTGGGAACACCAAGGTTCAATTAGCCTCCGCAACACTTGCTTTTCTGCATCTTCAGTTAGTTGCACAAATGATCTTGCACAGAATGAACATCAACTTTCTTCCCATCAACTCAAACTAACCCTATAAGCACATAATATAAACACCAAGGTCATGATAAGCACAGAATACTAACCCTATAAACACCAAGGTCTTGATAAAGGAGGATCCTTGTGATTCTGAGGTACAAGTATGTAGGTCATGCATGCCTGTCAGTGGTTGGGCATTTCGTCGTGATGAACTAGGAAACAACTTTCCTGGAAACACCAAGGTTCAATCAGCCTCCGCAACACTTGCTTTTCTGCATCTTCAGTTAGTTGCACAATTGATCTTGCACAGAATGAACATTAACTTTCCTCCCATCAACTCAAACTAACCCTATAAGCACAGAATATAAACACCAAGGTCTTGATAAGCACAAAATACTAACCCTATAAACACCAAGGTCTTGACAAAGGAGGATCCTCGTGATTCTGAGGAACAAGTATGTAGGTCATGCATGCCTCTCAGTGGTTGGGCATTTCGTCGTCATGAACTAGGAAACAGCTTTCCTGGAAACACCAAGGTTCAATCAGCCTCCGCAACACTTGCTTTTCTGCATCTTGAGTTAGTTGCACGAATGATCTTGCACGGAATGAACATCAACTTTATTCCCATCAACTCAAACTAACCCTATAAGCACAGAATATAAACACCAAGGTCTTGATAAGCACAGAATACAAACCCTATAAACACCAAGGTATTGATAAAGGAGGATCCTTGTGATTCTGAGGTACAAGTATGTAAGTCATGCATGCCTGTCAGTGGTTGGGCATTTCGTCGTGATGAACTAGGAAACAGATTTCCTGGGAACACCAAGGTTCAATTAGCCTCCGCAACACTTGCTTTTCTGCATCTTCAGTTAGTTGCACAAATGATCTTGCACAGAATGAACATCAACTTTCTTCCCATCAACTCAAACTAACCCTATAAGCACATAATATAAACACCAAGGTCATGATAAGCACAGAATACTAACCCTATAAACACCAAGGTCTTGATAAAGGAGGATCCTTGTGATTCTGAGGTACAAGTATGTAGGTCATGCATGCCTGTCAGTGGTTGGGCATTTCGTCGTGATGAACTAGGAAACAACTTTCCTGGAAACACCAAGGTTCAATCAGCCTCCGCAACACTTGCTTTTCTGCATCTTCAGTTAGTTGCACAATTGATCTTGCACAGAATGAACATTAACTTTCCTCCCATCAACTCAAACTAACCCTATAAGCACAGAATATAAACACCAAGGTCTTGATAAGCACAAAATACTAACCCTATAAACACCAAGGTCTTGACAAAGGAGGATCCTCGTGATTCTGAGGAACAAGTATGTAGGTCATGCATGCCTCTCAGTGGTTGGGCATTTCGTCGTCATGAACTAGGAAACAGCTTTCCTGGAAACACCAAGGTTCAATCAGCCTCCGCAACACTTGCTTTTCTGCATCTTGAGTTAGTTGCACGAATGATCTTGCACGGAATGAACATCAACTTTATTCCCATCAACTCAAACTAACCCTATAAGCACAGAATATAAACACCAAGGTCTTGATAAGCACAGAATACAAACCCTATAAACACCAAGGTATTGATAAAGGAGGATCCTTGTGATTCTGAGGAACAAGTATGTAAGTCATGCATGCCTGTCAGTGGTTGGGCATTTCGTCGTGATGAACTAGGAAACAGATTTCCTGGAAACACCAAGGTTCAATTAGCCTCCGCAACACTTGCTTTTCTGCATCTTCAGTTAGTTGCACAAATGATCTTGGACAGAATGAACATCAACTTTCTTCCCATCAACTCAAACTAACCCTATAAGCACATAATATAAACACCAAGGTCATGATAAGCACAGAATACTAACCCTATAAACACCAAGGTCTTGATAAAGGAGGATCCTTGTGATTCTGAGGTACAAGTATGTAGGTCATGCATGCCTGTCAGTGGTTGGGCATTTCGTCGTGATGAACTAGGAAACAACTTTCCTGGAAACACCAAGGTTCAATCAGCCTCCGCAACACTTGCTTTTCTGCATCTTCAGTTAGTTGCACAAATGATCTTGCACAGAATGAACATCAACTTTCTTCCCATCAACTCAAACTAACCCTATAAGCACAGAATATAAACACCAAGGTCTTGATAAGCACTGAATACTAACCCTATAAACACCAAGGTCTTGATAAAGGAGGATCCTTGTGATTCTGAGGTACAAGTATGTTGGTCATGCATGCCTGTCAGTGGTTGGGCATTTCATCGTGATGAACTAGGAAACAACTTTCCTGGAAACACCAAGGTTCAATCAGCCTCCGCAACACTTGCTTTTCTTCATCTTCAGTTAGTTGCACAAATGATCTTGCACAGAATGAACATCAACTTTCTTCCCATCAACTCAAACTAACCCTATAAGAACTAAATATAAACACCAAGGTCTTGATAAGCATAGAATACTAACCCTATAAAGACCAAGGTCTTGATAAAGAAGGATCCTTGTGATTCTGAGGTACAAGTATGTAGGTCATGCATGTCTGTCAGTGGTTGGGCATTACATCGTGATGAACTAGGAAACAGCTTTCCTGGAAACACCAAGGTTCAATCAGCCTCCGCAATACTTGCTTTTCTGCATCTTCGGTTATTGCACAAATGATCTTGCACAGAATGAACATCAACTTTCTTCCCATCAACTCAAACTAACCCTATAAGCACAGAATATAAACACCAATGTCTTGATAAGCACAAAATACTAACCCTATAAACACCAAGGTCTTGATAAAGGAGGATCCTTGTGATTCTGAGGTACAAGTATGTAGGTCATGCATGCATGTCAGTGGTTGGGCATTTCATCGTGATGAACTAGGAAACAGCTTTCCTGGAAACACCAAGGTTCAATCAGCCTCCGCAACACTTGCTTTTCTGCATCTTCAGTTAGTTGCACAAATGATCTTGCACAGAATGAACATCAACTTTCTTCCCATCAACTCAAACTAACCCTATAAGAACTAAATATAAACACCAAGGTCTTGATAAGCACAGAATACTAACCCTATAAACACCAAGGTCTTGATAAAGAAGGATCCTTGTGATTCTGAGGTACAAGTATGTAGGTCATGCATGCATGTCAGTGGTTGGGCATTTCCTCGTGATGAACTAGGAAACAGCTTTCCTGGAAACACCAAGGTTCAATCAGCCTCCGCAATACTTGCTTTTCTGCATCTTCGGTTAGTTGCACAAATGATCTTGA
This sequence comes from Triticum timopheevii, assembly GCA_963921465.1. Lineage (NCBI taxonomy): Eukaryota > Viridiplantae > Streptophyta > Magnoliopsida > Poales > Poaceae > Triticum > Triticum timopheevii. The sequence continues at coordinate 20,314,496 of OY997270.1, read as the reverse complement.
ACAGAATGAACATCAACTTTCTTCCCATCAACTCAAACTAACCCTATAAGCACAGAATATAAACACCAAGGTCTTGAAAAGCACTGAATACTAACCCTATAAACACCAAGGTCTAGATAAAGGAGGATCCTTGTGATTCTGAGGTACAAGTATGTAGGTCATGCATGTCTGTCAGTGGTTGGGCATTTCGTCGTGATGAACTAGGAAACAGCTTTCCTGGAAACACCAAGGTTCAATCAACCTCCGCAACACTTGCTTTTCTGCATCTTCAGTTAGTTGCACAAATGATCTTGCACAGAATGAACATCAACTTTCTTCTCATCAACTCAAACTAACCCTATAAGCACTAAATATAAACACCAAGGTCTTGATAAGCACAGAATACTAACCCTATAAACACCAAGGTCTTGATAAAGGAGGATCCTTGTGATTCTGAGGTACAAGTATGTAGGTCATGCATGCATGTCAGTGGTTGGGCATTTCGTCGTGATGAACTAGGAAACAGCTTTCCTGGAAACGCCAAGGTTCAATCAGCCTCCGCAACACTTGCTTTTCTGCATCTTCAGTTTGTTGCACAAATGATCTTGCACAGAATGAAGATCAACTTTCTTCCCATCAACTCAAATTAACCCTATAAGCACAGAATATAAACACCAAGGTCTTGATAAGCACAGAATACTAACCCTATAAACACCAAGGTCTTGATAAAGGAGGATCCTTGTGATTCTGAGGTACAAGTATGTAGGTCATGCATGTCTGTCAGTGGTTGGGCATTTCATCGTGATGAACTAGGAAACATCTTTCCTGGAAACACCAAGGTTCAATCAGCCTCCGCAACACTTGCTTTTCTGCATCTTCAGTTAGTTGCACAAATGATCTTGCACAGAATGAACATCAACTTTCTTTCCATCAACTCAAACTAACCCTATAAGCACAGAATATAAACACCAAGGTCTTGATAAGCACAGAATACTAACCCTATAAACACCAAGGTCTTGATAAAGGAGGATCCTTGTGATTCTGAGGTACAAGTATGTAGGTCATGCATGCCTGTCAGTGGTTGGGCATTTCATCGTGATGAACTAGGAAACAACTTTCCTGGAAACACCAAGGTTCAATCAGCCTCCGCAACACTTGCTTTTCTGCATCTTCAGTTTGTTGCACAAATGATCTTGCACAGAATGAACATCAACTTTCTTCCCATCAACTCAAACTAACCCTATAAGCACAGAATATAAAGACCAAGGTCTTGATAAGCACAGAATACTAACCCTATAAACACCAAGGTCTAGATAAAGGAGGATCCTTGTGATTCTGAGGTACAAGTATGTAGGTCATGCATGTCTGTCAGTGGTTGGGCATTACATCGTGATGAACTAGGAAACAGCTTTCCTGGAAACACCAAGGTTCAATCAGCCTCCGCAATACTTGCTTTTCTGCATCTTCGGTTATTGCACAAATGATCTTGCACAGAATGAACATCAACTTTCTTCCCATCAACTCAAACTAACCCTATAAGCACAGAATATAAACACCAATGTCTTGATAAGTACAAAATACTAACCCTATAAACACCAAGGTCTTGATAAAGGAGTATCCTTGTGATTCTGAGGTACAAGTATGTAGGTCATGCATGCATGTCAGTGGTTGGGCATTTCATCGTGATGAACTAGGAAACAGCTTTCCTGGAAACACCAAGGTTCAATCAGCCTCCGCAACACTTGCTTTTCTGCATCTTCAGTTAGTTGCACAAATGATCTTGCACAGAATGAACATCAACTTTCTTCCCATCAACTCAAACTAACCCTGTAAGTACAGAATATAAACACCAAGGTCTTGATAAGCACATAATACTAACCCTATAAACACCAAGGTCTTGATAAAGGAGGATCCTTGTGATTCTGAGGTACAAGTATGTAGGTCATGCATGTCTGTCAGTGGTTGGGCATTTCGTCGTGATGAACTAGGAAACAACTTTCCTGGAAACACCAAGGTTCAATCAGCCTCCGCAATACTTGCTTTTCTGCATCTTCGGTTAGTTGCACAAATGATCTTGCACAGAATGAACATCAACTTTCTTCCCATCAACTCAAAATAACCCTATAAGCACAGAATATAAACACCAAGGTCTTGATAAGCACAGAATACTAACCCTATAAACACCAAGGTCTTGATAAAGGAGGATCCTTGTGATTCTGAGGTACAAGTATGTAGGTCATGCATGTCTGTCAGTGGTTGGGCATTTCGTCGTGATGAACTAGGAAACAACTTTCCTGGAAACACCAAGGTTCAATCAGCCTCCCCAATACTTGCTTTTCTGCATCTTCGGTTAGTTGCACAAATGATCTTGCACAGAATGAACATCAACTTTCTTCCCATCAACTCAAACTAACCCTATAAGCACAGAATATAAACACCAAGGTCTTGATAAGCACAGAATACAAACCCTATAAACACCAAGGTCTTGATAAAGGAGGATCCTTGTGATTCTGAGGTACAAGTATGTAGGTCATGCATGTCTGTCAGTGGTTGGGCATTTCATCGTGATGAACTAGGAAACAACTTTCCTGGAAACACCAAGGTTCAATCAGCCTCCGCAACACTTGCTTTTCTGCATCTTCAGTTAGTTGCACAAATGATCTTGCACAGAATAAACATCAACTTTCTTCCCATCAACTCAAACTAACCCTATAAGCACTAAATATAAACACCAAGGTCTTGGTAAGCACAAAATACTAACCCTATAGACACCAAGGTCTTGATAAAGGAGGATCCTTGTGATTCTGAGGTACAAGTATGTAGGTCATGCATGCATGTCAGTGGTTGGGCATTTCATCTTGATGAACTAGGAAACAGCTTTCCTGGAAACACCAAGGTTCAATCAGCCTCCGCAACACTTGCTTTTCTGCATCTTCAGTTAGTTGCACAAATGATCTTGCACAGAATGAATATCAACTTTCTTCCCATCAACTCAAACTAACCCTATAAGCACAGAAAATAAACACCAAGGTCTTGATAAGCACAGAATACTAACCCTATAAACACCAAGGTCTTGATAAAGGAGGATCCTTGTGATTCTGAGGTACAAGTATGTAGGTCATGCATGCCTGTCAGTGGTTGGGCATTTCGTCGTGATGAACTAGGAAACAGCTTTCCTGGAAACACCAAGGTTCAATCAGCCTCCGCAACACTTGCTTTTCTGCATCTTCAGTTAGTTGCACAAATGATCTTGCACAGAATGAACATCAACTTTCTTCCCATCAACTCAAACTAACCCTATAAGCACAGAATATAAACACCAATGTCTTGATAAGCACAGAATACTAACCCTATAAACACCAAGGTCTTGATAAAAGGAGGATCCTTTTGATTCTGAGGGACAAGTATGTAGGTCATGCATGTCTGTCAGTGGTTGGGCATTTCATCGTGATGAACTAGGAAACAACTTTCCTGGAAACACCAAGGTTCAACCAGCCTCCGCAACACTTGCTTTTCTGCATCTTCAGTTAGTTGCACAAATGATCTTGCACAGAATGAACATCAACTTTCTTCCCATCAACTCAAACTAACCCTATAAGCACAGAATATAAACACCAATGTCTTGATAAGCACAGAATACTAACCCTATAAACACCAAGGTCTTGATAAAGGAGGATCCTTGTGATTCTGAGGGACAAGTATGTAGGTCATGCATGTCTGTCAGTGGTTGGGCATTTCATCGTGATGAACTAGGAAACAACTTTCCTGGAAACACCAAGGTTCAATCAGCCTCCATAACACTTGCTTTTCTGCATCTTCAGTTTGTTGCAAAAATGATCTTGCACAGAATGAACATCAACTTTCTTCCCATCAACTCAAACTAACCCTATAAGCACAGAATATAAACACCAAGGTCTTGGTAAGCACAGAATACTAACCCTAGAAACACCAAGGTCTTGATAAAGGAGGATCCTTGTGATTCTGAGGTACAAGTATGTAGGTCATGCATGCATGTCAGTGGTTGGGCATTTCATCGTGATGAACTAGGAAACAGCTTTCCTGGAAACACCAAGGTTCAATCAGCCTCCGCAATACTTGCTTTTCTACATCTTCAGTTAGTTGCACAAATGATCTTGCACAGAATGAACATCAACTTTCTTCCCATCAACTCAAAATAACCCTATAAGCACAGAATACAAACACCAATGTCTTGATAAGCACAGAATACTAACCCTATAAACACCAAGGTCTTGATAAAGGAGGATCCTTGTGATTCTGAGGTACAAGTATGTAGGTCATGCATGTCTGTCAGTGGATGGGAATTTCGTCGTGATGAACTAGGAAACAACTTTCCTGGAAACACCAAGGTTCAGTCAGCCTCCGCAATACTTGCTTTTCTGCATCTTTGGTTAGTTGCACAAATGATCTTGAACAGAATGAACATCAACTTTCTTCCCATAAACTCAAACTAACCCTATAAGCACAGAATATAAACACCAAGGTCTTGAAAAGCACTGAATACTAACCCTATAAACACCAAGGTCTTGATAAAGGAGGATCCTTGTGATTCTGAGGTACAAGTATGTAGGTCATGCATGTCTGTCAGTGGTTGGGCATTTCGTCGTGATGAACTAGGAAACAGCTTTCCTGGAAACACCAAGGTTCAATCAGCCTCCGCAACACTTGCTTTTCTGCATCTTCAGTTAGTTGCACAAATGATCTTGCACAGAATGAACATCAACTTTCTTCTCATCAACTCAAACTAACCCTATAAGCACTAAATATAAACACCAAGGTCTTGATAAGCACAGAATACTAACCCTATAAACACCAAGGTCTTGATAAAGGAGGATCCTTGTGATTCTGAGGTACAAGTATGTAGGTCATGCATGCATGTCAGTGGTTGGGCATTTCGTCGTGATGAACTAGGAAACAGCTTTCCTGGAAACGCCAAGGTTCAATCAGCCTCCGCAACACTTGCTTTTCTGCATCTTCAGTTTGTTGCACAAATGATCTTGCACAGAATGAAGATCAACTTTCTTCCCATCAACTCAAATTAACCCTATAAGCACAGAATATAAACACCAAGGTCTTGATAAGCACAGAATACTAACCCTATAAACACCAAGGTCTTGATAAAGGAGGATCCTTGTGATTCTGAGGTACAAGTATGTAGGTCATGCATGTCTGTCAGTGGTTGGGCATTTCATCGTGATGAACTAGGAAACATCTTTCCTGGAAACACCAAGGTTCAATCAGCCTCCGCAACACTTGCTTTTTTGCATCTTCAGTTAGTTGCACAAATGATCTTGCACAGAATGAACATCAACTTTCTTCCCATCAACTCAAACTAAGCCTATAAGCACAGAATATAAACACCAAGGTCTTGATAAGCACAGAATACTAACCCTATAAACACCAAGGTCTTGATAAAGGAGGATCCTTGTGATTCTGAGGTACAAGTATGTAGGTCATGCATGCCTTTCAGTGGTTGGGCATTTCATCGTGATGAACTAGGAAACAACTTTCCTGGAAACACCAAGGTTCAATCAGCCTCCGCAACACTTGCTTTTCTGCATCTTCAGTTAGTTGCACAAATGATCTTGCACAGAATGAACATCAACTTTCTTCCCATCAACTCAAACTAACCCTATAAGCACAGAATATAAACACCAAGGTCTTGATAAGCACAGAATACTAACCCTATAAACACCAAGGTCTTGATAAAGGAGGATCCTTGTGATTCTGAGGTACAAGTATGTAGGTCATGCATGTCTGTCAGTGGTTGGGCATTACATCGTGATGAACTAGGAAACAGCTTTCCTGGAAACACCAAGGTTCAATCAGCCTCCGCAACACTTGCTTTTCTGCATCTTCGGTTATTGCACAAATGATCTTGCACAGAATGAACATCAACTTTCTTCCCATCAACTCAAACTAACCCTATAAGCACAGAATATAAACACCAATGTCTTGATAAGCACAAAATACTAACCCTATAAACACCAAGGTCTTGATAAAGGAGGATCCTTGTGATTCTGAGGTACAAGTATGTAGGTCATGCATGCATGTCAGTGGTTGGGCATTTCATCGTGATGAACTAGGAAACAGCTTTCCTGGAAACACCAAGGTTCAATCAGCCTCCGCAACACTTGCTTTTCTGCATCTTCAGTTAGTTGCACAAATGATCTTGCACAGAATGAACATCAACTTTCTTCCCATCAACTCAAACTAACCCTATAAGCACAGAATATAAACACCAAGGTCTTGATAAGCACAGAATACTAACCCTATAAACACCAAGGTCTTGATAAAGGAGGATCCTTGTGATTCTGAGGTACAAGTATGTAGGTCATGCATGTCTGTCAGTGGTTGGGCATTTCGTCGTGATGAACTAGGAAACAACTTTCCTGGAAACACCAAGGTTCAATCAGCCTCCGCAATACTTGCTTTTCTGCATCTTCGGTTAGTTGCACAAATGATCTTGCACAGAATGAACATCAACTTTCTTCCCATCAACTCAAAATAACCCTATAAGCACAGAATATAAACACCAAGGTCTTGATAAGCACAGAATACTAACCCTATAAACACCAAGGTCTTGATAAAGGAGGATCCTTGTGATTCTGAGGTACAAGTATGTAGGTCATGCATGTCTGTCAGTGGTTGGGCATTTCGTCGTGATGAACTAGGAAACAACTTTCCTGGAAACACCAAGGTTCAATCAGCCTCCGCAATACTTGCTTTTCTGCATCTTCGGTTAGTTGCACAAATGATCTTGCACAGAATGAACATCAACTTTCTTCCCATCAACTCAAACTAACCCTATAAGCACAGAATATAAACACCAAGGTCTTGATAAGCACAGAATTCTAACCCTATAAACACCATGGTCTTGATAAAGGAGGATCCTTGTGATTCTGAGGTACAAGTATGTAGGTCATGCATGTCTGTCAGTGGTTGGGCATTTCATCGTGATGAACTAGGAAACAACTTTCCTGGAAACACCAAGGTTCAATCAGCCTCCGCAACACTTGCTTTTCTGCATCTTCAGTTAGTTGCACAAATGATCTTGCACAGAATGAACATCAACTTTCTTCCCATGAACTCAAACTAACCCTATAAGCACAGAATATAAACACTAAGGTCTTGGTAAGCACAGAATACTAACCCTATAAACACCAAGGTCTTGATAAAGGAGGATCCTTGTGATTCTGAGGTACAAGTATGTAGGTCATGCATGCATGTCAGTGGTTGGGCATTTCGTCGTGATGAACTAGGAAACAGCATTCCTGGAAACACCAAGGTTCAATCAGCCTCCGCAATACTTGCTTTTCTGCATCTTCAGTTAGTTGCACAAATGATCTTGCACAGAATGAACATCAACTTTCTTCCCATCAACTCAAAATAACCCTATAAGCACAGAATACAAACACCAATGTCTTGATAAGCACAGAATACTAACCCTATAAACACCAAGGTCTTGATAAAGGAGGATCCTTGTGATTCTGAGGTACAAGTATGTAGGTCATGCATGTCTGTCAGTGGATGGGAATTTCATCGTGATGAACTAGGAAACAACTTTCCTGGAAACACCAAGGTTCAATCAGCCTCCGCAATACTTGCTTTTCTGCATCTTTGGTTAGTTGCACAAATGATCTTGAACAGAATGAACATCAACTTTCTTCCCATCAACTCAAACTAACCCTATAAGCACAGAATATAAACACCAAGGTCTTGAAAAGCACTGAATACTAACCCTATAAACACCAAGGTCTTGATAAAGGAGGATCCTTGTGATTCTGAGGTACAAGTATGTAGGTCATGCATGTCTGTCAGTGGTTGGGCATTTCGTCGTGATGAACTAGGAAAGAGCTTTCCTGGAAACACCAAGGTTCAATCAGCCTCCGCAACACTTGCTTTTCTGCATCTTCAGTTAGTTGCACAAATGATCTTGCACAGAATGAACATCAACTTTCTTCTCATCAACTCAAACTAACCCTATAAGCACTAAATATAAACACCAAGGTCTTGATAAGCACAGAATACTAACCCTATAAACACCAAGGTCTTGATAAAGGAGGATCCTTGTGATTCTGAGGTACAAGTATGTAGGTCATGCATGCATGTCAGTGGTTGGGCATTTCGTCGTGATGAACTAGGAAACAGCTTTCCTGGAAACGCCAAGGTTCAATCAGCCTCCGCAACACTTGCTTTTCTGCATCTTCAGTTTGTTGCACAAATGATCTTGCACAGAATGAAGATCAACTTTCTTCCCATCAACTCAAATTAACCCTATAAGCACAGAATATAAACACCAAGGTCTTGATAAGCACAGAATACTAACCCTATAAACACCAAGGTCTTGATAAAGGAGGATCCTTGTGATTCTGAGGTATAAGTATGTAGGTCATGCATGTCTGTCAGTGGTTGGGCATTTCATCGTGATGAACTAGGAAACATCTTTCCTGGAAACACCAAGGTTCAATCAGCCTCTGCAACACTTGCTTTTCTGCATCTTCAGTTAGTTGCACAAATGATCTTGCACAGAATGAACATCAACTTTCTTCCCATCAACTCAAACTAACCCTATAAGCACAGAATATAAACACCAAGGTCTTGATAAGCACAGAATACTAACCCTATAAACACCAAGGTCTTGATAAAGGAGGATCCTTGTGATTCTGAGGTACAAGTATGTAGGTCATGCATGCCTTTCAGTGGTTGGGCATTTCATCGTGATGAACTAGGAAACAACTTTCCTGGAAACACTAAGGTTCAATCAGCCTCCGCAACACTTGCTTTTCTGCATCTTCAGTTAGTTACACAAATGATCTTGCACAGAATGAACATCAACTTTCTTCCCATCAACTCAAACTAACCCTATAAGCACAGAATATAAACACCAAGGTCTTGATAAGCACAGAATACTAACCCTATAAACACCAAGGTCTTGATAAAGGAGGATCCTTGTGATTCTGAGGTACAAGTATGTAGGTCATGCATGTCTATCAGTGGTTGGGCATTACATCGTGATGAACTAGGAAACAGCTTTCCTGGAAACACCAAGGTTCAATCAGCCTCCGCAACACTTGCTTTTCTGCATCTTCGGTTATTGCACAAATGATCTTGCACAGAATGAACATCAACTTTCTTCCCATCAACTCAAACTAACCCTATAAGCACAGAATATAAACACCAAGGTCTTGATAAGCACAGAATACTAACCCTATAAACACCAAGGTCTTGATAAAGGAGGATCCTTGTGATTCTGAGGTACAAGTATGTAGGTCATGCATGTCTGTCAGTGGTTGGGCATTTCGTCGTGATGAACTAGGAAACAACTTTCCTGGAAACACCAAGGTTCAATCAGCCTCCGCAATACTTGCTTTTCTGCATCTTCGGTTAGTTGCACAAATGATCTTGCACAGAATGAACATCAACTTTCTTCCCATCAACTCAAACTAACCCTATAAGCACAGAATATAAACACCAAGGTCTTGATAAGCACAGAATACTAACCCTATAAACACCAAGGTCTTGATAAAGGAGGATCCTTGTGATTCTGAGGTACAAGTATGTAGGTCATGCATGTCTGTCAGTGGTTGGGCATTTCATCGTGATGAACTAGGAAACAACTTTCCTGGAAACACCAAGGTTCAATCAGCCTCCGCAACACTTGCTTTTCTGCATCTTCGGTTAGTTGCACAAATGATCTTGCACAGAATGAACATCAACTTTCTTCCCATCAACTCAAACTAACCCTATAAGCACAGAATATAAACACCAAGGTCTTGATAAGCACGGAATACTAACCCTATAAACACCAAGGTCTTGATAAAGGAGGATCCTTGTGATTCTGAGGTACAAGTATGTAGGTCATGCATGTCTGTCAGTGGTTGGGCATTTCGTCGTGATGAACTAGGAAACAACTTTCCTGGAAACACCAAGGTTCAATCAGCCTCCGCAACACTTGCTTTTCTGCATCTTCAGTTAGTTGCACAAATGATCTTGCACAGAATGAACATCAACTTTCTTCCCATCAACTCAAACTAACCCTATAAGCACTAAATATAAACACCAAGGTCTTGGTAAGCACAGAATACTAACCCTATAAACACTAAGGTCTTGATAAAGGAGGATCCTTGTGATTCTGAGGTACAAGTATGTAGGTCATGCATGCATGTCAGTGGTTGGGCATTTCGTCGTGATGAACTAGGAAACAGCTTTCCGGGAAACACCAAGGTTCAATCAGCCTCCGCAACACTTGCTTTTCTGCATCTTCAGTTAGTTGCACCAATGATCTTGCACAGAATGAATATCAACTTTCTTCCCATCAACTCAAATTAACCCTATAAGCACAGAATATAAACACCAAGGTCTTGATAAGCACAGAATACTAACCCTATAAACACCAAGCTCTTGATAAAGGAGGATCCTTGTGATTCTGAGGTACAAGTATGTAGGTCATGCATGTCTGTCAGTGGTTGGGCATTTCATCGTGATGAACTAGGAAACATCTTTCCTGGAAACACCAAGGTTCAATCAGCCTCCGCAACACTTGCTTTTCTACATCTTCAGTTAGTTGCACAAATGATCTTGCACAAAATGAACATCAACTTTCTTCCCATCAACTCAAACTAACCCTATAAGCACAGAATATAAACACCAAGGTCTTGATAAGCACAGAATACTAACCCTATAAACACCAAGGTCTTGATAAAGGAGGATCCTTGTGATTCTGAGGTACAAGTATGTAGGTCATGCATGTCTGTCAGTGGTTGGGCATTTCATCGTGATGAACTAGGAAACATCTTTCCTGGAAACACCAGGGTTCAATCAGCCTCCGCAACACTTGCTTTTCTGCATCTTCAGTTAGTTGCACAAACGATCTTGCACAGAATGAACATCAACTTTCTTCCCATCAACTCAAACTAACCCTATAAGCACAGAATATAAACACCAAGGTCTTGATAAGCACAGAATACTAACCCTATAAACACCAAGGTCTTGATAAAGGAGGATCCTTGTGATTCTGAGGTACAAGTATGTAGGTCATGCATGCCTTTCAGTGGTTGGGCATTTCATCGTGATGAACTAGGAAACAACTTTCCTGGAAACACCAAGGTTCAATCAGCCTCCGCAACACTTGCTTTTCTGCATCTTCAGTTAGTTGCACAAATGATCTTGCACAGAATGAACATCAACTTTCTTCCCATCAACTCAAACTAACCCTATAAGCACAGAATATAAACACCAAGGTCTTGATAAGCACAGAATACTAACCCTATAAACACCAAGGTCTTGATAAAGGAGGATCCTTGTGATTCTGAGGTACAAGTATGTAGGTCATGCATGTCTATCAGTGGTTGGGCATTACATCGTGATGAACTAGGAAACAGCTTTCCTGGAAACACCAAGGTTCAATCAGCCTCCGCAACACTTGCTTTTCTGCATCTTCGGTTATTGCACAAATGATCTTGCACAGAATGAACATCAACTTTCTTCCCATCAACTCAAACTAACCCTATAAGCACAGAATATAAACACCAATGTCTTGATAAGCACAAAATACTAACCCTATAAACACCAAGGTCTTGATAAAGGAGGATCCTTGTGATTCTGAGGTACAAGTATGTAGGTCATGCATGCATGTCAGTGGTTGGGCATTTCATCGTGATGAACTAGGAAACAGCTTTCCTGGAAACACCAAGGTTCAATCAGCCTCCGCAACACTTGCTTTTCTGCATCTTTAGTTAGTTGCACAAATGATCTTGCACAGAATGAACATCAACTTTCTTCCCATCAACTCAAACTAACCCTATAAGCACAGAATATAAACACCAAGGTCTTGATAAGCACAGAATACTAACCCTATAAACACCAAGGTCTTGATAAAGGAGGATCCTTGTGATTCTGAGGTACAAGTATGTAGGTCATGCATGTCTGTCAGTGGTTGGGCATTTCGTCGTGATGAACTAGGAAACAACTTTCCTGGAAACACCAAGGTTCAATCAGCCTCCGCAATACTTGCTTTTCTGCATCTTCAGTTAGTTGCACAAATGATCTTGCACAGAATGAACATCAACTTTCTTCCCATCAACTCAAAATAACCCTATAAGCACAGAATATAAACACCAAGGTCTTGATAAGCACAGAATACTAACCCTATAAACACCAAGGTCTTGATAAAGGAGGATCCTTGTGATTCTGAGGTACAAGTATGTAGGTCATGCATGTCTGTCAGTGGTTGGGCATTTCGTCGTGATGAACTAGGAAACAACTTTCCTGGAAACACCAAGGTTCAATCAGCCTCCGCAATACTTGCTTTTCTGCATCTTCGGTTAGTTGCACAAATGATCTTGCACAGAATGAACATCAACTTTCTTCCCATCAACTCAAACTAACCCTATAAGCACAGAATATAAACACCAAGGTCTTGATAAGCACAGAATACTAACCCTATAAACACCAAGGTCTTGATAAAGGAGGATCCTTGTGATTCTGAGGTACAAGTATGTAGGTCATGCATGTCTGTCAGTGGTTGGGCATTTCATCGTGATGAACTAGGAAACAACTTTCCTGGAAACACCAAGGTTCAATCAGCCTCCGCAACACTTGCTTTTCTGCATCTTCAGTTAGTTGCACAAATGATCTTGCACAGAATGAACATCAACTTTCTTCCCATCAACTCAAACTAACCCTATAAGCACTAAATATAAACACCAAGGTCTTGGTAAGCACAGAATACTAACCCTATAAACACCAAGGTCTTGATAAAGGAGGATCCTTGTGATTTTGAGGTACAAGTATGTAGGTCATGCATGCATGTCAGTGGTTGGGCATTTCGTCGTGATGAACTAGGAAACAGCTTTCCTGGAAACACCAAGGTTCAATCAGCCTCCGCAACACTTGCTTTTCTGCATCTTCAGTTAGTTGCACCAATGATCTTGCACAGAATAAATATCAACTTTCTTCCCATCAACTCAAATTAACCCTATAAGCACAGAATATAAACACCAAGGTCTTGATAAGCACAGAATACTAACCCTATAAACACCAAGGTCTTGATAAAGGAGGATCCTTGTGATTCTGAGGTACAAGTATGTAGGTCATGCATGTCTGTCAGTGGTTGGGCATTTCATCGTGATGAACTAGGAAACATCTTTCCTGGAAACACCAAGGTTCAATCAGCCTCCGCAACACTTGCTTTTCTGCATCTTCAGTTAGTTGCACAAATGATCTTGCACAAAATGAACATCAACTTTCTTCCCATCAACTCAAACTAACCCTATAAGCACAGAATATAAACACCAAGGTCTTGATAAGCACAGAATACTAACCCTATAAACACCAAGGTCTTGATAAAGGAGGATCCTTGTGATTCTGAGGTACAAGTATGTAGGTCATGCATGTCCGTCAGTGGTTGGGCATTTCATCGTGATGAACTAGGAAACATCTTTCCTGGAAACACCAAGGTTCAATCAGCCTCCGCAACACTTGCTATTCTACATCTTCAGTTAGTTGCACAAATGATCTTGCACAGAATGAACATCAACTTTCTTCCCATCAACTCAAACTAACCCTATAAGCACAGAATATAAACACCAAGGTCTTGATAAGCACAAAATACTAACCCTATAAACACCAAGGTCTTGATAAAGGAGGATCCTTGTGATTCTGAGGTACAAGTATGTAGGTCATGCATGTCTGTCAGTGGTTGGGCATTTCGTCGTGATGAACTAGGAAACAACTTTCTTGGAAACACCAAGGTTCAATCAGCCTCCGCAATACTTGCTTTTCTGCATCTTCGGTTAGTTGCACAAATGATCTTGCACAGAATGAACATCAACTTTCTTCCCATCAACTCAAAATAACCCTATAAGCACAGAATATAAACACCAAGGTCTTGATAAGCACAGAATACTAACCCTATAAACACCAAGGTCTTGATAAAGGAGGATCCTTGTGATTCTGAGGTACAAGTATGTAGGTCATGCATGTCTGTCAGTGGTTGGGCATTTCGTCGTGATGAACTAGGAAACAACTTTCCTGGAAACACCAAGGTTCAATCAGCCTCCGCAATACTTGCTTTTCTGCATCTTCGGTTAGTTGCACAAATGATCTTGCACAGAATGAACATCAACTTTCTTCCCATCAACTCAAACTAACCCTATAAGCACAGAATATAAACACCAAGGTCTTGATAAGCACAGAATACTAACCCTATAAACACCAAGGTCTTGATAAAGGAGGATCCTTGTGATTCTGAGGTACAAGTATGTAGGTCATGCATGTCTGTCAGTGGTTGGGCATTTCATCGTGATGAACTAGGAAACAACTTTCCTGGAAACACCAAGGTTCAATCAGCCTCCGCAACACTTGCTTTTCTGCATCTTCAGTTAGTTGCACAAATGATCTTGCACAGAATGAACATCAACTTTCTTCCCATCAACTCAAACTAACCCTATAAGCACTAAATATAAACACCAAGGTCTTGGTAAGCACAGAATACTAACCCTATAAACACCAAGGTCTTGATAAAGGAGGATCCTTGTGATTTTGAGGTACAAGTATGTAGGTCATGCATGCATGTCAGTGGTTGGGCATTTCGTCGTGATGAACTAGGAAACAGCTTTCCTGGAAACACCAAGGTTCAATCAGCCTCCGCAACACTTGCTTTTCTGCATCTTCAGTTAGTTGCACCAATGATCTTGCACAGAATAAATATCAACTTTCTTCCCATCAACTCAAATTAACCCTATAAGCACAGAATATAAACACCAAGGTCTTGATAAGCACAGAATACTAACCCTATAAACACCAAGGTCTTGATAAAGGAGGATCCTTGTGATTCTGAGGTACAAGTATGTAGGTCATGCATGTCTGTCAGTGGTTGGGCATTTCATCGTGATGAACTAGGAAACATCTTTCCTGGAAACACCAAGGTTCAATCAGCCTCCGCAACACTTGCTTTTCTGCATCTTCAGTTAGTTGCACAAATGATCTTGCACAAAATGAACATCAACTTTCTTCCCATCAACTCAAACTAACCCTATAAGCACAGAATATAAACACCAAGGTCTTGATAAGCACAGAATACTAACCCTATAAACACCAAGGTCTTGATAAAGGAGGATCCTTGTGATTCTGAGGTACAAGTATGTAGGTCATGCATGTCTGTCAGTGGTTGGGCATTTCATCGTGATGAACTAGGAAACATCTTTCCTGGAAACACCAAGGTTCAATCAGCCTCCGCAACACTTGCTATTCTACATCTTCAGTTAGTTGCACAAATGATCTTGCACAGAATGAACTTCAACTTTCTTCCCATCAACTCAAACTAACCCTATAAGCACAGAATATAAACACCAAGGTCTTGATAAGCACAAAATACTAACCCTATAAACACCAAGGTCTTGATAAAGGAGGATCCTTGTGATTCTGAGGTACAAGTATGTAGGTCATGCATGTCTGTCAGTGGTTGGGCATTTCGTCGTGATGAACTAGGAAACAACTTTCCTGGAAACACCAAGGTTCAATCAGCCTCCGCAATACTTGCTTTTCTGCATCTTCGGTTAGTTGCACAAATGATCTTGCACAGAATGAACATCAACTTTCTTCCCATCAACTCAAAATAACCCTATAAGCACAGAATATAAACACCAAGGTCTTGATAAGCACAGAATACTAACCCTATAAACACCAAGGTCTTGATAAAGGAGGATCCTTGTGATTCTGAGGTACAAGTATGTAGGTCATGCATGTCTGTCAGTGGTTGGGCATTTCGTCGTGATGAACTAGGAAACAACTTTCCTGGAAACACCAAGGTTCAATCAGCCTCCGCAATACTTGCTTTTCTGCATCTTCGGTTAGTTGCACAAATGATCTTGCACAGAATGAACATCAACTTTCTTCCCATCAACTCAAACTAACCCTATAAGCACAGAATATAAACACCAAGGTCTTGATAAGCACAGAATACTAACCCTATAAACACCAAGGTCTTGATAAAGGAGGATCCTTGTGATTCTGAGGTACAAGTATGTAGGTCATGCATGTCTGTCAGTGGTTGGGCATTTCATCGTGATGAACTAGGAAACAACTTTCCTGGAAACACCAAGGTTCAATCAGCCTCCGCAACACTTGCTTTTCTGCATCTTCAGTTAGTTGCACAAATGATCTTGCACAGAATGAACATCAACTTTCTTCCCATCAACTCAAACTAACCCTATAAGCACAGAATATAAACACCAAGGTCTTGATAAGCACAGAATACTAACCCTATAAACACCAAGGTCTTGATAAAGGAGGATGCTTGTGATTCTGAGGTACAAGTATGTAGGTCATGCATGTCTGTCAGTGGTTGGGCATTTCATCGTGACGAACTAGGAAACAACTTTCCTGGAAACACCAAGGTTCAATCAGCCTCCGCAACACTTGCTTTTCTGCATCTTCAGTTAGTTGCACAAATGATCTTGCACAGAATGAACATCAACTTTCTTCCCATCAACTCAAACTAACCCTATAAGCACTAAATATAAACACCAAGGTCTTGGTAAGCACAGAATACTAACCCTATAAACACCAAGGTCTTGATAAAGGAGGATCCTTGTGATTCTGAGGTACAAGTATGTAGGTCATGCATGCATGTCAGTGGTTGGGCATTTCGTCGTGATGAACTAGGAAACAGCTTTCCTGGAAACACCAAGGTTCAATCAGCCTCCGCAACACTTGCTTTTCTGCATCTTCAGTTAGTTGCACAAATGATCTTGCACAAAATGAACATCAACTTTCTTCCCATCAACTCAAACTAACCCTATAAGCACAGAATATAAACACCAAGGTCTTGATAAGCACAGAATACTAACCCTATAAACACCAAGCTCTTGATAAAGGAGGATCCTTGTGATTCTGAGGTACAAGTATGTAGGTCATGCATGTCTGTCAGTGGTTGGGCATTTCATCGTGATGAACTAGGAAACATCTTTCCTGGAAACACCAAGGTTCAATCAGCCTCCGCAACACTTGCTTTTCTGCATCTTCAGTTAGTTGCACAAATGATCTTGCACAAAATGAACATCAACTTTCTTCCCATCAACTCAAACTAACCCTATAAGCACAGAATATAAACACCAAGGTCTTGATAAGCACAGAATACTAACCCTATAAACACCAAGGTCTTGATAAAGGAGGATCCTTGTGATTCTGAGGTACAAGTATGTAGGTCATGCATGTCTGTCAGTGGTTGGGCATTTCATCGTGATGAACTAGGAAACATCTTTCCTGGAAACACCAAGGTTCAATCAGCCTCCGCAACACTTGCTTTTCTACATCTTCAGTTAGTTGCACAAATGATCTTGCACAAAATGAACATCAACTTTCTTCCCATCAACTCAAACTAACCCTATAAGCACTAAATATAAACACCAAGGTCTTGGTAAGCACAGAATACTAACCCTATAAACACCAAGGTCTTGATAAAGGAGGATCCTTGTGATTCTGAGGTACAAGTATATAGGTCATGCATGCCTGTCAGTGGTTGGGCATTTCGTCGTGATGAACTAGGAAACAACTTTCCTGGAAACACCAAGGTTCAATCAGCCTCCGCAACACTTGCTTTTCTGCATCTTCAGTTAGTTGCACAAATGATCTTGCACAGAATGAACATCAACTTTCTTCCCATCAACTCAAACTAACCCTATAAGCACAGAATATAAACACCAATGTCTTGATAAGAACAGAATACCCACCCTATGAACACCAAGGTCTTGATAAAGGAGGATCCTTGTGATTCTGAGGGACAAGTATGTAGGTCATGCATGTCTGTCAGTGGTTGGGCATTTCATCGTGATGAACTAGGAAACAACTTTCCTGGAAACACCAAGGTTCAATCAGCCTCCGCAACACTTGCTTTTCTGCAGCTTCAGTTATTTGCACAAATGATCTTGCACAGAATGAACATCAACTTTCTTCCCATCAACTCAAACTAACCCTATAAGCACGAAATATAAACACCAAGGTCTTGGTAAGCACAGAATACTAACCCTATAAACACCAAGGTCTTGATAAAGGAGGATCCTTGTGATTCTGAGGTACAAGTATATAGGTCATGCATGCATGTCAGTGGTTAGGCATTTCGTCGTGATGAACTAGGAAACAGCTTTCCTGGAAACACCAATGTTCAATCAGTCTCCGCAACACTTGCTTTTCTGCATCTTCAGTTAGTTGCACAAATGATCTTGCACAGAATGAACATCAACTTTCTTCCCATCAACTCAAACTAACCCTATAAGCACAGAATATAAACACCAAGGTCTTGATAAGCACAGAATACTAACCCTATAAACACCAAGGTCTTGATAAAGGAGGATCCTTGTGATTCTGAGGTACAAGTATGTAGGTCATGCATGTCTGTCAGTGGTTGGGCATTTCGTCGTGATGAACTAGGAAACAACTTTCCTGGAAACACCAAGGTTCAATCAGCCTCCACAATACTTGCTTTTCTGCATCTTCGGTTAGTTGCACAAATGATCTTGCACAGAATGAACATCAACTTTCTTCCCATCAACTCAAAATAACCCTATAAGCACAGAATATAAACACCAAGGTCTTGATAAGCACAGAATACTAACCCTATAAACACCAAGGTCTTGATAAAGGAGGATCCTTGTGATTCCGAGGTACAAGTATGTAGGTCATGCATGCATGTCAGTGGTTGGGCATTTCGTCGTGATGAACTAGGAAACAGCTTTCGTGGAAACACCAAGGTTCAATCAGCCTCCGCAACACTTGCTTTTCTGCATCTTCAGTTAGTTGCAGAAATGATCTTGCACAGAATGAATATCAACTTTCTTCCCATCAACTCAAATTAACCCTATAAGCACAGAATATAAACACCAAGGTCTTGATAAGCACAGAATACTAACCCTATAAACACCAAGGTCTTGATAAAGGAGGATCCTTGTGATTCTGAGGTACAAGTATGTAGGTCATGCATGTCTGTCAGTGGTTGGGCATTTCATCGTGATGAACTAGGAGACATCTTTCCTGGAAACACCAAGGTTCAATCAGCCTCCGCAACACTTGCTATTCTGCATCTTCAGTTAGTTGCACAAATGATCTTGCACAGAATGAACATCAACTTTCTTCCCATCAACTCAAACTAACCCTATAAGCACAGAATATAAACACCAAGGTCTTGATAAGCACAGAATACTAACCCTATAAACACCAAGGTCTTGATAAAGGAGGATCCTTGTGATTCCGAGGTACAAGTATGTAGGTCATGCATGCCTGTGAGTGGTTGGGCATTTCGTTGTGATGAACTAGGAAACATTTTTCCTGGAAACACCAAGGTTCAATCAGCCTCCGCAACACTTGCTTTTCTGCATCTTTAGTTAGTTGCACAAATGATCTTGCACAAAATGAACATCAACTTTCTTCCCATCAACTCAAACTAACCCTATAAGCACAGAATATAAACACGAAGGTCTTGATAAGCACAAAATACTAACCCTAGAAACACCAAGGTCTTGATAAAGGAGGATCCTTGTGATTCTGAGGTACAAGTATGTAGGTCATGCATGTCTGTCAATGGTTGGGATTTCGTCGTGATTAACTAGGAAATAGCTTTCCTGGAAACACCAAGGTTCAATCAGCCTCCGCAACACTTGCTTTTCTGCATCTTCGGTTACTTGCACAAATGATCTTGCACAGAATGAACATCAACTTTCTTCCCATCAACTCAAACTAACCCTATAACCACAGAATATAAACACCAAGGTCTTGATAAGCCCAGAATACTAACCCTATAAACACCAAGGTCTTGATAAAGGAGGATCCTTGTGATTCTGAGGTACAAGTATGTAGGTCATGCATGTCTGTCAGTGGTTGGGCATTTCGTCGTGATGAACTAGGAAACAAGTTTCCTCGAAACACCAAGGTTCAATCAGCCTCCGCAATACTTGCTTTTCTGCATCTTCGGTTAGTTGCACAAATGATCTTGCACGGAATGAACATCAACTTTCTTCCCATCAACTCAAAATAACCCTATAAGCACAGAATATAAACACCAAGGTCTTGATAAGCACAGAATACTAACCCTATAAACACCAAGGTCTTGATAAAGGAGGATCCTTGTGATTCTGAGGTACAAGTATGTAGGTCATGCATGCATGTCAGTGGTTGGGCATTTCGTCGTGATGAACTAGGAAACAGCTTTCCTGGAAACACCAAGGTTCAATCAGCCTCCGCAACACTTGCTTTTCTGCATCTTCAGTTAGTTGCAGAAATGATCTTGCACAGAATGAACATCAACTTTCTTCCCATCAACTCAAACTAACCCTATAAGCACAGAATATAAACACCAAGGTCTTGATAAGCACAGAATACTAACCCTATAAACACCAAGGTCTTGATAAAGAAGGATCCTTGTGATTCTGAGGTACAAGTATGTAGGTCATGCATGTCTGTCAGTGGTTGGGCATTTCATCGTGATGAACTAGGAAACATATTTCCTGGAAACACCAAGTTTCAATCAGCCTCCGCAACACTTGCTTTTCTGCATCTTCAGTTAGTTGCACAAATGATCTTGCACAGAATGAACATCAACTTTCTTCCCATCAACTCAAAATAACCCTATAAGCACTAAATATAAACACCAAGGTCTTGGTAAGCACAGAATACTAACCCTATAAACACCAAGGTCTTGATAAAGGACGATCCTTGTGATTCTTAGGTACAAGTATGTAGGTCATGCATGCCTGTCAGTGGTTGGGAATTTTGTCGTGATGAACTAGGAAACAGCTTTCCTGGAAACACCAAGGTTCAATCAGCCTCCGCAACACTTGCTTTTCTGCATCTTCGGTTACTTGCACAAATGATCTTGCACAGAATGAACATCAACTTTCTTCCTATCAACTCAAATTAACCCTATCAGCACAGAATATAAACACCAAGGTCTTGATAAGCACAGAATACTAACCCTATAAACACCAAGGTCTTGATAAAGGAGGATCCTTGTGATTCTGAGGTACAAGTATGTAGGTCATGCATGCCTGTCAGTGGTTGGGCATTTCGTCGTGATGAACTAGGAAACATCTTTCCTGGAAACACCAAGGTTCAATCAGCCTCCGCAACACTTGCTTTTATGCATCTTCAGTTAATTGCACAAATGATCTTGCACATAATGAACATCAACCTTCTTCCCATCAATTCAAACTAACCCTATAAGCACAGAATATAAACACCAAGGTCTTGATAAGCACAGAATACTAACCCTATAAACACCAAGGTCTTGATAAAGGAGGATCCTTGTGATTCTGAGGTACAAGTATGTAGGTCATGGATGCCTGTCAGTGGTTGGGCATTTCGTCGTGATGAACTAGGAAACAGCTTTCCTGGAAACACCAAGGTTCAATCAGCCTCCGCAACACTTGCTTTTCTGCATCTTCAGTTAGTTGCACAAATGATCTTGCACAGAATGAACATCAACTTTCTTCCCATCAACTCAAACTAACCCTATAAGCACAGAATATAAACACCAAGGTCTTGATAAGCACAGAATACTAACCCTATAAACACCAAGGTCTTGATAAAGGAGGATCCTTGTGATTCTGAGGTACAAGTATGTAGGTCATGCATGCCTGTCAGTGGTTGGGCATTTCATCGTGATGAACTAGGAAACAACTTTCCTGGAAACACCAAGGTTCAATCAGCCTCCGCAACACTTGCTTTTCTGCATCTTCAGTTAGTTGCACAAATGATATTGCACAGAATAAACATCAACTTTCTTCCCATCAACTCAAACTAGCCCTATAAGCACTAAATATGAACACCAATGTCTTGATAAGCACAGAATACTAACCCTATAAACACCAAGGTCTTGATAAAGGAGGATCCTTGTGATTCTGAGGTACAAGTATGTAGGTCATGCATGTATGTCAGTGGTTGGGCATTTCGTCGTGATGAACTAATAAACAGCTTTCCTGGAAACACCAAGGTTCCATCAGCCTCCGGGACACTTGCTTTTTTGCATCTTTAGTTAGTTGCACAAATGATCTTGCACATAATGAATATCAAGTTTCTTCCCATCAACTCAAATTAATCCTATAAGCACAGAATATAAACACAAAGGTCTTGATAAGCACCGAATACTAACCCTATAAACACCAAGGACTTGATAAAGGAGGATGCTTGTGATTCTGAGGTACAAGTATGTAGGTCATGCATGTCTGTCAGTGGTTGGGCATTTCATCGTGATGAACTAGGAAACATCTTTCCTGGAAACACCAACGTTCAATCAGCCTGCACAACACTTGCTTTTCTGCATCTTCAGTTAGTTGCACAAATGATCTTGCACAGAATGAACATCAACTTTCTTCCCATCAAGTCAAACTAACCCTATAAGCACAGAATATAACACCAAGGTCTTGATAAGCACAGAATACTAACCCTATAAACACCAAGGTCTTGATAAAGGAGGATCCTTGTGATTCTGAGGTACAAGTATGTAGGTCATGCATGCCTGTCAGTGGTTGGGCATTTCGTCGTGATGAACTAGGAAACATTTTTCCTGGAAACACCAAGGTTTAATCAGCCTCCGCAACACTTGCTTTTCTGCATCTTCAGTTAGTTGCACAAATATTCTTGCACAAAATGAACATCAACTTTCTTCCCATCAACTCAAACTAACCCTATAAGCACAGAATATAAACACCAAGGTCTTGATAAGCACAAAATACTAACCCTATAAACACCAAGGTCTTGATAAAGGAGGCTCCTTGTGATTCTGAGGTATAAGTATGTAGGTCATGCATGTCTGTCAGTGGTTGGGCATTTCGTTGTGATGAACTAGGAAACAACTTTCCTGGAAACACCAAGGTTCAATCAGCCTCCGCAACACTTGCTTTTCTGCATCTTCGGTTAGTTGCACAAATGATCTTGCACAGAATGAACATCAACTTTCTTCCCATCAACTCAAACTAACCCTCTAAGCACAGAATATAAACACCAATGTCTTGATAAGCACAGAATACTAACCATATAAACACCAAGGTCTTGATAAAGGATGATCCTTGTGATTCTGAGGTACAAGTATGTAGTTCATGCATGTCTGTCAGTGGTTGGGCATTTCGTCGTGATGAACTAGGAAACAGCTTTCCTGGAAACAACAAGGTTCAATCAGCCTCCGCAACACTTGCTTTTCTGCATCTTCAGTTAGTTGCACAAATGATCTTGCACAGAATGAACATCAACTTTCTCCCGATCAAATCAAACTAACCCTATAAGCACGGAATATAAACACCAAGGTCTTGATAAGCACAGAATACTAACCCTATAAACACCAAGGTCTTGATAAAGGAGGATCCTTGTGATTCTGAGGTACAAGTATGTAGGTCATGCATGCCTGTCAGTGGTTGGGAATTTCATCGTGATGAACTAGGAAACAACTTTCCTGGAAACACCAAGGTTCAATCAGCCTCTGCAACACTTGCTTTTCTGCGTCTTCAGTTAGTTGCACAAATGATCTTGCACAGAATAAACATCAACTTTCTTCCCATCAACTCAAACTAACCCTATAAGCACTAAATATAAACACCAAGGTCCTGATAAGCACAGAATACTAACCCTATAAACACCTAGGTCTTGATAAAGGAGGATCCTTGTGATTCTGAGGTACAAGTATGTAGGTCATGCATGCATGTCAGTGGTTGGGCATTTCGTCGTGATGAACTAATAAACAGCTTTCCTGGAAACACAAAGGTTCAATCAGCCTCCGCAACTCTTGCTTTTCTGCATCTTCAGTTAGTTGCACAAATGATCTTGCACAGAATGAATATCAACTTTCTTCCCATTTCGTCGTGATGAACTAGGAAACAGCTTTCCTGGAAACACCAAGGTTCAATCAGCCTCCGCACACTTGCTTTTCTGCATCTTCAGTTAGTTGCACAAAATGAACATCAACTTTCTTCCCATCAACTCAAACTAACCCTATAAGCACAGAATATAAACACCAAGGTCTTGATAAGCACAGAATACTAACCCCATAAACACCAAGGTCTTGATAAAGGAGGATCCTTGTGATTCTGAGGTACAAGTATGTAGGTCATGCATGTCTGTCAGTGGTTGGGCATTTCGTCGTGATGAACTAGGAAACAACTTTCCTAGAAACACCAAGGTTCAATCAGCCTCCGCAACACTTGTTTTTCTGCATCTTCAGTTAGTTGCACAAATGATCTTGCACAGAATGAACATCAACTTTCTTCCCATCAACTCAAACTAACCCTATAAGCACAGAATATAAACACCAAGGTCTTGATAAGCACAGAATACTAACCCTATAAACAGCAAGGTCTTGATAAAGGAGGATCCTTGTGATTCTGAGGTACAATTATGTAGGTCATGCATGCCTGTAAGTGGTTGGGCATTTCGTCGTGATGAACTAGGAAACAGCTTTCCTGGAAACACCAAGGTTCAATCAGCCTCCGCAACACTTGCTTTTCTGCATCTTCAGTTAGTTGCACAAATGATCTTGCACAGAATGAACATCAACTTTCTCCCCATCAAATCAAACTAACCCTATAAGCGCGGAATATAAACACCAAGGTCTTGATAAGAACAGAATACTAACCCTATAAACACCAAGGTCTTGATAAAGGAGGATCCTTGTGATTCTGAGGTACAAGTATGTAGGTCATGCATGCCTGTCAGTGGTTGGGAATTTCATCGTGATGAACTAGGAAACAACTTTCCTGGAAACACCATGGTTCAATCAGCCTCTGCAACACTTGCTTTTCTGCATCTTCAGCTAGTTGCACAAATGATCTTGCACAGAATAAACATCAACTTTCTTCCCATCAACTCAAACTAACCCTATAAGCACTAAATATAAACACCAAGGTCCCGATAAGCACAGAATACTAACCCTATAAACACCTAGGTCTTGATAAAGGAGGATCCTTGTGATTCTGAGGTACAATTATGTAGGTCATGCATGCCTGTAAGTGGTTGGGCATTTCGTCGTGATGAACTAGGAAACAGCTTTCCTGGAAACACCAAGGTTCAATCAGCCTCCGCAACACTTGCTTTTCTGCATCTTCAGTTAGTTGCACAAATGATCTTGCACAGAATGAACATCAACTTTCTTCCTATCACCTCAAATTAACCCTATAAGCACAGAATATAAACACCAAGGTCTTGATAAGCACAGAATACTAACCCTATAAACACCAAGGTCTTGATAAAGGAGGATCCTTGTGATTCTGAGGTACAAGTATGTAGGTCATGCAAGTCTGTCAGTGGTTGGGCATTTCGTCGTGATGAACTAGGAAACAGCTTTCCTGGAAACACCAAGGTTCAAGCAGCCTCCGCAACACTTGCTTTTCTGCATCTTCAGTTAGTTGCACAAATGATCTTGCACAGAATGAACATCAACTTTCTTCCCATCAACTCAAACTAACCCGATAAGCACAGAATATAAACACCAAGGTCTTGATAAGCACAGAATACTAACCATATAAACACCAAGGTCTTGATAAAGGAGGATCCTTGTGATTCTGACGTACAAGTATGTAGGTCATGCATGTCTGTCAGTGGTTGGGCATTTCGTTGTGATGAACTAGGAAACAACTTTCCTGGAAACACCAAGGTTCAATCAGCCTCCGCAACACTTGCTTTTCTGCATCTTCGGTTAGTTGCACAAATGATCTTGCACAGAATGAACATCAACTTTCTTCCCATCAACTCAAACTAACCCTCTAAGCACAGAATATAAACACCAATGTCTTGATAAGCACAGAATACTAACCCTATAAACACCAAGGTCTTGATAAAGGATGATCCTTGTGATTCTGAGGTACAAGTATGTAGTTCATGCATGTCTGTCAGTGGTTGGGCATTTCGTCGTGATGAACTAGGAAACAGCTTTCCTGGAAACAACAAGGTTCAATCAGCCTCCGCAACACTTGCTTTTCTGCATCTTCAGTTAGTTGCACAAATGATCTTGCACAGAATGAACATCAACTTTCTCCCGATCAAATCAAACTAACCCTATAAGCACGGAATATAAACACCAAGGTCTTGATAAGCACAGAATACTAACCCTATAAACACCAAGGTCTTGATAAAGGAGGATCCTTGTGATTCTGAGGTACAAGTATGTAGGTCATGCATGCCTGTCAGTGGTTGGGAATTTCATCGTGATGAACTAGGAAACAACTTTCCTGGAAACACCAAGGTTCAATCAGCCTCTGCAACACTTGCTTTTCTGCGTCTTCAGTTAGTTGCACAAATGATCTTGCACAGAATAAACATCAACTTTCTTCCCATCAACTCAAACTAACCCTATAAGCACTAAATATAAACACCAAGGTCCTGATAAGCACAGAATACTAACCCTATAAACACCTAGGTCTTGATAAAGGAGGATCCTTGTGATTCTGAGGTACAAGTATGTAGGTCATGCATGCATGTCAGTGGTTGGGCATTTCGTCGTGATGAACTAATAAACAGCTTTCCTGGAAACACAAAGGTTCAATCAGCCTCCGCAACTCTTGCTTTTCTGCATCTTCAGTTAGTTGCACAAATGATCTTGCACAGAATGAATATCAACTTTCTTCCCATTTCGTCGTGATGAACTAGGAAACAGCTTTCCTGGAAACACCAAGGTTCAATCAGCCTCCGCACACTTGCTTTTCTGCATCTTCAGTTAGTTGCACAAAATGAACATCAACTTTCTTCCCATCAACTCAAACTAACCCTATAAGCACAGAATATAAACACCAAGGTCTTGATAAGCACAGAATACTAACCCCATAAACACCAAGGTCTTGATAAAGGAGGATCCTTGTGATTCTGAGGTACAAGTATGTAGGTCATGCATGTCTGTCAGTGGTTGGGCATTTCGTCGTGATGAACTAGGAAACAACTTTCCTAGAAACACCAAGGTTCAATCAGCCTCCGCAACACTTGTTTTTCTGCATCTTCAGTTAGTTGCACAAATGATCTTGCACAGAATGAACATCAACTTTCTTCCCATCAACTCAAACTAACCCTATAAGCACAGAATATAAACACCAAGGTCTTGATAAGCACAGAATACTAACCCTATAAACAGCAAGGTCTTGATAAAGGAGGATCCTTGTGATTCTGAGGTACAATTATGTAGGTCATGCATGCCTGTAAGTGGTTGGGCATTTCGTCGTGATGAACTAGGAAACAGCTTTCCTGGAAACACCAAGGTTCAATCAGCCTCCGCAACACTTGCTTTTCTGCATCTTCAGTTAGTTGCACAAATGATCTTGCACAGAATGAACATCAACTTTCTCCCCATCAAATCAAACTAACCCTATAAGCGCGGAATATAAACACCAAGGTCTTGATAAGAACAGAATACTAACCCTATAAACACCAAGGTCTTGATAAAGGAGGATCCTTGTGATTCTGAGGTACAAGTATGTAGGTCATGCATGCCTGTCAGTGGTTGGGAATTTCATCGTGATGAACTAGGAAACAACTTTCCTGGAAACACCATGGTTCAATCAGCCTCTGCAACACTTGCTTTTCTGCATCTTCAGTTAGTTGCACAAATGATCTTGCACAGAATAAACATCAACTTTCTTCCCATCAACTCAAACTAACCCTATAAGCACTAAATATAAACACCAAGGTCCCGATAAGCACAGAATACTAACCCTATAAACACCTAGGTCTTGATAAAGGAGGATCCTTGTGATTCTGAGGTACAATTATGTAGGTCATGCATGCCTGTAAGTGGTTGGGCATTTCGTCGTGATGAACTAGGAAACAGCTTTCCTGGAAACACCAAGGTTCAATCAGCCTCCGCAACACTTGCTTTTCTGCATCTTCAGTTAGTTGCACAAATGATCTTGCACAGAATGAACATCAACTTTCTTCCTATCACCTCAAATTAACCCTATAAGCACAGAATATAAACACCAAGGTCTTGATAAGCACAGAATACTAACCCTATAAACACCAAGGTCTTGATAAAGGAGGATCCTTGTGATTCTGAGGTACAAGTATGTAGGTCATGCAAGTCTGTCAGTGGTTGGGCATTTCGTCGTGATGAACTAGGAAACAGCTTTCCTGGAAACACCAAGGTTCAAGCAGCCTCCGCAACACTTGCTTTTCTGCATCTTCAGTTAGTTGCACAAATGATCTTGCACAGAATGAACATCAACTTTCTTCCCATCAACTCAAACTAACCCGATAAGCACAGAATATAAACACCAAGGTCTTGATAAGCACAGAATACTAACCATATAAACACCAAGGTCTTGATAAAGGAGGATCCTTGTGATTCTGACGTACAAGTATGTAGGTCATGCATGCCTATCAGTGGTTGGGCATTTCGTCGTGATGAACTAGGAAACATCTTACCTGGAAACACCAAGGTTCAATCAGCCTCCGCAACACTTGCTTTTCTGCATCTTCAGTTAGTTGCACAAATGATCTTGCACAGAATGAACATCAACTTTCTTCCCATCAACTCAAACTAACCCTATAAGCACAGAATATAAACACCAAGGTCTTGATAAGCACAGAATACTAACCCTATAAACACCAAGGTCTTGATAAAGGAGGATCCTTGTGATTCTGAGGTACAAGTATGTAGGTCATGCGAGCCTGTCAGTGGTTGGGCATTTCATCGTGATGAACTAGGAAACAACTTTCCTGGAAACACCAAGGTTCAATCAGCCTCCGCAACACTTGCTTTTCTGCATCTTCAGTTAGTTGCACAAATGATCTTGCACAGAATAAACATCCACTTTCTTCTGATCAACTCAAACTAACCCTATTAGCACTAAATATAAACACCAAGGTCTTGATAAGCACAGAATACTAACCCTATAAACACCAAGGTCTTGATAAAGGAGGATCCTTGTGATTCTGAGGTACAAGTATGTAGGTCATGCATATCTGTCAGTGGTTGGGCATTTCATCGTGATGAACAAGGAAACATCTTTCCTGGAAACACCAAGGTTCAATCAGCCTCCGCAACACTTGCTTTTCTGCATCTTCAGTTAGTTGCACAAATGACCTTACACAGAATGAACATCAACTTTCTTCCCATCAACTCAAACTAACCCTATAAGCACAGAATATAAACACCAAGGTCTTGGTAAGCACAGAATACTAACCCTATAAACACCAAGGTCTTGATAAAGGAGGATCCTTGTGATTCTGAGGTACAAGTATGTAGGTCATGCATGCCTGTCAGTGGTTGGGCATTTCGTCGTGATGAACTAGGAAACATTTTTCCTGGAAACACCAAGGTTCAATCAGCCTCCGCAACACTTGCTTTTCTGCATCTTCAGTTAGTTGCACAAATGATCTTGCACAAAATGAACATCAACTTTCTTCCCATCAACTCAAACTAATCCTATAAGCACAGAATATAAACACCAAGGTCTTGATAAGCACAAAATACTAACCCTATAAACACCAAGGTCTTGATAAAGGAGGATCCTCTTGATTCTGAGGTACAAGTATGTAGGTCATGCATGTCTGTCAGTGGTTGGGCATTTCGTCATGATGAACTAGGAAACAACTTTCCTGGAAACACCAAGGTTAAATCAGCCTCCGCAACACTTGCCTTTCTGCATCTTCGGTTAGTTGCACAAATGACCTTGCACAGAATGAACATCAACTTTCTTCCCATCAACTCAAACTAACCCTCTAAGCACAGAATATAAACACCAATGTCTTGATAAGCACAGAATACTAACCCTATAAACACCAAGGTCTTGATAAAGGATGATCCTTGTGATTCTGAGGTACAAGTATGTAGGTCATGCATGCATGTCAGTGGTTGGGCATTTCGTCGTGATGAACTAGGAAACAGCTTTCCTGGAAACACCAAGGTTCAATCAGCCTCCGCAACACTTGCTTTTCTGCATCTTCGGTTAGTGCACAAATGATCTTGCACAGAATGAACATCAACTTTCTTCCCATCAACTCAAACTAACCCTATAAGCACAGAATATAAACACCAAGGTCTTGATAAGCACAGAACACAAACCCTATAAACACCAAGGTCTTGATAAAGGAGGATCCTTGTGATTCTGAGGTACAAGTATGTAGGTCACGCATGCCTGTCAGTGGTTGGGCATTTCGTCGTGATGAACTAGGAAGCATCTTTCCTGGAAACACCAAGGTTCAATCAGCCTTCGCAACATTTGCTTTTCTGCATCTTCAGTTAGTTGCACAAATGATCTTGCACAGAATGAACATCAACTTTCTTTCCATCAACTCAAACTAACCCTATAAGCACAGAATATAAACACCAAGGTCTTGATAAGCACAGAATACTAACCCTATAAACACCAAGGTCTTGATAAAGGAGGATCCTTGTGATTCTGAGGTACAAGTATGTAGGTCATGCATGCCTGTCAGTGGTTGGGCATTTCGTCGTGATGAACTAGGAAACAGCTTTCCTGGAAACATCAAGGTTCAATCAGCCTCCGCAACACTTGCTTTTCTGCATCTTTAGTTAGTTGCACAAATGATCTTGCACAGAATGAACATCAACTTTCTTCCCATCACCTCAAACTAACCCTGTAAGTACAGAATATAAACACCAAGGTCTTGATAAGCAAAGAATACTAACCCTATAAACACCAAGGTCTTGATAAAGGAGGATCCTTGTGATTCTGAGGTACAAGTATGTAGGTCATGCATGCCTGTCAGTGGTTGGGCATTTCGTCGTGATGAACTAGGAAACATTTTTCCTGGAAACACCAAGGTTCAATCAGCCTCCGCAACACTTGCTTTTCTGCATCTTCAGTTAGTTGCACAAATGATCTTGCACAAAATGAACATCAACTTTCTTCCCATCAACTCAAACTAACCCTATAAGCACAGAATATAAACACCAAGGTCTTGATAAGCACAAAATACTAACCCTATAAACACCAAGGTCTTGATAAAGAAGGATCCTCTTGATTCTGAGGTACTAGTATGTAGGTCATGCATGTCTGTCAGTGGTTGGGCATTTCGTCGTGATGAACTAGGAAACAACTTTCCTGGAAACACCAAGGTTCAATCAGCCTCCGCAACACTTGCCTTTCTGCATCTTCGGTTAGTTGCACAAATGATCTTGCACAGAATGAACATCAACTTTCTTCCCATCAACTCAAACTAACCCTCTAAGCACAGAATATAAACACCAATGTCTTGATAAGCACAGAATACTAACCCTATAAACACCAAGGTCTTTATAAAGGATGATCCTTGTGATTCTGAGGTACAAGTATGTAGGTCATGCATGCATGTCAGTGGTTGGGCATTTCGTCGTGATGAACTAGGAAACAGCTTTCCTGGAAACACCAAGGTTCAATCAGCCTCCGCAACACTTGCTTTTCTGCATCTGCGGTTAGTGCACAAATGATCTTGCACAGAATGAACATCAACTTTCTTCCCATCAACTCAAACTAACCCTATAAGCACAGAATATAAACACCAAGGTCTTGATAAGCACAGAACACTAACCCTATAAACACCAAGGTCTTGATAAAGGAGGATCCTTGTGATTCTGAGGTACAAGTATGTAGGTCATGCATGCCTGTCAGTGGTTGGGCATTTCGTCGTGATGAACTAGGAAGCATCTTTCCTGGAAACACCAAGGTTCAATCAGCCTTCGCAACATTTGCTTTTCTGCATCTTCAGTTAGTTGCACAAATGATCTTGCACAGAATGAACATCAACTTTCTTTCCATCAACTCAAACTAACCCTATAAGCACAGAATATAAACACCAAGGTCTTGATAAGCACAGAATACTAACCCTATAAACACCAAGGTCTTGATAAAGGAGGATCCTTGTGATTCTGAGGTACAAGTATGTAGGTCATGCATGCCTGTCAGTGGTTGGGCATTTCGTCGTGATGAACTAGGAAACAACTTTCCTGGAAACATCAAGGTTCAATCAGCCTCCGCAACACTTGCTTTTCTGCATCTTCAGTTAGTTGCACAAATGATCTTGCACAGAATGAACATCAACTTTCTTCCCATCAACTCAAACTAACCCTGTAAGCACAGAATATAAACACCAAGGTCTTGATAAGCACTGAATACTAACCCTATAAACACCATGGTCTTGATAAAGGAGGATCCTTGTGATTCTGAGGTACAAGTATGTAGGTCATGCATGCCTGTCAGTGGTTGGGCATTTCATCGTGATGAACTAGGAAACAACTTTCCTGGAAACACTAAGGTTCAATCAGCCTCCGCAACACTTGCTTTTCTGCATCTTCAGTTAGTTGCACAAATGATCTTGCACAGAATAAACATCAACTTTCTTCCCATCAACTCAAACTAACCCTATAAGCACTAAATATAAACACCAAGGTCTTGATAAGCACAGAATACTAACCCTATAAACACCTAGGTCTTGATAAAGGAGGATCCTTGTGATTCTGAGGTACAAGTATGTAGGTCATGCATGCATGTCAGTGGTTGGGCATTTCGTCGTGATGAACTAATAAACAGCTTTCCTGGAAACACCAAGGTTCAATCAGCCTCCACAACACTTGCTTTTCTGCATCTTCAGTTAGTTGCACAAATGATCTTGCACAGAATGAATATCAACTTTCTTCCCATCAAATCGAATTAACCCTATAAGCACAGAATATAAACACCAAGGTCTCGATAAGCACAGAATACTAACCCTATAAACACCAAGGTCTTGATAAAGGAGGATCCTTGTGATTATGAGGTACAAGTATGTAGGTCATGCATGTCTGTCAGTGGTTGGGCATTTCATCGTGATGAACTAGGAAACATCTTTCCTGGAAACACCAAGGTTCAATCAGCCTCCGCAACACTTGCTTTTCTGCATCTTCACTTAGTTGCACAAATGATCTTGCACAGAATGAACATCAACTTTGTTCCCATCAACTCAAACTAACCCTATAAGCACAGAATATAAACACCAAGGTCTTGATAAGCACAGAATACTAACCCTATAAACACCAAGGTCTTGATAAAGGACGATCCTTGTGATTCTGAGGTACAAGTATGTAGGTCATGCATGCCTGTCAGTGGTTGGGCATTTCGTCGTGATGAACTAGGAAACATTTTTCCTGGAAACACCAAGGTTCAATCAGCCTCCGCAACACTTGCTTTTCTGCATTTTCAGTTAGTTGCACAAATGATCTTGCACAAAATGAACATCAACTTTCTTCCCATTAACTCAAACTAACCCTATAAGCACAGAATATAAACACCAAGGTCTTGATAAGCACTGAATACTAACCCTATAAACACTAAGGTCTTGATAAAGGAGGATCCTTGTGATTCTGAGGTACAAGTATGTAGGTCATGCATGTCTGTCAGTGGTTGGGCATTTCGTCGTGATGAACTAGGAAACAGCTTTCCTGGAAACACCAAGGTTCAATCAGCCTCCGCAACACTTGCTTTTCTGCATCTTCGGTTAGTTGCACAAATGATCTTGCACAGAATGAACATCAACTTTCTTCCCATCAACTCAAACTAACCCTATAAGCACAGAATATAAACACCAATGTCTTGATAAGCACAGAATACTAACCCTATAAACACCAAGGTCTTGATAAAGGAGGATTCTTGTGATTCTGAGGTACAAGTATGTAGGTCATGCATGTCTGTCAGTGGTTGGGCATTTCGTCGAGATGAACTAGGAAACAACTTTCCTGGAAACACCAAGGTTCAATCAGCCTCCGCAACACTTGCTTTTCTGCATCTTCAGTTAGTTGCACAAATGATCTTGCACAGAATGAACATCAAATTTCTTCCCATCAACTCAAACTAACCCTATAAGCACAGAATATAAACACCAAGGTCTTTATAAGCACAGAATACTAACCCTATAAACACCAAGGTCTTGATAAAGGAGGATCCTTGTGATTCTGAGGTACAAGTATGTAGGTCATGCATGTCTGTCAGTGGTTGGGCATTTCGTCGTGATGAACTAGGAAACAGCTTTCCTGGAAACACCAAGGTTCAATCAGCCTCCGCAACACTTGCTTTTCTGCATCTTCAGTTAGCTGCACAAATGATCTTGCACAGAATGAACATCAACTTTCTTCCCATCAACTCAAACTAACCCTATAAGCACAGAATATAAACACCAAGGTCTTGATAAGCACAGAATACTAACCCTATAAACACCAAGGTCTTAATAAAGGAGGATCCGTGTGATTCTGAGGTACAAGTATGTAGGTCATGCATGCCTGTCAGTGGTTGGGCATTTCGTCGTGATGAACTAGGAAAAAGCTTTCCTGGAAACACCAAGGTCCAATCAGCCTCCGCAATACTTGCTTTTCTGCATCTTCAGTTAGTTGCACAAATGATCTTTTACAGAATGAACATCAACTTTCTTCCCATCAACTCAAACTAACCCTATAAGCACAGAATATAAACACCAAGGTCTTGATAAGCACAGAATACTAACCCTATAAACACCAAGGTCTTGATAAAGGAGGATCCTTGTGATTCTGAGGTACAAGTATGTAGGTCATGCATGCCTGTCAGTGGTTGGGCATTACATCGTGATGAACTAGGAAACAACTTTCCTTTAAACTCCAAGGTTCAATCAGCCTCCGCAACACTTGCTTTTCTGCATCTTCAGTTAGTTGCACAAAATGAACATCAACTTTCTTCCCATCAACTCAAACTAACCCTATAAGCACAGAATATAAACACCAAGGTCTTGATAAGCACAGAATACTAACCCTATAAACACCAAGGTCTTGATAAAGGAGGATCCTTGTGATTCTGAGGTACAAGTATGTAGGTCATGCATGTCTGTCAGTGGTTGGGCATTTCGTCGTGATGAACTAGGAAACAGCTTTCCTGGAAACACCAAGGTTCAATCAGCGTCCGCAACACTTGCTTTTCTGCATCTTCGGTTAGTTGCGCAAATGATCTTGCACAGAATGAACATCAACTTTCTTCCCATCAACTCAAACTAACCCTATAAGCACAGAATATAAACACCAAGGTCTTGATAAGCATAGAATACTAACCCTATAAACACCAAGGTCTTGATAAAGGAGGATCCTTGTGATTCTGAGGTACAAGTATGTAGGTCATGCATGTCTGTCAGTGGTTGGGCATTTCGTCGTGATGAACTAGGAAACATCTTTCCTGGAAACACCAAGGTTCAATCAGCCTCCGCAACACTTGCTTTTCTGCATCTTCGGTTAGTTGCACAAATGATCTTGCACAGAATGAACATCAACTTTCTTCCCATCAACTCAAACTAACCCTATAAGCACAGAATATAAACACGAAGATCTTGATAAGCACAGAATACTAACCCTATAAACACCAAGGTCTTGATAAAGGAGGATTCTTGTGATTCTGAGGTACAAGTATGTAGGTCATGCATGTCTGTCAGTGGTTGGGCATTTCGTCGTGATGAACTAGGAAACAACTTTCCTGGAAACACCAAGGTTCAATCAGCCTCCGCAACACTTGCTTTTCTGCATCTTCGGTTAGTTGCACAAATGATCTTGCACAGAATGAACATCAACTTTCTTCCCATCAACTCAAACTAACCCTATAAGCACAGAATATAAACACCAAGGTCTTGATAAGCACAGAATACTAACCCTATAAACACCAAGGTCTTGATAAAGGAGGATCCTTGTGATTCTGAGGTACAAGTATGTAGGTCATGCATGTCTGTCAGTGGTTGGGCATTTCGTCGTGATGAACTAGGAAACAGCTTTCCTGGAAACACCAAGGTTCAATCAGCCTCCGCAACACTTGCTTTTCTGCATCTTCGGTTAGTTGCACAAATGATCTTGCACAGAATGAACATCAACTTTCTTCCCATCAACTCAAACTAACCCTATAAGCACAGAATATAAACACCAATGTCTTGATAAGCACAGAATACTAACCCTATAAACACCAAGGTCTTGATAAAGGAGGATTCTTGTGATTCTGAGGTACAAGTATGTAGGTCATGCATGTCTGTCAGTGGTTGGGCATTTCGTCGAGATGAACTAGGAAACAACTTTCCTGGAAACACCAAGGTTCAATCAGCCTCCGCAACACTTGCTTTTCTGCATCTTCAGTTAGTTGCACAAATGATCTTGCACAGAATGAACATCAAATTTCTTCCCATCAACTCAAACTAACCCTATAAGCACAGAATATAAACACCAAGGTCTTTATAAGCACAGAATACTAACCCTATAAACACCAAGGTCTTGATAAAGGAGGATCCTTGTGATTCTGAGGTACAAGTATGTAGGTCATGCATGTCTGTCAGTGGTTGGGCATTTCGTCGTGATGAACTAGGAAACAGCTTTCCTGGAAACACCAAGGTTCAATCAGCCTCCGCAACACTTGCTTTTCTGCATCTTCAGTTAGCTGCACAAATGATCTTGCACAGAATGAACATCAACTTTCTTCCCATCAACTCAAACTAACCCTATAAGCACAGAATATAAACACCAAGGTCTTGATAAGCACAGAATACTAACCCTATAAACACCAAGGTCTTAATAAAGGAGGATCCGTGTGATTCTGAGGTACAAGTATGTAGGTCATGCATGCCTGTCAGTGGTTGGGCATTTCGTCGTGATGAACTAGGAAAAAGCTTTCCTGGAAACACCAAGGTCCAATCAGCCTCCGCAATACTTGCTTTTCTGCATCTTCAGTTAGTTGCACAAATGATCTTTTACAGAATGAACATCAACTTTCTTCCCATCAACTCAAACTAACCCTATAAGCACAGAATATAAACACCAAGGTCTTGATAAGCACAGAATACTAACCCTATAAACACCAAGGTCTTGATAAAGGAGGATCCTTGTGATTCTGAGGTACAAGTATGTAGGTCATGCATGCCTGTCAGTGGTTGGGCATTACATCGTGATGAACTAGGAAACAACTTTCCTTTAAACTCCAAGGTTCAATCAGCCTCCGCAACACTTGCTTTTCTGCATCTTCAGTTAGTTGCACAAAATGAACATCAACTTTCTTCCCATCAACTCAAACTAACCCTATAAGCACAGAATATAAACACCAAGGTCTTGATAAGCACAGAATACTAACCCTATAAACACCAAGGTCTTGATAAAGGAGGATCCTTGTGATTCTGAGGTACAAGTATGTAGGTCATGCATGTCTGTCAGTGGTTGGGCATTTCGTCGTGATGAACTAGGAAACAGCTTTCCTGGAAACACCAAGGTTCAATCAGCCTCCGCAACACTTGCTTTTCTGCATCTTCGGTTAGTTGCGCAAATGATCTTGCACAGAATGAACATCAACTTTCTTCCCATCAACTCAAACTAACCCTATAAGCACAGAATATAAACACCAAGGTCTTGATAAGCATAGAATACTAACCCTATAAACACCAAGGTCTTGATAAAGGAGGATCCTTGTGATTCTGAGGTACAAGTATGTAGGTCATGCATGTCTGTCAGTGGTTGGGCATTTCGTCGTGATGAACTAGGAAACATCTTTCCTGGAAACACCAAGGTTCAATCAGCCTCCGCAACACTTGCTTTTCTGCATCTTCGGTTAGTTGCACAAATGATCTTGCACAGAATGAACATCAACTTTCTTCCCATCAACTCAAACTAACCCTATAAGCACAGAATATAAACACGAAGATCTTGATAAGCACAGAATACTAACCCTATAAACACCAAGGTCTTGATAAAGGAGGATTCTTGTGATTCTGAGGTACAAGTATGTAGGTCATGCATGTCTGTCAGTGGTTGGGCATTTCGTCGTGATGAACTAGGAAACAACTTTCCTGGAAACACCAAGGTTCAATCAGCCTCCGCAACACTTGCTTTTCTGCATCTTCGGTTAGTTGCACAAATGATCTTGCACAGAATGAACATCAACTTTCTTCCCATCAACTCAAACTAACCCTATAAGCACAGAATATAAACACCAAGGTCTTGATAAGCACAGAATACTAACCCTATAAACACCAAGGTCTTGATAAAGGAGGATCCTTGTGATTCTGAGGTACAAGTATGTAGGTCATGCATGCCTGTCAGTGGTTAGGCATTTCGTCGTGATGAACTAGGAAACAGCTTTCCTGGAAACACCAAGGTTCAAGCAGCCTCCGCAACACTTGCTTTTCTGCATCTTCAGTTAGTTGCACAAATGATCTTGCACAGAATGAACATCAACTTTCTTCCCATCAACTCAAACTAACCCTATAAGCACAGAATATAAACACCAAGGTCTTGATAAGCACAGAATACTAACCCTATAAACACCAAGGTCTTGATAAAGGAGGATCCTTGTGATTCTGAGGTACAAGTATGTAGGTCATGCATGCCTGTCAGTGGTTGGGCATTTCGTCGTGATGAACTAGGAAACAGCTTTCCTGGAAACACCAAGGTTCAATCAGCCTCACCAACACTTGCTTTTCTGCATCTTCGATTAGTTGCACAAATGATCTTGCACAAAATGAACATCAACTTTCTTCCCATCAAATCAAACTAACCCTATAAGCACAGAATATAAACACCAAGGTCTTGATAAGCACAGAATACTAACCCTATAAACACCAAGGTCTTGATAAAGGAGGATCCTTGTGATTCTGAGGTACAAGTATGTAGGTCATGCATGTCTGTTAGTGGTTGGGCATTTCGTCATGATGAACTAGGAAACAGCTTTCCTGGAAACACCAAGGTTCAATCAGCCTCCGCAACACTTGCTTTTCTGCATCTTCGGTTAGTTGCACAAATGATCTTGCACAGAATGAACATCAA
The DNA here is from genome assembly GCA_963921465.1 of Triticum timopheevii. Taxonomy (NCBI): domain Eukaryota; kingdom Viridiplantae; phylum Streptophyta; class Magnoliopsida; order Poales; family Poaceae; genus Triticum; species Triticum timopheevii. Next base: position 20,275,759 of record OY997270.1, on the reverse strand, counting down.
CTTTCTTCCCATCAACTCAAACTAACCCTATAAGCACAGAATATAAACACCAATGTCTTGATAAGCACAGAATACTAACCCTATAAACACCAAGGTCTTGATAAAGGAGGATCCTTGTTATTCTGAGGTACAAGTATGTAGGTCATGCATGTCTGTCAGTGGTTGGGCATTTCGTCGTGATGAACTAGGAAACAGCTTTCCTGGAAACACCAAGGTTCAATCAGCCTCCGCAACACTTGCTTTTCTGCATCTTCGGTTAGTGCACAAATGATCTTGCACAGAATGAACATCAACTTTCTTCCCATCAACTCAAACTAACCCTATAAGCACAGAATATACTACTTCTTCCTTGGCCATCAAGGCATCAACCAATCATCTTTATCATGTAAGTAATACATTACGGTGATCTGACTTGTGTTTGCGATGCCATGTCCATATGTAAGATGATTGCCAAGGTAAGAGATAATACTACGTACTCTGAGGATGAGAGCATAAGGCATGTTTCTCTGTTAATAACGAGATGTCAGCGCTTATTCTATGATACGGCATCACAGTTGACAAGTCACAAGGAACATCAAATGGAATAATTTTATCCATGATATGAAATGAAACGGAAACGCTATCGGCGTCAGGTATTCAACTCATATTACGATCAATCAACCAATAATAGCATTTGCATCCACACCAAATGTGGGTGTTTTCCATGTGTGTAAGTTTCCGTGGTGGTAACACCAACCACACCACACCACCACACACAGACAGACAGACAGACAGGGATGTTAAGCAGCAGCAGGTTCAGGTTCTTGGTGAGAAAATGTCGTCGTCATCTTCTTGATACTTACTCCCTCCGAAAGTGTCAAAACCGCTCTTATATTATCGGACGGAGCAAGTAACTGATAAACAATCAGCATGCTGTGGTCTGTGTCCGTTGTCTACATGTTCCTCGGTGTAGCATCGACCCTATGGATTCTGACTGTTAGATCATGTCTGTCAGTGGTTTTTTTTTGGTTTTCTTTTTGGCGAATGTCAGTGGTTGGGTATCAGATATCTCGTCTGCAAGATCGTGATCAGCTCTTAAATGATAACAGCTTTCCTGGAAACAGCATGCTGCCTCTGCAACAATCGTTCCTCTGCATGCATCTTCAGTTGCACAAATGTCTGCACTTTGCATACTTTTGAGTTTTGATCGCCGTCAACCAACCATCTTATCCTGTACAATAAGGTGATATCAGACTTATCTTGGTGATGTCATGTCCGTACGTTAGATGATTGCTGAGCTAACAGATGACAACGATCCTTTCACACTTAAGATAAGACATGTTTCCCTGTTAACAAGATGTCAGCTTTTATTCGCATATTTTTCTTGCCTACTTAATGTTAAGCATTACATAATTCTAGAGACATGTCAGCATTGTTGTCGCCGTCGATACAATAGGAGATAAGGTTATTTATGGTTAGGGTTGCGGAATTTTTTTAGTAGGGGCGTATATGATGACCTTATACTAAGATATTTGTACACTCAAGGGTTATGTAAATAGGTTCGGTCGCTTTGCGGGCGTGATCTACTTCTATGTTAGGATCAAGGCACAGTGCAAGCTTGTCAAGACTACCTAGGTCCACTCTCGACACCGTGTCACTTGGGACTCCTTCGATGTCGATAGTAGGGCTCCCTTGGAGCTGTATGTCTCTTCTTCAAAATGGAACGAAAATCCTGTCGGCGTCAGGCATTCAACCCTGGGGAGCCTACACCATCAAACCATCACAATACCTGAGCTGATTACTCACTCTTTTCTTTTTGTGCAGAATGATTAGTCATAGCGATGCATACACTCACATCAATCAATCAATAATTGCATCAACATAAATGTGTGCGTTAACACCAACCACACCACAGTAAGCGGGAATATTGCAGCAGCGGGTTCAAGTTCTTGGAGAAACCAAGGTTTTGGATCCCAAGCGGGCCCTTTTTCTTGAGGGGCACCAAAATTCACGGTAACCACGAAATACCGAAAAAAAATTGGACGGAATTTAAAATCAAATTTTGAATTCAAATATTTCAAAGTTGATATAGATACAATTCTAACTCTTTGAGATTAGTAATCCTCCCCTATCGTAGTGGCTGTTCACACGCACCGTCTATCCTCTGAATTATCCAATTCGTGCCCAAGGTAATGTGTTCACCGAGGGAAGTTGTCTATGCTTACTTTCACGTTGAACTTTTTGTGCACTGTGACTAAAAATTATTTGTGGGGAGGAGAACTTGAAGCACATAATGAACATGAACTTTTATCCCATCAAGCAACCCTATATGGCAAGTGGCTATGTGCATGGTTAGGAATATGTATCTGCACTGTGCATACTTTTTCTTTGCCATCAACCAATATAATCTTATCATGTACATTACGGTGATCTCCGAGACTCTTGACTTCTCTATCGCCATGTCCATATATAAGATGATTGCTGAGGTAAGAGATAATCGTAATTAATCTTCTCACACTTAAGATAAGACATGTTTCCCTGTTAATGAGGTGTCAGCTCTTATTCGTAAAAAAATCCTACATTATTTTAAGCATTACATAATACTCCCTTTGTCCCGAATACTTGTCGCAGAATAGGAGATAAGATTATTGATGGTTAGTGGTTGTGAAAAAAAATCAGTAGGAATGCATAATCAGCAAAGTTAGACATGATGGTGCTTGTTTTTAAATAGGTTTGGTCACATTATGGGTGTGACCAACTTCCATATTAGGATCGACGCACATGGCTAGCTTGTCAAGGCTAGGTCCACTCTCGACTCCGGTCACTTGGGACTCCCCTGATGACCATAGTAGGGCTCCCTTGCGAAAATGCCTAACAGAGGCCGCGCCTCAGGTAGGCCGCAATCTCCTCCGTCCAGATCCTATTGGGATGCGAGCCTTTCCTGTATTCACGCATGCTGTCGGCACGTAGAGCCTTTCCTTCCCGCGTATTGCGCAGCACTAGGTTGAGAATTTAGCCAGCATTCAATGCCTAACACAAGTTGCACGCGACGTGCTCAGCGCTCGTGCTGTCAAATCCAGCTCGTACAACACCTTTTCCTGCATGCGAGACAAGGTGTGGGCTGTGCACATCGTGTTCCCCTAAATTTTTATCAGCTCCTGGTCGCGGCAAGCCATATCCGAGAACAGAAGTTCATCCATGAACAGACGTTGTACCTAGCACTTGGCATTTCCACCCATCAGCTTTGTTTGCAAGCACAGTGCCAAGTCCAGCCATAAACCATCAGGGCCTAAATCTATTCTGTAAGCCCAAATTAATAATGAACTGGCTCAGCAGGTGTTTCTTTCAGACTCCTCACAACAACGAGGTAATATCATTTCTCAAATTATTAACGAAAAGCACTACTGCGGATAAAAATAGATTGCATTCCACCAGCCAGCTCTGCTTGCAAGCACACTCCCAAGTGCAAACATAAACTATCAGGCGCTAAAAGTATTATGGAGGCCCGGATTACTAACGGAACGGCCCGGCAGTTTTTTTAGTAATGAAGAACACTATTTGCAGATAAAAATAGGCAATGAATAAAGAACTTCCAGCACCATCACAATTCACAAACGATCAAATGTTATGGTTACATGACGTAAAAAAAATGTTATGGTTAGAAGAAAGGACCAATGAGTAGATGATCAGCGCACAAAAGCAATTTAATTTTTTTTGTACACAATTCTGGGGCATCAAGACAATTATGATGCTATGCTTCTCATACAGGAAGTTTGGCTCGAATGGATCAGTAGGTTTACCGCATACATTCCTACAGTGTCCGATTACTCCACATTTGGTACACTTTGGCTCCCCCTCCTAGGAGCCTTTGGAATGTCGCCACGATCAGGGCAAGCCGTACACTTGTGTCCCTCCTTATGGCAAATCGTGCAGAATCGGGACCTTTTTGTTTTCTCTTAGTAAGGCGCTTTATCTCTGCTTGTAGTAGATCATCCTGATGCCCGCTTGCAATTAGCAGGCGAAATGCCATAACAATATGATTGATCTCCACAGTCTTCAAGCAAAGTTTTTCCATGATCAACTCTACGAGAACAAGCTGTGCCCCTTACCATCTTAGCTGCAGCATCTCTCTCTTCCAGCCCCATGCCATCTTTGTCATGGCTAAGCGGCAGCAGCGTGGCATGTACCTCCTTCATCATTGCCATGGAAATATCATAACATTTCACATTGTTGTCACCAAGGCGCACACATTCCAGGGCCCTGATCCACATTTGATTGTGCCTAAAAGTGTCCGACATTGGCGGGCCTCTGTCTCTTTGGTACTGCACTCGGTAATCAGGCAATATATCCCGAGCATCCCTTCTCCATCTCTTAAGAATGTGTTTATCTGGTATCTTTGCCAGACGAAGCTCGATCATCACCTGGGAATCGCAACACAGAACATAAGATTTGGGTCCACCGCAATTTCTGGCAACAAATTCCAACAACACAAATCCATGCATAGAGTCAGTTTTTGCATTACCTTGAGTGAATGTCAGCAAACCATCCCTGAATGCTCGAATATGCCGCACTCACTAGAAATGAAGCTCGTGTCGTCATCCACATTGACAATAAAAACAACTTTGCTCCATTTCCCCCGAGCCGCCGCATCGAGATGGGTTACCATGTAAACCTTTCGATGTTCTATAACATCAACCTTATGTGCAAAAGACTTGTACAGCGCCTCATCAATCCTCAGTCCTCACCCTTAAACAAAATCAGAATATCAAATATTAGGACTGAGCATTTCATAAAGAACTTTCCTACTGAATACAAACAACAATATAAGAATGCTGATAGAAATTCAAATTCTATAATTATGCAGCACATGTCTACACTTTAACTCTCCATTCCGGCGAGCGGAACAAGATACGATGGCCACCCGATCTCCATAATTATTACGAAAAAATATTGCACTTCAAATAATAGTTTGCCCCTAATTCCAGAAACAACTTTGGATAACAAAACTAATCATTTTGAACATTATTTCAATCAAGTATTACAGTATGTTAGCACTCCACTACTTCTACCAGTAATTAGGACTAGTTCTGCATAGAATTCTGTTTTCCTAATTTCATAACCCTTCTGAAACCAACTTAGTTACTCTAATGTTTATCCATTCACCATCAGTAACATCCCTATTCTCACTGCCAGCCTAAAACTTCAGTATTTACAGAATATATTATGTATGAACAAGGGCAGAAGAAAAAACCATGGAAAATCAACTAGTAAACACAACTGCTGCTCCAAAAACATTTATTCATAACTACGGACTGGATCAAGAATCGTACATACCTCCTTGTCCAGCCGCTCGTAGCCTCTGAACAAACATTGAAATCTCCATCTTTCGACGGAAATCCAACACTTTCCCCGACATGTGCGCGGTCTCCGAATTATTTTGAACATTATTTCAATCAAGTATTACAGTATGTTAGCACTCCACTACTTCTACCAGTAATTAGGACTAGTTCTGCACAGAATTCTGTTTTCCTAATTCCATAACCCTTCTGAAACCAACTTAGTTACTCTAATGTTCGTCCATTCACCATCAGTAACATCCCCATTCTCACTGCCAGCCTAAAACTTCAACATTTACAGAATATATTATGTATGAACAAGGGCAGAAGAAAAAACCATGGAAAATCAACTAGTAAACACAACTGCTGCTCCAAAAACATTTATTCATAACTACGGACTGGATCAAGAATCATCAGACATACCTCCTTGTCCAGCCGCTCGTAGCCTCTGAACAAACATTGAAATCTCTTTCTTCCGACGGAAATCCAACACTTTCCCCGACATGTGCGCGGTCTCCGAATTATTTTGAACATTATTTAAATCAAGTATTACAGTATGTTAGCACTCCACTACTTCTACCAGTAATTAGGACTAATTCTGCACAGAATTCTGTTTTCCTAATTTCATAACCCTTCTGAAACCAACTTAGTTACCCTAATGTTCATCCATTCACCATCAGTAACATCCCTATTCTCACTGCCAGCCTAAAACTTCAATATTTACAGAATATATTATGTATGAACAAGGGCAGAAGAAAAAACCATGGAAAATCAACTAGTAAACACAACTGCTGCTCCAAAAACATTTATTCATAACTACGGACTGGATCAAGAATCGTACGTACCTCCTTGTCCAGCCGCTCGTAGCCTCTGAACAAACTTTGAAATCTCCTTCTTCCGACGGAAATCCAACACTTTCCCCGACATGTGCGCGGTCTCCGAATTATTTTGAACATTATTTCAATCAAGTATTACAGTATGTTAGCACTCCACTACTTCTACCAGTAATTAGGACTAGTTCTGCATAGAATTCTGTTTTCCTAATTTCATAACCCTTCTGAAACCAACTTAGTTACTCTAATATTCATCCATTCACCATCAGTAACATCCCTATTCTCACTGCCAGCCTAAAACTTCAGTATTTACAGAATATATTATGTATGAACAAGGGCAGAAGAAAAAACCATGGAAAATCAACTAGTAAACACAACCGCTGCTCCAAAAACATTTATTCATAACTACGGACTGGATCAAGAATCATCAGACATACCTCCTTGTCCAGCCGCTCGTAGCCTCTGAACAAACATTGAAATCTCCTTCTTCCGACGGAAATCCAACACTTTCCCCGACATGTGCGCGGTCTCCGAATTATTTTGAACATTATTTCAATCAAGTATTACAGTATGTTAGCACTCCACTACTTCTACCAGTAATTAGGACTAGTTCTGCACAGAATTCTGTTTTCCTAATTTCCTAACCCTTCTGAAACCAACTTAGTTACTCTAATGTTCATCCATTCACCATCAGTAACATCCCTATTCTCACTGCCAGCCTAAAACTTCAATATTTACAGAATATATTATGTATGAACAAGGGCAGAAGAAAAAACCATGGAAAATCAACTAGTAAACACAACTGCTGCTCCAAAAACATTTATTCATAACTACGGACTGGATCAAGAATCGTACATACCTCCTTGTCCAGCCGCTCGTAGCCTCTGAACAAACATTGAAATCTCCGTCTTTCGACGGAAATCCAACACTTTCCCCGACATGTGCGCGGTCTCCGAATTATTTTGAACATTATTTCAATCAAGTATTACAGTATGTTAGCACTCCACTACTTCTACCAGTAATTAGGACTAGTTCTGCACAGAATTCTGTTTTCCTAATTCCATAACCCTTCTGAAACCAACTTAGTTACTCTAATGTTCGTCCATTCACCATCAGTAACATCCCCATTCTCACTGCCAGCCTAAAACTTCAACATTTACAGAATATATTATGTATGAACAAGGGCAGAAGAAAAAACCATGGAAAATCAACTAGTAAACACAACTGCTGCTCCAAAAACATTTATTCATAACTACGGACTGGATCAAGAATCATCAGACATACCTCCTTGTCCAGCCGCTCGTAGCCTCTGAACAAACATTGAAATCTCTTTCTTCCGACGGAAATCCAACACTTTCCCCGACATGTGCGCGGTCTCCGAATTATTTTGAACATTATTTAAATCAAGTATTACAGTATGTTAGCACTCCACTACTTCTACCAGTAATTAGGACTAGTTCTGCACAGAATTCTGTTTTCCTAATTTCATAACCCTTCTGAAACCAACTTAGTTACCCTAATGTTCATCCATTCACCATCAGTAACATCCCTATTCTCACTGCCAGCCTAAAACTTCAATATTTACAGAATATATTATGTATGAACAAGGGCAGAAGAAAAACCATGGAAAATCAACTAGTAAACACAACTGCTGCTCCAAAAACATTTATTCATAACTACGGACTGGATCAAGAATCGTACGTACCTCCTTGTCCAGCCGCTCGTAGCCTCTGAACAAACTTTGAAATCTCCTTCTTCCGACGGAAATCCAACACTTTCCCCGACATGTGCGCGGTCTCCGAATTATTTTGAACATTATTTCAATCAAGTATTACAGTATGTTAGCACTCCACTACTTCTACCAGTAATTAGGACTAGTTCTGCATAGAATTCTGTTTTCCTAATTTCATAACCCTTCTGAAACCAACTTAGTTACTCTAATATTCATCCATTCACCATCAGTAACATCCCTATTCTCACTGCCAGCCTAAAACTTCAGTATTTACAGAATATATTATGTATGAACAAGGGCAGAAGAAAAAACCATGGAAAATCAACTAGTAAACACAACTGCTGCTCCAAAAACATTTATTCATAACTACGGACTGGATCAAGAATCATCAGACATACCTCCTTGTCCAGCCGCTCGTAGCCTCTGAACAAACATTGAAATCTCCTTCTTCCGACGGAAATCCAACACTTTCCCCGACATGTGCGCGGTCTCCGAATTATTTTGAACATTATTTCAATCAAGTATTACAGTATGTTAGCACTCCACTACTTCTACCAGTAATTAGGACTAGTTCTGCACAGAATTCTGTTTTCCTAATTTCCTAACCCTTCTGAAACCAACTTAGTTACTCTAATGTTCATCCATTCACCATCAGTAACATCCCTATTCTCACTGCCAGCCTAAAACTTCAATATTTACAGAATATATTATGTATGAACAAGGGCAGAAGAAAAAACCATGGAAAATCAACTAGTAAACACAACAGCTGCTCCAAAAACATTTATTCATAACTACGGACTGGATCAAGAATCATCAGACATACCTCCTTGTCTAGCCGCTCGTAGCCTCTGAACAAACATTAAAATCTCCTTCTTCCGACGGAAATCCAACACTTTCCCCGACATGTGCGCGGTCTCCGAATTATTTTGAACATTATTTCAATCAAGTATTAAAGTATGTTAGCACTCCACTACTTCTACCAGTAATTAGGACTAGTTCTGCACAGAATTCTGTTTTCCTAATTCCATAACCCTTCTGAAACCAACTTAGTTACTCTAATGTTCGTCCATTCACCATCAGTAACATCCCTATTCTCACTGCCAGCCTAAAGCTTCAACATTTACAGAATATATTATGTATGAACAAGGGCAGAAGAAAAAACCATGGAAAATCAACTAGTAAACACAACTGCTGCTCCAAAAACATTTATTCATAACTACGGACTGGATCAAGAATCATCAGACATACCTCCTTGTCCAGCCGCTCGTAGCCTCTGAACAAACATTGAAATCTCCTTCTTCCGACGGAAATCCAACACTTTCCCCGACATGTGCGCGGTCTCCGAATTATTTTGAACATTATTTAAATCAAGTATTACAGTATGTTAGCACTCCACTACTTCTACCAGTAATTAGGACTATTTCTGCACAGAATTCTGTTTTCCTAATTTCATAACCCTTCTGAAACCAACTTAGTTACCCTAATGTTCATCCATTCACCATCAGTAACATCCCTATTCTCACTGCCAGCCTAAAACTTCAATATTTACAGAATATATTATGTATGAACAAGGGCAGAAGAAAAAACCATGGAAAATCAACTAGTAAACACAACTGCTGCTCCAAAAACATTTATTCATAACTACGGACTGGATCAAGAATCGTACGTACCTCCTTGTCCAGCCGCTCGTAGCCTCTGAACAAACTTTGAAATCTCCTTCTTCCGACGGAAATCCAACACTTTCCCCGACATGTGCGCGGTCTCCGAATTATTTTGAACATTATTTCAATCAAGTATTACAGTATGTTAGCACTCCACTACTTGTACCAGTAATTAGGACTAGTTCTGCACAGAATTCTGTTTTCCAAATTCCATAAACCTTCTGAAACCAACTTAGTTACTCTAATGTTCATCCATTCACCATCAGTAACATCCCTATTCTCACTGCCAGCCTAAAACTTCAATATTTACAGAATATATTATGTATGAACAAGGGCAGAAGAAAAAACCATGGAAAATCAACTAGTAAACACAACTGCTGCTCCAAAAACATTTATTCATAACTACGGACTGGATCAAGAATCATCAGACATACCTCCTTGTCCAGCCGCTCGTTGCCTCTGAACAAACATTGAAATCTCCTTCTTCCGACGGAAATCCAACACTTTCCCCGACATGTGCGCGGTCTCCGAATTATTTTGAACATTATTTCAATCAAGTATTACAGTATGTTAGCACTCCACTACTTGTTCCAGTAATTAGGACTAGTTCTGCACAGAATTCTGTTTTCCTAATTTCCTAACCCTTCTGAAACCAACTTAGTTACTCTAATGTTCATCCATTCACCATCAGTAACATCCCTATTCTCACTGCCAGCCTAAAACTTCAATATTTACAGAATATATTATGTATGAACAAGGGCAGAAGAAAAAACCATGGAAAATCAACTAGTAAACACAACTGCTGCTCCAAAAACATTTATTCATAACTACGGACTGGATCAAGAATCATCAGACATACCTCCTTGTCCAGCCGCTCGTAGCCTCTGAACAAACATTGAAATCTCCTTCTTCCGACGGAAATCCAACACTTTCCCCGACATGTGCACGGTCTCCGAATTATTTTGAACATTATTTCAATCAAGTATTACAGTATGTTAGCACTCCACTACTTCTACCAGTAATTAGGACTAGTTCTGCACAGAATTCTGTTTTCCTAATTTCCTAACCCTTCTGAAACCAACTTAGTTACTCTAATGTTCATCCATTCACCATCAGTAACATCCCTATTCTCACTGCCAGCCTAAAACTTCAATATTTACAGAATATATTATGTATGAACAAGGGCAGAAGAAAAAACCATGGAAAATCAACTAGTAAACACAACTGCTGCTCCAAAAACATTTATTCATAACTACGGACTGGATCAAGAATCATCAGACATACCTCCTTGTCTAGCCGCTCGTAGCCTCTGAACAAACATTGAAATCTCCTTCTTCCGACGGAAATCCAACACTTTCCCCGACATGTGCGCGGTTTCCGAATTATTTTGAACATTATTTCAATCAAGTATTACAGTATGTTAGCACTCCACTACTTCTACCAGTAATTAGGACTAGTTCTGCACAGAATTCTGTTTTCCTAATTTCCTAACCCTTCTGAAACCAACTTAGTTACTCTAATGTTCATCCATTCACCATCAGTAACATCCCTATTCTTACTGCCAGCCTAAAACTTCAATATTTACAGAATATATTATGTATGAACAAGGGCAGAAGAAAAAACCATGGAAAATCAACTAGTAAACACAACTGCTGCTCCAAAAACATTTATTCATAACTACGGACTGGATCAAGAATCATCAGACGTACCTCCTTGTCCAGCCGCTCGTAGCCTCTGAACAAACATTGAAATCTCCTTCTTCCGACGGAAATCCAACACTTTCCCCGACATGTGCGCGGTCTCTGAATAATTTTGAACATTATTTCAATCAAGTATTACAGTATGTTAGCACTCCACTACTTCTACCAGTAATTAGGACTAGTTCTGCACAGAATTCTGTTTTCCTAATTTCATAACCCTTCTGAAACCAACTTAGTTACTCTAATGTTCATCCATTCACCATCAGTAACATCCCTATTCTCACTGCCAGCCTAAAACTTCAATATTTACAGAATATATTATGTATGAACAAGGGCAGAAGAAAAAACCATGGAAAATCAACTAGTAAACACAACTTCTGCTCCAAAAACATTTATTCATAACTACGGACTGGATCAAGAATCATCAGACATACCTCCTTGTCCAGCCGCTCATAGCCTCCGAACAAACATTGAAATCTCCTTCTTCCGACGGAAATCCAACACTTTCCCCGACATGTGCGCGGTCTCCGAATTATTTTGAACATTAATTCAATCAAGTATTACAGTATGTTAGCACTCCACTACTTCTACCAGTAATTAGGACTAGTTCTGCACAGAATTCTGTTTTCCTAATTTCCTAACCCTTCTGAAACCAACTTAGTTACCCTAATGTTCATCCATTCACCATCAGTAACATCCCTATTCTCACTGCCAGCCTAAAACTTCAATATTTACAGAATATATTATGTATGAACAAGGGCAGAAGAAAAAACCATGGAAAATCAACTAGTAAACACAACTGCTGCTCCAAAAACATTTGTTCATAACTACGGACTGGATCAAGAATCGTACGTACCTCCTTGTCCAGCCGCTCGTAGCCTCTGAACAAACTTTGAAATCTCCTTCTTCTGACGGAAATCCAACACTTTCCCCGACATGTGCGCGGTCTCCGAATTATTTTAAACATTAATTCAATCAAGTATTACAGTATGTTAGCACTCCACTACTTCTACCAGTAATTAGGACTAGTTCTGCACAGAATTCTGTTTTCCTAATTTCCTAACCCTTCTGAAACCAACTTAGTTACTCTAATGTTCATCCATTCACCATCAGTAACATCCCTATTCTCACTGCCAGCCTAAAACTTCAATATTTACAGAATATATTATGTATGAACAAGGGCAGAAGAAAAAACCATGGAAAATCAACTAGTAAACACAACTGCTGCTCCAAAAACATTTATTCATAACTACGGACTGGATCAAGAATCATCAGACATACCTCCTTGTCTAGCCGCTCGTAGCCTCTGAACAAACATTGAAATCTCCTTCTTCCGATGGAAATCCAACACTTTCCCCGACATGTGCGCGGTTTCCGAATTATTTTGAACATTATTTCAATCAAGTATTACAGTATGTTAGCACTCCACTACTTCTACCAGTAATTAGGACTAGTTCTGCACAGAATTCTGTTTTCCTAATTTCCTAACCCTTCTGAAACCAACTTAGTTACTCTAATGTTCATCCATTCACCATCAGTAACATCCCTATTCTTACTGCCAGCCTAAAACTTCAATATTTACAGAATATATTATGTATGAACAAGGGCAGAAGAAAAAACCATGGAAAATCAACTAGTAAACACAACTGCTGCTCCAAAAACATTTATTCATAACTACGGACTGGATCAAGAATCATCAGACGTACCTCCTTGTCCAGCCGCTCGTAGCCTCTGAACAAACATTGAAATCTCCTTCTTCCGACGGAAATCCAACACTTTCCCCGACATGTGCGCGGTCTCTGAATTATTTTGAACATTATTTCAATCAAGTATTACAGTATGTTAGCACTCCAGTACTTCTACCAGTAATTAGGACTAGTTCTGCACAGAATTCTGTTTTCCTAATTTCATAACCCTTCTGAAACCAACTTAGTTACTCTAATGTTCATCCATTCACCATCAGTAACATCCCTATTCTCACTGCCAGCCTAAAACTTCAATATTTACAGAATATATTATGTATGAACAAGGGCAGAAGAAAAAACCATGGAAAATCAACTAGTAAACACAACTTCTGCTCCAAAAACATTTATTCATAACTACGGACTGGATCAAGAATCATCAGACATACCTCCTTGTCCAGCCGCTCATAGCCTCCGAACAAACATTGAAATCTCCTTCTTCCGACGGAAATCCAACACTTTCCCCGACATGTGCGCGGTCTCCGAATTATTTTGAACATTAATTCAATCAAGTATTACAGTATGTTAGCACTCCACTACTTCTACCAGTAATTAGGACTAGTTCTGCACAGAATTCTGTTTTCCTAATTTCCTAACCCTTCTGAAACCAACTTAGTTACCCTAATGTTCATCCATTCACCATCAGTAACATCCCTATTCTCACTGCCAGCCTAAAACTTCAATATTTACAGAATATATTATGTATGAACAAGGGCAGAAGAAAAAACCATGGAAAATCAACTAGTAAACACAACTGCTGCTCCAAAAACATTTGTTCATAACTGCGGACTGGATCAAGAATCGTACGTACCTCCTTGTCCAGCCGCTCGTAGCCTCTGAACAAACTTTGAAATCTCCTTCTTCTGACGGAAATCCAACACTTTCCCCGACATGTGCGCGGTCTCCGAATTATTTTAAACATTAATTCAATCAAGTATTACAGTATGTTAGCACTCCACTACTTCTACCAGTAATTAGGACTAGTTCTGCACATAATTCTGTTTTCCTAATTTCCTAACCCTTCTGAAACCAACTTAGTTACCCTAATGTTCATCCATTCACCATCAGTAACATCCCTATTCTCACTGCCAGCCTAAAACTTCAATATTTATAGAATATATTATGTATGAACAAGGGCAGAAGAAAAAACCATGGAAAATCAACTAGTAAACACAACTGCTGCTCCAAAAACATTTATTCATAACTACAGACTGGATCAAGAATCGTACGTACCTCCTTGTCCAGCCGCTCGTAGCCTCCGAACAAACTTTGAAATCTCCTTCTTCCAACGGAAATCCAACACTTTCCCCGACATGTGCGCGGTCTCCGAATTATTTTGAACATTATTTCAATCAAGTATTACAGTATGTTAGCACTCCACTACTTCTACCAGTAATTAGGACTAGTTCTGCACAGAATTCTGTTTTCCTAATTTCCTAACCCTTCTGAAACCAACTTAGTTACTCTAATGTTCATCCATTCACCATCAGTAACATCCCTATTCTCACTGCCAGCCTAAAACTTCAATATTTACAGAATATATTATGTATGAACAAGGGCAGAAGAAAAAACCATGGAAAATCAACTAGTAAACACAACTGCTGCTCCAAAAACATTTATTCATAACTACGGACTGGATCAAGAATCATCAGACATACCTCCTTGTCTAGCCGCTCGTAGCCTCTGAACAAACATTGAAATCTCCTTCTTCCGACGGAAATCCAACACTTTCCCCGACATGTGCGCGGTCTCCGAATTATTTTGAACATTATTTCAATCAAGTATTACAGTATGTTAGCACTCCACTACTTCTACCAGTAATTACGACTAGTTCTGCACAGAATTCTGTTTTCCTAATTTCATAACCCTTCTGAAACCAACTTAGTTACTCTAATGTTCATCCATTCACCATCAGTAACATCCCTATTCTCACTGCCAGCCTAAAACTTCAATATTTACAGAATATATTATGTATGAACAAGGGCAGAAGAAAAAACCATGGAAAATCAACTAGTAAACACAACTTTTGCTCCAAAAACATTTATTCATAACTACGGACTGGATCAAGAATCATCAGACATACCTCCTTGTCCAGCCGCTCATAGCCTCCGAACAAACATTGAAATCTCCTTCTTCCGACGGAAATCCAACACTTTCCCCGACATGTGCGCGGTCTCCGAATTATTTTGAACATTAATTCAATCAAGTATTACAGTATGTTAGCACTCCACTACTTCTACCAGTAATTAGGACTAGTTCTGCACAGAATTCTGTTTTCCTAATTTCCTAACCCTTCTGAAACCAACTTAGTTACCCTAATGTTCATCCATTCGCCATCAGTAACATCCCTATTCTCACTGCCAGCCTAAAACTTCAATATTTACAGAATATATTATGTATGAACAAGGGCAGAAGAAAAAACCATGGAAAATCAACTAGTAAACACAACTGCTGCTCCAAAAACATTTGTTCATAACTACGGACTGGATCAAGAATCGTACGTACCTCCTTGTCCAGCCGCTCGTAGCCTCTGAACAAACTTTGAAATCTCCTTCTTCTGACGGAAATCCAACACTTTCCCCGACATGTGCGCGGTCTCCGAATTATTTTAAACATTAATTCAATCAAGTATTACAGTATGTTAGCACTCCACTACTTCTACCAGTAATTAGGACTAGTTCTGCACATAATTCTGTTTTCCTAATTTCCTAACCCTTCTGAAACCAACTTAGTTACCCTAATGTTCATCCATTCACCATCAGTAACATCCCTATTCTCACTGCCAGCCTAAAACTTCAATATTTATAGAATATATTATGTATGAACAAGGGCAGAAGAAAAAACCATGGAAAATCAACTAGTAAACACAACTGCTGCTCCAAAAACATTTATTCATAACTACAGACTGGATCAAGAATCGTACGTACCTCCTTGTCCAGCCGCTCGTAGCCTCCGAACAAACTTTGAAATCTCCTTCTTCCGACGGAAATCCAACACTTTCCCCGACATGTGCGCGGTCTCCGAATTATTTTGAACATTATTTCAATCAAGTATTACAGTATGTTAGCACTCCACTACTTCTACCAGTAATTAGGACTAGTTCTGCACAGAATTCTGTTTTCCTAATTTCCTAACCCTTCTGAAACCAACTTAGTTACTCTAATGTTCATCCATTCACCATCAGTAACATCCCTATTCTCACTGCCAGCCTAAAACTTCAATATTTACAGAATATATTATGTATGAACAAGGGCAGAAGAAAAAACCATGGAAAATCAACTAGTAAACACAACTGCTGCTCCAAAAACATTTATTCATAACTACGGACTGGATCAAAAATCATCAGACATACCTCCTTGTCTAGCCGCTCGTAGCCTCTGAACAAACATTGAAATCTCCTTCTTCCGACGGAAATCCAACACTTTCCCCGACATGTGCGCGGTCTCCGAATTATTTTGAACATTATTTCAATCAAGTATTACAGTATGTTAGCACTCCACTACTTCTACCAGTAATTAGGACTAGTTCTGCAAAGAATTCTGTTTTCCTAATATCCTAACCCTTCTGAAACCAACTTAGTTACTCTAATGTTCATCCATTCACCATCAGTAACATCCCTATTCTTACTGCCAGCCTAAAACTTCAATATTTACAGAATATATTATGTATGAACAAGGGCAGAAGAAAAAACCATGGAAAATCAACTAGTAAACACAACTGCTGCTCCAAAAACATTTATTCATAACTACGGACTGGATCAAGAATCATCAGACATACCTCCTTGTCTAGCCGCTCTTAGCCTCTGAACAAACATTGAAATCTCCTTCTTCCGACGGAAATCCAACACTTTCCCCGACATGTGCGCGGTCTCCGAATTATTTTGAACATTATTTTAATCAAGTATTACAGTATGTTAGCACTCCACTACTTCTACCAGTAATTAGGACTAGTTCTGCACAGAATTCTGTTTTCCTAATTTCATAACCCTTCTGAAACCAACTTAGTTACTCTAATGTTCATCCATTCACCATCAGTAACATCCCTATTCTCACTGCCAGCCTAAAACTTCAATATTTACAGAATATATTATGTATGAACAAGGGCAGAAGAAAAAACCATGGAAAATCAACTAATAAACACAACTGCTGCTCCAAAAACATTTATTCATAACTACGGACTGGATCAAGAATCATCAGACATACCTCCTTGTCCAGCCGCTCATAGCCTCCGAACAAACATTGAAATCTCCTTCTTCCGACGGAAATCCAACACTTTCCCCGACATGTGCGCGGTCTCCGAATTATTTTGAACATTATTTCAATGAAGTATTACAGTATGTTAGCACTCCACTACTTCTACCAGTAATTAGGACTAGTTCTGCACAGAATTCTGTTTTCCTAATTTCATAACCCTTCTGAAACCAACTTAGTTACCCTAATGTTCATCCATTCACCATCAGTAACATCCCTATTCTCACTGCCAGCCTAAAACTTCAATATTTACAGAATATATTATGTATGAACAAGGGCAGAAGAAAAAACCATGGAAAATCAACTAGTAAACACAACTGCTGCTCCAAAAACATTTATTCATAACTACGGACTGGATCAAGAATCATCAGACATACCTCCTTGTCTAGCCGCTCGTAGCCTCTGAACAAACATTGAAATCTCCTTCTTCCGACGGAAATCCAACACTTTCCCCGACATGTGCGCGGTCTCCGAATTATTTTGAACATTAATTCAATCAAGTATTACAGTATGTTAGCACTCCACTACTTCTACCAGTAATTAGGACTAGTTCTGCACAAAATTCTGTTTTCCTAATTTCCTAACCCTTCTGAAACCAACTTAGTTACCCTAATGTTCATCCATTCACCATCAGTAACATCCCTATTCTCACTGCCAGCCTAAAACTTCAATATTTACAGAATATATTATGTATGAACAAGGGCAGAAGAAAAAACCATGGAAAATCAACTAGTAAACACAACTGCTGCTCCAAAAACATTTATTCATAACTACGGACTGGATCAAGAATCGTACGTACCTCCTTGTCCAGCCGCTCGTAGCCTCTGAACAAACTTTGAAATCTCCTTCTTCCGACGGAAATCCAACACTTTCCCCGACATGTGCGCGGTCTCCGAATTATTTTGAACATTATTTCAATCAAGTATTACAGTATGTTAGCACTCCACTACTTCTACCAGTAATTAGGACTAGTTCTGCACAGAATTCTGTTTTCCAAATTCCATAAACCTTCTGAAACCAACTTAGTTACTCTAATGTAAATCCATTCACCATCAGTAACATCCCTATTCTCACTGCCAGCCTAAAACTTCAATATTTACAGAATATATTATGTATGAACAAGGCAGAAGAAAAAACCATGGAAAATCAACTAGTAAACACAACTGCTGCTCCAAAAACATTTATTCATAACTACGGACTGGATCAAGAATCATCAGACATACCTCCTTGTCCAGCCGCTCGTAGCCTCTGAACTAACATTGAAATCTCCTTCTTCCGATGGAAATCCAACACTTTCCCCGACATGTGCGCGGTCTCCGAATTATTTTGAACATTATTTCAATCAAGTATTACAGTATGTTAGCACTCCACTACTTCTACCAGTAATTAGGACTAGTTCTGCACAGAATTCTGTTTTCCTAATTTCCTAACCCTTCTGAAACCAACTTAGTTACTCTAATGTTCATCCATTCACCATCAGTAACATCCCTATTCTCACTGCCAGCCTAAAACTTCAATATTTACAGAATATATTATGTATGAACAAGGGCAGAAGAAAAAACCATGGAAAATCAACTAGTAAACACAACTGCTGCTCCAAAAACATTTATTCATAACTACGGACTGGATCAAGAATCATCAGACATACCTCCTTGTCTAGCCGCTCGTAGCCTCTGAACAAACATTGAAATCTCCTTCTTCCGACGGAAATCCAACAATTTCCCCGACATGTGCGCGGTCTCCGAATTATTTTGAACATTATTTCAATCAAGTATTACAGTATGTTAGCACTCCACTACTTCTACCAGTAATTAGGACTAGTTCTGCACAGAATTCTGTTTTCCTAATTTCATAACCCTTTTGAAACCAACTTAGTTACTCTAATGTTCATCCATTCACCATCAGTAACATCCCTATTCTCACTGCCAGCCTAAAACTTCAATATTTACAGAATATATTATGTATGAACAAGGGCAGAAGAAAAAACCATGGAAAATCAACTAGTAAACACAACTGCTGCTCCAAAAACATTTATTCATAACTACGGACTGGATCAAGAATCATCAGACATACCTCCTTGTACAGCCGCTCATAGCCTCTGAACGAACGTTGAAATCTCCTTCTTCCGACGGAAATCCAACACTTTCCCCGACATGTGCGCGGTCTCCGAATTATTTTGAACATTATTTCAATCAAGTATTACAGTATGTTAGCACTCCACTACTTCTACTAGTAATTAGGACTAGTTCTGCACAGAATTCTGTTTTCCTAATTTCATAACCCTTCTAAAACCAACTTAGTTACCCTAATGTTCATCCATTCACCATCAGTAACATCCCTATTCTCACTGCCAGCCTAAAACTTCAATATTTACAGAAGATATTATGTATGAACAAGGGCAGAAGAAAAAACCATGGAAAATCAACTAGTAAACACAACTGCTGCTCCAAAAACATTTATTGATAACTACGGACTAGATCAAGAATCATCAGACATACCTCCTTGTCCAGCCGCTCGTAGCCTCTGAACAAACATTGAAATCTCCTTCTTCCGACGGAAATCCAACACTTTCACCGACATGTGCGTGGTCTCCGAATTATTTTGAACATTATTTCAATCAAGTATTACAGTATGTTAGCACTCCACTACTTCTACCAGTCATTAGGACTAGTTCTGCACAGAATTCTATTTTCCTAATTTCATAACCCTTCTGAAACCAACTTAGTTACCGTAATGTTCATCCATTCACCATCAGTAACATCCCTATTCTCACTGCCAGCCTAAAACTTCAATATTTACAGAATATATTATGTATGAACAAGGGCAGAAGAAAAAACCATGGAAAATCAACTAGTAAACACAACTGCTGCTCCAAAAACATTTATTCATAACTACGGACTGGATCAAGAATCATCAGACATACCTCCTTGTCCAGCCGCTCGTAGCCTCTAAACAAACACTGAAATCTCCTTCTTCCGACGGAAATCCAACACTTTCACCGACATGTGCACGGTCTCCGAATAATTTTGCACATTATTTCAATCAAGTATTACAGTATGTTAGCACTCCACTACTTCTACCAGTAATTAGGACTAGTTCTGCACAGAATTCTGTTTTCCTAATTTCATAACCCTTCTGAAACCAACTTAGTTACCCTAATGTTCATCCATTCACCATCAGTAACATCCCTATTCTCACTGCCAGCCTAAAACTTCAATATTTACAGAATATATTATGTATGAACAAGGGCAGAAGAAAAAACCATGGAAAATCAACTAGTAAACACAACTGCTGCTCCAAAAACATTTATTCATAACTACGGACTGAATCAAGAATCATCAGACATACCTCCTTGTCCAGCCGCTCATAGCCTCTGAACAAACATTGAAATCTCCTTCTTCCGACGGAAATCCAACACTTTCCCCGACATGTGCGCGGTCTCCGAATTATTTTGAACATTATTTCAATCAAGTATTACAGTATGTTAGCACTCCACTACTTCTACCAGTAATTAGGACTAGTTCTGCACAGAATTCTGTTTTCCTAATTTCCTACCCCTTCTGAAACCAACTTAGTTACTCTAATGTTCATCCATTCACCATCAGTAACATCCCTATTCTCACTGCCAGCCTAAAACTTCAATATTTACAGAATATATTATGTATGAACAAGAGCAGAAGAAAAAACCATGGAAAATCAACTAGTAAACACAACTGCTGCTCCAAAAACATTTATTCATAACTACGGACTAGATCAAGAATCATCAGACATACCTCCTTGTCTAGCCGCTCGTAGCCTCTGAACAAACATTGAAATCTCCTTCTTCCGACGGAAATCCAACACTTTCCCCGACATGTGCGCGGTCTCCGAATTATTTTGAACATTATTTCAATCAAGTATTACAGTATGTTAGCACTCCACTACTTCTACCAGTAATTAGGACTAGTTCTGCACAGAATTCTGTTTTCCTAATTTCATAACCCTTCTGAAACCAACTTAGTTACTCTAATGTTCATCCATTCACCATCAGTAACATCCCTATTCTCACCGCCAGCCTAAAACTTCAATATTTACAGAATATATTATGTATGAACAAGGGCAGAAGAAAAAACCATGGAAAATCAACTAGTAAAGACAACTGTTGCTCCAAAAACATTTATTCATAACTACGGACTGGATCAAGAATCATCAGACATACCTCCTTGTCCAGCCGCTCGTAGCCTCTGAACAAACATTGAAATCTCTTTCTTCCGACGGAAATCCAACACTTTCCCCGACATGCGCGCGGTCTCCGAATTATTTTGAACATTATTTCAATCAAGTATTACAGTATGTTAGCACTCCACTACTTCTACCAGTAATTAGGACTAGTTCTGCACAGAATTCTGTTTTCCTAATTTCATAACCCTTCTGAAACCAACTTAGTTACTCTAATGTTCATCCATTCACCATCAGTAACATCCCTATTCTCACCGCCAGCCTAAAACTTCAATATTTACAGAATATATTATGTATGAACAAGGGCAGAAGAAAAAACCTTGGAAAATCAACTAGTAAACACAACTGCTGCTCCAAAAACATTTATTCATAACTACGGACTGGATCAAGAATCATCAGACATACCTCCTTGTCCAGCCGCTCGTAGCCTCTGAACAAACATTGAAATCTCCTTCTTCCGACGGAAATCCAACACTTTCCCCGACATGCGCGTGGTCTCCGAATTATTTTGAACATTATTTCAATCAAGTATTACAGTATGTTAGCACTCCACTACTTCTACCAGTAATTAGGACTAGTTCTGCACAGAATTCTGTTTTCCTAATTTCATAACCCTTCTGAAACCAACTTAGTTACCCTAATGTTCATCCATTCACCATCAGTAACATCCCTATTCTCACTGCCAGCCTAAAACTTCAATATTTACAGAATATATTATGTATGAACAAGGGCAGAAGAAAAAACCATGGAAAATCAACTAGTAAACACAACTGCTGCTCCAAAAACATTTATTCATAACTACGGACTGGATCAAGAATCATCAGACATACTTCCTTGTCCAGCCGCTCGTAGCCTATGAACAAACATTGAAATCTCCTTCTTCCGACGGAAATCCAACACTTTCCCCGACATGTGCGCGGTCTCCGAATTATTTTGAACATTATTTCAATCAAGTATTACAGTATGTTAGCACTCCACTACTTCTACCAGTAATTAGGACTAGTTCTGCACAAAATTCTGTTTTCCTAATTTCCTAACCCTTCTGAAACCAACTTAGTTACTCTAATGTTCATCCATTCAGCATCAGTAACATCCCTATTCTCACTGCCAGCCTAAAACTTCAATATTTACAGAATATATTATGTATGAACAAGCGCAGAAGAAAAAACCATGGAAAATCAACTAGTAAACACAACTGCTGCTCCAAAAACATTTATTCATAACTACGGACTGGATCAAGAATCATCAGACATACCTCCTTGTCCAGCCGCTCGTAGCCTCTGAACAAACATTGAAATCTCCTTCTTCCAACGGAAACCCAACACTTTCCCCGACATGTGCGCGGTCTCCGAATTATTTTGAACATTATTTCAATCAAGTATTACAGTATGTTAGCACTCCACTACTTCTACCAGTAATTAGGACTAGTTCTGCACAAAATTCTGTTTTCCTAATTTCATAACCCTTCTGAAACCAACTTAGTTACCCTAATGTTCATCCATTCACCATCAGTAACATCCCTATTCTCACTGCCAGCCTAAAATTTCAATATTTACAGAATATATTATGTATGAACAAGGGCAGAAGAAAAAACCATGGAAAATCAACTAGTAAACACAACTGCTGCTCCAAAAACATTTATTCATAACTACGGACTGGATCAAGAATCATCAGACATACCTCCTTGTCCAGCCGCTCGTAGCCTATGAACAAACATTGAAATCTCCTTCTTCCGACGGAAATCCAACACTTTCCCCGACATGTGCGCGGTCTCCGAATTATTTTGAACATTATTTCAATCAAGTATTACAGTATGTTAGCACTCCACTACTTCTACCAGTAATTAGGACTAGTTCTGCACAGAATTCTGTTTTCCTAATTTCATAACCCTTCTAAAACCAACTTAGTTACCCTAATGTTCATCCATTCACCATCAGTAACATCCCTATTCTCACTGCCAGCCTAAAACTTCAATATTTACAGAATATATTATGTATGAACAAGGGCAGAAGAAAAAACCATGGAAAATCAACTAGTAAACACAACTGCTGCTCCAAAAACATTTATTCATAACTACGGACTGGATCAAGAATCATCAGACATACCTCCTTGTCCAGCCGCTCATAGCCTCTGAACAAACATTGAAATCTCCTTCTTCCGACGGAAATCCAACACTTTCCCCGACATGTGCGCGGTCTCCAAATTATTTTGAACATTATTTCAATCAAGTATTACAGTATGTTAGCACTCCACTACTTCTACCAGTAATTAGGACTAGTTCTGCACAGAATTCTGTTTTCCTAATTTCATAACCCTTCTGAAACCAACTTAGTTACCCTAATGTTCATCCATTCACCATCAGTAACATCCCTATTCTCACTGCCAGCCTAAAACTTCAATATTTACAGAATATATTATGTATGAACAAGGGCAGAAGAAAAAACCGTGGAAAATCAACTAGTAAACACAACTGCTGCTCCAAAAACATTTATTCATAACTACGGACTGGATCAAGAATCATCAGACATACCTCCTTGTCCAGCCGCTCGTAGCCTATGAACAAACATTGAAATCTCCTTCTTCCGACGGAAATCCAACACTTTCCCCGACATGTGCGCGGTCTCCGAATTATTTTGAACATTATTTCAATCAAGTATTACAGTATGTTAGCACTCCACTACTTCTACCAGTAATTAGGACTAGTTCTGCACAGAATTCTGTTTTCCTAATTTCATAACCCTTCTGAAACCAACTTAGTTACCCTAATGTTCATCCATTCACCATCAGTAACATCCCTATTCTCACTGCCAGCCTAAAACTTCAATATTTACAGAATATATTATGTATGAACAAGGGCAGAAGAAAAAACCATGGAAAATCAACTAGTAAACACAACTGCTGCTCCAAAAACATTTATTCATAACTACGGACTAGATCAAGAATCATCAGACATACCTCCTTGTCCAGCCGCTCGTAGCCTCTGAACAAACATTGAAATCTCCGTCTTCCGACGGAAATCCAACACTTTCCCCGACATGTGCGCGGTCTCCGAATTATTTTGAACATTATTTCAATCAAGTATTACAGTATGTTAGCACTCCACTACTTCTACCAGTAATTAGGACTAGTTCTGCACAGAATTCTGTTTTCCTAATTTCCTAACCCTTCTGAAACCAACTTAGTTACTCTAATGTTCATCCATTCAGCATCAGTAACATCCCTATTCTCACTGCCAGCCTAAAACTTCAATATTTACAGAATATATTATGTATGAACAAGGGCAGAAGAAAAAACCATGGAAAATGAACTAGTAAACACAACTGCTGCTCCAAAAACATTTATTCATAACTACGGACTGGATCAAGAATCATCAGACATACCTCCTTGTCCAGCCGCTCGTAGCCTCTGAACAAACATTGAAATCTCCTTCTTCCAACGGAAATCCAACACTTTCCCCGACATGTGCGCGGTCTCCGAATTATTTTGAACATTATTTCAATCAAGTATTACAGTATGTTAGCACTCCACTACTTCTACCAGTAATTAGGACTAGTTCTGCACAGAATTCTGTTTTCCTAATTTCATAACCCTTCTGAAACCAACTTAGTTACCCTAATGTTCATCCATTCACCATCAGTAACATCCCTATTCTCACTGCCAGCCTAAAACTTCAATATTTACAGAATATATTATGTATGAACAAGGGCAGAAGAAAAAACCATGGAAAATCAACTAGTAAACACAACTGCTGCTCCAAAACATTTATTCATAACTACGGACTGGATCAAGAATCATCAGACATACCTCCTTGTCCAGCCGCTCGTAGCCTATGAACAAACACTGAAATCTCCTTCTTCCGACAGAAATCCAACACTTTCACCGACATGTGCACGGTCTCCGAATAATTTTGCACACTATTTCAATCAAGTATTACAGTATGTTAGCACTCCACTACTTCTACCAGTAATTAGGACTAGTTCTGCACAGAATTCTGTTTTCCTAATTTCATAACCCTTCTGAAACCAACTTAGTTACCCTAATGTTCATCCATTCACCATCAGTAACATCCCTATTCTCACTGCCAGCCTAAAACTTCAATATTTACAGAATATATTATGTATGAACAAGGGTAGAAGAAAAAACCATGGAAAATCAACTAGTAAACACAACTGCTGCTCCAAAAACATTTATTCATAACTACGGACTGGATCAAGAATCATCAGACATACCTCCTTGTCCAGCCGCTCGTAGCCTATGAACAAACACTGAAATCTCCTTCTTCCGATAGAAATCCAACACTTTCACCGACATGTGCACGGTCTCCGAATAATTTTGCACATTATTTCAATCAAGTATTACAGTATGTTAGCACTCCACTACTTCTACCAGTAATTAGGACTAGTTCTGCACAGAATTCTGTTTTCCTAATTTCATAACCCTTCTGAAACCAACTTAGTTACCCTAATGTTCATCCATTCACCATCAGTAACATCCCTATTCTCACTGCCAGCCTAAAATTTCAATATTTACAGAATATATTATGTATGAACAAGGGCAGAAGAAAAAACCATGGAAAATCAACTAGTAAACACAACTGCTGCTCCAAAAACATTTATTCATAACTACGGACTAGATCAAGAATCATCAGACATACCTCCTTGTCCAGCCGCTCGTAGCCTCTGAACAAACATTGAAATCTCCTTCTTCCGACGGAAATCCAACACTTTCCCCGACATGTGCACGGTCTCCGAATTATTTTGAACATTATTTCAATCAAGTATTACAGTATGTTAGCACTCCACTACTTCTACCAGTAATTAGGACTAGTTCTGCACAGAATTCTGTTTTCCTAATTTCCTAACCCTTCTGAAACCAACCTAGTTACTCTAATGTTCATCCATTCAGCATCAGTAACATCCCTATTCTCACTGCCAGCCTAAAACTTCAATATTTACAGAATATATTATGTATGAACAAGGGCAGAAGAAAAAACCATGGAAAATCAACTAGTAAACACAACTGCTGCTCCAAAAACATTTATTCATAACTACGGACTGGATCAAGAATCATCAGACATACCTCCTTGTCCAGCCACTCGTAGCCTCTGAACAAACATTGAAATCTCCTTCTTCCGACGGAAATCCAACACTTTCCCCGACATGTGCGCGGTCTCCGAATTATTTTGAACATTATTTCAATCAAGTATTACAGTATGTTAGCACTCCACTACTTCTACCAGTAATTAGGACTAGTTCTGCACAGAATTCTGTTTTCCTAATTTCATAACCCTTCTGAAACCAACTTAGTTACTCTAATGTTCATCCATTCACCATCAGTAACATCCCTATTCTCACTGCCAGCCTAAAACTTCAATATTTATAGAATATATTATGTATGAACAAGGGCAGAAGAAAAAACCATGGAAAATCAACTAGTAAACACAACTGCTGCTCCAAAAACATTTATTCATAACTACGGACAACATCAAGAATCATCAGACATACCTCCTTGTCCAGCCGCTCAGAGCCTCTGAACAAACATTGAAATCTCCTTCTTCCGACGGAAATCCAACACTTTCCCCGACATGTGCGCGGTCTCCGAATTATTTTGAACATTATTATCAAGTATTACAGTATGTTAGCACTCCACTACTTCTACCAGTAATTAGGACTAGTTCTGCACAGAATTCTGTTTTCCTAATTTCATAACCCTTCTGAAACCAACTTAGTTACCCTAATGTTCATCCATTCACCATCAGTAACATCCCTATTCTCACTGCCAGCCTAAAACTTCAATATTTACAGAATATATTATGTATGAACAAGGGCAGAAGAAAAAACCATGGAAAATCAACTAGTAAACACAACTGCTGCTCCAAAAACATTTATTCATAACTACGGACTGGATCAAGAATCATCAGACATACCTCCTTGTCCAGCCGCTCATAGCCTCTGAACAAACATTGAAATCTCCTTCTTCCGACGGAAATCCAACACTTTCCCCGACATGTGCGCGGTCTCCGAATTATTTTGAACATTATTTCAATCAAGTATTACAGTATGTTAGCACTCCACTACTTCTACCAGTAATTAGGACTAGTTCTGCACAGAATTCTGTTTTCCTAATTTCATAACCCTTCTGAAACCAACTTAGTTACCCTAATGTTCATCCATTCACCATCAGTAACATCCCTATTCTCACTGCCAGCCTAAAACTTCAATATTTAAAGAATATATTATGTATGAACAAGGGCAGAAGCAAAACCATGGAAAATCAACTAGTGAACACAACTGCTACTCCAACAACATTTATTCATAACGACAGACTGGATCAAGAATCATCAGACATACCTCCTTGTCCAGCCGCTCGTAGCCTCTGAACAAACACTGAAATCTCCTTCTTCTGACAGAAATCCAACACTTTCACCGACATGTGCACGGTCTCCGAATTATTTTGCACATTATTTCAATCAAGTATTACAGTATGTTAGCACTCCACTACTTCTACCAGTAATTAGGACTAGTTCTGCACAGAATTCTGTTTTCCTAATTTCATAACCCTTCTGAAACCAACTTAATTACTCTAATGTTCATCCATTCACCATCAGTAACATCCCTATTCTCACTGCCAGCCTAAAACTTCAATATTTACAGAATGTATTATGTATGAACAAGGGCAGAAGAAAAAACCATGGAAAATCAACTAGTAAACACAACTGCTGCTCCAAAAACATTTATTCATAACTACGGACTAGATCAAGAATCATCAGACATACCTCCTTGTCCGGCCGCTCGTAGCCTCTGAACAAACATTGAAATCTCCTTCTTCCGACGGAAATCCAACACTTTCCCCGACATGTGCGCGGTCTCCGAATTATTTTGAACATTATTTCAATCAAGTATTACAATATGTTAGCACTCCACTACTTCTACCAGTAATTAGGACTAGTTCTGCACAGAATTCTGTTTTCCAAATTCCATAACCCTTCTGAAACCAACTTAGTTACTCTAATGTTCATCCATTCACCATCAGTAACATCCCTATTCTCACTGCCAGCCTAAAACTTCAATATTTACAGAATATATTATGTATGAACAAGGGCAGAAGAAAAAACCATGGAAAATCAACTAGTAAACACAACTGCTGCTCCAAAAACATTTATTCATAATTACGGACTGGATCAAGAATCATCAGACATACCTCCTTGTCCAGCCGCTCGTAGCCTCTGAACAAACATTGAAATCTCCTTCTTCCGACGGAAATCCAACACTTTCCCCGACATGTGCGCGGTCTCCGAATTATTTTGAACATTATTTCAATCAAGTATTACAGTATGTTAGCACTCCACTACTTCTACCAGTAATTAGGACTAGTTCTGCACAGAATTCTGTTTTCCTAATTTCATAACCCTTCTGAAACCAACTTAGTTACTCTAATGTTCATCCATTCACCATCAGTAACATCCCTATTCTCACTGCCAGCCTAAAACTTCAATATTTATAGAATATATTATGTATGAACAAGGGCAGAAGAAAAAACCATGGAAAATCAACTAGTAAACACAACTGCTGCTCCAAAAACATTTATTCATAACTACGGACTACATCAAGAATCATCAGACATACCTCCTTGTCCAGCCGCTCAGAGCCTCTGAACAAACATTGAAATCTCCTTCTTCCGACGGAAATCCAACACTTTCCCCGACATGTGCGCGGTCTCCGAATTATTTTGAACATTATTATCAAGTATTACAGTATGTTAGCACTCCACTACTTCTACCAGTAATTAGGACTAGTTCTGCACAGAATTCTGTTTTCCTAATTTCATAACCCTTCTGAAACCAACTTAGTTACCCTAATGTTCATCCATTCACCATCAGTAACATCCCTATTCTCACTGCCAGCCTAAAACTTCAATATTTACAGAATATATTATGTATGAACAAGGGCAGAAGAAAAAACCATGGAAAATCAACTAGTAAACACAACTGCTGCTCCAAAAACATTTATTCATAACTACGGACTGGATCAAGAATCATCAGACATACCTCCTTGTCCAGCCGCTCATAGCCTCTGAACAAACATTGAAATCTCCTTCTTCCGACGGAAATCCAACACTTTCCCCGACATGTGCGCGGTCTCCGAATTATTTTGAACATTATTTCAATCAAGTATTACAGTATGTTAGCACTCCACTACTTCTACCAGTAATTAGGACTAGTTCTGCACAGAATTCTGTTTTCCTAATTTCATAACACTTCTGAAACCAACTTAGTTACCCTAATGTTCATCCATTCACCATCAGTAACATCCCTATTCTCACTGCCAGCCTAAAACTTCAATATTTAAAGAATATATTATGTATGAACAAGGGCAGAAGCAAAACCATGGAAAATCAACTAGTGAACACAACTGCTACTCCAACAACATTTATTCATAACGACGGACTGGATCAAGAATCATCAGACATACCTCCTTGTCCAGCCGCTCGTAGCCTCTGAACAAACACTGAAATCTCCTTCTTCTGACAGAAATCCAACACTTTCACCGACATGTGCACGGTCTCCGAATTATTTTGCACATTATTTCAATCAAGTATTACAGTATGTTAGCACTCCACTACTTCTACCAGTAATTAGGACTAGTTCTGCACAGAATTCTATTTTCCTAATTTCATAACCCTTCTGAAACCAACTTAATTACTCTAATGTTCATCCATTCACCATCAGTAACATCCCTATTCTCACTGCCAGCCTAAAACTTCAATATTTACAGAATGTATTATGTATGAACAAGGGCAGAAGAAAAAACCATAGAAAATCAACTAGTAAACACAACTGCTGCTCCAAAAACATTTATTCATAACTACGGACTAGATTAACAATCATCAGACATACCTCCTTGTCCGGCCGCTCGTAGCCTCTGAACAAATATTGAAATCTCCTTCTTCCGACGGAAATCCAACACTTTCCCCGACATGTGCGCGGTCTCCGAATTATTTTGAACATTATTTCAATCAAGTATTACAATATGTTAGCACTCCACTACTTCTACCAGTAATTAGGACTAGTTCTGCACAGAATTCTGTTTTCCAAATTCCATAACCCTTCTGAAACCAACTTAGTTACTCTAATGTTCATCCATTCACCATCAGTAACATCCCTATTCTCACTGCCAGCCTAAAACTTCAATATTTACAGAATATATTATGTATGAACAAGGGTAGAAGAAAAAACCATGGAAAATCAACTAGTAAACACAACTGCTGCTCCAAACACATTTATTCATAACTACGGACTGGATCAAGAATCATCAGACATACCTCCTTGTCCAGCCGCTCGTAGCCTCTGAACAAACATTGAAATCTCCTTCTTCCGACGGAAATCCAACACTTTCCCCGACATGTGCGCGGTCTCCGAATTATTTTGAACATTATTTCAATCAAGTAGTACATTATGTTAGCACTCCACTATTTCTACCAGTAATTAGGACTAGTTCTGCACAGAATTCTGTTTTCCTAATTTCCTAACCCGTCTGAAACCAACTTAGTTACTCTAATGTTCATCCATTCACCATCAGTAACATCCCTATTCTCACTGCCAGCCTAAAACTTCAATATTTACAGAATATATTATGTATGAACAAGGGCAGAAGAAAAAACCATGGAAAATCAACTAGTAAACACAACTGCTGCTCCAAAAACATTTATTCATATATATGGACTAGATCAAGAATCATGAGACATACCTCCTTGTCCAGCCGCTCGTAGCCTCTGAACAAACATTGAAATCTCCTTCTTCCGACGGAAATCCAACACTTTCCCCGACATGTGCGCGGTCTCCGAATTATTTTGAACATTATTTCAATCAAGTATTACAGTATGTTAGCACTCCACTACTTCTACCAGTAATTAGGACTAGTTCTGCACAGAATTCTGTTTTCCTAATTTCCTAACCCTTCTAAAACCAACTTAGTTACTCTAATGTTCATCCATTCACCATCAGTAACATCCCTATTCTCACTGCCAGCCTAAAACATCAATATTTACAGAATATATTATGTATGAACAAGGACAGAAGAAAAAACCATGGAAAATCAACTAGTAAACACAACTGCTGCTCCAAAAACATTTATTCATAACTACGGACTGGATCAAGAATCATCAGACATACCTCCTTGTCCAGCCGCTCATAGCCTCTGAACAAACATTGAAATCTCCTTCTTTCGACGGAAATCGAACACTTTCCCCAACATGTGCGCGGTCTCCGAATTATTTTGAACATTATTTCAATCAAGTATTACAGTATGTTAGCACTCCACTACTTCTACCAGTAATTAGGACTAGTTCTGCACATAATTCTGTTTTCCTAATTTCATAACCCTTCTGAAACCAACATAGTTACCCTAATGTTCATCCATTCACCATCAGTAACATCCCTATTCTCACTGCCAGCCTAAAACTTCAATATTTACAGAATATATTATGTATGAACAAGGGCAGAAGAAAAAACCATGGAAAATCAACTAGTAAACACAACTGCTGCTCCAAAAACATTTATTCATAACTACGGACTAGATCAAGAATCATCAGACATACCTCCTTGTCCAGTCGCTCATAGCCTCTGAACAAACATTGAAATCTCCTTCTTCCGACGGAAATCCAACACTTTCCCCGACATGTGCGCGGTCTCCGAATTATTTTGAACATTATTTCAATCAAGTATTACAGTATGTTAGCACTCCACTACTTCTACCAGTAATTAGGACTAGTTCTGCACAGAATTCTGTTTTCCTAATTTCATAACCCTTCTGAAACCAACTTAGTTACCCTAATGTTCATCCATTCACCATCAGTAACATCCCTATTCTCACTGCCAGCCTAAAACTTCAATATTTACAGAATATATTATGTATGAACAAGGGCAGAAGAAAAAACCATGGAAAATCAACTAGTAAACATAACTGCTGCTCCAAAAACATTTATTCATAACTACGGACTGGATCAAGAATCATCAGACATACCTCCTTGTCCAGCCGCTCGTAGCCTCTGAACAAACACTGAAATCTCCTTCTTCCGACAGAAATCCAACACTTTCACCGACATGTGCACGGTCTCCGAATTATTTTGCACATTATTTCAATCAAGTATTACAGTATGTTAGCACTCCACTACTTCTACCAGTAATTAGGACTAGTTCTGCACAGAATTCTGTTTTCTTAATTTCATAGCCCTTCTGAAACCAACTTAATTACTCTAATGTTCATCCATTCACCATCAGTAACATCCCTATTCTCACTGCCAGCCTAAAACTTCAATATTTACAGAATGTATTATGTATGAACAAGGGCAGAAGAAAAAACCATGTAAAATCAACTAGTAAACACAACTGCTGCTCCAAAAACATTTATTTATAACTACGGACTAGATCAAGAATCATCAGACATACCTCCTTGTCCGGCCGCTCGTAGCCTCTGAACAAACATTGAAATCTCCTTCTTCCGACGGAAATCCAACACTTTCCTCGACATGTGCGCGGTCTCCGAATTATTTTGAACATTATTTCAATCAAGTATTACAGTATGTTAGCACTCCACTACTTCTACGAGTAATTAGGACTAGTTCTGCACAGCATTCTATTTTCCTAATTTCATAACCCTTCTGAAACCAACTTAGTTACTCTAATGTTCATCCATTCACCATCAGTAACATCCCTATTCTCACTGCCAGCCTAAAACTTCAATATTTACAGAATATATTATGTATGAACAAGGGCAGAAGAAAAACCCATGGAAAATCAACTAGTAAACACAACTGCTGCTCCAAAAACATTTATTCATAACTACCGACTGGATCAAGAATCATCAGACATAACTCCTTGTCCAGCCGCTCGTAGCCTCTGAACAAACATTGAAATCTCCTTCTTCCGACGGAAATCCAACACTTTCCCCGACATGTGCGCGGTCTCCGAATTATTTTGAACATTATTTCAATCAAGTATAATAGTATGTTAGCACTCCACTACTTCTACCAGTAATTAGGACTAGTTCTGCACAGAATTCTATATTCCTAATTTCATAACCCTTCTGAAACCAACTTATTACTCTAATGTTCATCCATTCACCATCAGTAACATCCCTATTCTCACTGCCAGCCTAAAACTTCAATATTTACATAATATAGTTTGTATGTACAAGGGCAGAAGAAAAAACCATGGAAAATCAACTAGTAAACACAACTGCTGCTCCAAAAACATTTATTCATAACTACGGACTGGATCAAGAATCATCAGACATACCTCCTTGTCCAGCCGCTCGTAGCCTCAGAACAAACATTGAAATCTCCTTCTTCCGACGGAAATCCAACACTTTCCCCGACATGTGCGCGGTCTCCGAATTATTTTGAACATTATTTCAATCAAGTATTACAGTATGTTAGCAATCCACTACTTCTACCAGTAATTAGGACTAGTTCTGCACAGAATTCTGTTTTCCTAATTTCATAACCCTTCTGAAACCAACTTAGTTACTCTAATGTTCATCCATTCACCATCAGTAACATCCCTATTCTCACTGCCAGCCTAAAACTTCAATATTTACAGAATATATTATGTATGAACAAGGGCAAAAGAAAAACCCATGGAAAATCAACTCGTAAACACAACTGCTGCTCCAAAAACATTTATTCATAACTACGGACTGGATCAAGAATCATCAGACATAACTCCTTGTCCAGCCGCTCGTAGCCTCTGAACAAACATTGAAATCTCCTTCTTCCGACGGAAATCCAACACTTTCCCCGACATGTGCGCGGTCTCCGAATTATTTTGAACATTATTTCAATCAAGTATTATAGTATGTTAGCACTCCACTACTTCTACCAGTAATTAGGACTAGTTCTGCACAGAATTCTGTTTTCCTAACTTCATAACCCTTCTGAAACCAACTTAGTTACTCTAATGTTCATCCATTCACCATCAGTAACATCCCTATTCTCACTGCCAGCCTAAAACTTCAATATTTACAGAATATATTATGTATGAACAAGGGCAGAAGAAAAACCCATGGAAAATCAACTAGTAAACACAACTGCTGCTCCAAAAACATTTATTCATAACTACGGACTTGATCAAGAATCATCAGACATAACTCCTTGTCCAGCCGCTCGTAGCCTCTGAACAAACATTGAAATCTCCTTCTTCCGACGGAAATCCAACACTTTCCCCGACATGTGCGCGGTCTCCGAATTATTTTGAACATTATTTCAATCAAGTATAATAGTATGTTAGCACTCCACTACTTCTACCAGTAATTAGGACTAGTTCTGCACAGAATTCTATTTTCCTAATTTCATAACCCTTCTGAAACCAACTTAGTTACTATAATGTTCATCCATTCACCATCAGTAACATCCCTATTCTCACTACCAGCCTAAAACTTCAATATTTACAGAATATATTTTGTATGTACAAGGGCAGAAGAAAAACCATGGAAAATCAACTAGTAAACACAACTGCTGCTCCAAAAACATTTATTCATAACTACGGACTGGATCAAGAATCATCAGACATACCTCCTTGTCCAGCCGCTCGTAGCCTCAGAACAAACATTGAAATCTCCTTCTTCCGACGGAAATCCAACACTTTCCCCGACATGTGCGCGGTCTCCGAATTATTTTGAACATTATTTCAATCAAGTATTAGAGTATGTTAGCACTCCACTACTTCTACCAGTAATTAGGACTAGTTCTGCACAGAATTCTGTTTTCCTAATTTCATAACCCTTCTGAAACCAACTTAGTTACTCTAATGTTCATCCATTCACCATCAGTAACATCCCTATTCTCACTGCCAGCCTAAAACTTCAATATTTACAGAATATATTATGTATGAACAAGGGCAGAAGAAAAACCATGGAAAATCAACTAGTAAACACAACTGCTGCTCCAAAAACATTTATTCATAACTACGGACTGGATCAAGAATCATCAGACATAACTCCTTGTCCAGCCGCTCGTAGCCTCTGAACAAACATTGAAATCTCCTTCTTCCGACGGAAATCCAACACTTTCCCCGACATGTGCGCGGTCTCCGAATTATTTTGAACATTATTTCAATCAAGTATTATAGTATGTTAGCACTCCACTACTTCTACCAGTAATTAGGACTAGTTCTGCACAGAATTCTGTTTTCCTAATTTCATAACCCTTCTGAAACCAACTTAGTTACGCTAATGTTCATCCATTCACCATCAGTAACATCCCTATTCTCATTGCCAGCCTAAAACTTCAATATTTACAGAATATATTATTTATGAACAAGGGCAGAAGAAAAAACCATGGAAAATCAACTAGTAAACACAACTGCTGCTCCAAAAACATTTATTCATAACTACGGACTGGATCAAGAATCATCAGACATACCTCCTTGTCCAGCCGCTCGTAGCCTTTGAACAAACATTGAAATCTCCTTCTTCCGACGGAAATCCAACACTTTCCACGACATCTGCGCAGTCTCCGAATTATTTTGAACATTATTTCAATCAAGTATTACAGTATGTTAGCACTCCACTACTTCTACCAGTAATTAGGACTAGTTCTGCACAGAATTCTGTTTTCCTAATTTCATAACCCTTCTGAAACCAACTTAGTTACTCTAATGTTCATCCATTCACCATCAGTAACATCCCTATTCTCACTGCCAGCCTAAAACTTCAATATTTACAGAATATATTATGTATGAACAAGGGAAGAAGAAAAAACCATGGAAAATCAACTAGTAAACACAACTGCTGCTCCAAAAACATTTATTCATAACTACGGACTGGATCAAGAATCATCAGACATACCTCCTTGTCCAGCCGCTCGTAGCCTCAGAACAAACATTGAAATCTCCTTCTTCCGACGGAAATCCAACACTTTCCCCGACATGTGCGCGGTCTCCGAATTATTTTGAACATTATTTCAATCAAGTATTACTGTATGTTAGCACTCCACTACTTCTACCAGTAATTAGGACTAGTTCTGCACAGAATTCTGTTTTCCTAATTTCATAACCCTTCTGAAACCAACTTAGTTACTCTAATGTTCATCCATTCACCATCAGTAACATCCCTATTCTCACTGCCAGCCTAAAACTTCAATATTTACAGAATATATGATGTATGAACAAGGCCAGAAGAAAAACCCATGGAAAATCAACTAGTAAACACAACTGCTGCTCCAAAAACATTTATTCATAACTACGGACTGGATCAAGAATCATCAGACATAACTCCTTGTCCAGCCGCTCGTAGCCTCTGAACAAACATTGAAATCTCCTTCTTCCGACGGAAATCCAACACTTTCCCCGACATGTGCACGGTCTCCAAATTATTTTGAACATTATTTCAATCAAGTATTATAGTATGTTAGCACTCCACTACTTCTAACAGTAATTAGGACTAGTTCTGCACAGAATTCTGTTTTCCTAATTTCATAACCCTTCTGAAACCAACTTAGTTACTGTAATGTTCATCCATTCACCATCAGTAACATCCCTATTCTCATTGCCAGCCTAAAACTTCAATATTTACAGAATATATTATTTATGAACAAGGGCAGAAGAAAAAACCATGGAAATCAACTAGTAAACACAACTGCTACTCCAAAAACATTTATTCATAACTACGGACTGGATCAAGAATCATCAGACATACCTCCTTGTCCAGCCGCTCGTAGCCTCTGAAGAAACATTGAAATCTCCTTCTTCCGACGGAAATCCAACACTTTCCCCGACATGTGCGCAGTCTCCGAATTATTTTGAACATTATTTCAATCAAGTATTACAGTATGTTAGCACTCCACTACTTCTACCAGTAATTAGGACTAGTTCTGCACAGAATTCTGTTTTCCTAATTTCATAACCCTTCTGAAACCAACTTAATTACTCTAATGTTCATCCATTCACCATCAGTAACATCCCTATTCTCACTGCCAGCCTAAAACTTCAATATTTACAGAATATATTATGTATGAACAAGGGAAGAAGAAAAAACTATGGAAAATCAACTAGTAAACACAACTGCTGCTCCAAAAACATTTATTCATAACTACGGACTGGATCAAGAATCATCAGAGATACCTCCTTGTCCAGCCGCTCGTAGCCTCTGAACAAACATTGAAATCTCCTTCTTCTGACGGAAATCCAACACTTTCCCCGACATGTCTGCGGTCTCCGAATTATTTTGAACATTATTTCAATCAAGTATTACAGTATGTTAGCACTCCACTACTTCTACCAGTAATTAGGACTAGTTCCGCATAGAATTCTATTTTCCTAATTTCATAACCCTTCTGAAACCAACTTAGTTACTCTAATGTTCATCCATTCACCATCAGTAACATCCCTATTCTCACTGCCAGCCTAAAACTTCAATATTTACAGAATGTATTATGTATGAACAAGGGCAGAAGAAAACACCATGGAAAATCAACTAGTAAACACAACTGCTGCTCCAAAAACATTTATTCATAACTACGGACTGGATCAAGAATCATCAGACATACCTCCTTGTCCAGCCGCTCGTAGCCTCTGAACAAAGATTGAAATCTCCTTCTTCCGACGGCAATCCAACACTTTCCCCGACATGTGCGCGGTCTCCGAATTATTTTGAACATTATTTCAATCAAGTATTACAGTATGTTAGGACTCCACTACTTCTACCAGTAATTAGGACTAGTTCTGCACAGAATTCTGTTTTCCTAATTTCATAACCCTTCTGAAACCAACTTAGTTACTCTAATGTTCATCCATTCACCATCAGTAACATCCCTATTCTCACTGCCAGCCTAAAACTTCAATATTTACAGAATATATTATGTATGAACAAGGGCAGAAGAAAAACCCATGGAAAATCAACTAGTAAACACAACTGCTGCTCCAAAAACATTTATTCATAACTACGAACTGGATCAAGAATCATCAGACATACCTCCTTGTCCAGCCGCTCGTAGCCTCTGAACAAACACTGAAATCTCCTTCTTCCGACAGAAATCCAACACTTTCACCCACATGTGCACGGTCTCCGAATTATTTTGCACATTATTTCAATCAAGTATTATAGTATGTTAGCACTCCACTACTTCTACCAGTAATTAGGACTAGTTCTGCACAGAATTCTGTTTTCTTAATTTCATAGCCCTTCTGAAACCAACTTAATTACTCTAATGTTCATCCATTCACCATCAGTAACATCCCTATTCTCACTGCCAGCCTAAAACTTCAATATTTACAGAATGTATTATGTATGAACAAGGGCAGAAGAAAAAACCATGGAAAATCAACTAGTAAACACAACTGCTGCTCCAAAAACATTTATTTATAACTACGGACTAGATCAAGAATCATCAGACATACCTCCTTGTCCGGCCGCTCGTAGCCTCTGAACAAACATTGAAATCTCCTTCTTCCGACGGAAATCCAACACTTTCCTCGACATGTGCGTGGTCTCCGAATTATTTTGAACATTATTTCAATCAAGTATTACAGTATGTTAGCACTCCACTACTTCTACCAGTAATTAGGACTAGTTCTGCACAGCATTCTGTTTTCCTAATTTCATAACCCTTCTGAAACCAACTTAGTTACTCTAATGTTCATCCATTCACCATCAGTAACATCCCTATTCTCACTGCCAGCCTAAAACTTCAATATTTACAGAATATATTATGTATGAACAAGGGAAGAAGAAAAAACTATGGAAAATCAACTAGTAAACACAACTGCTGCTCCAAAAACATTTATTCATAACTACGGACTGGATCAAGAATCATCAGAGATACCTCCTTGTCCAGCCGCTCGTAGCCTCTGAACAAACATTGAAATCTCCTTCTTCTGACGGAAATCCAACACTTTCCCCGACATGTCTGCGGTCTCCGAATTATTTTGAACATTATTTCAATCAAGTATTACAGTATGTTAGCACTCCACTACTTCTACCAGTAATTAGGACTAGTTCCGCATAGAATTCTATTTTCCTAATTTCATAACCCTTCTGAAACCAACTTAGTTACTCTAATGTTCATCCATTCACCATCAGTAACATCCCTATTCTCACTGCCAGCCTAAAACTTCAATATTTACAGAATGTATTATGTATGAACAAGGGCAGAAGAAAACACCATGGAAAATCAACTAGTAAACACAACTGCTGCTCCAAAAACATTTATTCATAACTACGGACTGGATCAAGAATCATCAGACATACCTCCTTGTCCAGCCGCTCGTAGCCTCTGAACAAAGATTGAAATCTCCTTCTTCCGACGGCAATCCAACACTTTCCCCGACATGTGCGCGGTCTCCGAATTATTTTGAACATTATTTCAATCAAGTATTACAGTATGTTAGGACTCCACTACTTCTACCAGTAATTAGGACTAGTTCTGCACAGAATTCTATTTTCCTAATTTCATAACCCTTCTGAAACCAACTTAGTTACTCTAATGTTCATCCATTCACCATCAGTAACATCCCTATTCTCACTGCCAGCCTAAAACTTCAATATTTACAGAATATATTATGTATGAACAAGGGCAGAAGAAAAACCCATGGAAAATCAACTAGTAAACACAACTGCTGCTCCAAAAACATTTATTCATAACTACGGACTGGATCAAGAATCATCAGACATAACTCCTTGTCCAGCCGCTCGTAGCCTCTGAACAAACATTGAAATCTCCTTCTTCCGACGGAAATCCAACACTTTCCCCGACATGTGCGCGGTCTCCGAATTATTTTGAACATTATTTCAATCAAGTATTATAGTATGTTAGCACTCCACTACTTCTACCAGTAATTAGGACTAGTTCTGCACAGAATTCTGTTTTCCTAATTTCATAACCCTTCTGAAACCAACTTAGTTACTCTAATGTTCATCCATTCACCATCAGTAACATCCCTATTCTCATTGCCAGCCTAAAACTTCAATATTTACAGAATATATTATTTATGAACAAGGGCAGAAGAAAAAACCATGGAAAATCAACTAGTAAACACAACTGCTGCTCCAAAAACATTTATTCATAACTACGGACTGGATCAAGAATCATCAGACATACCTCCTTGTCCAGCCGCTCGTAGCCTCTGAACAAACATTGAAATCTCCTTCTTCCGACGGAAATCCAACACTTTCCCTGACATCTGCGCAGTCTCCGAATTATTTTGAACATTATTTCAATCAAGTATTACAGTATGTTAGCACTCCACTACTTCTACCAGTAATTAGGACTAGTTCTGCACAGAATTCTGTTTTCTTAATTTCATAACCCTTCTGAAACCAACTTAGTTACTCTAATGTTCATCCATTCACCATCAGTAACATCCCTATTCTCACTGCCAGCCTAAAACTTCAATATTTACAGAATATATTATGTATGAACAAGGGAAGAAGAAAAAACCATGGAAAATCAACTAGTAAACACAACTGCTGCTCCAAAAACATTTATTCATAACTACGGACTGGATCAAGAATCATAAGACATACCTCCTTGTCCAGCCGCTCGTAGCCTCAGAACAAACATTGAAATCTCCTTCTTCCGACGGAAATCCAACACTTTCCCCGACATGTGCGCGGTCTCCGAATTATTTTGAACATTATTTCAATCAAGTATTACTGTATGTTAGCACTCCACTACTTCTACCAGTAATTAGGACTAGTTCTACACAGAATTCTGTTTTCCTAATTTCATAACCCTTCTGAAACCAACTTAGTTACTCTAATGTTCATCCATTCACCATCAGTAACATCCCTATTCTCACTGCCAGCCTAAAACTTCAATATTTACAGAATATATTATGTATGAACAAGGCCAGAAGAAAAAACCATGGAAAATCAACTAGTAAACACAACTGCTGCTCCAAAAACATTTATTCATAACTACGGACTGGATCAAGAATCATCAGACATAACTCCTTGTCCAGCCGCTCGTAGCCTGTGAACAAACATTGAAATCTCCTTCTTCCGACGGAAATCCAACACTTTCCCCGACATGTGCACGGTCTCCAAATTATTTTGAACATTATTTCAATCAAGTATTATAGTATGTTAGCACTCCACTACTTCTACCAGTAATTAGGACTAGTTCTGCACAGAATTCTGTTTTCCTAATTTCATAACCCTTCTGAAACCAACTTAGTTACTCTAATGTTCATCCATTCACCATCAGTAACATCCCTATTCTCATTGCCAGCCTAAAACTTCAATATTTACAGAATATATTATTTATGAACAAGGGCAGAAGAAAAAACCATGGAAATCAACTAGTAAACACAACTGCTACTCCAAAAACATTTATTCATAACTACGGACTGGATCAAGAATCATCAGACATACCTCCTTGTCCAGCCGCTCGTAGCCTCTGAAGAAACATTGAAATCTCCTTCTTCCGACGGAAATCCAACACTTTCCCCGACATGTGCGCAGTCTCCGAATTATTTTGAACATTATTTCAATCAAGTATTACAGTATGTTAGCACTCCACTACTTCTACCAGTAATTAGGACTAGTTCTGCACAGAATTCTGTTTTCCTAATTTCATAACCCTTCTGAAACCAACTTAATTACTCTAATGTTCATCCATTCACCATCAGTAACATCCCTATTCTCACTGCCAGCCTAAAACTTCAATATTTACAGAATATATTATGTATGAACAAGGGAAGAAGAAAAAACTATGGAAAATCAACTAGTAAACACAACTGCTGCTCCAAAAACATTTATTCATAACTACGGACTGGATCAAGAATCATCAGAGATACCTCCTTGTCCAGCCGCTCGTAGCCTCTGAACAAACATTGAAATCTCCTTCTTCTGACGGAAATCCAACACTTTCCCCGACATGTCTGCGGTCTCCGAATTATTTTGAACATTATTTCAATCAAGTATTACAGTATGTTAGCACTCCACTACTTCTACCAGTAATTAGGACTAGTTCCGCATAGAATTCTATTTTCCTAATTTCATAACCCTTCTGAAACCAACTTAGTTACTCTAATGTTCATCCATTCACCATCAGTAACATCCCTATTCTCACTGCCAGCCTAAAACTTCAATATTTACAGAATGTATTATGTATGAACAAGGGCAGAAGAAAACACCATGGAAAATCAACTAGTAAACACAACTGCTGCTCCAAAAACATTTATTCATAACTACGGACTGGATCAAGAATCATCAGACATACCTCCTTGTCCAGCCGCTCGTAGCCTCTGAACAAAGATTGAAATCTCCTTCTTCCGACGGCAATCCAACACTTTCCCCGACATGTGCGCGGTCTCCGAATTATTTTGAACATTATTTCAATCAAGTATTACAGTATGTTAGGACTCCACTACTTCTACCAGTAATTAGGACTAGTTCTGCACAGAATTCTATTTTCCTAATTTCATAACCCTTCTGAAACCAACTTAGTTACTCTAATGTTCATCCATTCACCATCAGTAACATCCCTATTCTCACTGCCAGCCTAAAACTTCAATATTTACAGAATATATTATGTATGAACAAGGGCAGAAGAAAAACCCATGGAAAATCAACTAGTAAACACAACTGCTGCTCCAAAAACATTTATTCATAACTACGGACTGGATCAAGAATCATCAGACATAACTCCTTGTCCAGCCGCTCGTAGCCTCTGAACAAACATTGAAATCTCCTTCTTCCGACGGAAATCCAACACTTTCCCCGACATGTGCGCGGTCTCCGAATTATTTTGAACATTATTTCAATCAAGTATAATAGTATGTTAGCACTCCACTACTTCTACCAGTAATTAGGACTAGTTCTGCACAGTATTCTATTTTCCTAATTTCATAACCCTTCTGAAACCAACTTAGTTACTCTAATGTTCATCCATTCACCATCAGTAACATCCCTATTCTCACTGTCAGCCTAAAACTTCAATATTTACAGAATATATTATGTATGAACA
Organism: Triticum timopheevii; assembly: GCA_963921465.1. NCBI lineage: Eukaryota > Viridiplantae > Streptophyta > Magnoliopsida > Poales > Poaceae > Triticum > Triticum timopheevii. Next base: position 20,232,345 of record OY997270.1, on the reverse strand, counting down.
AGGGAAGAAGAAAAAACCATGGAAAATCAACTAGTAAACACAACTGCTGCTCCAAAAACATTTATTCATAACTACGGACTGGATCAAGAATCATCAGAGATACCTCCTTGTCCAGCCGCTCGTAGCCTCTGAACAAACATTGAAATCTCCTAAATCTGACGGAAATCCAACACTTTCCCCGACATGTCTGCGGTCTCCGAATTATTTTGAACATTATTTCAATCAAGTATTACAGTATGTTAGCACTCCACTACTTCTACCAGTAATTAGGACTAGTTCCGCATAGAATTCTATTTTCCTAATTTCATAACCCTTCTGAAACCAACTTAGTTACTCTAATGTTCATCCATTCACCATCAGTAACATCCCTATTCTCACTGCCAGCCTAAAACTTCAATATTTACAGAATGTATTATGTATGAACAAGGGCAGAAGAAAACACCATGGAAAATCAACTAGTAAACACAACTGCTGCTCCAAAAACATTTATTCATAACTACGGACTGGATCAAGAATCATCAGACATACCTCCTTGTCCAGCCGCTCGTAGCCTCTGAACAAAGATTGAAATCTCCTTCTTCCGACGGCAATCCAACACTTTCCCCGACATGTGCGCGGTCTCCGAATTATTTTGAACATTATTTCAATCAAGTATTACAGTATGTTAGGACTCCACTACTTCTACCAGTAATTAGGACTAGTTCTGCACAGAATTCTATTTTCCTAATTTCATAACCCTTCTGAAACCAACTTAGTTACTCTAATGTTCATCCATTCACCATCAGTAACATCCCTATTCTCACTGCCAGCCTAAAACTTCAATATTTACAGAATATATTATGTATGAACAAGGGCAGAAGAAAAACCCATGGAAAATCAACTAGTAAACACAACTGCTGCTCCAAAAACATTTATTCATAACTACGGACTGGATCAAGAATCATCAGACATAACTCCTTGTCCAGCCGCTCGTAGCCTCTGAACAAACATTGAAATCTCCTTCTTCCGACGGAAATCCAACACTTTCCCCGACATGTGCGCGGTCTCCGAATTATTTTGAACATTATTTCAATCAAGTATAATAGTATGTTAGCACTCCACTACTTCTACCAGTAATTAGGACTAGTTCTGCACAGAATTCTATTTTCCTAATTTCATAACCCTTCTGAAACCAACTTAGTTACTCTAATGTTCATCCATTCACCATCAGTAACATCCCTATTCTCACTGTCAGCCTAAAACTTCAATATTTACAGAATATATTATGTATGAACAAGGGAAGAAGAAAAAACCATGGAAAATCAACTAGTAAACACAACTGCTGCTCCAAAAACATTTATTCATAACTACGGACTGGATCAAGAATCATCAGAGATACCTCCTTGTCCAGCCGCTCGTAGCCTCTGAACAAACATTGAAATCTCCTAAATCTGACGGAAATCCAACACTTTCCCCGACATGTCTGCGGTCTCCGAATTATTTTGAACATTATTTCAATCAAGTATTACAGTATGTTAGCACTCCACTACTTCTACCAGTAATTAGGACTAGTTCCGCATAGAATTCTATTTTCCTAATTTCATAACCCTTCTGAAACCAACTTAGTTACTCTAATGTTCATCCATTCACCATCAGTAACATCCCTATTCTCACTGCCAGCCTAAAACTTCAATATTTACAGAATGTATTATGTATGAACAAGGGCAGAAGAAAACACCATGGAAAATCAACTAGTAAACACAACTGCTGCTCCAAAAACATTTATTCATAACTACGGACTGGATCAAGAATCATCAGACATACCTCCTTGTCCAGCCGCTCGTAGCCTCTGAACAAAGATTGAAATCTCCTTCTTCCGACGGCAATCCAACACTTTCCCCGACATGTGCGCGGTCTCCGAATTATTTTGAACATTATTTCAATCAAGTATTACAGTATGTTAGGACTCCACTACTTCTACCAGTAATTAGGACTAGTTCTGCACAGAATTCTATTTTCCTAATTTCATAACCCTTTTGAAACCAACTTAGTTACTCTAATGTTCATCCATTCACCATCAGTAACATCCCTATTCTCACTGCCAGCCTAAAACTTCAATATTTACAGAATATATTATGTATGAACAAGGGCAGAAGAAAAACCCATGGAAAATCAACTAGTAAACACAAATGCTGCTCCAAAAACATTTATTCATAACTACGGACTGGATCAAGAATCATCAGACATAACTCCTTGTCCAGCCGCTCGTAGCCTCTGAACAAACATTGAAATCTCCTTCTTCCGACGGAAATCCAACACTTTCCCCGACATGTGCGCGGTCTCCGAATTATTTTGAACATTATTTCAATCAAGTATAATAGTATGTTAGCACTCCACTACTTCTACCAGTAATTAGGACTAGTTCTGCACAGAATTCTATTTTCCTAATTTCATAACCCTTCTGAAACCAACTTAGTTACTCTAATGTTCATCCATTCACCATCAGTAACATCCCTATTCTCACTGCCAGCCTAAAACTTCAATATTTACAGAATATATTATGTATGAACAAGGGCAGAAGAAAAAACCATGGAAAATCAACTAGTAAACACAACTGCTGCTCCAAAAACATTTATTCATAACTACGGACTGGATCAAGAATCATCAGACATACCTCCTTGTCCAGCCGCTCGTAGCCTCAGAACAAACATTGAAATCTCCTTCTTCCGACGGAAATCCAACACTTTCCCCGACATGTGCGCGGTCTCCGAATTATTTTGAACATTATTTCAATCAAGTATTACAGTATGTTAGCACTCCACTACTTCTACCAGTAATTAGGACTAGTTCTGCACAGAATTCTGTTTTCCTAATTTCATAACCGTTCTGAAACCAACTTAGTTACTCTAATGTTCATCCATTCACCATCAGTAACATCCCTATTCTCACTGCCAGCCTAAAACTTTAATATGTACAGAATATATTATGTATGAACAAGGGCAGAAGAAAAACCCATGGAAAATCAACTAGTAAACACAACTGCTGCTCCAAAAACATTTATTCATAACTACGAACTGGATCAAGAATCATCAGACATACCTCCTTGTCCAGCCGCTCGTAGCCTCTGAACAAACACTGAAATCTCCTTCTTCCGACAGAAATCCAACACTTTCACCCACATGTGCACGGTCTCCGAATTATTTTGCACATTATTTCAATCAAGTATTATAGTATGTTAGCACTCCACTACTTCTACCAGTAATTAGGACTAGTTCTGCACAGAATTCTGTTTTCTTAATTTCATAGCCCTTCTGAAACCAACTTAATTACTCTAATGTTCATCCATTCACCATCAGTAACATCCCTATTCTCACTGCCAGCCTAAAACTTCAATATTTACAGAATGTATTATGTATGAACAAGGGCAGAAGAAAAAACCATGGAAAATCAACTACTAAACACAACTGCTGCTCCAAAAACATTTATTTATAACTACGGACTAGATCAAGAATCATCAGACATACCTCCTTGTCCGGCCGCTCGTAGCCTCTGAACAAACATTGAAATCTCCTTCTTCCGACGGAAATCCAACACTTTCCTCGACATGTGCGCGGTCTCCGAATTATTTTGAACATTATTTCAATCAAGTATTACAGTATGTTAGCACTCCACTACTTCTACCAGTAATTAGGACTAGTTCTGCACAGCATTCTGTTTTCCTAATTTCATAACCCTTCTGAAACCAACTTAGTTACTCTAATGTTCATCCATTCACCATCAGTAACATCCCTATTCTCACTGCCAGCCTAAAACTTCAATATTTACAGAATATATTATGTATGAACAAGGGCAGAAGAAAAACCCATGGAAAATCAACTAGTAAACACAACTGCTGCTCCAAAAACATTTATTCATAACTACGGACTGGATCAAGAATCATCAGACATAACTCCTTGTCCAGCCGCTCGTAGCCTCTGAACAAACATTGAAATCTCCTTCTTCCGACGGAAATCCAACACTTTCCCCGACATGTGCGCGGTCTCCGAATTATTTTGAACATTATTTCAATCAAGTATAATAGTATGTTAGCACTCCACTACTTCTACCAGTAATTAGGACTAGTTCTGCACAGAATTCTATTTTCCTAATTTCATAACCCTTCTGAAACCAACTTAGTTACTCTAATGTTCATCCATTCACCATCAGTAACATCCCTATTCTCACTGCCAGCCTAAAACTTCAATATTTACAGAATATATTATGTATAAACAAGGGCAGAAGAAAAAACCATGGAAAATCAACTAGTAAACACAACTGCTGCTCCAAAAACATTTATTCATAACTACGGACTGGATCAAGAATCATCAGACATACCTCCTTGTCCAGCCGCTCGTAGCCTCAGAACAAACATTGAAATCTCCTTCTTTCGACGGAAATCCAACACTTTCCCCGACATGTGCGCGGTCTCCGAATTATTTTGAACATTATTTCAATCAAGTATTACAGTATGTTAGCACTCCACTACTTCTACCAGTAATTAGGACTAGTTCTGCACAGAATTCTATTTTCCTAATTTCATAACCCTTCTAAAACCAACTTAGTTACTCTAATGTTCATCCATTCACCATCAGTAACATCCCTATTCTCACTGCCAGCCTAAAACTTCAATATTTACAGAATATATTATGTATGAACAAGGGCAGAAGAAAAACCCATGGAAAATCAACTAGTAAACACAACTGCTGCTCCAAAAACATTTATTCATAACTACGGACTGGATCAAGAATCATCAGACATAACTCCTTGTCCAGCCGCTCGTAGCCTCTGAACAAACATTGAAATCTCCTTCTTCCGACGGAAATCCAACACTTTCCCCGACATGTGCGCGGTCTCCGAATTATTTTGAACATTATTTCAATCAAGTATTATAGTATGTTAGCACTCCACTACTTCTACCAGTAATTAGGACTAGTTCTGCACAGAATTCTGTTTTCCTAATTTCATAACCCTTCTGAAACCAACTTAGTTACTCTAATGTTCATCCATTCACCATCAGTAACATCCCTATTCTCATTGCCAGCCTAAAACTTCAATATTTACAGAATATATTATTTATGAACAAGGGCAGAAAAAAAACCATGGAAAATCAACTAGTAAACACAACTGCTGCTCCAAAAACATTTATTCATAACTACGGACTGGATCAAGAATCATCAGACATACCTCCTTGTCCAGCCGCTCGTAGCCTCTGAACAAACATTGAAATCTCCTTCTTCCGACGGAAATCCAACACTTTCCCTGACATCTGCGCAGTCTCCGAATTATTTTGAACATTATTTCAATCAAGTATTACAGTATGTTAGCACTCCACTACTTCTACCAGTAATTAGGACTAGTTCTGCACAGAATTCTGTTTTCTTAATTTCATAACCCTTCTGAAACCAACTTAGTTACTCTAATGTTCATCCATTCACCATCAGTAACATCCCTATTCTCACTGCCAGCCTAAAACTTCAATATTTACAGAATATATTATGTATGAACAAGGGAAGAAGAAAAAACCATGGAAAATCAACTAGTAAACACAACTGCTGCTCCAAAAACATTTATTCATAACTACGGACTGGATCAAGAATCATCAGACATACCTCCTTGTCCAGCCGCTCGTAGCCTCTGAACAAAGATTGAAATCTCCTTCTTCCGACGGCAATCCAACACTTTCCCCGACATGTGCGCGGTCTCCGAATTATTTTGAACATTATTTCAATCAAGTATTACAGTATGTTAGCACTCCACTACTTCTACCAGTAATTAGGACTAGTTCTGCACAGAATTCTATTTTCCTAATTTCATAACCCTTCTAAAACCAACTTAGTTACTCTAATGTTCATCCATTCACCATCAGTAACATCCCTATTCTCACTGCCAGCCTAAAACTTCAATATTTACAGAATATATTATGTATGAACAAGGGCAGAAGAAAAACCCATGGAAAATCAACTAGTAAACACAACTGCTGCTCCAAAAACATTTATTCATAACTACGGACTGGATCAAGAATCATCAGACATAACTCCTTGTCCAGCCGCTCGTAGCCTCTGAACAAACATTGAAATCTCCTTCTTCCGACGGAAATCCAACACTTTCCCCGACATGTGCGCGGTCTCCGAATTATTTTGAACATTATTTCAATCAAGTATTATAGTATGTTAGCACTCCACTACTTCTACCAGTAATTAGGACTAGTTCTGCACAGAATTCTGTTTTCCTAATTTCATAACCCTTCTGAAACCAACTTAGTTACTCTAATGTTCATCCATTCACCATCAGTAACATCCCTATTCTCATTGCCAGCCTAAAACTTCAATATTTACAGAATATATTATTTATGAACAAGGGCAGAAGAAAAAACCATGGAAAATCAACTAGTAAACACAACTGCTGCTCCAAAAACATTTATTCATAACTACGGACTGGATCAAGAATCATCAGACATACCTCCTTGTCCAGCCGCTCGTAGCCTCTGAACAAACATTGAAATCTCCTTCTTCCGACGGAAATCCAACACTTTCCCTGACATCTGCGCAGTCTCCGAATTATTTTGAACATTATTTCAATCAAGTATTACAGTATGTTAGCACTCCACTACTTCTACCAGTAATTAGGACTAGTTCTGCACAGAATTCTGTTTTCTTAATTTCATAACCCTTCTGAAACCAACTTAGTTACTCTAATGTTCATCCATTCACCATCAGTAACATCCCTATTCTCACTGCCAGCCTAAAACTTCAATATTTACAGAATATATTATGTATGAACAAGGGAAGAAGAAAAAACCATGGAAAATCAACTAGTAAACACAACTGCTGCTCCAAAACCATTTATTCATAACTACGGACTGGATCAAGAATCATCAGACATACCTCCTTGTCCAGCCGCTCGTAGCCTCTGAACAAAGATTGAAATCTCCTTCTTCCGACGGCAATCCAACACTTTCCCCGACATGTGCGCGGTCTCCGAATTATTTTGAACATTATTTCAATCAAGTGTTACAGTATGTTAGGACTCCACTACTTCTACCAGTAATTAGGACTAGTTCTGCACAGAATTCTATTTTCCTAATTTCATAACCCTTCTGAAACCAACTTAGTTACTCTAATGTTCATCCATTCACCATCAGTAACATCCCTATTCTCACTGCCAGCCTAAAACTTCAATATTTACAGAATATATTATGTATGAACAAGGGCAGAAGAAAAACCCATGGAAAATCAACTAGTAAACACAACTGCTGCTCCAAAAACATTTATTCATAACTACGAACTGGATCAAGAATCATCAGACATACCTCCTTGTCCAGCCGCTCGTAGCCTCTGAACAAACACTGAAATCTCCTTCTTCCGACAGAAATCCAACACTTTCACCCACATGTGCACGGTCTCCGAATTATTTTGCACATTATTTCAATCAAGTATTATAGTATGTTAGCACTCCACTACTTCTACCAGTAATTAGGACTAGTTCTGCACAGAATTCTGTTTTCTTAATTTCATAGCCCTTCTGAAACCAACTTAATTACTCTAATGTTCATCCATTCACCATCAGTAACATCCCTATTCTCACTGCCAGCCTAAAACTTCAATATTTACAGAATGTATTATGTATGAACAAGGGCAGAAGAAAAAACCATGGAAAATCAACTAGTAAACACAACTGCTGCTCCAAAAACATTTATTTATAACTACGGACTAGATCAAGAATCATCAGACATACCTCCTTGTCCGGCCGCTCGTAGCCTCTGAACAAACATTGAAATCTCCTTCTTCCGACGGAAATCCAACACTTTCCTCGACATGTGCGCGGTCTCCGAATTATTTTGAACATTATTTCAATCAAGTATTACAGTATGTTAGCACTCCACTACTTCTACCAGTAATTAGGACTAGTTCTGCACAGCATTCTGTTTTCCTAATTTCATAACCCTTCTGAAACCAACTTAGTTACTCTAATGTTCATCCATTCACCATCAGTAACATCCCTATTCTCACTGCCAGCCTAAAACTTCAATATTTACAGAATATATTATGTATGAACAAGGGAAGAAGAAAAAAGTATGGAAAATCAACTAGTAAACACAACTGCTGCTCCAAAAACATTTATTCATAACTACGGACTGGATCAAGAATCATCAGAGATACCTCCTTGTCCAGCCGCTCGTAGCCTCTGAACAAACATTGAAATCTCCTTCTTCTGACGGAAATCCAACACTTTCCCCGACATGTCTGCGGTCTCCGAATTATTTTGAACATTATTTCAATCAAGTATTACAGTATGTTAGCACTCCACTACTTCTACCAGTAATTAGGACTAGTTCCGCATAGAATTCTATTTTCCTAATTTCATAACCCTTCTGAAACCAACTTAGTTACTCTAATGTTCATCCATTCACCATCAGTAACATCCCTATTCTCACTGCCAGCCTAAAACTTCAATATTTACAGAATGTATTATGTATGAACAAGGGCAGAAGAAAACACCATGGAAAATCAACTAGTAAACACAACTGCTGCTCCAAAAACATTTATTCATAACTACGGACTGGATCAAGAATCATCAGACATACCTCCTTGTCCAGCCGCTCGTAGCCTCTGAACAAAGATTGAAATCTCCTTCTTCCGACGGCAATCCAACACTTTCCCCGACATGTGCGCGGTCTCCGAATTATTTTGAACATTATTTCAATCAAGTATTACAGTATGTTAGGACTCCACTACTTCTACCAGTAATTAGGACTAGTTCTGCACAGAATTCTATTTTCCTAATTTCATAACCCTTCTGAAACCAACTTAGTTACTCTAATGTTCATCCATTCACCATCAGTAACATCCCTATTCTCACTGCCAGCCTAAAACTTCAATATTTACAGAATATATTATGTATGAACAAGGGCAGAAGAAAAACCCATGGAAAATCAACTAGTAAACACAACTGCTGCTCCAAAAACATTTATTCATAACTACGGACTGGATCAAGAATCATCAGACATAACTCCTTGTCCAGCCGCTCGTAGCCTCTGAACAAACATTGAAATCTCCTTCTTCCGACGGAAATCCAACACTTTCCCCGACATGTGCGCGGTCTCCGAATTATTTTGAACATTATTTCAATCAAGTATTATAGTATGTTAGCACTCCACTACTTCTACCAGTAATTAGGACTAGTTCTGCACAGAATTCTATTTTCCTAATTTCATAACCCTTCTGAAACCAACTTAGTTACTCTAATGTTCATCCATTCACCATCAGTAACATCCCTATTCTCATTGCCAGCCTAAAACTTCAATATTTACAGAATATATTATTTATGAACAAGGGCAGAAGAAAAAACCATGGAAAATCAACTAGTAAACACAACTGCTGCTCCAAAAACATTTATTCATAACTACGTACTGGATCAAGAATCATCAGACATACCTCCTTGTCCAGCCGCTCGTAGCCTCTGAACAAACATTGAAATCTCCTTCTTCCGACGGAAATCCAACACTTTCCCCGACATCTGCGCAGTCTCCGAATTATTTTGAACATTATTTCAATCAAGTATTACAGTATGTTAGCACTCCACTACTTCTACCAGTAATTAGGACTAGTTCTGCACAGAATTCTGTTTTCCTAATTTCATAACCATTCTGAAACCAACTTAATTACTCTAATGTTCATCCATTCACCATCAGTAACATCCCTATTCTCACTGCCAGCCTAAAACTTCAATATTTACAGAATATATTATGTATGAACAAGGGAAGAAGAAAAAACCATGGAAAATCAACTAGTAAACACAACTGCTGCTCCAAAAACATTTATTCATAACTACGGACTGGATCAAGAATCATCAGAGATACCTCCTTGTCCAGCCGCTCGTATCCTCTGAACAAACATTGAAATCTCCTTCTTCTGACGGAAATCCAACACTTTCCCCGACATGTCTGCGGTCTCCGAATTATTTTGAACATTATTTCAATCAAGTATTACAGTATGTTAGCACTCCACTACTTCTACCAGTAATTAGGACTAGTTCCGCATAGAATTCTATTTTCCTAATTTCATAACCCTTCTGAAACCAACTTAGTTCTCTAATGTTCATCCATTCACCATCAGTAACATCCCTATTCTCACTGCCAGCCTAAAACTTCAATATTTACAGAATGTATTATGTATGAACAAGGGCAGAAGAAAAAACCATGGAAAATCAACTAGTAAACACAACTGCTGCTCCAAAAATATTTATTCGTAACTACGGACTGGATCAAGAATCATTAGACATACCTCCTTGTCCAGCCGCTCGTAGCCTCTGAACAAACATTGAAATCTCCTTCTTCCGACGGCAATCCAACACTTTCCCCGACATGTGCGTGGTCTCCGAATTATTTTGAACATTATTTCAATCAAGTATTACAGTATGTTAGGACTCCACTACTTCTACCAGTAATTAGGACTAGTTCTGTACAGAATTCTATTTTCCTAATTTCATAACCCTTCTGAAACCAACTTAGTTACTCTAATGTTCATCCATTCACCATCAGTAACATCCCTATTCTCACTGCCAGCCTAAAACTTCAATATTTACAGAATATATTTTGTATGAACAAGGGCAGAAGAAAAACCCATGGAAAATCAACTAGTAAACACAACTGCTGCTCCAAAAACATTTATTCATAACTACGGACTGGATCAAGAATCATCAGACATAACTCCTTGTCCAGCCGCTCGTAGCCTCTGAACAAACATTGAAATCTCCTTCTTCCGACGGAAATCCAACACTTTCCCCGACATGTGCGCGGTCTCCGAATTATTTTGAACATTATTTCAATCAAGTATAATAGTATGTTAGCACTCCACTACTTCTACCAGTAATTAGGACTAGTTTTGCACAGAATTCTATTTTCCTAATTTCATAACCCTTCTGAAACCAACTTAGTTACTCTAATGTTCATCCATTCACCATCAGTAACATCCCTATTCTCACTGCCAGCTTAAAACTTCAATATTTACAGAATATATTATGTATGAACAAGGGCAGAAGAAAAAACCATGGAAAATCAACTAGTAAACACAACTGCTGCTCCAAAAACATTTATTCATAACTACGGACTGGATCAAGAATCATCAGACATACCTCCTTGTCCAGCCGCTCGTAGCCTCAGAACAAACATTGAAATCTCCTTCTTCCGACGGAAATCCAACACTTTCCCCGACATGTGCGCGGTCTCCAATTTATTTTGAACATTATTTCAATCAAGTATTACAGTATGTTAGCACTCCACTACTTCTACCAGTAATTAGGACTAGTTCTGCACGGAATTCTGTTTTCCTAATTTCATAACCCTTCTGAAACCAACTTAGTTACTCTAATGTTCATCCATTCACCATCAGTAACATCCCTATTCTCACTGCCAGCCTAAAACTTCAATATTTACAGAATTTATTATGTATGAACAAGGGCAGAAGAAAAACCCATGGAAAATCAACTAGTAAACACAACTGCTGCTCCAAAAACATTTATTCATAACTACGGACTGGATCAAGAATCATCAGACATACCTCCTTGTCCAGCCGCTCGTAGCCTCAGAACAAACATTGAAATCTCCTTCTTCCGACGGAAATCCAACACTTTCCCTGACATGTGCGCGGTCTCCGAATTATTTTGAACATTATTTCAGTCAAGTATTACAGTATGTTAGGACTCCACTACTTCTACCAGTAATTAGGACTAGTTCTGCACAGAATTCTGTTTTCCTAATTTCATAACCCTTCTGAAACCAACTTAGTTACTCTAATGTTCATCCATTCACCATCAGTAACATCCCTATTCTCACTGCCAGCCTAAAACTTCAATATTTACAGAATATATTATGTATGAACAAGGGCAGAAGAAAAACCCATGGAAAATCAACTAGTAAACACAACTGCTGCTCCAAAAACATTTATTCATAACTACGGACTGGATCAAGAATCATCAGACATAACTCTTTGTCCAGCCGCTCGTAGCCTCTGAACAAACATTGAAATCTCCTTCTTCCGACGGAAATCCAAAACTTTCCCCGACATGTGCGCGGTCTCCGAATTATTTTGAACATTATTTCAATCAAGTATTATAGTATGTTAGCACTCCACTACTTCTACCAGTAATTAGGACTAGTTCTGCACAGAATTCTGTTTTCCTAATTTCATAACCCTTCTGAAACCAACTTAGTTACTCTAATGTTCATCCATTCACCATCAGTAACATCCCTATTCTCACTGCCAGCCTAAAACTTCAATATTTACAGAATTTATTATGTATGAACAAGGGCAGAAGAAAAACCCATGGAAAATCAACTAGTAAACACAACTGCTGCTCCAAAAACATTTATTCATAACTACGGACTGGATCAAGAATCATCAGACATACCTCCTTGTCCAGCCGCTCGTAGCCTCAGAACAAACATTGAAATCTCCTTCTTCCGACGGAAATCCAACACTTTCCCTGACATGTGCGCGGTCTCCGAATTATTTTGAACATTATTTCAGTCAAGTATTACAGTATGTTAGGACTCCACTACTTCTACCAGTAATTAGGACTAGTTCTGCACAGAATTCTGTTTTCCTAATTTCATAACCCTTCTGAAACCAACTTAGTTACTCTAATGTTCATCCATTCACCATCAGTAACATCCCTATTCTCACTGCCAGCCTAAAACTTCAATATTTACAGAATATATTATGTATGAACAAGGGCAGAAGAAAAACCCATGGAAAATCAACTAGTAAACACAACTGCTGCTCCAAAAACATTTATTCATAACTACGGACTGGATCAAGAATCATCAGACATAACTCCTTGTCCAGCCGCTCGTAGCCTCTGAACAAACATTGAAATCTCCTTCTTCCGACGGAAATCCAAAACTTTCCCCGACATGTGCGCGGTCTCCGAATTATTTTGAACATTATTTCAATCAAGTATTATAGTATGTTAGCACTCCACTACTTCTACCAGTAATTAGGACTAGTTCTGCACAGAATTCTGTTTTCCTAATTTCATAACCCTTCTGAAACCAACTTAGTTACTCTAATGTTCATCCATTCACCATCAGTAACATCCCTATTCTCATTGCCAGCCTAAAACTTCAATATTTACAGAATATCTTATTTATGAACAAGGGCAGAAGAAAAAACCATGGAAAATCAACTAGTAAACACAACTGCTGCTCCAAAAACATTTATTCATAACTACGGACTGGATCAAGAATCATCAGACATACCTCCTTGTCCAGCCGCTCGTAGCCTCTGAACAAACATTGAAATCTCCTTCTTCCGACAGAAATCCAACACTTTCCCCGACATCTGCGCAGTCTCCGAATTATTTTGAACATTATTTCAATCAAGTATTACAGTGTGTTAGCACTCCACTACTTCTACCAGTAATTAGGACTAGTTCTGCACAGAATTCTGTTTTCCTAATTTCATAACCCTTCTGAAACCAACTTAGTTACTCTAATGTTCATCCATTAACCATCAGTAACATCCCTATTCTCACTGCCAGCCTTAAACTTCAATATTTACAGAATATATTATGTATGAACAAGGGAAGAAGAAAAAACCATGGAAAATCAACTAGTAAACACAACTGCTGCTCCAAAAACATTTATTCATAACTACGGACTGGATCAAGAATCATCAGACATACCTCCTTGTCCAGCCGCTCGTAGCCTCAGAACAAACATTGAAATCTCCTTCTTCCGACGGAAATCCAACACTTTCCCCGACATGTGCGCGGTCTCCGAATTATTTTGAACATTATTTCAATCAAGTATTACTGTATGTTAGCACTCCACTACTTCTACCAGTAATTAGGACTAGTTCTGCACAGAATTCTGTTTTCCTAATTTCATAACCCTTCTGAAACCAACTTAGTTACTCTAATGTTCATCCATTCACCATCAGTAACATCCCTATTCTCACTGCCAGCCTTAAACTTCAATATTTACAGAATATATTATGTATGAACAAGGCCAGAAGAAAAACCCATGGAAAATCAACTAGTAAACACAACTGCTGCTCCAAAAACATTTATTCATAACTACGGACTGGATCAAGAATCATCAGACATAACTCCTTGTCCAGCCGCTCGTAGCCTTTGAACAAACATTGAAATCTCCTTCTTCCGACGGAAATCCAGCACTTTCCCCGACATGTGCACGGTCTCCGAATTATTTTGAACATTATTTCAATCAAGTATTATAGTATGTTAGCACTCCACTACTTCTACCAGTAATTAGGACCAGTTCTGCACAGAATTCTGTTTTCCTAATTTCATAACCCTTCTGAAACCAACTTAGTTACTCTAATGTTCATCCATTCACCATCAGTAACATCCCTATTCTCATTGCCAGCCTAAAACTTCAATATTTACAGAATATATTATTTATGAACAAGGGCAGAAGAAAAAACCATGGAAATCAACTAGTAAACACAACTGCTACTCCAAAAACATTTATTCATAACTACGGACTGGATCAAGAATCATCAGACATACCTCCTTGTCCAGCCGCTCGTAGCCTCTGAAGAAACATTGAAATCTCCTTCTTCCGACGGAAATCCAACACTTTCCCCGACATGTGCGCAGTCTCCGAATTATTTTGAACATTATTTCAATCAAGTATTACAGTATGTTAGCACTCCACTACTTCTACCAGTAATTAGGACTAGTTCTGCACAGAATTCTGTTTTCCTAATTTCATAACCCTTCTGAAACCAACTTAATTACTCTAATGTTCATCCATTCACCATCAGTAACATCCCTATTCTCACTGCCAGCCTAAAACTTCAATATTTACAGAATATATTATGTATGAACAAGGGAAGAAGAAAAAACCATGGAAAATCAACTAGTAAACACAACTGCTGCTCCAAAAACATTTATTCATAACTACGGACTGGATCAAGAATCATCAGAGATACCTCCTTGTCCAGCCGCTCGTAGCCTCTGAACAAACATTGAAATCTCCTTCTTCTGACGGAAATCCAACACTTTCCCCGACATGTGTGCGGTCTCCGAATTATTTTGAACATTATTTCAATCAAGTATTACAGTATGTTAGCACTCCACTACTTCTACCAGTAATTAGGACTAGTTCCGCATAGAATTCTATTTTCCTAATTTCATAACCCTTCTGAAACCAACTTAGTTACTCTAATGTTCATCCATTCACCATCAGTAACATCCCTATTCTCACTGCCAGCCTAAAACTTCAATATTTACAGAATGTATTATGTATGAACAAGGGCAGAAGAAAAAACCATGGAAAATCAACTAGTAAACACAACTGCTGCTCCAAAAACATTTATTCATAACTACGGACTGGATCAAGAATCATCAGACATACCTCCTTGTCCAGCCGCTCGTAGCCTCTGAACAAACATTGAAATCTCCTTCTTCCGACGGCAATCCAACACTTTCCCCGACATGTGTCGGTCTCTGAATTATTTTGAACATTATTTCAATCAAGTATTACAGTATGTTAGGACTCCACTACTTCTACCAGTAATTAGGACTAGTTCTGCACAGAATTCTGTTTTCCTAATTTCATAACCCTTCTGAAACCAACTTAGTTACTCTAATGTTCATCCATTCACCATCAGTAACATCCCTATTCTCACTGCCAGCCTAAAACTTCAATATTTACATAATGTATTATGTATGAACAAGGGCAGAAGAAAAAACCATGGAAAATCAACTAGTAAACACAACTGCTGCTCCAAAAACATTTATTCATAACTACGGACTGGATCAAGAATCATCAGACATAACTCCTTGTCCAGCCGCTCGTAGCCTCTGAACAAACATTGAAATCTCCTTCTTCCGACGGAAATCCAACACTTTCCCCGACATGTGCGCGGTCTCCGAATTATTTTGAACATTATTTCAATCAAGTATTATAGTATGTTAGCACTCCACTACTTCTACCAGTAATTAGGACTAGTTCTGCACAGAATTCTATTTTCCTAATTTCATAACCCTTCTGAAACCAACTTAGTTACTCTAATGTTCATCCATTCACCATCAGTAACATCCCTATTCTCACTGCCAGCCTAAAACTTCAATATTTACAGAATATATTATGTATGAACAAGGGCAGAAAAAAAACCATGGAAAATCAACTAGTAAACACAACTGCTGCTCCAAAAACATTTATTCATAACTACGGACTGGATCAAGAATCATCAGACATACCTCCTTGTCCAGCCGCTCGTAGCCTCAGAACAAACATTGAAATCTCCTTCTTCCGACGGAAATCCAACACTTTCCCCGACATGTGCGCGGTCTCCGAATTATTTTGAACATTATTTCAATCAAGTATTATAGTATGTTAGCACTCCACTACTTCTACCAGTAATTAGGACTAGTTCTGCACAGAATTCTGTTTTCCTAATTTCATAACCCTTCTGAAACCAACTTAGTTACTCTAATGTTCATCCATTCACCATCAGTAACATCCCTATTCTCACTGCCAGCCTAAAACTTCAATATTTACAGAATATATTATGTATGAACAAGGGCAGAAGAAAAACCCATGGAAAATCAACTAGTAAACACAACTGCTGCTCCAAAAACATTTATTCATAACTACGGACTGGATCAAGAATCATCAGACATAACTCCTTGTCCAGCCGCTCGTAGCCTCTGAACAAACATTGAAATCTCCTTCTTCCGACGGAAATCCAAAACTTTCCCCGACATGTGCGCGGTCTCCGAATTATTTTGAACATTATTTCAATCAAGTATTATAGAATGTTAGCACTCCACTACTTCTACCAGTAATTAGGACTAGTTCTGCACAGAATTCTGTTTTCCTAATTTCATAACCCTTCTGAAACCAACTTAGTTACTCTAATGTTCATCCATTCACCATCAGTAACATCCCTATTCTCATTGCCAGCCTAAAACTTCAATATTTACAGAATATATTATTTATGAACAAGGGCAGAAGAAAAAACCATGGAAAATCAACTAGTAAACACAACTGCTGCTCCAAAAACATTTATTCATAACTACGGACTGGATCAAGAATCATCAGACATACCTCCTTGTCCAGCCGCTCGTAGCCTCTGAACAAACATTGAAATCTCCTTCTTCCGACAGAAATCCAACACTTTCCCCGACATCTGCGCAGTCTCCGAATTATTTTGAAAATTATTTCAATCAAGTATTACAGTGTGTTAGCACTCCACTACTTCTACCAGTAATTAGGACTAGTTCTGCACAGAATTCTGTTTTCCTAATTTCATAAACCTTCTGAAACCAACTTAGTTACTCTAATGTTCATCCATTAACCATCAGTAACATCCCTATTCTCACTGCCAGCCTAAAACTTCAATATTTACAAAATATATTATGTATGAACAAGGGAAGAAGAAAAAACCATGGAAAATCAACTAGTAAACACAACTGCTGCTCCAAAAACATTTATTCATAACTACGGACTGGATCAAGAATCATCAGACATACCTCCTTGTCCAGCCGCTCGTAGCCTCAGAACAAACATTGAAATCTCCTTCTTCCGACGGAAATCCAACACTTTCCCCGACATGTGCGCGGTCTCCGAATTATTTTGAACATTATTTCAATCAAGTATTACTGTATGTTAGCACTCCACTACTTCTACCAGTAATTAGGACTAGTTCTGCACAGAATTCTGTTTTCCTAATTTCATAACCCTTCTGAAACCAACTTAGTTACTCTAATGTTCATCCATTCACCATCAGTAACATCCCTATTCTCACTGCCAGCCTTAAACTTCAATATTTACAGAATATATTATGTATGAACAAGGCCAGAAGAAAAACCCATGGAAAATCAACTAGTAAACACAACTGCTGCTCCAAAAACATTTATTCATAACTACGGACTGGATCAAGAATCATCAGACATAACTCCTTGTCCAGCCGCTCGTAGCCTTTGAACAAACATTGAAATCTCCTTCTTCCGACGGAAATCCAGCACTTTCCCCGACATGTGCACGGTCTCCGAATTATTTTGAACATTATTTCAATCAAGTATTATAGTATGTTAGCACTCCACTACTTCTACCAGTAATTAGGACTAGTTCTGCACAGAATTCTGTTTTCCTAATTTCATAACCCTTCTGAAACCAACTTAGTTACTCTAATGTTCATCCATTCACCATCAGTAACATCCCTATTCTCATTGCCAGCCTAAAACTTCAATATTTACAGAATATATTATTTATGAACATGGGCAGAAGAAAAAACCATGGAAATCAACTAGTAAACACAACTGCTACTCCAAAAACATTTATTCATAACTACGGACTGGATCAAGAATCATCAGACATACCTCCTTGTCCAGCCGCTCGTAGCCTCAGAACAAACATTGAAATCTCCTTCTTCCGACGGAAATCCAACACTTTCCCCGACATGTGCGCGGTCTCCGAATTATTTTGAACATTATTTCAATCAAGTATTACTGTATGTTAGCACTCCACTACTTCTACCAGTAATTAGGACTAGTTCTGCACAGAATTCTGTTTTCCTAATTTCATAACCCTTCTGAAACCAACTTAGTTACTCTAATGTTCATCCATTCACCATCAGTAACATCCCTATTCTCACTGCCAGCCTTAAACTTCAATATTTACAGAATATATTATGTATGAACAAGGCCAGAAGAAAAACCCGTGGAAAATCAACTAGTAAACACAACTGCTGCTCCAAAAACATTTATTCATAACTACGGACTGGATCAAGAATCATCAGACATAACTCCTTGTCCAGCCGCTCGTAGCCTTTGAACAAACATTGAAATCTCCTTCTTCCGACGGAAATCCAGCACTTTCCCCGACATGTGCACGGTCTCCGAATTATTTTGAACATTATTTCAATCAAGTATTATAGTATGTTAGCACTCCACTACTTCTACCAGTAATTAGGACTAGTTCTGCACAGAATTCTGTTTTCCTAATTTCATAACCCTTCTGAAACCAACTTAGTTACTCTAATGTTCATCCATTCACCATCAGTAACATCCCTATTCTCATTGCCAGCCTAAAACTTCAATATTTACAGAAAATATTATTTATGAACAAGGGCAGAAGAAAAAACCATGGAAATCAACTAGTAAACACAACTGCTACTCCAAAAACATTTATTCATAACTACGGACTGGATCAAGAATCATCAGACATACCTCCTTGTCCAGCCGCTCGTAGCCTCTGAAGAAACATTGAAATCTCCTTCTTCCGACGGAAATCCAACACTTTCCCCGACATGTGCGCAGTCTCCAAATTATTTTGAACATTATTTCAATCAAGTATTACAGTATGTTAGCACTCCACTACTTCTACCAGTAATTAGGACTAGTTCTGCACAGAATTCTGTTTTCCTAATTTCATAACCCTTCTGAAACCAGCTTAATTACTCTAATGTTCATCCATTCACCATCAGTAACATCCCTATTCTCACTGCCAGCCTAAAACTTCAATATTTACAGAATATATTATGTATGAACAAGGGAAGAAGAAAAAACCATGGAAAATCAACTAGTAAACACAAGTGCTGCTCCAAAAACATTTATTCATAACTACGGACTGGATCAAGAATCATCAAAGATACCTCCTTGTCCAGCCGCTCGTAGCCTCTGAACAAACATTGAAATCTCCTTCTTCTGACGGAAATCCAACACTTTCCCCGACATGTGTGCGGTCTCCGAATTATTTTGAACATTATTTCAATCAAGTATTACAGTATGTTAGCACTCCACTACTTCTACCAGTAATTAGGAATAGTTCCGCATAGAATTCTATTTTCCTGGTTTCATAACCCTTCTGAAACCAACTTAGTTACTCTAATGTTCATCCATTCACCATCAGTAACATCCCTATTCTCACTGCCAGCCTAAAACTTCAATATTTACAGAATGTATTATGTATGAACAAGGGCAGAAGAAAAAACCATGGAAAATCAACTAGTAAACACAACTGCTGCTCCAAAAACATTTATTCATAACTACGGATTGGATCAAGAATCATCAGACATACCTCCTTGTCCAGCCGCTCGTAGCCTCTGAACAAACATTGAAATCTCCTTCTTCCGACGGCAATCCAACACTTTCCCCGACATTTGTGCGGTCTCTGAATTATTTTGAACATTATTTCAATCAAGTATTACAGTATGTTAGGACTCCACTACTTCTACCAGTAATTAGGACTAGTTCTGCACAGAATTCTGTTTTCCTAATTTCATAACCCTTCTGAAACCAACTTAGTTACTCTAATGTTCATCCATTCACCATCAGTAACATCCCTATTCTAACTGCCAGCCTAAAACTTCAATATTTACAGAATGTATTATGTATGAACAAGGGCAGAAGAAAAAACCATGGAAAATCAACTAGTAAACACAACTGCTGCTCCAAAAACATTTATTCATAACTACGGACTGGATCAAGAATCATCAGACATACCTCCTTGTCCAGCCGCTCGTAGCCTCTGAACAAACATTGAAATCTCCTTCTTCCGACGGCAATCCAACACTTTCCCCGACATGTGCGCGGTCTCCGAATTATTTTGAACATTATTTCAATCAAGTATTACTGTATGTTAGGACTCCACTACTTCTACCAGTAATTAGGACTAGTTCTGCACAGAATTCTGTTTTCCTAATTTCATAACCCTTCTGAAACCAACTTAGTTACTCTAATGTTCATCCATTCACCATCAGTAACATCCCTATTCTCACTGCCAGCCTAAAACTTCAATATTTACAGAATATATTATGTATGAACAAGGGCAGAAGAAAAACCCATGGAAAATCAACTAGTAAACACAACTGCTGCTCCAAAAACATTTATTCATAACTACGGACTGGATCAAGAATTATCAGACATAACTCCTTGTCCAGCCGCTCGTAGCCTCTGAACAAACATTGAAATCTCCTTCTTCCGACGGAAATCCAACACTTTCCCCGACATGTGCGCGGTCTCCGAATTATTTTGAACATTATTTCAATCAAGTATTACAGTATGTTAGCACTCCACTACTTCTACCAGTAATTAGGACTAGTTCTGCACAGCATTCTATTTTCCTAATTTCATAACCCTTCTGAAACCAACTTAGTTACTCTAATGTTCATCCATTCACCATCAGTAACATCCCTATTCTCACTGCCAGCCTAAAACTTCAATATTTACAGAATATATTATGTATGAACAAGGGCAGAAGAAAAAACCATGGAAAATCAACTAGTAAACACAACTGCTGCTCCAAAAACATTTATTCATAACTACGGACTGGATCAAGAATCATCAGACATACCTCCTTGTCCAGCCGCTCGTAGCCTCTGAACAAACATTGAAATCTCCTTCTTCCGACGGCAATCCAACACTTTCCCCGACATGTGCGCGGTCTCCGAATTATTTTGAACATTATTTCAATCAAGTATTACAGTATGTTAGGACTCCACTACTTCTACTAGTAATTAGGACTAGTTCTGCACAGAATTCTGTTTTCCTAATTTCATAACCCTTCTGAAACCAACTTAGTTACTCTAATGTTCATCCATTCACCATCAGTAACATCCCTATTCTCACTGCCAGCCTAAAACTTCAATATTTACAGAATGTATTATGTATGAACAAGGGCAGAAGAAAAAACCATGGAAAATCAACTAGTAAACACAACTGCTGCTCCAAAAACATTTATTCATAACTACGGACTGGATCAAGAATCATCAGACATACCTCCTTGTCCAGCCGCTCGTAGCCTCTGAACAAACATTGAAATCTCCTTCTTCCGACGGAAATCCAACACTTTCCCCGACATGTGCACGGTCTCCGAATTATTTTGAACATTATTTCAATCAAGTATTATAGTATGTTAGCACTCCACTACTTCTACCAGTAATTAGGACTAGTTCTGCACAGAATTCTGTTTTCCTAATTTCATAACCCTTCTGAAACCAACTTAGTTACTCTAATGTTCATCCATTCACCATCAGTAACATCCCTATTCTCATTGCCAGCCTAAAACTTCAATATTTACAGAATATATTATTTATGAACAAGGGCAGAAGAAAAAACCATGGAAATCAACTAGTAAACACAACTGCTACTCCAAAAACATTTATTCATAACTACGGACTAGATCAAGAATCATCAGACATACCTCCTTGTCCAGCCGCTCGTAGCCTCTGAACAAACATTGAAATCTCCTTCTTCCGACGGAAATCCAACACTTTCCCCGACATATGCGCAGTCTCCGAATTATTTTGAACATTATTTCAATCAAGTATTACAGTATGTTAGCACTCCACTACTTCTACCAGTAATTAGGACTAGTTCTGTACAGAATTCTGTTTTCCTAATTTCATAACCCTTCTGAAACCAACTTAATTACTCTAATGTTCATCCATTCACCATCAGTAACATCCCTATTCTCACTGCCAGCCTAAAACTTCAATATTTACAGAATATATTATGTATGAACAAGGGAAGAAGAAAAAACCATGGAAAATCAACTAGTAAACACAACTGCTGCTCCAAAAACATTTATTCCTAACTACGGACTGGATCAAGAATCATCAGAGATACCTCCTTGTCCAGCCGCTCGTAGCCTCTGAACAAACATTGAAATCTCCTTCTTCTGACGGAAATCCAACACTTTCCCCGACATGTGTGCGGTCTCCGAATTATTTTGAACATTATTTCTATCAAGTATTACAGTATGTTAGCACTCCACTACTTCTACCAGTAATT
Source organism: Triticum timopheevii (assembly GCA_963921465.1). NCBI lineage: Eukaryota > Viridiplantae > Streptophyta > Magnoliopsida > Poales > Poaceae > Triticum > Triticum timopheevii. The sequence continues at coordinate 20,209,560 of OY997270.1, read as the reverse complement.
AGGACTAGTTCCGCATAGAATTCTATTTTCCTAATTTCATAACCCTTCTGAAACCAACTTAGTTACTCTAATTTTCAACCATTCACCATCAGTAACATCCCTATTCTCACTGCCAGCCTAAAACTTCAATATTTACAGAATGTATTATGTATGAACAAGGGCAGAAGAAAAAACCATGGAAAATCAACTAGTAAACACAACTGCTGCTCCAAAAACATTTATTCATAACTACGGACTGGATCAAGAATCATCAGACATACCTCCTTGTCCAGCCGCTCGTAGCCTCTGAACAAACATTGAAATCTCCTTCTTCCACGGCAATCCAACACTTTCCCCGACATGTGCGCGGTCTCCGAATTATTTTGAACATTATTTCAATCAAGTATTACAGTATGTTAGGACTCCACTACTTCTACCAGTAATTAGGACTAGTTCTGCACAGAATTCTGTTTTCCTAATTTCATAACCCTTCTGAAACCAACTTAGTTACTCTAATGTTCATCCATTCACCATCAGTAACATCCCTATTCTCACTGCCAGCTTAAAACTTCAATATTTACAGAATATATTATGTATGAACAAGGGCAGAAGAAAAACCCATGGAAAATCAACTAGTAAACACAACTGCTGCTCCAAAAACATTTATTCATAACTACGGACTGGATCAAGAATTATCAGACATAACTCCTTGTCCAGCCGCTCGTAGCCTCTGAACAAACATTGAAATCTCCTTCTTCCGACGGAAATCCAACACTTTCCCCGACATGTGCGCGGTCTCCGAATTATTTCGAACATTATTTCAATCAAGTATTATAGTATGTTAGCACTCCACTACTTCTACCAGTAATTAGGACTAGTTCTGCACAGAATTCTGTTTTCCTAATTTCATAACCCTTCTGAAACCAACTTAGTTACTCTAATGTTCATCCATTCACCATCAGTAACATCCCTATTCTCATTGCCAGCCTAAAACTTCAATATTTACAAAATATATTATTTATGAACAAGGGCAGAAGAAAAAACCATGGAAAATCAACTAGTAAACACAACTGCTGCTCCAAAAACATTTATTCATAACTACGGACTGGATCAAGAATCATCAGACATACCTCCTTGTCCAGCCGCTCGTAGCCTCTGAACAAACATTGAAATCTCCTTCTTCCGACGGCAATCCAACACTTTCCTCGACATGTGCGCGGTCTCCGAATTATTTTGAACATTATTTCAATCAAGTATTATAGTATGTTAGCACTCCACTACTTCTACCAGTAATTAGGACTAGTTCTGCACAGCATTCTGTTTTCCTAATTTCATAACCCTTCTGAAACCAACTTAGTTACTCTAATGTTCATCCATTCACCATCAGTAACATCCCTATTCTCACTGCCAGCCTAAAACTTCAATATTTACAGAATATATTATGTATGAACAAGGGCAGAAGAAAAACCCATGGAAAATCAACTAGTAAACACAACTGCTGCTCCAAAAACATTTATTCATAACTACGGACTGGATCAAGAATCATCAGACATAACTCCTTGTCCAGCCGCTCGTAGCCTCTGAACAAACATTGAAATCTCCTTCTTCCGACGGAAATCCAACACTTTCCCCGACATGTGCGCGGTCTCCGAATTATTTTGAACATTATTTCAATCAAGTATTATAGTATGTTAGCACTCCACTACTTCTTCCAGTAATTAGGACTAGTTCTGCACAGAATTCTGTTTTCCTAATTTCATAACCCTTCTGAAACCAACTTAGTTACTCTAATGTTCATCCATTCACCATCAGTAACATCCCTATTCTCACTGCCAGCCTAAAACTTCAATATTTACAGAATATATTATGTATGAACAAGGGCAGAAGAAAAAACCATGGAAAATCAACTAGTAAACACAACTGCTGCTCCAAAAACATTTATTCATAACTACGGATTGGATCAAGAATCATCAGACATACCTCCTAGTCCAGCCGCTCGTAGCCTCAGAACAAACATTGAAATCTCCTTCTTCCGACGGAAATCCAACACTTTCCCCGACATGTGCGCGGTCTCCGAATTATTTTGAACATTATTTCAATCAAGTATTACAGTATGTTAGCACTCCACTACTTCTACCAGTAATTAGGACTAGTTCTGCACAGAATTCTGTTTTCCTAATTTCATAACCCTTCTGAAACCAACTTAGTTACTCTAATGTTCATCATTCACCATCAGTAACATCCCTGTTCTCACTGCCAGCCTAAAACTTCAATATTTACAGAATATATTATGTATGAACAAGGGAAGGAGAAAAAACCATGGAAAATCAACTAGTAAACACAACTGCTGCTCCAAAAACATTTATTCATAACTACAGACTGGATCAAGAATCATCAGACATACCTCCTTGTCCAGCCGCTCGTAGCCTCTGAACAAACACTGAAATCTCCTTCTTCCGACAGAAATCCAACACTTTTACCGACATGTGCACGGTCTCCGAATTATTTTGCACATTATTTCAATCAAGTATTACAGTATGTTAGCACTCCACTACTTCTACCAGTAATTAGGACTAGTTCTGCACAGAATTCTGTTTTCCTAATTTCATAACCCTTCTGAAACCAACTTAGTTACCCTAATGTTCATCCATTCACCATCAGTAACATCCCTATTCTCACTGCCAGCCTAAAACTTCAATATTTACAGAATATATTATGTACGAACAAGGGCAGAATAAAAAACCATGGAAAATCAACTAGTAAACACAACTGCTGCTCCAAAAACATTTATTTATAACTACGGACTGGATCAAGAATCATCAGACATACCTCCTTGTCCAGCCGCTCGTAGCCTCTGAACAAACATTGAAATCTCCTTCTTCCGACGGAAATCCAACACTTTCCCCGACATGTGCGCAGTCTGCGAATTATTTTGAACATTATTTCAATCAAGTATTACAGTATGTTAGCACTCCACTACTTCTACCAGTAATTAGGACTAGTTCTGCACAGCATTCTGTTTTCCTAATTTCATAACCCTTCTGAAACCAACTTAGTTACTCTAATGTTCATCCATTCACCATCAGTAACATCCCTATTCTCACTGCCAGCCTAAAACTTCAACATTTACAGAATATATTATGTATGAACAAGGGCAGAAGAAAAACCCATGGAAAATCAACTAGTAAACACAACTGCTGCTCCAAAAACATTTATTCATAACTACGGACTGGATCAAGAATCATCAGACATAACTCCTTGTCCAGCCGCTCGTAGCCTATGAACAAACATTGAAATCTCCTTCTTCCGACGGAAATCCAACACTTTCCCCGACATGTGCGCGGTCTCTGAATTATTTTGAACATTATTTCAATCAAGTATTATAGTATGTTAGCACTCCACTACTTCTACCAGTAATTAGGACTAGTTCTGCACAGAATTCTGTTTTCCTAATTTCATAACCCTTCTGAAACCAACTTAGTTACTCTAATGTTCATCCATTCACCATCAGTAACATCCCTATTCTCATTGCCAGCCTAAAACTTCAATGTTTACAGAATATATTATTTATGAACAAGGGCAGAAGAAAAAACCATGGAAAATCAACTAGTAAACACAACTGCTGCTCCAAAAACATTTATTCATAACTACGGACTGGATCAAGAATCATCAGACATACCTCCTTGTCCAGCCGCTCGTAGCCTCTGAACAAACATTGAAATCTCCTTCTTCCGACGGAAATCCAACACTTTCCCCGACATGTGCGCAGTCTCCGAATTATTTTGAACATTATTTCAATCAAGTATTACAGTATGTTAGCACTCCACTACTTCTACCAGTAATTAGGACTAGTTCTGCACAGAATTCTGTTTTCCTAATTTCATAACCCTTCTGAAACCAACTTAGTTACCCTAATGTTCATCCATTCACCATCAGTAACATCCCTATTCTCACTGCCAGCCTAAAACTTCAATATTTACAGAATATATTATGTACGAACAAGGGTAGAATAAAAAACCATGGAAAATCAACTAGTAAACACAACTGCTGCTCCAAAAACACTTATTTATAACTACGGACTGGATCAAGAATCATCAGACATACCTCCTTGTCCAGCCGCTCGTAGCCTCTGAACAAACATTGAAATCTCCTTCTTCTGACGGAAATCCAACACTTTCCCCGACATGTGCGCAGTCTGTGAATTATTGTGAACATTATTTCAATCAAGTATTACAGTATGTTAGCACTCCACTACTTCTACCAGTAATTAGGACTAGTTCTGCACAGCATTCTGTTTTCCTAATTTCATAACCCTTCTGAAACCAACTTAGTTACTCTAATGTTCATCCATTCACCATCAGTAACATCCCTATTCTCACTGCCAGCCTAAAACTTCAACATTTACAGAATATATTATGTATGAACAAGGGCAGAAGAAAAACCCATGGAAAATCAACTAGTAAACACAACTGCTGCTCCAAAAACATTTATTCATAACTACGGACTGGATCAAGAATCATCAGACATAACTCCTTGTCCAGCCGCTCGTAGCCTATGAACAAACATTGAAATCTCCTTCTTCCGACGGAAATCCAACACTTTCCCCGACATGTGCGCGGTCTCTGAATTATTTTGAACATTATTTCAATCAAGTATTATAGTATGTTAGCACTCCACTACTTCTACCAGTAATTAGGACTAGTTCTGCACAGAATTCTGTTTTCCTAATTTCATAACCCTTCTGAAACCAACTTAGTTACTCTAATGTTCATCCATTCACCATCAGTAACATCCCTATTCTCATTGCCAGCCTAAAACTTCAATGTTTACAGAATATATTATTTATGAACAAGGGCAGAAGAAAAAACCATGGAAAATCAACTAGTAAACACAACTGCTGCTCCAAAAACATTTATTCATAACTACGGACTAGATCAAGAATCATCAGACATACCTCCTTGTCCAGCCGCTCGTAGCCTCTGAACAAACATTGAAATCTCCTTCTTCCGACGGAAATCCAACACTTTCCCCGACATGTGCGCAGTCTCCGAATTATTTTGAACATTATTTCAATCAAGTATTACAGTATGTTAGCACTCCACTACTTCTACCAGTAATTAGGACTAGTTCTGCATAGAATTCTGTTTTCCTAATTTCATAACCCTTCTGAAACCAACTTAGTTACTCTAATGTTCATCCATTCACCATCAGTAACATCCCTATTCTCACTGCCGGCCTAAAACTTCAATATTTACAGAATATATTATGTATGAACAAGGGCAAAAGAAAAAACCATGGAAAATCAACTAGTAAACACAACTGCTGCTCCAAAAACATTTATTCATAACTACGGACTGGATCAAGAATCATCAGACATACCTCCTTGTCCAGCCGCTCGTAGCCTCAGAACAAACATTGAAATCTCCTTCTTCCGACGGAAATCCAACACTTTCCCCGACATGTGCGCGGTCTCCGAATTATTTTGAACATTATTTCAATCAAGTATTACAGTATGTTAGCACTCCACTACTTCTACCAGTAATTAGGACTAGTTCTGCACAGAATTCTATTTTCCTAATTTCATAACCCTTCTGAAACCAACTTAGTTACTCTAATGTTCATCCATTCACCATCAGTAACATCCCTATTCTCACTGCCAACCTAAAACTTCAATATTTACAGAATATATTATGTATGAACAAGGGCAGAAGAAAAACCCATGGAAAATCAACTAGTAAACACAACTGCTGCTCCAAAAACATTTATTCATAACTACAGACTGGATCAAGAATCATCAGACATAACTCCTTGTCCAACCGCTCGTAGCCTCTGAACAAACATTGAAAGCTCCTTCTTCCGACAGAAATCCAACACTTTCCCCGACATGTGCGCGGTCTCCGAATTGTTTTGAACATTATTTCAATCAAGTATTACAGTATGTTAGCACTCCACTACTTCTACCAGTAATTAGGACTAGTTCTGCACAGAATTCTGTTTTCCTAATTTCATAACCCTTCTGAAACCAACTTAGTTACTCTAATGTTCATCCATTCACCATCAGTAACATCCCTATTCTCACTGCCAGCCTAAAACTTCAATATTTACAGAATATATTATTTATGAACAAGGGCAAAAGAAAAAACCATGGAAAATCAACTAGTAAACACAACTGCTGCTCCAAAAACATTTATTCATAACTACGGACTGGATCAAGAATCATCAGACATACCTCCTTGTCCAGCCGCTCGTAGCCTCTGAACAAACATTGAAATCTCCTTCTTCCGACGGAAATCCAACACTTTCCCCGACATGTGCGCAGTCTCCGAATTATTTTGAACATTATTTCAATCAAGTATTACAGTATGTTAGCACTCCACTACTTCTACCAGTAACTAGGACTAGTTTTGCACAGAATTCTGTTTTCCTAATTTCATAACCCTTCTGAAACCAACTTAGTTACTCTAATGTTCATCCATTCACCATCAGTAACATCCCTATTCTCACTGCCAGCCTAAACGTCAATATTTACATAATATATTATGTATGAACAAGGGCAGAAGAAAAACCCATGGAAAATCAACTAGTAAACACAACTGCTGCTCCAAAAACATTTATTCATAACTACGGACTGGATCAAGAATCATCAGACATAACTCCTTGTCCAGCCGCTCGTAGCCTCTGAACAAACACTGAAATCTCCTTCTTCCGACGGAAATCCAACACTTTCCCCGACATGTGCGCGGTCTCCGAATTATTTTGAACATTATTTCAATCAAGTATTATAGTATGTTAGCACTCCACTACTTCTTCCAGTAATTAGGACTAGTTCTGCACAGAATTCTGTTTTCCTAATTTCATAACCCTTCTGAATCCAACTTAGTTACTCTAATGTTCATCCATTCACCATCAGTAACATCCCTATTCTCATTGCCAGCCTAAAACTTCAATGTTTACAGAATATATTATGTATGAACAAGGGCAGAAGAAAAACCCATGGAAAATCAACTAGTAAACACAACTGCTGCTCCAAAAACATTTATTCATAACTACGGACTGGATCAAGAATCATCAGACATAACTCCTTGTCCAGCCGCTCGTAGCCTGTGAACAAACATTGAAATCTCCTTCTTCCGACGGAAATCCAACACTTTCCCCGACATGTGCGCGGTCTCCGAATTATTTTGAACATTATTTCAATCAAGTATTATAGTATGTTAGCACTCCACTACTTCTTCCAGTAATTAGGACTAGTTCTGCACAGAATTCTGTTTTCCTAATTTCATAACCCTTCTGAAACCAACTTAGTTACTCTAATGTTCATCCATTCACCATCAGTAACATCCCTATTCTCACTGCCAGCCTAAAACTTCAATATTTACAGAATATATTATGATTGAACAAGGGCAGAAGAAAAAACCATGGAAAATCAACTAGTAAACACAACTGCTGCTCCAAAAACATTTATTCATAACTACGGACTGGATCAAGAATCATCAGACATACCTCCTAGTCCAGCCGCTCGTAGCCTCAGAACAAACATTGAAATCTCCTTCTTCCGACGGAAATCCAACACTTTCCCCGACATGTGCGCGGTCTCCGAATTATTTTGAACATTATTTCAATCAAGTATTACAGTATGTTAGCACTCCACTACTTCTACCAGTAATTAGGACTAGTTCTGCACAGAATTCTGTTTTCCTAATTTCATAACCCTTCTGAAACCAACTTAGTTACTCTAATGTTCATCATTCACCATCAGTAACATCCCTGTTCTCACTGCCAGCCTAAAACTTCAATATTTACAGAATATATTATGTATGAACAAGGGAAGGAGAAAAAACCATGGAAAATCAACTAGTAAACACAACTGCTGCTCCAAAAACATTTATTCATAACTACAGACTGGATCAAGAATCATCAGACATACCTCCTTGTCCAGCCGCTCGTAGCCTCTGAACAAACACTGAAATCTCCTTCTTCCGACAGAAATCCAACACTTTTACCGACATGTGCACGGTCTCCGAATTATTTTGCACATTATTTCAATCAAGTATTACAGTATGTTAGCACTCCACTACTTCTACCAGTAATTAGGACTAGTTCTGCACAGAATTCTGTTTTCCTAATTTCATAACCCTTCTGAAACCAACTTAGTTACCCTAATGTTCATCCATTCACCATCAGTAACATCCCTATTCTGACTGCCAGCCTAAAACTTCAATATTTACAGAATATATTATGTACGAACAAGGGCAGAATAAAAAACCATGGAAAATCAACTAGTAAACACAACTGCTGCTCCAAAAACATTTATTTATAACTACGGACTGGATCAAGAATCATCAGACATACCTCCTTGTCCAGCCGCTCGTAGCCTCTGAACAAACATTGAAATCTCCTTCTTCCGACGGAAATCCAACACTTTCCCCGACATGTGCGCAGTCTGCGAATTATTTTGAACATTATTTCAATCAAGTATTACAGTATGTTAGCACTCCACTACTTCTACCAGTAATTAGGACTAGTTCTGCACAGCATTCTGTTTTCCTAATTTCATAACCCTTCTGAAACCAACTTAGTTACTCTAATGTTCATCCATTCACCATCAGTAACATCCCTATTCTCACTGCCAGCCTAAAACTTCAACATTTACAGAATATATTATGTATGAACAAGGGCAGAAGAAAAACCCATGGAAAATCAACTAGTAAACACAACTGCTGCTCCAAAAACATTTATTCATAACTACGGACTGGATCAAGAATCATCAGACATAACTCCTTGTCCAGCCGCTCGTAGCCTATGAACAAACATTGAAATCTCCTTCTTCCGACGGAAATCCAACACTTTCCCCGACATGTGCGCGGTCTCTGAATTATTTTGAACATTATTTCAATCAAGTATTATAGTATGTTAGCACTCCACTACTTCTACCAGTAATTAGGACTAGTTCTGCACAGAATTCTGTTTTCCTAATTTCATAACCCTTCTGAAACCAACTTAGTTACTCTAATGTTCATCCATTCACCATCAGTAACATCCCTATTCTCATTGCCAGCCTAAAACTTCAATGTTTACAGAATATATTATTTATGAACAAGGGCAGAAGAAAAAACCATGGAAAATCAACTAGTAAACACAACTGCTGCTCCAAAAACATTTATTCATAACTACGGACTGGATCAAGAATCATCAGACATACCTCCTTGTCCAGCCGCTCGTAGCCTCTGAACAAACATTGAAATCTCCTTCTTCCGACGGAAATCCAACACTTTCCCCGACATGTGCGCAGTCTCCGAATTATTTTGAACATTATTTCAATCAAGTATTACAGTATGTTAGCACTCCACTACTTCTACCAGTAATTAGGACTAGTTCTGCACAGAATTCTGTTTTCCTAATTTCATAACCCTTCTGAAACCAACTTAGTTACCCTAATGTTCATCCATTCACCATCAGTAACATCCCTATTCTCACTGCCAGCCTAAAACTTCAATATTTACAGAATATATTATGTACGAACAAGGGTAGAATAAAAAACCATGGAAAATCAACTAGTAAACACAACTGCTGCTCCAAAAACACTTATTTATAACTACGGACTGGATCAAGAATCATCAGACATACCTCCTTGTCCAGCCGCTCGTAGCCTCTGAACAAACATTGAAATCTCCTTCTTCTGACGGAAATCCAACACTTTCCCCGACATGTGCGCAGTCTGTGAATTATTATGAACATTATTTCAATCAAGTATTACAGTATGTTAGCACTCCACTACTTCTACCAGTAATTAGGACTAGTTCTGCACAGCATTCTGTTTTCCTAATTTCATAACCCTTCTGAAACCAACTTAGTTACTCTAATGTTCATCCATTCACCATCAGTAACATCCCTATTCTCACTGCCAGCCTAAAACTTCAACATTTACAGAATATATTATGTATGAACAAGGGCAGAAGAAAAACCCATGGAAAATCAACTAGTAAACACAACTGCTGCTCCAAAAACATTTATTCATAACTACGGACTGGATCAAGAATCATCAGACATAACTCCTTGTCCAGCCGCTCGTAGCCTATGAACAAACATTGAAATCTCCTTCTTCCGACGGAAATCCAACACTTTCCCCGACATGTGCGCGGTCTCTGAATTATTTTGAACATTATTTCAATCAAGTATTATAGTATGTTAGCACTCCACTACTTCTACCAGTAATTAGGACTAGTTCTGCACAGAATTCTGTTTTCCTAATTTCATAACCCTTCTGAAACCAACTTAGTTACTCTAATGTTCATCCATTCACCATCAGTAACATCCCTATTCTCATTGCCAGCCTAAAACTTCAATGTTTACAGAATATATTATTTATGAACAAGGGCAGAAGAAAAAACCATGGAAAATCAACTAGTAAACACAACTGCTGCTCCAAAAACATTTATTCATAACTACGGACTAGATCAAGAATCATCAGACATACCTCCTTGTCCAGCCGCTCGTAGCCTCTGAACAAACATTGAAATCTCCTTCTTCCGACGGAAATCCAACACTTTCCCCGACATGTGCGCAGTCTCCGAATTATTTTGAACATTATCTCAATCAAGTATTACAGTATGTTAGCACTCCACTACTTCTACCAGTAATTAGGACTAGTTCTGCATAGAATTCTGTTTTCCTAATTTCATAACCCTTCTGAAACCAACTTAGTTACTCTAATGTTCATCCATTCACCATCAGTAACATCCCTATTCTCACTGCCAGCCTAAAACTTCAATATTTACAGAATATATTATGTATGAACAAGGGCAGAAGAAAAAACCATGGAAAATCAACTAGTAAACACAACTGCTGCTCCAAAAACATTTATTCATAACTACGGACTGGATCAAGAATCATCAGACATACCTCCTTGTCCAGCCGCTCGTAGCCTCAGAACAAACATTGAAATCTCCTTCTTCCGACGGAAATCCAACACTTTCCCCGACATGTGCGCGGTCTCCGAATTATTTTGAACATTATTTCAATCAAGTATTACAGTATGTTAGCACTCCACTACTTCTACCAGTAATTAGGACTAGTTCTGCACAGAATTCTATTTTCCTAATTTCATAACCCTTCTGAAACCAACTTAGTTACTCTAATGTTCATCCATTCACCATCAGTAACATCCCTATTCTCACTGCCAACCTAAAACTTCAATATTTACAGAATATATTATGTATGAACAAGGGCAGAAGAAAAACCCATGGAAAATCAACTAGTAAACACAACTGCTGCTCCAAAAACATTTATTCATAACTACAGACTGGATCAAGAATCATCAGACATAACTCCTTGTCCAACCGCTCGTAGCCTCTGAACAAACATTGAAAGCTCCTTCTTCCGACAGAAATCCAACACTTTCCCCGACATGTGCGCGGTCTCCGAATTGTTTTGAACATTATTTCAATCAAGTATTACAGTATGTTAGCACTCCACTACTTCTACCAGTAATTAGGACTAGTTCTGCACAGAATTCTGTTTTCCTAATTTCATAACCCTTCTGAAACCAACTTAGTTACTCTAATGTTCATCCATTCACCATCAGTAACATCCCTATTCTCACTGCCAGCCTAAAACTTCAATATTTACAGAATATATTATTTATGAACAAGGGCAAAAGAAAAAACCATGGAAAATCAACTAGTAAACACAACTGCTGCTCCAAAAACATTTATTCATAACTACGGACTGGATCAAGAATCATCAGACATACCTCCTTGTCCAGCCGCTCGTAGCCTCTGAACAAACATTGAAATCTCCTTCTTCCGACGGAAATCCAACACTTTCCCCGACATGTGCGCAGTCTCCGAATTATTTTGAACATTATTTCAATCAAGTATTACAGTATGTTAGCACTCCACTACTTCTACCAGTAACTAGGACTAGTTTTGCACAGAATTCTGTTTTCCTAATTTCATAACCCTTCTGAAACCAACTTAGTTACTCTAATGTTCATCCATTCACCATCAGTAACATCCCTATTCTCACTGCCAGCCTAAACGTCAATATTTACATAATATATTATGTATGAACAAGGGCAGAAGAAAAACCCATGGAAAATCAACTAGTAAACACAACTGCTGCTCCAAAAACATTTATTCATAACTACGGACTGGATCAAGAATCATCAGACATAACTCCTTGTCCAGCCGCTCGTAGCCTCTGAACAAACACTGAAATCTCCTTCTTCCGACGGAAATCCAACACTTTCCCCGACATGTGCGCGGTCTCCGAATTATTTTGAACATTATTTCAATCAAGTATTACAGTATGTTAGCACTCCACTACTTCTTCCAGTAATTAGGACTAGTTCTGCACAGAATTCTGTTTTCCTAATTTCATAACCCTTCTGAATCCAACTTAGTTACTCTAATGTTCATCCATTCACCATCAGTAACATCCCTATTCTCATTGCCAGCCTAAAACTTCAATGTTTACAGAATATATTATTTATGAACAAGGGCAGAAGAAAAAACCATGGAAAATCAACTAGTAAACACAACTGCTGCTCCAAAAACATTTATTCATAACTACGGACTGGATCAAGAATCATCAGACATACCTCCTTGTCCAGCCGCTCGTAGCCTCTGAACAAACATTGAAATCTCCTTCTTCCGACGGAAATCCAACACTTTCCCTGACATGTGCGCAGTCTCCGAATTATTTTGAACATTATTTCAATCAAGTATTACAGTATGTTAGCACTCCACTACTTTTACCAGTAATTAGGACTAGTTCTGCATAGAATTCTGTTTTCCTAATTTCATAACCCTTCTGAAACCAACTTAGTTACTCTAATGTTCATCCATTCACCATCAGTAACATCCCTATTCTCACTGCCAGCCTAAAATTTCTATATTTACAGAATATATTATGTATGAACAAGGGCAGAAGAAAAAACCATGGAAAATCAACTAGTAAACACAACTGCTGCTCCAAAAACATTTATTCATAACTACGGACTGGATCAAGAATCATAAGACATACCTCCTTGTCCAGCCGCTCGTAGCCTCAGAACAAACATTGAAATCTCCTTCTTCCGACGGAAATCCAACACTTTCCCCGACATGTGCGCGGTCTCCAAATTATTTTGAACATTATTTCAATCAAGTATTACAGTATGTTAGCACTCCACTACTTCTACCAGTAATTAGGACTAGTTCTGCACAGAATTCTGTTTTCCTAATTTCATAACCCTTCTAAAACCAACTTAGTTACTCTAATGTTCATCCATTCACCATCAGTAACATCCCTATTCTCACTGCCAGCCTAAAACTTCAATATTTACAGAATATATTATGTATGAACAAGGGCAGAAGAAAAAACCATGGAAAATCAACTAGTAAACACAACTGCTGCTCCAAAAACATTTATTCATAACTACGGACTGGATCAAGAATCATCAGACATACCTCCTTGTCCAGCCGCTCGTAGCCTCAGAACAAACATTGAAATCTCCTTCTTCCGACGGAAATCCAACACTTTCCCCGACATGTGCGCGGTCTCCGAATTATTTTGAACATTATTTCAATCAAGTATTACAGTATGTTAGCACTCCACTACTTCTACCAGTAATTAGGACTAGTTCTGCACAGAATTCTATTTTCCTAATTTCATAACCCTTCTGAAACCAACTTAGTTACTCTAATGTTCATCCATTCACCATCAGTAACATCCATATTCTCACTGCCAGCCTAAAACTTGAATATTTACAGAATATATTATGTATGAACAAGGGCAGAAGAAAAACCCATGGAAAATCAACTAGTAAACACAACTGCTGCTCCAAAAACATTTATTCATAACTACAGACTGGATCAAGAATCATCAGACATAACTCCTTGTCCAGCCGCTCGTAGCCTCTGAACAAACATTGAAAGCTCCTTCTTCCGACAGAAATCCAACACTTTCCCCGACATGTGCGCGGTCTCCGAATTGTTTTGAACATTATTTCAATCAAGTATTACAGTATGTTAGCACTCCACTACTTCTACCAGTAATTAGGACTAGTTCTGCACAGAATTCTGTTTTCCTAATTTCATAACTCTTCTGAAACCAACTTAGTTACTCTAATGTTCATCCATTCACCATCAGTAACATCCCTATTCTCATTGCCAGCCTAAAACTTCAATATTTACAGAATATATTATTTATGAACAAGGGCAAAAGAAAAAACCATGGAAAATCAACTAGTAAACACAACTGCTGCTCCAAAAACATTTATTCATAACTACGGACTGGATCAAGAATCATCAGACATACCTCCTTGTCCAGCCGCTCGTAGCCTCTGAACAAACATTGAAATCTCCTTCTTCCGACGGAAATCCAACACTTTCCCAGACATGTGCGCAGTCTCCGAATTATTTTGAACATTATTTCAATCAAGTATTACAGTATGTTAGCACTCCACTACTTCTACCAGTAATTAGGACTTGTTTTGCACAGAATTCTGTTTTCCTAATTTCATAACCCTTCTGAAACCAACTTAGTTACTCTAATGTTCATCCATTCACCATCAGTAACATCCCTATTCTCACTGCCAGCCTAAACTTCAATATTTACAGAATATATTATGTATGAACAAGGGCAGAAGAAAAACCCATGGAAAATCAACTAGTAAACACAACTGCTGCTCCAAAAACATTTATTCATAACTACGGACTGAATCAAGAATCATCAGACATAACTCCTTGTCCAGCCGCTCGTAGCCTCTGAACAAACATTGAAATCTCCTTCTTCCGACGGAAATCCAACACTTTCCCCGACATGTGCGCGGTCTCCGAATTATTTTGAACATTATTTCAATCAAGTATTATAGTATGTTAGCACTCCACTACTTCTTCCAGTAATTAGGACTAGTTCTGCACAGAATTCTGTTTTCCTAATTTCATAACCCTTCTGAAACCAACTTAGTTACTCTAATGTTCATCCATTCACCATCAGTAACATCCCTATTCTCATTGCCAGCCTAAAACTTCAATGTTTACAGAATATATTATTTATGAACAAGGGCAGAAGAAGAAACCATGGAAAATCAACTAGTAAACACAACTGCTGCTCCAAAAACATTTATTCATAACTACGGACTGGATCAAGAATCATCAGACATACCTCCTTGTCCAGCCGCTCGTAGCCTCTGAACAAACATTGAAATCTCCTTCTTCCGACGGAAATCCAACACTTTCCCTGACATGTGCGCAGTCTAAGAATTATTTTGAACATTATTTCAATCAAGTATTACAGTATGTTAGCACTCCACTACTTCTACCAGTAATTAGGACTAGTTCTGCATAGAATTCTGTTTTCCTAATTTCATAACCCTTCTGAAACCAACTTAGTTACTCTAATGTTCATCCATTCACCATCAGTAACATCCCTATTCTCACTGCCAGCCTAAAACTTCAATATTTACAGAATAAATTATGTATGAACAAGGGCAGAAGAAAAAACCATGGAAAATCAACTAGTAAACACAACTGCTGCTCCAAAAACATTTATTCATAACTACGGACTGGATCAAGAATCATCAGACATACCTCCTTGTCCAGCCGCTCGTAGCCTCAGAACAAACATTGAAATCTCCTTCTTCCGACGGAAATCCAACACTTTCCCCGACATGTGCGCGGTCTCCAAATTATTTTGAACATTATTTCAATCAAGTATTACAGTATGTTAGCACTCCACTACTTCTACCAGTAATTAGGACTAGTTCTGCACAGAATTCTGTTTTCCTAATTTCATAACCCTTCTAAAACCAACTTAGTTACTCTAATGTTCATCCATTCACCATCAGTAACATCCCTATTCTCACTGCCAGCCTAAAACTTCAATATTTACAGAATATATTATGTATGAACAAGGGCAGAAGAAAAACCCATGGAAAATCAACTAGTAAACACAACTGCTGCTCCAAAAACATTTATTCATAACTACGGACTGGATCAAGAATCATCAGACATACCTCCTTGTCCAGCCGCTCGTAGCCTCTGAACAAACATTGAAATCTCCTTCTTCCGACGGAAATCCAACACTTTCCCCGACATGTGCGCAGTGTCCGAATTATTTTGAACATTATTTCAATCAAGTATTACAGTATGTTAGCACTCCACTACTTCTACCAGTAATTAGGACTAGTTCTGCATAGAATTCTGTTTTCCTAATTTCATAACCCTTCTGAAACCAACTTAGTTACTCTAATGTTCATCCATTCACCATCAGTAACATCCCTATTCTCACTGCCAGCCTAAAACTTCAATATTTACAGAATATATTATGTATGAAAAAGGGCAGAAGAAAAACCCATGGAAAATCAACTAGTAAACACAACTGCTGCTCCAAAAACATTTATTCATGACTACATACTGGATCAAGAATCATCAGACATAACTCCTTGTCCAGCCGCTCGTAGCCTCTGAAAAAACATTGAAAACTCCTTCTTCCGACAGAAATCCAACACTTTCCCCGACATGTGCGCGGTCTCCGAATTGTTTTGAACATTATTTCAATCAAGTATTACAGTATGTTAGCACTCCACTACTTCTACCAGTAATTAGGACTAGTTCTGCACAGAATTCTGTTTTCCTAATTTCATAACCCTTCTGAAACCAACTTAGTTACTCTAATGTTCATCCATTCACCATCAGTAACATCCCTATTCTCATTGCCAGCCTAAAACTTCAATATTTATAGAATATATTATTTATGAACAAGGGCAAAAGAAAAAACCATGGAAAATCAACTAGTAAACACAACTGCTGCTCCAAAAACATTTATTCATAACTACGGACTGGATCAAGAATCATCAGACATACCTCCTTGTCCAGCCGCTCGTAGCCTCTGAACAAACATTGAAATCTCCTTCTTCCGACGGAAATCCAACACTTTCCCCGACATGTGCGCAGTCTCCGAATTATTTTGAACATTATTGCAATCAAGTATTACAGTATGTTAGCACTCCACTACTTCTACCAGTAATTAGGACTAGTTTTGCACAGAATTCTGTTTTCCTAATTTCATAACCCTTCTGAAACCAACTTAGTTACTCTAATGTTCATCCATTCACCATCAGTAACATCCCTATTCTCACTGCCAGCCTAAAACTTCAATATTTACAGAATATATTATGTATGAACAAGGGCAGAAGAAAAAACCATGGAAAATCAACTAGTAAACACAACTGCTGCTCCAAAAACATTTATTGATAACTACGGACTGGATCAAGAATCATCAGACATACCTCTTTGATCAGCCGCTCGTAGCCTCAGAACAAACATTGAAATCTCCTTCTTCCGACGGAAATCCAACACTTTCCCCGACATGTGCGCGGTCTCCGAATTATTTTGAACATTATTTCAATCAAGTATTACAGTATGTTAGCACTCCACTACTTCTACCAGTAATTAGGACTAGTTCTGCACAGAATTCTGTTTTCCTAATTTCATAACCCTTCTGAAACCAACTTACTTACTCTAATGTTCATCCATTCACCATCAGTAACATCCCTATTCTCACTGCCAGCCTAAAACTTCAATATTTACAGAATATATTATGTATGAACAAGGGCAGAAGAAAAACCCACGGAAAATCAACTAGTAAACACAACTGCTGCTCCAAAAACATTTATTCATAACTACAGACTGGATCAAGAATCATCAGACATAACTCCTTGTCCAGCCGCTCGTAGCCTCTGAAAAACCATTGAAAACTCCTTCTTCCGACAGAAATCCAACACTTTCCCCGACATGTGCGCGGTCTCCGAATTGTTTTGAACATTATTTCAATCAAGTATTACAGTATGTTAGCACTCCACTACTTCTATCAGTAATTAGGACTAGTTCTGCACAGAATTCTGTTTTCCTAATTTCATAACCCTTCTGAAACCAACTTAGTTACTCTAATGTTCATCCATTCACCATCAGTAACATCCCTATTCTCATTGCCAGCCTAAAACTTCAATATTTACAGAATATATTATTTATGAACAAGGGCAAAAGAAAAAACCATGGAAAATCAACTAGTAAACACAACTGCTGCTCCAAAAACATTTATTCATAACTACGGACTGGATCAAGAATCATCAGACATACCTCCTTGTCCAGCCGCTCGTAGCCTCTGAACAAACATTGAAATCTCCTTCTTCCGACGGAAATCCAACACTTTCCCCGACATGTGCGCAGTCTCCGAATTATTTTGAACATTATTGCAATCAAGTATTACAGTATGTTAGCACTCCACTACTTCTACCAGTAATTAGGACTAGTTTTGCACAGAATTCTGTTTTCCTAATTTCATAACCCTTCTGAAACCAACTTAGTTACTCTAATGTTCATCCATTCACCATCAGTAACATCCCTATTCTCACTGCCAGCCTAAAACTTCAATATTTACAGAATATATTATGTATGAACAAGGGCAGAAGAAAAACCCATGGAAAATCAACTAGTAAACACAACTGCTGCTCCAAAAACATTTATTCATAACTACAGACTGGATCAAGAATCATCAGACATAACTCCTTGTCCAGCCGCTCGTAGCCTCTGAAAAAACATTGAAAACTCCTTCTTCCGACAGAAATCCAACACTTTCCCCGACATGTGCGCGGTCTCCGAATTGTTTTGAACATTATTTCAGTCAAGTATTACAGTATGTTAGCACTCCACTACTTCTACCAGTAATTAGGACTAGTTCTGCACAGAATTCTGTTTTCCTAATTTCATAACCCTTCTGAAACCAACTTAGTTACTCTAATGTTCATCCATTCACCATCAGTAACATCCCTATTCTCATTGCCAGCCTAAAACTTCAATATTTACAGAATATATTATTTATGAACAAGGGCAAAAGAAAAAACCATGGAAAATCAACTAGTAAACACAACTGCTGCTCCAAAAACATTTATTCATAACTACGGACTGGATCAAGAATCATCAGACATACCTCCTTGTCCAGCCGCTCGTAGCCTCTGAACAAACATTGAAATCTCCTTCTTCCGACGGAAATCCAACACTTTCCCCGACATGTGCGCAGTCTCCGAATTATTTTGAACATTATTGCAATCAAGTATTACAGTATGTTAGCACTCCACTACTTCTACCAGTAATTAGGACTAGTTTTGCACAGAATTCTGTTTTCCTAATTTCATAACCCTTCTGAAACCAACTTAGTTACTCTAATGTTCATCCATTCACCATCAGTAACATCCCTATTCTCACTGCCAGCCTAAAACTTCAATATTTACAGAATATATTATGTATGAACAAGGGCAGAAGAAAAACCCATGGAAAATCAACTAGTAAACACAACTGCTGCTCCAAAAACATTTATTCGTAACTACGGACTGGATCAAGAATCATCAGACATAACTCCTTGTCCAGCCGCTCGTAGCCTCTGAACAAACATTGAAATCTCCTTCTTCTGACGGAAATCCAACACTTTCCCCGACATGTGCGCGGTCTCCGAATTATTTTGAACATTATTTCAATCAAGTATTATAGTATGTTAGCGCTCCACTACTTCTACCAGTAATTAGGACTAGTTCTGCACAGAATTCTGTTTTCCTAATTTCATAACCCTTCTGAAACCAACTTAGTTACTCTAATGTTCATCCATTCACCATCAGTAACATCCCTATTCTCACTGCCAGCCTAAAACTTCAATATTTACAGAATATATTATGTATGAACAAGGGCAGAAGAAAAAACCATGGAAAATCAACTAGTAAACACAACTGCTCCTCCAAAAACATTTATTGATAACTACGGACTGGATCAAGAATCATCAGACATACCTCTTTGATCAGCCGCTCGTAGCCTCAGAACAAACATTGAAATCTCCTTCTTCCGACGGAAATCCAACACTTTCCCCGACATGTGCGCGGTCTCCGAATTATTTTGAACATTATTTCAATCAAGTATTACAGTATGTTAGCACTCCACTACTTCTACCAGTAATTAGGACTAGTTCTGCACAGAATTCTGTTTTCCTAATTTCATAACCCTTCTGAAACCAACTTACTTACTCTAATGTTCATCCATTCACCATCAGTAACATCCCTATTCTCACTGCCAGCCTAAAACTTCAATATTTACAGAATATATTATGTATGAACAAGGGCAGAAGAAAAACCCATGGAAAATCAACTAGTAAACACAACTGCTGCTCCAAAAACATTTATTCATAACTACAGACTGGATCAAGAATCATCAGACATAACTCCTTGTCCAGCCGCTCGTAGCCTCTGAAAAAACATTGAAAACTCCTTCTTCCGACAGAAATCCAACACTTTCCCCGACATGTGCGCGGTCTCCGAATTGTTTTGAACATTATTTCAATCAAGTATTACAGTATGTTAGCACTCCACTACTTCTACCAGTAATTAGGACTAGTTCTGCACAGAATTCTGTTTTCCTAATTTCATAACCCTTCTGAAACCAACTTAGTTACTCTAATGTTCATCCATTCACCATCAGTAACATCCCTATTCTCATTGCCAGCCTAAAACTTCAATATTTACAGAATATATTATTTATGAACAAGGGCAAAAGAAAAAACCATGGAAAATCAACTAGTAAACACAACTGCTGCTCCAAAAACATTTATTCATAACTACGGACTGGATCAAGAATCATCAGACATACCTCCTTGTCCAGCCGCTCGTAGCCTCTGAACAAACATTGAAATCTCCTTCTTCCGACGGAAATCCAACACTTTCCCCGACATGTGCGCAGTCTCCGAATTATTTTGAACATTATTGCAATCAAGTATTACAGTATGTTAGCACTCCACTACTTCTACCAGTAATTAGGACTAGTTTTGCACAGAATTCTGTTTTCCTAATTTCATAACCCTTCTGAAACCAACTTAGTTACTCTAATGTTCATCCATTCACCATCAGTAACATCCCTATTCTCACTGCCAGCCTAAAACTTCAATATTTACAGAATATATTATGTATGAACAAGGGCAGAAGAAAAACCCATGGAAAATCAACTAGTAAACACAACTGCTGCTCCAAAAACATTTATTCGTAACTACGGACTGGATCAAGAATCATCAGACATAACTCCTTGTCCAGCCGCTCGTAGCCTCTGAACAAACATTGAAATCTCCTTCTTCCGACGGAAATCCAACACTTTCCCCGACATGTGCGCGGTCTCCGAATTATTTTGAACATTATTTCAATCAAGTATTATAGTATGTTAGCACTCCACTACTTCTACCAGTAATTAGGACTAGTTCTGCACAGAATTCTGTTTTCCTAATTTCATAACCCTTCTGAAACCAACTTAGTTACTCTAATGTTCATCCATTCACCATCAGTAACATCCCTATTCTCACTGCCAGCCTAAAACTTCAATATTTACAGAATATATTATGTATGAACAAGGGCAGAAGAAAAAACCATGGAAAATCAACTAGTAAACACAACTGCTGCTCCAAAAACATTTATTGATAACTACGGACTGGATCAAGAATCATCAGACATACCTCTTTGATCAGCCGCTCGTAGCCTCAGAACAAACATTGAAATCTCCTTCTTCCGACGGAAATCCAACACTTTCCCCGACATGTGCGCGGTCTCCGAATTATTTTGAACATTATTTCAATCAAGTATTACAGTATGTTAGCACTCCACTACTTCTACCAGTAATTAGGACTAGTTCTGCACAGAATTCTGTTTTCCTAATTTCATAACCCTTCTGAAACCAACTTACTTACTCTAATGTTCATCCATTCACCATCAGTAACATCCCTATTCTCACTGCCAGCCTAAAACTTCAATATTTACAGAATATATTATGTATGAACAAGGGCAGAAGAAAAACCCATGGAAAATCAACTAGTAAACACAACTGCTGCTCCAAAAACATTTATTCATAACTACAGACTGGATCAAGAATCATCAGACATAACTCCTTGTCCAGCCGCTCGTAGCCTCTGAAAAAACATTGAAAACTCCTTCTTCCGACAGAAATCCAACACTTTCCCCGACATGTGCGCGGTCTCCGAATTGTTTTGAACATTATTTCAGTCAAGTATTACAGTATGTTAGCACTCCACTACTTCTACCAGTAATTAGGACTAGTTCTGCACAGAATTCTGTTTTCCTAATTTCATAACCCTTCTGAAACCAACTTAGTTACTCTAATGTTCATCCATTCACCATCAGTAACATCCCTATTCTCACTGCCAGCCTAAAACTTCAATATTTACAGAATATATTATGTATGAACAAGGGCAGAAGAAAAAACCATGGAAAATCAACTAGTAAACACAACTGCTGCTCCAAAAACATTTATTGATAACTACGGACTGGATCAAGAATCATCAGACATACCTCTTTGATCAGCCGCTCGTAGCCTCAGAACAAACATTGAAATCTCCTTCTTCCGACGGAAATCCAACACTTTCCCCGACATGTGCGCGGTCTCCGAATTATTTTGAACATTATTTCAATCAAGTATTACAGTATGTTAGCACTCCACTACTTCTACCAGTAATTAGGACTAGTTCTGCACAGAATTCTGTTTTCCTAATTTCATAACCCTTCTGAAACCAACTTACTTACTCTAATGTTCATCCATTCACCATCAGTAACATCCCTATTCTCACTGCCAGCCTAAAACTTCAATATTTACAGAATATATTATGTATGAACAAGGGCAGAAGAAAAACCCATGGAAAATCAACTAGTAAACACAACTGCTGCTCCAAAAACATTTATTCATAACTACAGACTGGATCAAGAATCATCAGACATAACTCCTTGTCCAGCCGCTCGTAGCCTCTGAAAAAACATTGAAAACTCCTTCTTCCGACAGAAATCCAACACTTTCCCCGACATGTGCGCGGTCTCCGAATTGTTTTGAACATTATTTCAGTCAAGTATTACAGTATGTTAGCACTCCACTACTTCTACCAGTAATTAGGACTAGTTCTGCACAGAATTCTGTTTTCCTAATTTCATAACCCTTCTGAAACCAACTTAGTTACTCTAATGTTCATCCATTCACCATCAGTAACATCCCTATTCTCATTGCCAGCCTAAAACTTCAATATTTACAGAATATATTATTTATGAACAAGGGCAAAAGAAAAAACCATGGAAAATCAACTAGTAAACACAACTGCTGCTCCAAAAACATTTATTCATAACTACGGACTGGATCAAGAATCATCAGACATACCTCCTTGTCCAGCCGCTCGTAGCCTCTGAACAAACATTGAAATCTCCTTCTTCCGACGGAAATCCAACACTTTCCCCGACATGTGCGCAGTCTCCGAATTATTTTGAACATTATTGCAATCAAGTATTACAGTATGTTAGCACTCCACTACTTCTACCAGTAATTAGGACTAGTTTTGCACAGAATTCTGTTTTCCTAATTTCATAACCCTTCTGAAACCAACTTAGTTACTCTAATGTTCATCCATTCACCATCAGTAACATCCCTATTCTCACTGCCAGCCTAAAACTTCAATATTTACAGAATATATTATGTATGAACAAGGGCAGAAGAAAAACCCATGGAAAATCAACTAGTAAACACAACTGCTGCTCCAAAAACATTTATTCGTAACTACGGACTGGATCAAGAATCATCAGACATAACTCCTTGTCCAGCCGCTCGTAGCCTCTGAACAAACATTGAAATCTCCTTCTTCTGACGGAAATCCAACACTTTCCCCGACATGTGCGCGGTCTCCGAATTATTTTGAACATTATTTCAATCAAGTATTATAGTATGTTAGCACTCCACTACTTCTACCAGTAATTAGGACTAGTTCTGCACAGAATTCTGTTTTCCTAATTTCATAACCCTTCTGAAACCAACTTAGTTACTCTAATGTTCATCCATTCACCATCAGTAACATCCCTATTCTCACTGCCAGCCTAAAACTTCAATATTTACAGAATATATTATGTATGAACAAGGGCAGAAGAAAAAACCATGGAAAATCAACTAGTAAACACAACTGCTGCTCCAAAAACATTTATTGATAACTACGGACTGGATCAAGAATCATCAGACATACCTCTTTGATCAGCCGCTCGTAGCCTCAGAACAAACATTGAAATCTCCTTCTTCCGACGGAAATCCAACACTTTCCCCGACATGTGCGCGGTCTCCGAATTATTTTGAACATTATTTCAGTCAAGTATTACAGTATGTTAGCACTCCACTACTTCTACCAGTAATTAGGACTAGTTCTGCACAGAATTCTGTTTTCCTAATTTCATAACCCTTCTGAAACCAACTTACTTACTCTAATGTTCATCCATTCACCATCAGTAACATCCCTATTCTCACTGCCAGCCTAAAACTTCAATATTTACAGAATATATTATGTATGAACAAGGGCAGAAGAAAAACCCATGGAAAATCAACTAGTAAACACAACTGCTGCTCCAAAAACATTTATTCATAACTACAGACTGGATCAAGAATCATCAGACATAACTCCTTGTCCAGCCGCTCGTAGCCTCTGAAAAAACATTGAAAACTCCTTCTTCCGACAGAAATCCAACACTTTCCCCGACATGTGCGCGGTCTCCGAATTGTTTTGAACATTATTTCAATCAAGTATTACAGTATGTTAGCACTCCACTACTTCTACCAGTAATTAGGACTAGTTCTGCACAGAATTCTGTTTTCCTAATTTCATAACCCTTCTGAAACCAACTTAGTTACTCTAATGTTCATCCATTCACCATCAGTAACATCCCTATTCTCATTGCCAGCCTAAAACTTCAATATTTACAGAATATATTATTTATGAACAAGGGCAAAAGAAAAAACCATGGAAAATCAACTAGTAAACACAACTGCTGCTCCAAAAACATTTATTCATAACTACGGACTGGATCAAGAATCATCAGACATACCTCCTTGTCCAGCCGCTCGTAGCCTCTGAACAAACATTGAAATCTCCTTCTTCCGACGGAAATCCAACACTTTCCCCGACATGTGCGCAGTCTCCGAATTATTTTGAACATTATTGCAATCAAGTATTACAGTATGTTAGCACTCCACTACTTCTACCAGTAATTAGGACTAGTTTTGCACAGAATTCTGTTTTCCTAATTTCATAACCCTTCTGAAACCAACTTAGTTACTCTAATGTTCATCCATTCACCATCAGTAACATCCCTATTCTCACTGCCAGCCTAAAACTTCAATATTTACAGAATATATTATGTATGAACAAGGGCAGAAGAAAAACCCATGGAAAATCAACTAGTAAACACAACTGCTGCTCCAAAAACATTTATTCGTAACTACGGACTGGATCAAGAATCATCAGACATAACTCCTTGTCCAGCCGCTCGTAGCCTCTGAACAAACATTGAAATCTCCTTCTTCCGACGGAAATCCAACACTTTCCACGACATGTGCGCGGTCTCCGAATTATTTTGAACATTATTTCAATCAAGTATTATAGTATGTTAGCACTCCACTACTTCTACCAGTAATTAGGACTAGTTCTGCACAGAATTCTGTTTTCCTAATTTCATAACCCTTCTGAAACCAACTTAGTTACTCTAATGTTCATCCATTCACCATCAGTAACATCCCTATTCTCACTGCCAGCCTAAAACTTCAATATTTACAGAATATATTATGTATGAACAAGGGCAGAAGAAAAAACCATGGAAAATCAACTAGTAAACACAACTGCTGCTCCAAAAACATTTATTGATAACTACGGACTGGATCAAGAATCATCAGACATACCTCTTTGATCAGCCGCTCGTAGCCTCAGAACAAACATTGAAATCTCCTTCTTCCGACGGAAATCCAACACTTTCCCCGACATGTGCGCGGTCTCCGAATTATTTTGAACATTATTTCAATCAAGTATTACAGTATGTTAGCACTCCACTACTTCTACCAGTAATTAGGACTAGTTCTGCACAGAATTCTGTTTTCCTAATTTCATAACCCTTCTGAAACCAACTTACTTACTCTAATGTTCATCCATTCACCATCAGTAACATCCCTATTCTCACTGCCAGCCTAAAACTTCAATATTTACAGAATATATTATGTATGAACAAGGGCAGAAGAAAAACCCATGGAAAATCAACTAGTAAACACAACTGCTGCTCCAAAAACATTTATTCATAACTACAGACTGGATCAAGAATCATCAGACATAACTCCTTGTCCAGCCGCTCGTAGCCTCTGAAAAAACATTGAAAACTCCTTCTTCCGACAGAAATCCAACACTTTCCCCGACATGTGCGCGGTCTCCGAATTGTTTTGAACATTATTTCAGTCAAGTATTACAGTATGTTAGCACTCCACTACTTCTACCAGTAATTAGGACTAGTTCTGCACAGAATTCTGTTTTCCTAATTTCATAACCCTTCTGAAACCAACTTAGTTACTCTAATGTTCATCCATTCACCATCAGTAACATCCCTATTCTCATTGCCAGCCTAAAACTTCAATATTTACAGAATATATTATTTATGAACAAGGGCAAAAGAAAAAACCATGGAAAATCAACTAGTAAACACAACTGCTGCTCCAAAAACATTTATTCATAACTACGGACTGGATCAAGAATCATCAGACATACCTCCTTGTCCAGCCGCTCGTAGCCTCTGAACAAACATTGAAATCTCCTTCTTCCGACGGAAATCCAACACTTTCCCCGACATGTGCGCAGTCTCCGAATTATTTTGAACATTATTTCAATCAAGTATTACAGTATGTTAGCACTCCACTACTTCTACCAGTAATTAGGACTAGTTTTGCACAGAATTCTGTTTTCCTAATTTCATAACCCTTCTGAAACCAACTTAGTTACTCTAATGTTCATCCATTCACCATCAGTAACATCCCTATTCTCACTGCCAGCCTAAAACTTCAATATTTATAGAATATATTATGTATGAACAAGGGCAGAAGAAAAACCCATGGAAATCAACTAGTAAACACAACTGCTGCTCCAAAAACATTTATTCATAACTACGGACTGGATCAAGAATCATCAGACATAACTCCTTGTCCAGCCGCTCGTAGCCTCTGAACAAACATTGAAATCTCCTTCTTCCGACGGAAATCCAACACTTTCCCCGACATGTGCGCGGTCTCCGAATTATTTTGAACATTATTTCAATCAAGTATTATAGTATGTTAGCACTCCACTACATCTACCAGTAATTAGGACTAGTTCTGCATAGAATTCTGTTTTCCTAATTTCATAACCCTTCTGAAACCAACTTAGTTACTCTAATGTTCATCCATTCACCATCAGTAACATCCCTATTCTCACTGCCATCCTAAAACTTCAATATTTACAGAATATATTATGTATGAACAAGGGCAGAAGAAAAAACCATGGAAAATCAACTAGTAAACACAACTGCTGCTCCAAAAACATTTATTCATAACTACGGACTGGATCAAGAATCATCAGACATACCTCCTTGTCCAGCCGCTCGTAGCCTCAGAACAAACATTGAAATCTCCTTCTTCCGACGGAAATCCAACACTTTCCCCGACATGTGCGCGGTCTCCGAATTATTTTGAACATTATTTCAATCAAGTATTACAGTATGTTAGCACTCCACTACTTCTACCAGTAATTAGGACTAGTTCTGCACAGAATTCTGTTTTCCTAATTTCATAACCCTTCTGAAACCAACTTAGTTACTCTAATGTTCATCCATTCACCATCAGTAACATCCCTATTCTCACTGCCAGCCTAAAACTTCAATATTTACAGAATATATTATGTATGAACAAGGGCAGAAGAAAAACCCATGGAAAATCAACTAGTAAACACAACTGCTGCTCCAAAAACATTTATTCATAACTACGGACTGGATCAAGAATCATCAGACATAACTCCTTGTCCAGCCGCTCGTAGCCTCTGAACAAACATTGAAAGCTCCTTCTTCCGACAGAAATCCAACACTTTCCCCGACATGTGCGCGGTCTCCGAATTGTTTTGAACATTATTTCAATCAAGTATTACAGTATGTTAGCACTCCACTACTTCTACCAGTAATTAGGACTAGTTCTGCACAGAATTCTATTTTCCTAATTTTATAACCCTTCTGAAACCAACTTAGTTACTCTAATGTTCATCCATTCACCATCAGTAACATCCCTATTCTCATTGCCAGCCTAAAACTTCAATATTTACAGAATATATTATTTATGAACAAGGGCAAAAGAAAAAACCATGGAAAATCAACTAGTAAACACAACTGCTGCTCCAAAAACATTTATTCATAACTACGGACTGGATAAAGAATCATCAGACATACCTCCTTGTCCAGCCGCTCGTAGCCTCTGAACAATCATTGAAATCTCCTTCTTCCGACGGAAATCCAACACTTTCCCCGACATGTGCGCAGTCTCCGAATTATTTTGAACATTATTTCAATCAAGTATTACAGTATGTTAGCACTCCACTACTTCTACCAGTAATTAGGACTAGTTTTGCACAGAATTCTGTTTTCCTAATTTCATAACCCTTCTGAAACCAACTTAGTTACTCTAATGTTCATCCATTCACCATCAGTAACATCCCTATTCTCACTGCCAGCCTAAAACTTCAATATTTACAGAATATATTATGTATGAACAAGGGAAGAAGAAAAAACCATGGAAAATCAACTAGTAAACACAACTGCTGCTCCAAAAACATTTATTCATAACTACGGACTGGATCAAGAATCATCAGACATACCTCCTTGTCCAGCCGCTCGTAGCCTCTGAACAAACATTGAAATCTCCTTCTTCTGACGGAAATCCAACACTTTCCCCGACATGTGCGCGGTCTCCGAATTATTTTGAACATTATTTCAATCAAGTATTACAGTATGTTAGCACTCCACTACTTCTACCAGTAATTAGGACTAGTATTGCACAGAATTCTATTTTCCTAATTTCATAGCCCTTCTGAAACCAACTTAGTTACTCTAATGTTCATCCATTCAACATCAGTAACATCCCTATTCTCACTGCCAGCCTAAAACTTCAATATTTACAGAATGTATTATGTATGAACAAGGGCAGAAGAAAAACCCATGGAAAATCAACTAGTAAACACAACTGCTGCTCCAAAAACATTTATTCATAACTACGGACTGGATCAAGAATCATCAGACATAACTCCTTGTCCAGCCGCTCGTAGCCTCTGAACAAACATTGAAATCTCCTTCTTCCGACGGAAATCCAACACTTTCCCCGACATGTGCGCGGTCTCCGAATTATTTTGAACATTATTTCAATCAAGTATTACAGTATGTTAGCACTCCACTACTTCTACCAGTAATTAGGACTAGTTCTGCACAGAATTCTGTTTTCCTAATTTCATAACCCTTCTAAAACCAACTTAGTTACTCTAATGTTCATCCATTGACCATCAGTAACATCCCTATTCTCACTGCCAGCCTAAAACTTCAATATTTACAGAATATATTATGTATGAACAAGGGCAGAAGAAAAACCCATGGAAAATCAACTAGTAAACACAACTGCTGCTCCAAAAACATTTATTCATAACTACGGACTAGATCAAGAATCATCAGACATAACTCCTTGTCCAGCCGCTCGTAGCCTCTGAACAAACATTGAAAGCTCTTTCTTCCGACAGAAATCCAACACTTTCCCCGACATGTGCACGGTCTCCGAATTGTTTTGAACATTATTTCAATCAAGTATTACAGTATGTTAGCACTCCACTACTTCTACCAGTAATTAGGACTAGTTCTGCACAGAATTCTGTTTTCCTAATTTCATAACCCTTCTGAAACCAACTTAGTTACTCTAATGTTCATCCATTCACCATCAATAACATCCCTATTCTCATTGCCAGCCTAAAACTTCAATATTTACAGAATATATTATTTATGAACAAGGGCAAAAGAAAAAACTATGGAAAATCAACTAGTAAACACAACTGCTGCTCCAAAAACATTTATTCATAACTACGGACTGGATAAAGAATCATCAGACATACCTCCTTGTCCAGCCGCTCGTAGCCTCTGAACAAACATTGAAATCTCCTTCTTCCGACGGAAATCCAACACTTTCCCCGACATGTGCGCAGTCTCCAAATTATTTTGAACATTATTTCAATCAAGTATTACAGTATGTTAGCACTCCACTACTTCTACGAGTAATTAGGACTAGTTTTGCACAGAATTCTGTTTTCCTAATTTCATAACCCTTCTGAAACCAACTTAGTTACTCTAATGTTCATCCATTCACCATCAGTAACATCCCTATTCTCACTGCCAGCCTAAAACTTCAATATTTACAGAATATATTATGTATGAACAAGGGAAGAAGAAAAAACCATGGAAAATCAACTAGTAAACACAACTGCTGCTCCAAAAACATTTATTCATAACTACGGACTGGATCAAGAATCATCAGACATACCTCCTTGTCCAGCCGCTCGTAGCCTCTGAACAAACATTGAAATCTCCTTCTTCTGACGGAAATCCAACACTTTCCCCGACATGTGCGCGGTCTCCGAATTATTTTGAACATTATTTCAATCAAGTATTACAGTATGTTAGCACTCCACTACTTCTACGAGTAATTAGGACTAGTATTGCACAGAATTCTATTTTCCTAATTTCATAGCCCTTCTGAAACCAACTTAGTTACTCTAATGTTCATCCATTCAACATCAGTAACATCCCTATTCTCACTGCCAGCCTAAAACTTCAATATTTACAGAATGTATTATGTATGAACAAGGGCAGAAGAAAAACCCATGGAAAATCAACTAGTAAACACAACTGCTGCTCCAAAAACATTTATTCATAACTACGGACTGGATCAAGAATCATCAGACATAACTCCTTGTCCAGCCGCTCGTAGCCTCTGAACAAACATTGAAATCTCCTTCTTCCGACGGAAATCCAACACTTTCCCCGACATGTGCGCGGTCTCCGAATTATTTTGAACATTATTTCAATCAAATATTACAGTATGTTAGCACTCCACTACTTCTACCAGTAATTAGGACTAGTTCTGCACAGAATTCTGTTTTCCTAATTTCATAACCCTTCTGAAACCAACTTAGTTACTCTAATGTTCATCCATTCACCATCAGTAACATCCCTATTCTCACTGCCAGCCTAAAACTTCAATATTTACAGAATATATTATGTATGAACAAGGGCAGAAGAAAAACCCATGGAAAATCAACTAGTAAACACAACTGCTGCTCCAAAAACATTTATTCATAACTACGGACTGGATCAAGAATCATCAGACATAACTCCTTGTCCAGCCGCTCGTAGCCTCTGAACAAACATTGAAAGCTCCTTCTTCCGACAGAAATCCAACACTTTCCCCGACATGTGCGCGGTCTCCGAATTGTTTTTAACATTATTTCAATCAAGTATTACAGTATGTTAGAACTCCACTACTTCTACCAGTAATTAGGACTAGTTCTGCACAGAATTCTGTTTTCCTAATTTCATAACCCTTCTGAAACCAACTTAGTTACTCTAATGTTCATCCATTCACCATCAGTAACATCCCTATTCTCATTGCCAGCCTAAAACTTCAATATTTACAGAATATATTATTTATGAACAAGGGCAAAAGAAAAAACCATGGAAAATCAACTAGTAAACACAACTGCTGCTCCAAAAACATTTATTCATAACTACGGACTGGATCAAGAATCATCAGACATACCTCCTTGTCCAGCCGCTCGTAGCCTCTGAACAAACATTGAAATCTCCTTCTTCCGACGGAAATCCAACACTTTCCCCGACATGTGCGCGGTCTCCGAATTATTTTGAACATTATTTCAATCAAGTATTACAGTATGTTAGCACTCCACTACTTCTACCAGTAATTAGGACTAGTTCTGCACAGAATTCTATTTTCCTAATTTCATAACCCTTCTGAAACCAACTTAGTTACTCTAATGTTCATCCATTCACCATCAGCTACATCCCTATTCTCACTGCCAGCCTAAAACTTCAATACTTACAGAATGTATTATGTATGAACAAGGGCAGAAGAAAAAACCATGGAAAATCAACTAGTAAACACAACTGCTGCTCCAAAAACATTTATTCATAACTACGGACTGGATCAAGAATCATCAGACATACCTCCTTGTCCAGCCGCTCGTAGCCTCTGAACAAACATTGAAATCTCCTTCTTCCGACGGCAATCCAACACTTTCCCCGACATGTGCGCGGTCTCCGAATTATTTTGAACATTATTTCAATCAAGTATTACAGTATGTTAGCACTCCACTACTTCTACCAGTAATTAGGACTAGTTCTGCACAGAATTCTGTTTTCCTAATTTCATAAGCCTTCTGAAACCAACTTAGTTACTCTAATGTTCATCCATTCACCATCAGTAACATCCCTATTCTCACTGCCAGCCTAAAACTTCAATATTTACAGAATATATTATGTATGAACAAGGGCAGAAGAAAAACCCATGGAAAATCAACTAGTAAACACAACTGCTGCTCCAAAAACATTTATTCATAACTACGGACTGGATCAATAATCATCAGACATACCTCCTTGTCAAGCCGCTCGTAGCCTCTGAACAAACATTGAAATCTCCTTCTTCCGACGGAAATCCAACACTTTCCCCGACATGTGCGCGGTCTCCGACGCGGCATACCTCCGCCTCAGCTATGCTAAGAGAAGCCTGCGACTCCACCGGCCCGGCCATGGCTATAGGACGTGCCTCCAAGGCCTGCATGTTGCATACAAGGGGATCCGCGGGACAAAAAGTGTGAGAGATCTGGAATAGGGTGAGATGCGATTCAAACATGCGGCTGCAGATCTCCTAACCTATGTCGTCCTGCAGTTGCACCTCCAAAGAGCACGTCCATGTACAAATCCATGGCGAGGAGGTCGACAGAGGTGGGCTGTGCCGCTGTGGAAGAAGAAGAAGATTACCTCCACCACCCCCCCCCCAACCGCCCCCCGCCTCCTGATGCAGACTGTACCTGAGGTCACGGACCACGAGCGGTGGGCCAGCAGGAATAAATTCGCCCTCGTCCGGTCAGTAACAATAAACGACCCGAACTGGACCAGGTCACCGTCCTACATGCAGCACATCGAACACGTCCTTCTAGTAACAGGTGTGCCATCGGTGTACTCCTAGGGGCGCTAGCACCTAAACCTGCTGCTCGAACGTGGGGGGCAGGCTACCGACAGGAATGGATCACGAGGCCACACCGAACGGCCGAGATAACCCAACCCGAGGTGCTCGGCCTCCAAAAATTCGCTCTCGGCTCCCTTGGAGCTATATGTCTCTTCTTCAATGGAATGGAAATCCCATCGGCGTCAGGCATTCAACTCCGAGGGAGCCTACACCATCAAACTGTCACAGTACCTGAGTTGATTACTCACTCTTTCCTTTTTGTGCAGAATGATTAGTTATAGCGACGCATACACTCACACCAATCAATCAATAATTGCATCATTATAAATGTGTGTGTTAACACCAACCACCACAACAGTAAGCGGGAATATTGCAGCAGCGGGTTTGAGTTCTTGGAGATACAAAAGTAAGAGTTGACAAAATATTTGCAGGAGAGGAAAATGATCCTTGGATTCTGGTCTTCTTGATTCTGAGTATGCATGGTGTTTGATTATGCCTGTCAGTGGTTGGGCTTGCAGATATTTTTCCTTTGCAAGGTCATGAGGAAATTTCAAAACAGTTTTCCTGGAAGCAACAAAACTGCAATCGGCATCTCCAACCCTCGTTTATTTAAATATTTTTTATATTTATGTATATGCATTTTCAATCTATTTGATACTCTGGAATATTGAAGCAAAACAAAAGATCATGGTAAACATTTTCTATACTACCTACAACAAGATACTCATAAAATTTAGAAGAGCCATTTCTCCATGGAACTTCACTATTCAATTGGACAATTATTTTGCACAATTATTGTTCTTGTGAGGCTCACCAGAACTTTTTTTCCAATTAGATTGGACACACTACACCAACGGTATCGATTTGAATGGTTGGCGAACCAAGAGATTGAGGAAGATGATTGGTCGAGCACCAGTGGACATTTGTGGATATGGCTACCAGTCCAATACGCGCAATCTCATCATACTCCCTCTGTTTTTATTCTCTGCATATTAGAGTTGACTGAAGTCAAAGTTTGTAAAGTTTGACCAAGTTTATAGAAAATAATATAAATATTTATCATAACAAATCTATATGATGCGAAAGTACATTCAATAATGAATCTAATGTCATTGATTTGTTATTGTACATGTTAATATTTTTGTCTATAAACTTCGTCAAAGTCTACAAAGTTTGACTTTGACCAAAGCTAATACGCGGAGTAAATAAAAACGGAGGGAGTACTATTTAATGTTGTACACAACAATGTTACATAGAACATACAAATTGCAGTGCAACTGTGTCATCTGTTTTGTCTTTTCATATGGATGGGCATGAGGCTGAAGTGTTTGTGAACGATGTGCCAATTTAGGTACCAATCAAAGCCGGACACTATTGCAAAGCCTGTCATCATTGATCGGCCAAAAACTACCATCACTCACTAGCTGGTGACCCGTCAATGGTTTTTCATCACTAATGACTACCTCATCACTGACTGGCCAAATGACTTGTTAGTAATGGCTAGTCATCACAAATCGGCGGGGAGGGGGGGGGGGGGGGGGGGGGTCGCTGATGAATATCAAAGGGCCGGCAAAGAAAGGTCACCACCGACCATCCATGTCACTATGGTCGGTTAATGATGAATATTCACATAACACATACACGTGTAATGCTCATTGCACGTACATTTTGATGTTCACATAACACATACATTCATTGCACACACACAATTGCATACATTAAAGTCAAAACATCCCCATTTGTGATGTTGTTACACCCAACAATGCCTCTGCAACACCAACCCTTGGGGCGCACAGTCTTCCCTTCGGAGCAAAGTCATCATCCACACACCTCCTTGTGGCACTACATCTCGGCTTAGAAAAGAAGAGTGATCCGGTCAGCTCCGCCATCAGACCAGGAGGATACAACACTTGAGTCCCTCATCGGCTCTATCCTCTGAATTATCCAATTCATACCCAAGGTGATATTGGGGAGTGTAGTACTTTCAAAAAAATTCCTATGCACACATAAGATCATGGTGATGCATAGCAACAAGAGGGGAGAGTGTTGTCCACGTACCCTCGTAGACCGAAAGCAGAAGCGTTAGCACAACGCCGTTGATGTAGTCGTACGTCTTCACGATCCGACCGATCAAGTACCGAACGCACGGCACCTCCGAGTTCTGCACACGTTCAGCTCGATGACGTCCCTCGAACTCCGATCCAGCCAAGCTTTGAGGAAGAGTTCCGTCAGCACGACGACGTGGTGACGATGATGATGTTCTACCGACGCAGGGCTTCGCCTAAGCACCGCTACGATATTATCGAGGTGAACTATGGTGGAGGGGGGCACCGCACACGGCTAAGAGATCTCAAGGATCAGTTGTTGTGTCTCTAGGGGATGCCTCCCTCCCCGTATATAAAGGAGTGGAGGAGGGGGAGGGGGCCGGCCACCCTTGGCGTGCCCCATGAGGAGTCCTACTCCCACCGGGAGTAGGACTCCCCCCACCCCTTCCTTGTTGGAGTAGGAGAGGAGAGGGAAGGAGAGAGAGGGGGAAAGGA
Source organism: Triticum timopheevii (assembly GCA_963921465.1). Classification (NCBI taxonomy): domain Eukaryota; kingdom Viridiplantae; phylum Streptophyta; class Magnoliopsida; order Poales; family Poaceae; genus Triticum; species Triticum timopheevii. Next base: position 20,173,871 of record OY997270.1, on the reverse strand, counting down.
AAGGGGGGGCGCCCCCCCCCCCCCCCTTGTCCAATTCGGAATTGGGGGGGAGGGGCGCGTGGCTACCCCTTGGCCGCCTCTCCTCTTCCACCACTTGGGCCCATGAGGCCCATTAACCTCCGGAGGGTTCCTGTAACCCCCCGGCACTCCGGTATATATCTGATAACCCCCGGAACCAATCCGGTGTCCGAATATAGTCGTCCAATATATCAATCTTCATGTCTCGACCATTTCGAGATTCCTCGTCATGTCCATGATCACATCCGGGATTCTGAACTATCTTCCGTACATCAAAACACATAAACTCGTAATATAATCGTCATCTAACTTTAAGCGTGCGGACCCTACGGGTTCGAGAACTATGTAGACATGACCGAGACACGTCTCCGGTCAATAACCAATAGCTGAACCTGGATGCTCATATTGGCTCCCACATATTCTAGGAAGATCTTTATCGGTCAAACCGCATAACAACATACGTTGTTCCTTTTGTCATCGGTATGTTACTTGCCCGAGATTCGATCGTCGGTATCTCAATACCTAGTTCAATATCGTTACCGGCAAGTCTCTTTACTCGTTACGTAATGCATCATCCCGTAACTAACTCATTAGCTACATTGCTTGCAAGGCTTATAGTGATGTGCATTACCGAGAGGGCCCAGAGATACCTCTCCGACAATCGGAGTGACAAATTCTAATCTCAAAATACGTCAACTCAACAAGTACCTTCGGAGACACCTGTAGAGCACCTTTATATTCACCCAGTTACGTTGTGATGTTTGGTAGCACACAAAGTGTTCCTCCGGTAAGCGGGAGTTACATAATCTCATAGTCATAGGAACATGTATAAGTCATGAAGAAAGCAATAGCAACATACTAAATGATCAAGTGCTAACGGAATGGGTCAAGTCAATCACATCATCCTCCTAATGATGTGATCCCGTTAATCAAATGACAACTCATGTCTATGGTTAGGAAACTTAACCATCTTTGATTCACGACCTAGTCAAGTAGAGGCATACTAGTGACACTCTGTTTGTCTATATATTCACACATGTATTATGTTTCCGGATAATACAATTCTAGCATGAATAATAAACATTTATCATGATATAAGGAAATAAATAATAACTTTATTATTGCCTCTAGGGCATATTTCCTTCAGTCTCCCACTTGCACTAGAGTCAATAATCTAGATTACACAGTAATGATTCTAACACCCATGGAGCCTTGGTGCTGATCATGCTTTACTCGTGGAAGAGGCTTAGTCAACGGGTCTACAACATTCAGATCCGTATGTATCTTGCAAATCTCTATGTCTCCCACCTGGACTTGGTCCCGGATGGAATTGAAGCGTCTCTTGATGTGCTTGGTTCTCTTGTGAAATATGGATTCCTTTGCCAAGACAGTTGCACCAGTATTGTCACAAAAGTTTTTCATTGGACCCGATGCGCTAGGTATGACACCTAGATCGGATATGAACTCCTTCATCCAGACTCCTTCATTTGATGCTTCCGAAGCAGTTATGTACTCCGCTTCACATGTAGATCCCGCCACGACGCTTTGTTTAGAACTACACCAACTGACAGCTCCACCGTTCAATATAAACACGTATCCGGTTTGCGATTTAGAATCGTCCGGATCAGTGTCAAAGCTTGCATCGACGTAACCATTTACGACTAGATCTTTGTCACCTCCATAAACGAGAAACATATCCTTAGTCCTTTTCAGGTACTTCAGGATGTTCTTGACCGATGTCCAGTGATCCACTCCTGGATTACTTTGGTACCTTCCTGCTAAACTAATAGCAAGGCACACATTAGGTCTGGTACACAGCATTGCATGCATGATAGAGCCTATGGCTGAAGCATAGGGAACTTCTTTCATTTTCTCTCTATCTTCTGCAGTGGTCGGGCATTGAGTCTGACTCAATTTCACACCTTGTATTACAGGCAAGAAAACCCTTTCTTTGCTTGATCCATTTTGAACTTTTTCAAAACTTTATCAAGGTATGTACTTTGTGAAAGTCCAATTAAGCGTCTTGATCTATCTCTATAGATTTTGATGCCCAATATCTAAGCAGCTTTCATGGAAAAACTTTTATTGAACTTTATTATTGCCTCTAGGGCATATTTCCTTCAGGTGATGTGTTCACCGAGGGAAGTTGTCTATACTTACTTTCACGTTGAACTTTTTGTGCAATGTGACTAAAATTTAATTGTGGGGAAAAGAACTTGAAGCACAGAATGAACATGAACTTTCTTCCCATCAAGCAACCCCATATGGAAGAGGCTATGTGCATGGTTAGGAACATGTATATGCACTGTGCATACTTTTTCTTTGCCATCAACCAATAGTCTTATCATGTACATTACGGTGATCTCCGAGACTATTGATTTCTCTCCGCGACGTCATGTCCATATGTAAGATGATTGCTAAGGTAGGAGATAATCGTATTTTTTTTTTGAAAACCCCTCCATATATTAATTAACTTAAAATATTCATACAATCATCCGTTACAAAATCAGCCACGCAGGGCGGAACACTATTAAGGAGCACACCATCGGACCTATTATCAAAGCTGAACTTCGCAATCTCGTGCGCCACCCTATTAGTCGTTCTGTTAATCTTGGATATCTTGCAATTTATAATCATTTTGGCTAAACTCAAAGCTTCTATCTTTAGATCCACCAGAGGAGACCTGTCTAGAAGATCATTTCAAAGGAAAGAAGCCACAAAAGAACAATCCGTTTCTAAAATGATGGCCTTGTGGAGAGTAATACCAATGTATTGCCCCGCAAGGATCGCTCTCAGTTCCGCTTCTTACGCGCTATTGCACACCCCAATATAATCCTAGGACGATATGATAACTTCTCCAGTATGGTTCCTGGCCACGACGCCCACACTTGCAGCCCTTAAAGCCTCCACATAACTAGCATCAACATTAATCTTAATGATCTCCGTAGCGGGAGCCTGCCAAGTCACAAGATTCTTTCGCATATCATTAGTAAAATTTAAGCCATCCACCCTCTCTTTACCTTTGATGCTAATCTCCATCTTGACATTGGGATGACAGGACGAGAAGGACGTCCAGTAATTCTGAATGAACCTCACCGAGTCGGAGATTTTTTCCTTTCCCTTACCAAAAATCAAATCATTCCTCAGATGCCAAGCCCTCCAAAACATGAATATAATTTGCTCACGCACCGGCGGCCTTACTTGATCCAATAAGACAAGTAACCAATCCGGCCCTATAAAATTGAAAACCACTTCATCTGGTAAATTCCATACCTCCCTTACCGCCAAACGTAACGCACGAGCCTTAGGACAGCTTACCAGTGCAGGAAATACAGACTCATCTTCTACGCCACAAATCGAGCACAGACCAATGGTAGTTTGGTGGTGTTTAACTCTGTTAACTTGAACCGCCAAACTTTGTGTCGCAGCATGCCATGCAAAAATTCTGATTTTCTGAGGGACCTGAGCCTTCCAAATAATATTCCATAGCCTCCTTTCCCCATTAGCAGCACCACTTGAACTCCCTAACTCAATCATAGAGTCCTTAAGTTTGAGCGCCAATTTATACGCACTTTGAACTAAGAATAAACCATTTTTTCATAGTGCCAAGCAATAAAATCTCCCTCACCGACAGTCAGAACACGCAACTTCAAAATTTCGTCCGCACCATGTGGAAAGAACAGATGCCGAATAAGATTCTCATCCCATCTTGTTGAGCCACTAATGAATAATTCAGACACACATTTGAGTCTGGTTCTGTTCTTTTTTGCTGAAATATGAAGCCCCGAATCTCTAGGAAGCCAATTGTCTCTCCAAATATTTATATTTGCACCGTCGCGAGCTCTCCAAATGACCCCCTTTTTCAGCAGCTCAAGACCATGCATAATACCTTGCCAAGTAGTCGATGTCACCTGAGGGAATACAGTGTCTAGCAAATGCCCATGAGGATAATACTTTGCTTTCATCACCTTTGCACATAACAAGTCCGAAAAGACCAATAAACGCCAAGCCTGTTTCGCCAAAAGCGCTTGATTAAATAATCTCAAATCTCTAAAGCCCATACCTCCTTCTCCTTTGGGTCTTGTCAACTTATCCCATGCCAGCCAATGAGTTTTCTTCCTATCCTCCTGGTCACCCCACCAAAAATTCCTAATGATTTGGGATAGCTCTTCACAAATAGAAGCAGGAAATTTAAAAATACCCATGGCATAGACCGGAAGAGACTGAACGACTGACTTAATCTGGAGCTCCTTCACACCACTAGAAGCATATTTTTCTATCCAGTCTGAAACCCGCTTAAGCGCTTTATCTTTTGTAGATTGGAATTTACCATCCTTCATCCGCCCTTCCGGCACAGGTAAACCAAGATATTTATCCTCAAAACCATCAGAGGTGATTTTGAGAACCACCAAGATAGAAAGTTGATCTTCCAGGCTACACTTTTTACCAAACAAAATGGAGCATTTATCCGGACTTAGCAATTGACCCGTCCCCTCCTCATAAGCAGCCAGAATCCGTTTAATGACCAGAGCTTGCTCCAAAGAACCCTTAAAAAATAGGAGGCTATCATCCGCAAATAATAAATGTGAGACCCCTGGAGCATGTCTGTTCAGCCGAAAATCCTGAATAACCCCCTTCGCCGTAGCATCATGGAGTAACAACGAAAGAGCCTCAGCCACAAATAGGAAAAGGTAAGGAGACAGAGGATCCCCTTGCCTGAGGCCACAAGAAGGTTGGAACGAATCTAACAACTGGCCATTAAACCGCACAGAAAATTTCACTGACGTCACACAGATCATAATCCACTTAACCCACACTGGAGCAAAACCATATGCCCGAAGCATACTTTCCAAGAACCTCCAGTCTACACGATCATATGCCTTGGCTAGGTCCAGCTTGTACGCACAATATTCACCTCGGCTGTCTTTTAGCGTACTCAACGAATGCATACATTCAAAAGCTATAAGAGTATTATCAGAAATTAATCTTCCAAGGATGAACGCACTTTGGGTTGGAGAAATCATACCGTCCAACAGAGGTCTCAGTCTGTTGACAAGACACTTGGAGATAATTTTATATATGACATTGCATAGACTGATTGGCCGAAAATCTTTTATCGACTGGGGGTTCTTCACTTTCGGAATAAGCACAATAGTTGTATTATTTATCCCCTCTGGCATACATCCTGATATAAAGAATTGTTGAACTGCACGAACAATATCTTCCTTTAGCAAACCCTAATTCCTCTGGAAAAAGCCAGCTGGAAACCCATCTGGCCCTGGAGCCTTCAACAGACCAATTTGAAAGAGCGCATCACTAATCTCTTGTTCAGAAAAAGGCTTACAAAGATCCTCATTCATCTCATCATTCACCAGAGGTTTCACAAGAGAGATAATATAAGAAGGGTTTACCGTCTTGTCACAAGAGTAGAGATTCTTAAAAAAAGAGTTTGTGATACCTTTAATCTCGTCCACATCATGAGAGAGGGACCCGTCGCTCCTTTTAAGGGCCGAGATATTATTCTTCTTAGCTCTCCATGTGGCCTTTCGCTGAAAGAATTTTGTATTCCTATCACCCCATTTCATTTTGTCCAAACAAGATCTCTACTTCCACATGATTTCTTCGTTAATCAAAAGTTCATCCATCTCCGCCAGGATTTTCTTCCTTTCCATAACCGCAGTATGGTCATTTCTTTTGAAGAGCAAATTTAATCTCTTTCACGCCGTTTCAAGCTTTTTGGGAAAATAACCAATATGTTCCTTACTCCACCCATGAAGGGACTTCATAAGACTGTCCAACTTATTTGCCACATCTCCCAGGTCACTGACATGCGTACTTTTATTCCAAACCAATTCAATTTGATCATTCAGCGCCCCAGCCTCTCTCTCCCAGTACGCTTCATATCTCAGATTTTTAATAAGCATCCCGGGACGAGGAACTCCCATCACCTGAATAAGAAGAGGACAATGATCTGACCTTGAGCTGATAATATGTTGGACCGTACAATTAGGGAACATGGAGGACCACCGAGGACAAGCCACCGCACGGTCAAGACGCACTTTCACATTTTTGTGACCTTCCTGCTTGTTATTGTAAGTCCAAGGAACACCCGAAAAACCCAAATCAAATAAATTGCATTCCGATAAAACCTCACGAAAATTTGCCATAAGTTTATCCGACCGCTTATTCCGAGAAAAATGCTCATTCTGCCACATATATAGCTTCGTTAAAATCACCAACCATAAACCATGGTCCGTTCCCAAGCGGCTTAATACGCCTTAACAATTCCCACATCACATACCTTTGGCTTGCCCTTGGTTCACCATAGACAAAGGTACTTCTCCATTTACTGCCATCTTCTTTGCAAATGTACATATCAACAAAATGTTCATCATATTTGTTCAGCTGTAGAGTATAAAGGTCATCCCAAAAAACTGCTACACCTCCACCTTTTCCTAGCAAAGAAACAACAAAGACATTTTTCATACCCAAGCGGTAGCGCAAACTCTCAACATACTCTTTATTTTTCCTTGTTTCAGAAAGAAATATAACGTTGGGTCGGTGTGTCTTTGAGAGGCACACCAACTCTTGGACTGTCCGAGGTTGACCCAGACCTCGGCAGTTCCAGCTAATTATTTTCATGGCTCCTGACGGGCGATATCATGCTCGCCCGTCAGTTGACCGGCAGCCCCAGGGCCGGTTGCTTCCTTAGTATTGTTCCCTACATCTTTTCCATCCTCTACATCTTTTTCATCCCCTACAGACTCTCTTCTTTTGTCCTGATCCACCTCCACTCCCCCATCTACCTCTTCAGTTACATGAATAGTAGACCCATCTATGCCTACTCTAGTACCAACTCTCTCAACACACACTCTTTTACAATTCATACTCACATCCATAGCATCCCTAACCTCTAGACTTTCAGTACTAGTACTATTCATGCTTAACACGAAGTCTTGGTCATCAGGGAATCGCCTCTTGCTACTTGCCATACTCTCAAGCATGGCAGCAAAAATCATCTTGCGACTGGAGAGCTCGCTGCCGCTGTTTGGTGGCGTGGGGATGCCAAAAACCACATGTTTAGCACATGCAGATTGCACCATCTCCTTCTTATCCTGCTCTTCTCGATGAAGCCTCTTCCATCGCTGGACTCCAGCAGTAGCCAGAGCACGCTGTTGTACGCCATCTGCAGCAGCACCCTCGCGACTAACCATGAGATTTAGCCTTCTCCTGATCCATAGGCTGTACATCCCCCATCTGCGGCTGCTTCTGCATAGACGCCATAGCAGCAGCAGTAGGAGACCCAGGAGCACCCAGGTTAGAGTGGAGGTGCTCCCCAGGTCCCTTATCCATCAGCTCACTCATTTGGCCAGCCGGAGCTCATGAGTTGGTGTTGAGGAGTGCTCCAGCCATGTCATTGGACGCCTCCAGGCCTCCAGTAGCAAACTGAACATGGGGCCCATTGTTGGAGTTGTTGGTACCCCCGCCAGCGAGCACAAGCTGCTCCAACGCGTTTGGTGCGTCAGTGGCAACCGGAGCAGAACCGTCCACCGAAGCTGACGCCGTAGTCGTATCTGCAGCAGCAGATAAGTATAGTATTTTGACCGCCGAGGCCACCTCTGTGATCACCTTGTCCTTCACCGGCTTCTTCCCAAAATCGATTTGTCTACGAGCAGAGGCCCAATACGGAGGCACCCTTATGTCGGTGGAGTAGTACGCCTTCCGCAGCTCTTTGGGCATGCTGCAGAACTTCTCTGTTATGTGTCCCACCACTCCGCAGCAAAAATAGAAGTTTGGCAGCTTCTCATACTTGACATCGAAAAGGATCGGTTTGGTGCTACCTTTTGGGGTTATGTCGACGTTCTTCCTCAATGGCTTCTCCACCGGGTGCTGAACACGAACACGGAGATGCTCGTCAACGATTTGATTGTTGCGGTGCGACACGGCGAGGACGGTGCCGAGCTTCTTTCCAAGCTTCCACCCCATGTCTTCAGTCTTGAGGATGATGGGCAACCTATGAATTTGCACCCAGATACTTAAAGAATCTAGGCGCACGTCCACAGGGTTACCCACGCCGTCGAAGTCCTTGATGAGCACTGCGTTGTTCTGGTAGTTTCACGGACCAGCTTGAACAACACGCTGCCAGTCCTCCTCCTCAGAGAACGTGACGATGAAGCACCCATCGCTGCTCGTGACGCGTTGAGGGACCGCAGTGCCATGGAGCCTCCACGCCCCTCGCAAGCTGTTGACGACGGCGTTGTGGTCCACCAGGTACTGCGACAGCACCCGAGCCACGACGAGCTTGCTCTTCACTGCCTGTATGGCCGCCTCCATGTCGATGACGATTGGCACGTCCTCCTCGTCTGACAACATGGCCACTTGCTTGCCTTGCCTACGAGAAGCCGGAGGAGATAATCGTAATTAATCTTCTCACACTTAAGATAAGACATGTTTCCCTGTTAACAAGACGTCAACTCTTATTCGTAAAAAAGAATCCTACTTAATTTTAAACATTACATAATACTCCCTCCGTCCGGGATTACTTGTCACAAAATAGGAGATAAGGTTATTGATGGTTAGCGGTTGTGAAAAAAAAATCAGTAGATCGGTCGCATTGTGGATGTGACCCACTTTTATATTAGGATCAACGCGACTTGCCAAGGCTAGGTCCACTCTCAACTCCGGGTCAGTTGGGACTCCTCCGATGTCGATAGTAGGGCTCCCTTTGTCCTTGGAGCTATAAATCTCTTCTGCAAAATTGAAAGGAAATCTTGTCGGCATCAGGTATTCAACCCTGGGGAGCCTACACCATCAAACCATCACAGTACCTGAGTTGATTAGAGTCACTCTTTGTGTGTGTGTGTGTGTGTGTGTGTGTGTGTGTGTGTGTGTGTGTGTGCGTGTGTGTGTGTGTGTGCAGAGTGATTACTTACAGCGATGCATGCACTCTATGGATTCTAATTATATATGGTGTTTGATCATGCCTGCCAATGGTTGGGCTTTCAGGTATTTCCTTTGCAAGGTCATGATGAACTATAGAAATACCTGAAAACGGCAAAAAATGCAATCAGCCTCTGCGTAGTCGGCTAGTCGCGTAGATCGAGACCAATCAATGAACCAATAGTTGCATTGCATCGGAGAGGGAAACCAGAGCAGATGTGTGCGCTTGGGGTTAGGGTTCTTGATGGCTTGTGTGCCGATCTTGACCCTGCACTACCAGAGACGGAGGAGGATACCATTCCTGAGGTGTCTCTTCATGTAGATGAGCCCGAGGCGATAGAAGCAGAGAATGACTGTGCTGATCAGGCTGATGGTCACCTTAAGCCAAAGAGGATGTGGAAACGGAAGGTTTATCCCGTCTCGGCTGCACGTAGGAGTGCTAGGATCCGCACTGCAAAAAAAAAATTATGATGAATTATGAGAGGCATTTTCTGGAATAGCAGAGGTCTTAGAGACTTGGCTAAAAGAAGATTTCTAGTGGAGGCTTCTCTTGAACATCAGTTAGATTTTATTGCATTGTCTGAGACTGGAAGAAGCAACTTCACTTCACAATTTCTTGCCACTTTGTCCGGGGGGGGGGGGGGGGGGGTAGATTTTGATTGGCATTGCCTCCCCCCTCGAGGAAGATCCGGTGGGGTTTTACTTGGGGTTAAGTGTGAAACATTGGAAGTTCGGAGTGTAGTTTTGGGGGATTTTGCCGTCAAGTTTCGAGTTCGAACTAAGGCAGATGGGTTTGATTGGGCTTTGGTGGCGGTGTACGGAGCTGCGCAACCAGAGCTCAAGCCAGACTTTTTGGCGGATCTGGTTTGTATTTGTGGTAATGAACAGCTCCCCCTCTTAGTGGGAGGGGATTTCAACATTATCCGTAGGAAGGAGGAGAAGAATAATGACAATTTTGACGGCCGATGGTCGTTCATGTTCAACACTATTATCGAAAGTTTGGATCTCAGAGAGACAGAGCTTTCGGGTAGGAAATTCACTTGGGCTAATTCGTTACCGGTCCCGACGTTTGAGAAACTTGACCGTATCCTAGCAAGTGTCGAATGGGAACAGAAGTTTCCTCTGGTAACTGTGCAGGCATTGACAAGAGGTGTCTCTGACCATACACCGTTACTAGTTGATTCAGGAGTTCAAACTTTTGTGGGCAACAAAAACATTTTCTCGTTTGAACTTGCCTGGTTTGAAAGAGAAGGTTTCCTTGAGTTGTTAGCTCGGGAGTGGGCTAACGACTCAGGAGGAAGGACGCCTATCGAGCGATGGCAATGCAAGATTCGTCATCTCCGAAGGTTCCTTCGAGGATGGGCTAAACACACGCATGGTATTTATAAGGCGGAGAAGGAGAGACTTCTTCTACTTATTCAAAACCTTGACGTTAAAGCTGAAACTTCTATCTTGGATTCCAGTGAATTTGAAACAAAGATAGAGGCGGAGATGCGACTTAAACAGCTTCTTCGCGAGGAGGAATTGAAGTGGGCGTTGCGAGCTAAGGTTCGCAAGATAGTACAAGGCGAGGACAATACTCAATTCTTTCATATGATTGCTAATGGGAAGCATCGTAAAAAGAGAATTTTCCAGCTAGAACAAGACGAAGGGACGATAGTTGGTCAAGACAATCTGAAGGTCTACATTACCAGTTATTATAAGCAGTTGTTTGGTCCCCCGGAAGAGAATTTTGTGTCCTTAGATGAGTCTAGGGTGGAGGATGTTCCTCAACTTGAGACTGCCGAGAATGAGCTGCTGACTGCTCCTTTCTCTGAGAAAGAGGTGTTTGAAGCCATTGCACAATTGGAGAATAATAAGGCTCCAGGACCGGATGGGTTTCCGGCAGAGTTTTACAAAAAGTGCTGGCATTTTATTAAGGGTGATTTGATGCCCATGTTCCAGGAGTTTTTTGAGGGGCAGCTTCAGTTGTTTAAGCTGAATTTTGGAACGATAACTCTTCTTCCTAAGAAGACAGACGCGGTTCGCATTGAGCAGTTCAGACCTATATGTCTGCTTAATGTGAGTTTCAAAATATTCACCAAGGTCGGGACGAACAGACTTACGCAGATTGCGCACTCTGTGGTTCATCCGTCCCAGACTGCTTCCATGCCTGATAGAAACATCCTTGAAGGGGTTGTTGTCTTGCATGAAACTCTCCATGAAATCCACTGAAAAAAACTTGATGGCGTAGTTTTTAAAGTGGATTTTGAAAAAGCATATGATAAAGTTAAATGGCCTTTCCTTCAACAAGCTTTGCGTATGAAAGGTTTTGATCCGGTATGGAGACACCAGATTGATTCCTTTACGCAAAAAGGGAGTGTGGGGATTAAAGTGAATGACGACATAGGTCACTATTTCCAAACACACAAGGGGCTAAGGCAAGGAGACCCGATGTCACCGATTCTGTTTAACATAGTGGCAGATATGCTCACTATCTTAATAGGTCGGGCCAAGGATGCAGGACAGGTAGGTGGCCTGGTCCCACATCTAGTTGACGGAGGGATTTCCATTCTTCAGTATGCTGATGATACTATCATCTTTATGGAGCACGACCTGGCGAAAGCAAGAAACATGAAGCTGCTGTTATGCTTATTTGAATAATTATCTGGCCTCAAAATTAACTTCCACAAGAGCGAATTGTTTTGCTTTGGAAGAGCAAAGGAGGACCAGGATACGTATAAACAATTGTTCGGATGTGAATTGGGCTCCTTACCGTTTACGTACTTAGGTATACCCATTCATCATCGTAAGCTGACTAACCTTGAGTGGAAATGCATCGAGGATCGCTTTGAAAAGAAACTGAGCTGTTGGAAAGGGAAGCTCATGTCATACGGAGGACGATTGATTCTGATTAATTCGGTCCTTACAAGTATGCCTATGTTTCTCTTATCTTTTTTCCAGGTCCCGGTGGGAGTCAGGAAAAGATTAGATTTCTACCGATCTCGATTCTTCTGGCAGAATGACGAGCTCAAACGAAAGTATAGGCTTGCTAAGTGCGATATAATCTATAGGCCGAAGGACCAAGGGGGTCTAGGTATTGAAAATTTGGAAGTCAAAAACATATGTCTCCTTAGCAAGTGGCTTTCTAAACTGTCGTCTGAGACGGAAGCTACTTGGGCACAGATTTTGCGTAATAAGTATCTTTATACTAAAACCTTGGCTCAGGTAAATGTGAGGCCTTCCGACTCACCTTTTTGGAAGGGTTTGATGAGAGTCAAACAGTTTTTTTTCAACAAAGTCAAAATTTATTGTCGGGAATGGTGCCACTACGAGGTTTTGGGAGGATACGTGGCTTGGGGAGACTCCCCTTGCACTTCAATATCCTACTTTGTACAACATTGTGCGACGTAGAGAAGCCTACGTTACAACTGTTCTACAATCCACTCCCCTCAATATTAGTTTTCGGAGAACGCTAGTTGGAAATCGTTGGGAGGCCTGGCTCCACCTCGTTAGACGTTTAATGGTGGTCCGGCTGACCCAGCAACCAGATCAGCTGTATTGGAAACTTACTAAGAACGGTGTGTTCTCGGTTAAATCTATGTATCTGGATGTCATTAACTCTAGCGCTGTCCCTTCCTCGATTCACGTGTGGAAAGTTAAGGTTCCCTTACATATCAAAGTGTTTATGTGGTTTGTGCATAAACAAGTCATTTTGACTAAGGATAACCTGGCAAAACGCAACTGGGTGGGCTCATCTAGGTGTAGCTTTTGCAATCATAACGAAAGCATCAAACACCTCTTTCTCGATTGTCCGTTGGCTAAGATTCTGTGGCGGTCGATTCATATTGCGTTCAATATTAATCAGCCCACCTCTATCAACATGTTATTTGGAACATGGCTTGATGGGGTTGATTCTGATACTGCAAGACACATTCGTGTTGGCATTTGTGCTTTACTTTGGGCATTATGGAATTGCAGAAATGATTTAGTATTTAACAGATCAACAAACATTCACTTTTTGCAGGTTATCTTCAGGGCCACGGCATTCATCCGTATGTGGTCGCTACTCACTCCGACGGAGGCCAGGGAGCGTTTGGTTACTGCGTCTACGATGGGAGATGGTAGCGCGGGAAATTTTCAACCGGTTTGGATGGCGGTCATGTAATAGGATAGGCATGTAGTGCTCCTATTGTGTTTGCCAGCCGGTTGTGGCTTTGAGTTTGAGCTCTTTCGAGCATTTTGTTTATCTTCGCAACTCGATACTTCACGACTTTGTTGCTGGACTTTATTTTTAATAATATGAGCCGTATGCATCTTTCAGATGTAGAGGCTGGGGTAAACCCCCTTTTTGAAGAAAAAAAACATGCGCGTAAGTTCCCGTAATAGTACTAACACACGGCAGGCACACCGCACACAGCAGCAGCATATTCAGGTTTTTGGAGAAGACAAGCTGCTAAAAATTCAGAAAACATATTGATGACAGACACACAACAGCAGTAGATGGTGCTGTGCCTGACTGGCTGTCCGTGGTGGCTGGGTTATCAGATATCTCCTTTGCAGGGTCATGATGAACTTCTAAAAACAACTGCCCTGAAAACAGCAAAAATAAAGGCACTCAGCCTGCAGTGTAGCAGTCGATTTCTCTTAGTCATTGCGGCTTGCACAAATTGCAAAAAAAAAAAAAAAAAAAAAAAAAAAAGGACTAGAGTGCACAAACTATTCCAGTAGGGTGCTACGTTCTGTCAGTACAATCTGTGTCCATTGAGCTCCTATGATCGTACTGTCTCCACAGGGCAGCCTTTCCTTCTGCCTCCTCTACAGAGATTTACAGACTGGCAGTAACACAAGCCACCGCCCCAGCCCAGCCCAGCCCAGGCGTACGGGAGACCACAACCTCGTTTCTTTGTTTTCTTTTCATGCTTTTTTTATTTTTTTTTTGTACTTCCGTTTATACTTCCAAACACTTTAAATGAAAACACTTTACATAAAACATTTTACAAAAATGCTAACCAAGCATACGAAAACTGGTAAATGTGCATAGAGAAAATGCTTCACATGTATGCAAAATATATACAATGTGTGCGAAAAAATGATCATTTATTTGATAATATCAATCTTGCATTTGATAAGAATGTTAAAAAACTATTTGAAATTTTATAGTCAAGCATTTGAAAAATGTTAACTTTTTTTTGAGTGCTTGAAAAATATTAACTATGTTTAGAAAAACTGTTGACCATGAATTAAAAACATTTATCTTGCATTCTACTAAAAATGATACAGTTGTATTTGAAAAATGTTAATATAGCATTAAAAATGTTAAAAATATGCAGAGAGAAAATACTGACCATGTATTAAAACATTTCAAATTTGTATATAAAAATTGTTAAACATGCAATAGAAAAATGTTCTTGACGTATACGAAAAATGTAGAATGAAAACATAAGAAACAAAAAAGGAAAAAAAACTAGAAAGAAACAAGAAAAAAAACCAAAAAGGAAACTGATAAAGACGACGGAAAAAAGATGAAAACCAAGAAAGAAACAAAGAAAACCAAAGAAATAAAAGCAAAGAAAAAATAGTAAAAACCGGGAAAGAAACAAAAAAAGCAGTGAAAAAACAAAGGAAAAAGATAATTAAAACAAATAAAAACTGAGAAAGAAACAAATAAATCAATGAAAAACCGTAAAGCCGAAAAAACCAATGAAGAAATAAAAAGCAAAAAAAGAGGAACAAAACCGAGGGAACTCGATCAAAAAAAATAGATAGGCCAGTCCACTAGCTACAGGTGGGGGATAAAACATTCAACGAGACGCATGTTAGTCTTGCTACAGGTGGGAGGTACTACTCAAGGAGCCCTTGTTGGGAGCCTTCCCAAGGGTCATCTGGGGTGGGTTGAAAGCGCGCCACTTGGCGCGCTCTCAGCTGCCGCCATGTGTCGCGCTTTAGGCGCTCTTTTTGATTTTTGTTTTCACTTTTTTTGCACGCATTTTCGGTTTTTTAGATAGTTTTTCCAGTGTTCTTTGGCTTTTTGATTTGCCACTGGTCTTTCTTATCTTTCAGAGAATTTTTTTGCGCGAAAAACACGTTTCCTTTTTTGCTTCTGCGAGAGGCACGGTTTTGCTTTCGCGAGAGGCATGGATTTGTGTCCTCGTGTTTTCTCTTTTTTTTCTGGCGAGAGGCACGGATTTGCTTCCGCGCTTTCTCCATTTTTTTCCTTCAGCGAGTGGCACGCCCGTACCTCTCGAAAATGGAAAAAAATATGTGTTTGTTTTCCTTCCGTGTGAGGCACGGTTTTGCTTATGTGCGAGAGACAGATTTGCTTCCGCGAGAGGCACGGTCGTGCCTCTCGGAAACAGGAAAAACGCGAGAGGCATGACTTTTTCGTCCGGTTTTTTTCATGAAAAAGTTCATCAAAACTCATCAACAAGGGATCTAGTTTTGAAATGCAAGGGGTCCAACGGTGAAAACGTTTGAGATTTGGATGAATGCTTTAAGAGATAAAATGTTTTGAATAAACGGATACGAGAAAAAGAAAAAACTCTTAGGTTACGACAAGTGACGCGCAATCTGGCAAGGGCGGAATGACCTTTGAAAGGAGTACTCCTCAATTAGTAATTTCGAGACAGATATAACATCTACGCTATAATTTTAGAGGTCCATCAGACCTCCTTTTCAGGTTAGACTAGGCTTGTTAGTATGGGAAGGGCGCCTCATTTGCAAGTTGATCTGTCGGTTCACCAATCATTGATGGTTCAAGAACTGCTAAACCCACATTGCATGCAATAGTACCTGGAATTACTACTGAAAAAATGTATAAAACTTCGTTGGTCCATGCGGGTTCCCCGTAATAATTATGTCGTCAACAAGCCCAACATACAAACTATGACCAGCCTAGCCCCAACCCAGCCCAACTCTCTCGGTAGGAGGAGAACTGAAGAAAAACATTGGAAATAGGAAATCTTCTTTCATGGCATTAGCAATTATCCGCTCGGTCTTAAAGGAATAATGCAAAGGAAATTACACCATACCCCTATGAGCACCTTCAAGAGACTGAGCCGGCATATCCTATGAGCACCTTCGAGAGACTGAGCCAGCATATCATCTAGAGATTTACGAAGTCACCGTAGGCACATCGTCGTTGACGGGAACGTCTCCTCTCATCCCACTGAAAGCGCAGCACTGAAAATCCTGAAATAAATCCAGGAATAATGCTAGCACCAGGACTTGAACCCTGATGGGATGGGGATACTACTGTCCCTCTAACCATCCAATCACAGGTTGGTTTGCGAGACAAAACAATGTTGGAGTGTCTATACCTTGCTTCTTGCGAGGCGAACATGATGCTTTTGCATACAACGCAAGATAAATGCGTCGGGCCCAAGTTCTCTCTCACCTGGCGCTCGCCTGTTGTCGATAGTTACTCCTATAGGAGTGTTTTCTCGCGTCGCCGTCGCCGCCGCGATCAGATAAATTTAGGCCTCCTCCCCTCTGGCTGTCATCTTGACACTCAAAGGTGGGGGGGCCTTGGATTTTCAAGACTGTTTTTCATCAACGTCTAGTGATCATCATAGTTTTATGAGAATAAGTTTTCTCTCCCTCTTCTGGCGGTGTCATGAGGTTAGAGAGTTTTCTGTCATTGCAGATCTGATTATTCAAATCTGATGAGTTTATGTTGTATCAAGCCTTTTTTGTGTTGGTCTGATTCTTTGTGGTGGTAAAAAATTTCATCGACATTATGAGGAAGATATAGTGATACGGCGACCTACACTTCTAGGGGATCATCCCCGGCCCAAGTCGTTCATCGACCAAGCCTTCCCATCTTTTTGGATAGGTGACTCAAGGCACTTTTAAAACCCATTATTGGTAATGTTTGTGTGGATGAAAGAGTGACAACATCATTGCTCTAGTACAATTGCAGCCACTTTACTGAATTCTTTGGAGTATTTCTTTGAGCAGAGATTGATGCCGCAAAGAAGGTGTTTTCAAGAGATTTCATTGTAATTCTTAGTCACAGGAGTTACTTTGTATTTTCTTGGATCTTAGGTCAAAATGAGTGTAGCTGTAATTGTTATGAGTATGAATAAAGTTACACGTGTTTCTCAAAAGAAAAAAAAAACCAGCGCTCGCCTGAGCCAGCGTATAGCACAAGGTACACACGTTTTTTTATTTCTACTTTCCAGCTTACTATTTATTTATCTCTATTCATAACAAAAAAATATTTTTAGTAAAAGATAGTTTATATGTAATTTGTTCTTGCAATTCAAAAAGGTTTATATGTAGCTTAAAAAAATTGTTGCTACAATTCAAAATAGTGTCCATGCAGTTTTAACAACCTATTCTTGAAATTTTTTAAAAAAAATCACGCATTAGGATTTTCATGAAAAAAATAAATTGTTTAACATAAATTTTCACGCATTAGGATTTTAATAATGTTTGCAGTATTTAATATATCTGTACCATTTAACAGGAATATTCAAACATTTAAAAAATAGACCATGACATATAATGAAAATGTTCATGAAATATTTAAAAGCATTAGCGCAACGCTTTTAAATCGTCCATGACATGTAGAAAACGTTAGTTCACTAAAATGGTTTGATTAAAAAAATCATGATTTTGAAAAAGCAAAAAAAAAGAAGAAAAGTGGAAACCTAAATTAGAAAAAGAAAAGAAAACCGGTAGAAAGTTTGTTGAGTGTGGACCGGAGGGATAGGAGGTTTTGAAAACCGGACCTAACTGGTCCGACACAAATAGGGCGCCTTTGTGGGCGGTCGGGCTCGCAGCAAGCGAGATATATGGCCCTCGTGATAGTTTATTTTCTTGTAAATACATCAGCCCTCTACCCGCAAAAAAGGTAACAAAAATACATTTCATTTTTGAAACAAAATAGAATAAATACATGGGTTCTCCCCCTCTCCAAACTTGGGTTAGGATTGTTAGGTTGAGCCTGCAAGCGAGGAATGCCATGTCACCGAGGCCCATGCGGGCCAGCATGAGGACGGGACCAAGCTGCGAAACCCCTAGAGCCCAGGGAGCGATCTATAAAAAGCCAAACAGCAGCAGACCAGACCAGCACACCACACCATGCCAAGTCGTCTCCACTATAACTAAAGCGCACCCCGACCCCACCCCTCCCCTCCCCTTCCATCTCCGAGCAAGCTCCCGAGCAGCAGCGACGGCCGGCCTCCCTTCCTCCCACCCCCGCGTGTGCCCCAGCCGCCCGTGCCGTCCCGGCCCGGCCCCCGCCGCCCCTCCTCCTCCGGCGCCGTCGGCCGACGGCATTGCGCCGCGCAGGTTCACTCCGTTCCTCCCGCCCCGCCCTCTCTGTCTCGGACTTCATTGCGCCGCGCTAGATCCGGGCAGTTGATGAAATCCGTGATAGTAAGCTTGAGTTGGTTAAAGCTTTGGTGGACAAGTATAACAAGGATAACAATCTTTTTATGGTTTCCTCTCTGTCCCTCTCTTCATCCCTCATTTTCAGTCATGTTATTCATTTGTAACAACTAATCGAATCCATGCTTATTATTATAGGATCTTGCATATGAACTGAACGTTGTAGGATGCTACCAATCATTGTGCGAGGGTGATGTCCGTACGTGGTTTCATCATATCAACTTCACTGCAAAGACTAAAGGAGTTGTTTCTAGTGACATATTCTTTGCCGAAGTCATTTTTACATAAGTACCCTCAGAGGCCACCACCCTGCCCTTCCCAGGCTGCCTGGCGACATTCCCAGTACCCTCAGAGGCCACTATGGCGCTGTCTTATCCCATCTCTAGGGCCACCTTCCTGTGCCAGAAACAATATGAGTGGGATATTGACTTCTACATCAGGATCGACAATGCGGGATACTATCATGCTTATCTTCATGTTGGTGGGCCATTTCAGAATCTATAGGAAGCAGAACATGCTATCGAGCGCTATGATTGTCGGGATCCAAAAATGTAAAGTTTCTCAACTTCCTTTCCAGCCCTCCAGTTTTCTTTTTGTCCATTACAACCCATCGTAATAAGTTGTTTCTTTTTGTTCCCTGTTGAACATAGAGCACATCTCAAACTAATTCACTATAAGCATATGTCTACATGCTAATACAATTTATATGAAACTTTTATACTTATTTAAAACCTATATTTTATGATACTACAACCTTAAGAAATATATTTTTCTGTTACCTTCTAAGCACAGATAATTGCATAAGATGCTGCTAAATGTTAATTATATTGTTATTTGATATAGAATTATAATGCCTATCACCGAATTATTTGGATTGCTCAAAATTTAAATATCTATGTTGTAACAAAGTCATCCATGCATTAGCTTGTGATAATTGTATAAATTTTGCAATGTAACTTTTTTGTGATTGTGTTCATGATATTTTATATTCTCAAATATCATGGATATATCTCTTTATCGTATGATTTCACAAATATCTTAATGGTGGTTTCTAGTGTATAGTTACACAAACATTACTCCCATAAAGGATGCTAGTGTACCTGCCTTAATGGGCGCCTCGTGGGCGGAAAGAGCCTCTTGGCCGTCTCGGTCATGTGGTGGCTTGGCGCAGGTGCCTTGCATGGACTTTCCTATGAACCACTCTAAAAATGTGTTTAGGGCATAACCATAATTAACCTAATTAATTTCTATGGTGTATTCTGGAAAATGCTAACACACAATATATCTTATATATATATATATATATATATATATATATATATATATATATATATATATATATATATATATATGAAATATGTTAGGAGGGCCTATATATATATAAATGGGAGGGAGTATGGATGATAAGTTTCAATGAACATATAGGAGTGTAAAATAATGCCTTGGTATGATTTTTTTTTTGAAAATTAGGCACTTTAAATTCTTTATTAGTCATAAAAACCGTGCTAATTAAAAGTATTGTATGCATGCTTCTTAATGTACTACTGAGATGTATTTCTGCTAGACCTCAGTGTGTGCCTCTCTGCCATGGTCGGGCACAATCCATATGGTGTTGGGCCGTGCTAACGGATATTTCAGTGGACACGTCAATTATCTCTCTCATTGCAACACACAGGCATATGTGCTATAATAATAATAATAATTCATTTGTAAGAACAACGCACGGGCACGAGGAGCCACAATTATATTGTATGTTAGGAGGGCCCATATATATGAATTGGAGGGAGTATGTTAACCTCGTGGACATCTTTTTCCTATTTTCTTCTATCCTTCTTTCTTTTTTTCTTGGTCTTTTTTTCATGTGTTTTCCAGCAGTTTTGTTGCGGATTTATTTCCCTTTTCCATTTTTATTTTTCGTTTTCCTTTCTTTTTTTGTTCATTGTTCATTTTCCTTTTTCTCTTGCAATGTGCAACTTTTTTTGATTTTGTCTTTTTGAAATGAATGAACTTTTATTAAAATTTGCAAACATTGTTTCAAACTTGGTGAAGTTTTTTCCAAAATCGAGAACTTTTTATCAAATTTATAAAAAATATTGATGAACGTCATTTCGAGATGGATGATTTTTTTTAAATCGATGAACCTTTTTCTCAAAATTGATGAACTTTTTCAAAATTAATGCATTGT
The DNA here is from genome assembly GCA_963921465.1 of Triticum timopheevii. Taxonomy (NCBI): domain Eukaryota; kingdom Viridiplantae; phylum Streptophyta; class Magnoliopsida; order Poales; family Poaceae; genus Triticum; species Triticum timopheevii. Next base: position 20,153,353 of record OY997270.1, on the reverse strand, counting down.
CAAAGTAGATGAACTTTGCATTTCAAAATTGATGGACTCTTTTCAAAATCGATGAACCTTTTCAAATCTTTAAAGTTTTTTCTTCAAAATCCATGAAAATTATCTCAATTCACGATGTTTTTCATCTTGTGAACATTTTGCATTCCGCGAATATTTTTAGAAATATATGAACTTCTCCAAAAAGATGATCCTTTTTAAATTCAATGGTCAAAGGTCAAAGATGTCCATGCTCAACTTGTCGTCCAGGTCAACCATGAAGAAGGTTTTAACCAGAAAGAAGCGGTCGGGCGTATGGTCTTGACGAGCGACAACTGACCGCTCCTGTAGTTTGGCCGACCTATGAAAGGTGGCATGCGTGTGCTGCCTAGGAGCTCCCGCTGCACAGGGAGTAGCTTGACATATTTTGTTCAAAATTAAAAAAATGAATTCTTAAAAAAATTTGGAATACTAAAAAGTAAAGGTGGGCATTTGGTAGAAATCAAAATTTTGGTTTATACTATTATTTTTTAATTAGTTTAGCAAAATTAAACCAAAACTTTTCTGGCATACCCGAACAATATCAGTTGAACATGATATTTTTTTGGAAATCTGAGGACTGGCTCCAACTTTGGTAAGCATGGAGGAAGGCGTGCCCATGGTAGTCATCCAAGCCAGGTTTGAATGATTTCCTACACCATATGCAAGTTGCGATACGACCGGCCATTTATCAACCATTTTTGACTGGGAAACTCAAGAAAATACAAAATTTATCAAAAACCAAAATAACTTGGCATGGTGCCTTAAATTGGTCATACAAGCCACGTAAAAAAATTGGGATCATTTCAAGGATGTCGGAAAACAACATGCTATGAGATGAAGCCTTGTATTTTATTAATATTTGTATTTCAATGTTTGGACTTTTTTTACAATTGCGGTCATTTCAATGTTCGTACAAGTTTTTAGAATGCGAATATTTTAATTTATGAACAAAATGTGAAAAGCTAACTTTTTAAAAAAAATCGACAAGTTTGTAAAAGAAGAGCATTTTCTAAAAAAGAAAAAGTAAACAAAAAAGGAAAAATGAAAGAAAACAAAATACTATCAGAAAAAAGAGAAAGAAATAGTGGAAAAAGTCAGTTTTGCTATAGTAAGCTGGTGAGTACAGGATAATCTAGTAGGTTGCATTTTTGTTGTTAGACATTAGATCTTATCAGCTCAGTGCACCTAGCGACGAGTGGTCAGTAGTGAGAGTTACAGGGTTCGATCCCTCGCACTGCCATTTCATTTTTGATATATTTTCCCTGTTTTCACGTGCGATAATGGGCGGGCCCAGTCGGGTAGCGTCTTGTGCATCGCGCCATCTATACTAGTATGCATGCACGCGCTATGCGCGTCTTTTACGTTGCAGAGTGATTTTGGCGAAAATAAGTCATGAAAATGACCGAGAAATGAAACAAGTTCATGCGCATGTACTCGGAATTAGCATAAGAAAGCTTCTCATGTTCTTACGCAATCACTATCACATGAATATGTAATTGCACAAAAATTGGGGTACCTATTGCGGAAATTAAATAGATGAACCCTCTTCGAAAAATATATTTCTAAATGACAAAAAATTCTGAAAAAGTACATGTTAGCTCACTTTGAAAAACACATTCTGAAAAAAGTACATATGAATTCACTTCGAAAAACACATTTGTAGATGGCAAAAAATTCTGAAAAAAGCTGCACGCATTAATCTCCCACCATGTTCCACATGAGAATAGAAAGTTCCACGGAAGAATTAAACAACTTTTTCTGCATGTGCAGAAAGACAGAAAAAAACGTGTTGTGAAACACTATTTAGAAGCACTAAAATTGATCTTTTGTACAAAGGCAAAATAAAAAGGCAATTATTTATAGAATTTTGTTTCCCGCACATATTTTGTGAAAATATACGCATGAAATTTTGTTTTGTAATTTTTGTCATTTTCAAACATATTTAAAATACATTTTGAAAAAGCGGGTACATATATAGCTAGGTTTAGATAGCATTTACTACAACCTTCCAGCCAGAATGCGGCAGTGAGGCCATGCATCGTATGTGCACGCTAAAAAAGAAGTACGAATGTGGGCGCTGCACCCGGTTTGATTTATTTATATTTTACTTTTTTATCCTTCTACTTCTTCACCTCCTGTCAGAATTGTTTATCTGACCACACAGGTCATGTAGCTCTACGGATGTCAGGTAGTATAGTATAAAACAATTTGTACAACTCCAGGCCATACGATCACGGCGACTGTTTCCCTTCTCGGCGCTAATCGATCGATATTTCTTGAACGACCCAGATAACACTGAATGGCACTGTAGCAGTGAATCCCTGTGTTATAAACCGTTGGATGGAGCCCAATGAACGGCCAGAAACGCATTTCAATGCCTGAATTCAAACATTCAAAACTCGTACACTATATAGATAGTATAGATATAGATGACTGTACTTCCCGAACGGCAAACCCTATTTGCCGCCCATGGGTGTCAAATCGCCGCGGTTCCGTTGAAGCGAATCGAGCGATAGCCACGATACGAGTCAGACCACTTTGAACGAGCAACCGGTTTCGGGAACCTTTGAGCTTTTTTCCTTTTTTTTCTTCATGTTTTTATTTTTTGTTTTCTTTTCTGATTATTTCTTCCTCTCTTTTCTTTTCTTCTTACCTTATTTGTTTTTATTTTTGTTTCCTTTTTGTTTTCCATAAATTAAAAAATTATAAAATGATTGAAATTCCAATTTTTCTTCACATATTCAAAAATTGTTCATGTTTTTCAAATGTATTCTTGTTTCAGAAAAAGTTCAGAATTCCAAATTCGAATTTGTTCCTTTTCGAAAATATATTCATGTTAAAAATAGTTCACCGTACATTGGGAAAATGTTCACTGTGTATAAAAAGTGTTCATCGTGTGTACAAATTTTATTCAGCGCACATTTTAAAAAAATTAGCATATATTTTCAAGAAAGTTGAGTTTTGTATTTGAAAAAATTCACCACATACTAAGGAAATGTTCAATGTGTATTTTAAATTCACTTTTTAAAAAATTGTTCACATTTAAGAAAAGAATATTCATTTTTCTACGATTTTGAAACATTGTTGGCATTCTCAAGAACATTTTTTTCACATTGTTTTGTAAAAGTATTGAAAAAAAACCCGGATCTGCAGCTCTAATTAGTACTTTATAGTAGCGCTGCCTTTAAGCTGGTCATAAGTCACTAGGTCGTTTGGTTAGCATCGGTTGCACGCATTGCCAGGTTGTGGGTTCAATACCTGTTTTAATTGCTTTAATATTTTTTGCGAAATTCCTGCATTTGCTCAGCTCTTGTGAAATGGGCCGACCCCCTTTAGCAAAAACTAGACTATTACATGTATGTATACCCCAAAAAAACGTGTATGTATTAATATGTATACATTAGAATACCGTATAATTTATGAAAAGTCTATATTGCCAAACTAGACTACTACGTGTATACCTGTTTTCCCCCTAACCCTAAACCCTCTGGCGGCGCTGGAGGCGACTAGGGTTTGGACGTGAAAACAAGTCTTCGTCTGGTGATCTGTCGCCGGTGCGAGAGATTCTCAGGGGAGGGACCTTGCGCATGGCAGGACCCAACTTTGCGGCGGGGTTGGGGCCGGAGAACGATCCACTCGCGGGTCGGACGACCAGGAAACAACTGGAGGAAGCCCTAGGGAAACTTGACATCTCCGAGGAAGAGGCGACTCCTTTGATACTCGATGATCGCATCGAGGATGGGCCGGTGAAGTGGTTGTTGGCTGGTAAGGTGCTACACCGTAATCAACTTCATATCCAGACTATCACCAACGCCCTGCAGCCGGCATGGGGAAATCCACGAGGTCTTCAATTCAGATCTGCCGGAGTTAACATCTTTGTTGCAGAGTTTGAGAACCAGAGAGATAGGGATCATGTTTGGGGTGGATCCCCATGGCATATCAATAAGAATGCGGTGGTGTTAGCGGAGTTCGATGATTGCATGAGGCCGGATGAGGTGAAGTTTGACAAGCTGCAAGTGTGGGCTAGGGTTGTGAACCTGCCATACAATTTGCGCGATGAGGCATGGTGGAATCCAATAGCTCAATAGATTGACGAGAACGCTCTATCGGTAAAATTTGACCACAATGGTGGGTTTTTGCGAGCTAGAATTTCCATCGATGTCGCCAAGCCGATCAGGCACTGGATCCTGATAGACTCTGCCAGGAGGAAGAAGGTAGATATATACGATATCCAATATGAACATCTACCCTATTTCTATTTCTCATGTGGTAGATTAGGACATTCGGATTTGTATTGCCCAACTCCTGGTTCCAGGGATGAGAATGGTGAGCTTCCATTTGGCCCCAAACTGAGAGCTCCTGACGAATCTCGGAAGCCAGCGAGCAGTGAAAACTCTTCCAGGGATCCTAAGACGGGTGCCAACACCAAGCCAACGACTAGAAACTCAAGCACCAACAAGGACCCTGGGGAATAAGTTGTTTCCCCGATCAAGAACAGGCGACCACCAAAGAGGAAACATGCTCCGAATCAAGTTTACAGACCGGTGGCGAAAACCTTGTTGCTCACGGATGGGGGACCGAGCACGGCCAACGGAGTATAAACTATTGGCAAGGATGGTGATACTTCTGCTAGTAATGAAGTGGAAGGCGATGATTTCGTACGAGATCCAAGAAGAAGAAGCCCACTCCAGATAATTCGGCGGAGACCGCGCCGCGGTCCTGCCCGACATAATGACATGCTTGAGCTGGAACTGCAGGGGGCTTGGGAACCCCGATGCAGTTCGAGAGCTTCGCAGTATAGTGAAGCTGGATGGACTCACTTTTCTCTTTGTTATGGAAACGAAAATTCAAGCAAAAAGAGTTGAGCCTTTGAAGTATACACTCGATTTTGGATGTTGTTTTGCTGTCGACTGTGTCGGTCTTAGTGGCGGCATTGGTCTATTCTAGTCACATGACGTGTTTGTTGAGTTGAAAAATTTCAACAAGTGTCACATTGATGTGGTGATTAATAGCAATAATCAAAGTTCATCTGTTTGGAGGTTCAGTGGTTTTTACGGGGCGCCGAGAGCATCAGATCGTAGCGAAAGTTGGCGGCTCCTGCGTACTTTCTCTGCTATACACCATGCAGCTTGGCTGTGTATGGGGGACTATAATGAAACTCTATATGCATCTAAATACTTTAGCAGAAGAGCGAGATCGGAAGCACATATGAGAGAGTTTCGGGTTGTCACTGATGAGATTTCCATGCAAGATTTAGGCTGGTCGGGTACGCCTTATACCTGGGACAATTAGCAAGCAGGAGAGGCTAATGTGAAGGCACGCCTAGACCGAGCTTTTGCGAATGAAGAGTTTCAGCAACTCTTCTAGCATATACGGGTCAGACACCTCCCTTCTGTTGAGTCTGATTAACTGTTTTGTCGTAGCTGAAGTAAAGGAAATTTTGTCGTACGGGTCGCGGGCCAAGAAACGGTTTCGCTATGAGAATGTATGGCAGACGCATACGGATTATGATCGCCTAGTATGTGATACTTGACGGGGAATCCAACAAACGGGAGGGCTCCAGGGGATTGCATCGGCCTTGGGGTCCCTTCAGGCTATTCTTGAGCCGTGGGGCTCAAAGGAATTTGGTTTCTTGGCACGCACGGTCAGAAAACTTCAAAAGAAATTAGACCGCATCAGGTGTCGTACCATGGGTACGGGACCAACAGACGAGGAGAAAAGCACAGTCAAGAAGCTGAAGGAAGCCCTTCAGCAAGAGGAGGTGTGGCTCCGACAACGTTCTCGTTCAATTGTGGCTCCTTTACTTTAGAAATAGGAGAGCTCTAGACTACCTTTTCTTCTTTTGATATTCAACATGTAAATCGGGCGGCGAACGTTCCGGCGCATCTGTGTGCGAAGCGTGCTTGCACACTGAATGTGGCGGAAAGCTGGCTCGATGAAACCCGTAGCTTCTTGGTGACCAGCCTATTGGCTGACTGCACGGAGTGTGCTTTCAATGAATAAAGCTCTCTAATTTTCCGGCAAAAAAAAGACTACTACGTGTGTGTACTAATATGTATACTTCAGATTACCGTATAATTTATAAAAAGTTTATGTTGCCCTTTATACGTTTTGTGAGGGGGTCTACAGAAGCGGGTCTCAACCCTTAATTAGTGATTTCGTAGAACAAAAAATGTCAATATATTAACCAAACAATACCTTTTTTTTCTTAGAGTGCAGGTTAGACTCCTGATGTGCTGATGATGGACGTCGGATGGTCAACCTGATCGCCGGTGAAAATGTCACACCACATCACATGCCACACGCACCTTGGATAATGGCCCAACATGCGCACATCTGCAGATCTGTTACTACCGCCGCCGCCACACCTCAACCCACATATCTTCCTCTTGCTATTAGCAGGAAAGCACATAAACTAATTTTTCCATAGTTACACTGGTGAGCATCATCATAATTTGCATATTCTTTTTTATCCAATAAAATAACCAGAAACATTAATCATGTTGAAAGGCAAACAAATTTATAAATGTTAATTTGTAATTTGAACAGTCAAGGATAACATCAATCTGATACTGACTATATTTGCTTACACTTTGATACAAAGAATTGTATTTTGTAGGTTTTGTTATGACATCATCAAATTCAGAAAATGCACACATAGGGCGATAGAACTGAATAATAAGGGCATCTCCAATGCTGACCCCCAAATTCGCTCCCGCATCCTTCCGCGGACAGGGAGGGATCAGTCTATGAACACTGACGCAGGAGTCGGCCATCCAACACTAGCCACATACATTTCAACCACTCTTTAACGAATTACATGCAAATCAGATGATTTTCATACAATCCGGACGAAAATATTTTTATCTCAGGCATATTTTAACTAAACTATAGCGCGCTGCGGTAAACCTACACTACTAGAGAAAATCCTAGTAGTAGCGCGGGTAATTGCCTAGGAGTAGCGCGGGGCCTGCGCTACTGCTAGGGCGCTACAGCTAACTTTTAACAGTAGCGCGGGTGGTACCCGCGCTACTTGTCGGGGGTTGGGTGCGACATATGCCAAGGGATGGCTTATCATGGTGGAGCGAGTAGAACGTCGCCGGTGCCTGGAAGCGGGATGAGGCATAGACACGAACACCGGCGCACTTTACCCAGGTTGGGGGCTCTCCATGGAGATAATACCCCTACTCCTGCTCTGCGGTGTCTCCGCATGATCACTAAGGCACTAGTGAATACAAGGTGCTCCTCGAGCTGTATGCTAGAGGTTGAAGGAGGCAGGGCTAGCTCTCTTCTTCCTCTAGATATGAGTCGAGTTCTATTAGGTCCGGAACCCTTTGCATGGGTGCCTTGGGGGGTTTATATAGGTCTACCCCCTAGGGGTACATTGGTAACTTGGCCGGGTGTTGGGCCCGGCTGTCAGTGTCTCTGGTCGCCAGCTTCTCCGCCGCCAGCTGGGGCCCGCCGCCTGGCGGGCCCTTCGACTGGTCTGGTACGGAGCTGAGAGGCCGCTTCCGCCGCTGGCGGGTCTGGTTGGCGGCTGATCACTGTAACCATGGTGCTAATGACGCAGGCTTGGTCAGGGGAGCGTGGCTACAGTCCCGCCACCTGGTGGGAGATCACTGTAGCCGCACCCCACCCCGTCTGGTTAATGGCACGCTGGCCTAGGGGGAGGGATCGGTCGCCTACTGGAGGCCGGCCTCCCGTAGCTCCGGCTGGTCCGGCATCCGCCGTCTTCCGGGCTCTCTATGCCTGGTAGGGCCCGCTGTCTGCGGGCCGTACCGATAGGCCGTCGTGGGAACAGGACTCCGCCGGCTAGGAGTGGCGTAAGGGGGGAATGGCAATAGTGCCGCGCCGTGCAGAGATCTCAGCCTGTACGGGGCACTGTAGCCATGCCAAGCCCGGGATCCGGGGGTTCGGGGCTATACTATAGCCTCACCATGTCTTGTCTTCTTGATGAGGGGCGCAGACTCTGAGGGCACCTGGTGGCCACTTGCTAGAAGCCGGCCTCTTCGGCGGCCGTCTGCTAGGAGTCGGCCTGTCTTGGTGCCGTCTGCTGGTGCTAGGCCGCCTTCGGGCAGCCGGCCGTTCGAGCCAGCCGGCCACCAGAAGGCGGTGCTTCATTCTGGAGTCTCTTGGGTCGAAGCCAGCCCAAAGTATTGAAAGGCTCAGGGACCCGGGTAAGCCTACCCATGGCCTATTACTCCGACAGTAGTCCCCAAAGCTGGTGAGGCGCCGCGGCCGATAGGCCATAAAGCCTCGGCGGCTTCCTTCTTCGCCGTGCTCCGGTGGAACGCTCGGTCCGTCTTATGGAGTGCCGACTACTGGAGCTGTTTTCGACAAGGCGGGCTCATCTGCTGATTTTGAACACTGAGGCGGGAAACAGGTGGCGTGCCTGCTAAGCTTCCACAGGCCTGTCGCCCTCCACGAGTGCGCTACGCGGCGCGAGTCAGCATGGCACCCCACGCTCTCGATGGGATGTGACAAGGGGTCGGATCCGCTGTGGCCGAGGCGGGCGGTTGCGATTCCCGTGGGAGTTACTGCGCAGTAACCCCACAGAGTAATCAGGGGGTCATGGGGTCCTGGGCGCAATTAATCCCACGATCCCACGTCACCGCCCCCTCGGCTTTGTCGCCCGAGGGCTATAAGTAGGGGAGACGGGGGAGTGGCAGTGCGCGCGCACTCTTCTCCCCGCTCTTCTTCCTCCTCTCCCCGCTGCTGCTTCACGCTTGCTGCAACGCTGCCGCATCTTGCCGTCGGCGAGATCCTCCTCCCCACGCAGCTCCGCTCGGACGCCATGGCGCGTGAGAAGGGAGGAGACTGGGACGGCTCGACGGTGATTGAGGATCACCTCACCTTTCTCCGGGCCACGCGTCGGATGCCCAATGCGGCCTTCGTCAAGGTACGGGTGCCGCCACGGGAAGAGATCTCGCCAGCGCCGCAGGGGAACGAGCGGGTCGTCTTCCACTCACACTTCCTCTGCGGCTTCGGCCTCCCGGCGAGCAGGTTCCTCTGCTCGTTCATGGACTTCTGCCTCCTCCAGCCGCACCACTTGACGCCCAACACCGTGACACTGCTGTCCGCCTTTGTCACAGCGTGTGAGGGCTACCTCGGCGTCCTCCCCACCATCGACCTGTGGGGAGCTTGCTTCTATGCCAAGCTGGGCACCTCCGCTAAGGAGACGGCGGCCGAGTGCAGCACCTTCGTCGCCGTGCACCGACCGTCGAAGAAGAATGCCTTCACCGCCATCAAGCTGTCACAGTCGATGAAACTGTGGCAGCAATCTTACTTCTACGTCGAGAACGTCGACCCGACGGTCGACTTCCTCAACCTGCCGCCCTACGAGGCCGGCCCCCGTCGGGCCTCGGGCCAAATGGCACTACAAGCCGAAGCCAGTACCAGCCGAGACGGCGGCCGACATCAGCCGGCTCCCGGAGATGACAAAGGCGGAGGGTCTTGTAGCGGCCGACTTGCCGTTTGCCTTCGTCGAGCGCCGGGTTCTCCCGCTCCAAGGCCGCCCTCATCTGATCTGTCGGATGAGCGGGCACCGCGACCCCAGCCGGATGTGCACAAAGGAGATGCCGCCTGCCGAGGTGGCCCTGATGGTGAACAAGATCACCGACCTCAAGGTGTCGGAGGATTCTTGGCAGTTCGGCAAGCGGTCGTACTCCCGCGACAACCCGCCGCCTACCGTAAGTCTCCGAGCTTTCCTTCTTTTAGCTCTTGTCTTGGTCTTGGTCTTAGTATCGAGTGGTTCTCCTTTGGAACGTAGATCTACATGTCTTCGGCGACGACCGCCCTCGTGGGGTCGGCTGGTAACTATTGGGGAACGTTGCAGAAAATTAAAAATTTTCCTACGGTTTCACCAAGATCCATCTATGAGTTCATCTAAGCAACGAGTCACGGGAGAGAGATTGCATCTACATACCACTTGTAGATCGCGTACGGAAGCGTTCGAGGGAACGGTGATGATGGAGTCGTACTCGCCGTGATTCAGATCACCGATGACCAAGTGCTGAACGGATAGCACCTCCGCGTTCAACACACGTACGGTACGGACGACGTCTCCTCCTTCTTGATCCAGCAAGGGGGAAGGAGAGGTTGAGGAAGAAGGCTCCAGCAGTAGCACGACAGCGTGATGATGGTGGAGAGGCAATACTCCGACAGGGCTTCGCCAAGCGCTCAACGGAGGAGGAGAGGTGTTGGGGAGGGGAGGCGCTGCGCCTTGGATCAGGTGTTCAGCCCTCCCCTCGCCCCTCTATTTATAGGGGAAGGGGAAAGGGGGCCGGCCCCCTCTAGATGAGATCTAGAGGGGGGGGGGGGGGCGGCGGCCAGAGAGGGGGCTTGCCCCCCAAGCAAAGGGGGGTGCGCCCCCCTTAGGGTTCCCCCCCAACCCTAGGCGCATGGGCCCAAGGGGGGGCGCGCCCAGCCCTCCAGGGGCTGGTGCCCTGCCCCACACGGCCCATGTGGCCCACCAAGAGGGGTGGCCCCTCCCGGTGGACCCCCGGAACCCCTCCGGTGGCCCCGGTACAATACCGATATGCCCCCGAAACTTTCCGGTGTCCGCATGACAACTTCCCATATATAAATCTTTACCTCCGGACCCTTCCGGAACTCCTCGTGACGTCCGGGATCTCATTCGGGACTCCGAAAAACATTTGGTGATCACATACAAGTCTTCCTTATAACCCTAGCGTCACCGAACCTTAAGTGTGTAGACCCTACGGGTTCGGGAGACACGCAGACATGACCGAGATGGCTCTCCAGTCAATAACCAACAGCGGGATCTGGATACCCATGTTGGCTCCCACATGCTCCTCGGTGATGTCATCAGATGAACCACGATGTCGAGGATTCAATCAATCCCGTATGCAATTCCCTTTGTCAATCGGTACGTTACATGCCCGAGACTCGATCGTCGGTATCCCAATACCTCATTCAGTCTCGCTACCGGCAAGTCACATTACTCGTACCGTAATGCATGATCCCGTGACCAAACACTCGGTCACTTTGAGCTCATTATGATGATGCATTACCGAGTGGGCCCAGAGATACCTCTCCGTCATACAGAGTGACAAATCCCAGTCTCGATCCGTGTCAACCCAACAGACACTTTCAGAGATACCTATAGTGCACCTTTATAGTCACCCAGTTACGTTGTGAAGTTTGGTACACCCAAAGCACTCCTACGGTATCCGGGAGTTACACGACCTCATGGTCTAAGGAAGAGATACTTGACATTGGAAAAGCTCTAGCAAAACGAACTACACGATCTTGTGCTATGCTTAGGATTGGGTCTTGTCCATCACATCATTCTCCTAATGATGTGATCCCGTTATCAACGACATCCAAATGTCCATAGTCAGGAAACCATGACTATCTGTTGATCAACGAGCTAGTCAACTAGAGGCTTACTAGGGACGTATTGTGGTCTATGTATTCACACGTGTATTACGATTTCCGGATAATACAATTATAGCATGAATAAAAGACAATTATCATGAACAAGGAAATATAATAGTAATGCTTTTATTATTGCCTCTAGGGCATATTTCCAGCAGTCTCCCACTTTCACTAGAGTCAATAATCTAGTTACATTATGATGAATCGAACACCCATAGAGTTTTGGTGTTGATCATGTTTTGCTCGCGAGAGAGGTTTAGTCAACGGATCTGCGACATTCAGATCCGTATGTGCTTTGCAAATATCTGTGTCTCCATCTTGAACATTTTCACGGATGGAGTTGAAGCGACGCTTGATGTGCCTGGTCTTCTTGTGAAACCTGGGCTCCTTGGCAAGGGCAATAGCTCCAGTGTTGTCACAGAAGAGTTTGATCGGCCCCGACGCATTGGGTATGACTCCTAGGTCGGTGATGAACTCCTTCACCCAAATTGCTTCATGCGCTGCCTCCGAGGCTGCCATATACTCCGCTTCACATGTAGATCCCGCCACGACGCTCTGCTTGCAGCTGCACCAGCTTACTGCTCCACCATTCAACATATACACGTATCCGGTTTGTGACTTAGAGTCATCCAGATCTGTGTCGAAGCTAGCGTCGACGTAACCCTTTACGACGAGCTCTTCGTCACCTCCATAAACGAGAAACATCTCCATTGTCCTTTTCAGGTACTTCAGGATATTCTTGACCATTGTCCAGTGTTCCTTGCCGGGATTACTTTGGTACCTTCCTACCAAACTTATGGCAAGGTTTACATTAGGTCTGGTACACAGCATGGCATACATAATAGATCCTATGGCTGAGGCATAGGGGATGACGCTCATCTCTTCTTTATCTTTTGCCGTGGTCGGGCATTGAGCCGAGCTCAATCTCACACCTTGCAGTACAGGCAAGAACCCTTTCTTGGACTGATCCATTTTGAACTTCTTCAAAATCTTATCAAGGTATGTGCTTTGTGAAAGACCTATGAGGCGTCTCGATCTATCCCTATAGATCTTGATGCCTAATATGTAAGCAGCTTCTCCAAGGTCCTTCATTGAAAAACACTTATTCAAGTAGGCCTTAATGCTATCCAAGAATTCTATATCATTTCCCATCAAAAGTATGTCATCTACATATAATATGAGAAATGCTACAGATCTCCCACTCACTTTCTTGTAAACGCAGGCTTCTCCGTAAGTCTGCATAAACCCAAACGCTTTGATCATCTCATCAAAACGAATGTTCCAACTCCGAGATGCTTGCACCAGCCCATAAATGGATCGCTAGAGCCTGCACACTTTGTTAGCATTCTTAGGATCGACAAAACCCTCCGGCTGCATCATATACAGTTCTTCCTTAAGATGCCCGTTAAGGAATGCTGTTTTGACGTCCATCTGCCATATCTCATAATCATAGCATACGGCAATTGCTAACATGATTCGTACGGACTTAAGCTTCGCTACGGGAGAGAAAGTCTCATCGTAGTCAATCCCTTGAACTTGCCGATAACCCTTAGTGACAAGTCGAGCTTTATAGATGGTGACATTACCATCCGTGTCCGTCTTCTTCTTAAAGATCCATTTGTTTTCTATCGCTCGCCGATCATCGGGCAAGTCAGTCAAAGTCCATACTTTGTTTTCATACATGGATTCTATCTCGGATTTCATGGCTTCTAGCCATTTGTTGGAATCTGGGGCCGCCATCGCTTCTTCATAGTTCAAAGGTTCACCGTTGTCTAACAACATGATTTCCAGGACAGGGTTGCCATACCACTCTGGTGCGGAACGTGTCCTTGTGGACCTACGAAGTTCAGTAGCAACTTGATCAGAAGTACCTTGATCATCATCATTAATTTCCTCTCCAGTCGGTGTAGGCACCACAGGAACGTTTTCCTGAGGTGCACTACTTTCTGGTTCAAGAGGTAGTACTTCATCGAGTTCTACTTTCCTCCCACTTACTCCTTTCGAGAGAAACTCTTTTTCCAGAAAGGATCCGTTCTTGGCAACAAAGATCTTGCCCTCGGATCTTAAGTAGAAGGTATACCCAATGGTTTCCTTAGGGTATCCTATGAAGACGCATTTTTCCGACTTGGGTTTGAGCTTTTCAGGTTGAAGTTTCTTGACATAAGCATCGCATCCCCAAACTTTTAGAAACGACAGCTTAGGTTTCTTCCCAAACCATAATTCATACTGTATCGTCTCAACGGATTTAGACGGTGCCCTATATAAAGTGAATGTAGCTGTCTCTAGAGCGTATCCCCAAAATGATAGCGGTAAATCGGTAAGAGACATCATAGATCGCACCATATCCAATAGAGTGCGATTACGACGTTCGGACACACCGTTACGCTGAGGTGTTCCAGGCGGCGTGAGTTGTGAAACGATTCCACATTTTCTTAAGTGTGTACCAAATTCGTGACTTAAATATTCTCCTCCATGATCCGGTCGTAAGAACTTTATCTTTCGGTCACGTTGATTCTCTATTCTGAAATTCCTTGAACTTTTCAAAGGTCTCAGACTTGTGTTTCATCAAGTAGACATACCCATATCTACTCAAGTCATCAGTGAGAGTGAGAACATAACGATATCCTCCGCGAGCCTCAACGCTCATTGGACCGCACACATCGGTATGTATGATTTCCAACAAGTTGGTTGCTCGCTCCATTGTTCCGGAGAACGGGGTCTTGGTCATTTTGCCCATGAGGCATGGTTCGCATGTGTCAAATGATTCATAATCTAGAGACTCTAAAAGTCTATCAGCATGGAGCTTCTTCATGCGCTTGACACCAATGTGACCAAGGCGGCAGTGCCACAAGTATGTGGGACTATCGTTATCAACTTTACATCTTTTGGTATTCATACTATGAATATGTGTAACATTATGTTCGAGATTCATTAAGAATAAACCATTGACCATCAGGGCATGACCATAAAACATATCTCTCATATAAATAGAACAACCATTATTCTCGGATTTAAATGAGTAGCCATCTCGTATCAAACGAGATCCAGATACAATGTTCATGCTCAAACTTGGCACTAAATAACAATTATTGAGGTTTAAAACTAATCCCATAGGTAAATGTAGAGTTAGCGTGCCGACGGCGATCACATCAACCTTGGAACCATTCCCGACGCGCATCATCACCTCGTCCTTCGCCAGTCTCCGCTTATTCTGCAGCTCCTGCTGTGAGTTACAAATGTGAGAAATGGCACCTGTATCAAATACCTAGGAGTTACTACGAGTACTGGTAAGGTACACATCAATTACATGTATATCAAATATACCTTTAGTGTTGCCGGCCTTCTTGTCCGCTAAGTATTTGGGGCAGTTCCGCTTCCAGTGACCCTTCCCCTTGCAATAAAAGCACTCAGTTTCAGGCTTGGGTCCATTCTTTGACTTCCTTGCGGCAACTGGCTTACCGGGCGCGGCAACATCTTTGCCGTCCTTCTTTAAGTTCTTCTCATCCTTGCCCTTTTTGAACTTAGTGGTCTTATTGACCATCAACACTTGATGTTCTTTCTTGATTTCAACCTCTGCTGACTTCAGCATTGAGAATACTTCAGGAATGGTCTTCACCATCCCCTGCATATTGTAGTTCAACACAAAGCTCTTGTAGCTCGGTGGGAGCGACTGAAGGATTCTGTCAATGACCGCCTCTTCCAGGAGGTTGATCTCCAACTGGGACAGGCGGTTGTGCAACCCAGACATTTTGAGTATGTGCTCACTGACAGAACTGTTTTCCTCCATCTTACAACTATAGAACTTGTCAGAGACTTCATATCTCTCGACCCGGGCATGAGCTTGGAAAACCATTTTCAGCTCCTCGAACATCTCATATGCTCCGTGCTTCTCAAAACGCTTTTGGAGCCCCGGTTCTAAGCTGTAAAGCATGCCGCACTGAACGAGGGAGTAATCATCAGCACGTGATTGCCAAGTGTTCATAACGTCTTGGTTCTCTGGGATGGGTGCTTCACCTAGCGGTGCATCTAGGACATAGTCTTTCTTGGCTGCTATGAGGATGATCCTCAGGTTCCGGACCCAGTCCGAATAGTTGCTGCCATCATCTTTCAGCTTGGTTTTCTCTAGGAACGCGTTGAAGTTCATGTTGACATGAGCGTTGGCCATTTGATCTACAAGACATATTTTGCAAAAGTTTTAGACTAAGTTGATGATAATTAAGTTCATCTAATCAAATTATTTAATGAACTCCCACTCAGATTAGACATCCCTCTAGTCATCTAAGTGTTACACGATCCGAGTCGACTAGGCCGTGTCCGATAATCACGTGAGACGGACTAGTCATCATCGGTGAACATCTCCATGTTGATCATATCTTCCATACGACTCATGTTCGACCTTTCGGTCTCTGTGTTCCGAGGCCATGTCTGTACATGCTAGGCTCGTCAAGTTAACCCTAAGTGTTCTGCATGTGTAAATCTGTCTTACACCCGTTGTATGTGAACGTAAGGATCTATCACACCCGATCATCACGTGGTGCTTCGAAACGACGAAGTTTAGCAACGGTGCACAGTTAGGGGGAACACTTTCTTGAAATTATTATAAGGGATCATCTTATTTACTACCGCCGTTCTAAGTAAACAAGATGCATAAAAAATAATAAACATCACATGCAATTATATAGTAGTGACATGATATGGCCAATATCATATAGCTCCTTTGATCTCCATCTTCGGGGCTCCATGATCATCTTCGTCACTGGCATGACACCATGATCTCCATCATCATGATCTCCATCATTGTGTCTTCATGAAGTTGTCACGCCAACGACTACTTCTACTTCTATGGCTAACACGTTTAGCAATAAAGTAAAGTAATTTACATGGCGTTCTTCAATGACACACATGTCATACAAAAAATAAAGACAACTCCTATGGCTCCTGCCGGTTGTCATACTCATCGACATGCAAGTCGTGATTCCTATTACAAGAACATGATCTCATACATCACAATATATCATTCATCATTCATCACAACTTCTGGCCATATCACATCACATGACAATTGCTGCAAAAACAAGTTAGACGTCCTCTAATTGTTGTTGCATCTTTTACGTGGCTGCAATTGGGTTCTAGCAAGAACGTTTTCTTACCTACGAATAACCACAACATGATTTTGTCAACTTCTATTTACCCTTCATAAGGACCCTTTTCATCTAATCTGCTCCAACTAAAGTAGGAGAGACAGACACCCGCTAGCCACCTTATGCAACTAGTGCATGTCAGTCGGTGGAACCTATCTCACGTAAGCATACGTGTAAGGTCGGTCCGGGCCGCTTCATCCCACAATACCGCTGAAGCAAGAAAAGACTAGTAGCGGCAAGCAAGTTGACAAGATCTACGCCCACAACAAAATTGTGGTCTACTCGTGCAATAGAGAACTACGCATAGACCTAGCTCATGATGCCACTGTTGGGGAATGTTGCAGAAAATTAAAAAATTTCCTACGGTTTCACCAAGATCCATCTATGAGTTCATCTAAGCAACGAGTCACGGGAGAGAGATTGCATCTACATACCACTTGTAGATCGTGTACGGAAGCGTTCGAGGGAACGGTGATGATGGAGTCGTACTCGCCGTGATTCAGATCACCGATGACCAAGTGCTGAACGGACAACACCTCCGCATTCAACACACGTACGGTACGGACGACGTCTCCTCCTTCTTGATCCAGCAAGGGGGGAGGAGAGGTTGAGGAAGAAGGCTCCAGCAACAGCACGACGGCGTGATGATGGTGGAGAGGCAGTACTCCGACAGGGCTTCGCCAAGCGCTCAACGGAGGAGGAGAGGTATTGGGGAGGGGAGGGGCTGCGCCTTGGATCAGGTGTTCAGCCCTCCCCTCGCCCCTCTATTTATAGGGGAAGGGGAAAGGGGGCCGGCCCCCTCTAGATGAGATCTAGAGGGGGGCGGCGGCCAGGGAGGGGGCTTGCCCCCCAAGCAAAGGGGGGTGCGCCCCCCTTAGGGTCCCCCCCCCCAACCCTAGGCGCATGGGCCCAAGGGGGGGGACGCGCCCAGCCCTCCAGGGGCTGGTGCCCTGCCCCATGCGGCCCATGTGGCCCACCAAGAGGGGTGGCCCCTCCCGGTGGACCCCCGGAACCCCTCCGGTGGCCCCGGTACAATACCGATATGCCCCCGAAACTTTCCGGTGTCCGCACGACAACTTCCCATATATAAATCTTTACCTCCGGACCCTTCCGGAACTCCTCGTGACATCCGGGATCTCATCTGGGACTCCAAACAACATTCGGTAATCACATACAAGTCTTCCTTATAACCCTAGCATCACCGAACCTTAAGTGTGTAGACCCTACGGGTTCGGGAGACATGCAGACATGACCGAGACGGCTCTCCAGTCAATAACCAACTGTGGGATCTGGATACCCATGTTGGCTCCCACATGCTCCTCGATGATGTCATCGGATGAACCATGATGTCGAGGATTCAATCAACCCCGTATGCAATTCCCTTTGTCAATCGGTACGTTACATGCCCGAGACTCGATCGTCGGTATCCCAATACCTCGTTCAGTCTCGTTACCGGCAAGTCACTTTACTCGTACCGTAATGCATGATCCCATGACCAAACACTTGGTCACTTTGAGCTCATTATGATGATGCATTACCGAGTGGGCCCAGAGATACCTCTCCGTCATACGGAGTGAAAAATCCCAGTCTCGATCCGTGTCAACCCAACAGACACTTTTGGAGATACCTGTAGTGCACCTTTATAGTCACCCAGTTACGTTGTGACGTTTGGTACACCCAAAGCACTCCTACGGTATCCGGGAGTTACACGATCTCATGGTGTAAGGAAGAGATACTTGACATTGGAAAAGCTCTAGCAAAACGAACTACACGATCTTGTGCTATGCTTAGGATTTGGGTCTTGTCCATCACATCATTCTCCTAATGATGTGATCCCGTTATCAACGACATCCAAATGTCCATAGTCAGGAAACCATGACTATCTGTTGATCAATGAGCTAGTCAACTAGAGGCTTACTAGGGACGTATTGTGGTCTATGTATTCACACGTGTATTCGATTTCCGGATAATACAATTATAGCATGAATAAAAGACAATTATCATGAACAAGGAAATATAATAATAATGCTTTTATTATTGCCTCTAGGGCATATTTCCAACAGTAACTACCAGCCGGACCGGGAGGTGAGCGACGTGGACGACCCCGACTTGGGGGCGGCCGCCTTGGAGGACGATGCTGTAGGCGGCAGCGACGGAGCAGGCGGCTCCGAAGACGGGGGCAACGTGGAGACCTGGCCCGATGACAACGACGAACAGGATGAGCCGCGTCCTGCGCGGGGCACCACTAACACAGGCGTGGGCCCCTGTCCGTTTGTCGAGGCGGCAAGCGCAAGCGGAAGCAGGGCGCCACCCTGTCCGGCAGCAAGTCGAAGAAGCCGAAGAACCCGGCCGCCGTGACCAGGCAGAAGGAGGCCGCGGCGAAGGCGGCCAAGTTCCAGAAGCTGCCAAAGGCGCCACCCATGGTGTCGGCGTAACTACCCTTTTTGTGTATTCTTTTAGGTTCTTCCTTATCGATCCGGCCTGAAATTCCTTTGCTTTGTTTCTTGTCTCAGGGCCCCGCTTTCCCTCAACAAGTCGACCGCCGCCTCCGTCATCAGGTCGGCGGAGACTTCCACCACCACCCGGTGAATCGATCCGGCCGCCGACCTCCGAGAGGCGCAGGAGTGAAACACGCGAGAGGAGCGCGAGGAGCGAGAAGCTGCCCGCCCGGAGAAGGCGGAGGCTGACCAGGCGGCAGCGTCCGCACTGATGAAGCTGGTGGAGGCGGAAGCTGCAGTCGCGGAGAAGGAGCGGCTCGCGGAGGCCGAGCGCTGTCAGGAGCTGCTGCTCGTCGCTCCCCTGAGCTCCGCGCCACCTCCACCAGAGTTCGTGGGGTCGACCGGGGATGCCGGTGAAGAGCAGTCGGTCATGGAGAGGAAGGGCGGCGACGTCGCCATGCTGGAGGTCGTCGTGCCTCCGCCGCCGCCGTCTGGTGGAGCGCAGGGCGAGCAGCCGGTTGCCCCGCCGGCGCCACCAGCCGGGAATGAGGCAGTGATGGGCCCAACTCCTGAGGCCCGCACACCCGTGCGTCGTCATCTTGCGAAGGCGGCCTCGATACTGCGAACGCTGGAGGCCGGCGCCACGAGCTCGTCGGTTCCAGACACCGAGGCGACCAGCGCCGCGCCCTCCGGCTGGATGCGCAGAGGCGGGACAGGGGCCTTGAACCAGGCGGCCCTTGACGTCTAGTCCAGCCTCCGGGCTGAAGCCGACGCCCTCAAGCGGTGCAATGAGGCGTTCTTGAACTCGCGAGCAGCCATCCGGGTAAGTTTCTTACTTCTTGTTTTTGATCTTTTTGTCTCTTGGTGGGGGCGTGCTGGCGCACCCACTGGGTGTAGTCCCCAAGTTCCGGGCCGGCTGCTGAGCATGCGGTCCGGAACTTTAACTTTGCGAGCACCAGGTGCTAACTCCTTCTGGTATCTCTATTACAGGATTACCACAATCTCCGTGCGGCCGCCTTCAACTCCGGCATCCGGGAGTTGGAGAGGCAGACCACCAACTTGTCAGAGAGCCAGAGTAAGTCTTGACTTCCCTTTCCTGTGGGGGCGCGCTGGCGCACCCGCGGGATGTAGTCCCCAAGATTCAGGCCGATTGCTGAGCAGTCGGGCCGGATCTCCCTAGCAACTGCATCTCTTTGGTTGATCTTTGATAATTTCTTTCTTCTGCGGGGGCACGATTGTGCACCCGTGGGCTGTAGTCCCCGAGATCCGGGCCAACTGCTGAGCAGTCGGGCTGGATCTCCCCAGCAACTGCATCCCTTCCTTGTCAAATGTTTGAATGTCTTTTTCCTTCTTCTCTCTTGACAGAGGCCAATGCCACCTTGCAGCAGCAGCTAGGTGAGGCTAACACCGCGCTGCGCGTCAAGGAGGCGGAGTGCAGCAAGTTGGCTGAGGAGCGTGACCGACTGGTCACGCAGCTGGCGGAGCAGACAGAGCGTCTCCAGACGGGCCAGAAGGAGGCGAAGACGAAAGAGACCGACCTCCTAGCTGAGTTTGAGGTCGAGCGCTCCGTCTGGTCTGACAAGGAGGTGCAGATGACTACCGGCTTCGGGAGTATCGAGGACATGGTCGATGGTAAGCTTCCTATTTTTTCTTTCTTTGAGCTGCCGACCTCTACTTGGGCCGTCCATCTATTTTTAACTTCTGTATTCTCTTTTTTTTTACTTCTCACCCAAGCAGACTTCTTCCCCGGCCACTCCGTTACCGCGAACCAGGCCATCGAGGCTTCTCGCGAGGAGCGGAGGGCGGAGGGCATGCAGATTGCCGCCGACGCCCCCCGGAACCTTAACGAGTAGCTTCTCAGCATCCAGGCCCGCCTTCGGTCGGCTCACCAGATGCTGCGCCGTCTTCAACATGTCGGGGCCCAGGCGGTTTCCGCCCTCTGGCCGGGCATGCCGGCGCCGTGCACACCCAGTCGGACTGCCGACTGGCTGGAGGTGGCGGCCGGCCGTTTCGAGGCCTGAAGGGTTCTTCGGCCTGGGCTGGAGCGTTCCGGGCTCTGGAGTTCGTCAGGGCGTGGTACCCTGGGCTAGATCTAGCCCAGCTGGCCACGTTCCGGCAGGAGGCGCTGGAGGAGCTGGCGGCAGTGGAGGGCGACCTTGTCAAGCGGGCGGCGGCGATCGCCGACTACACCGACACTAGCGTCTTCATCCCGGAGCTGGTTGAAGATGGCGCCGAGGCACCACCGGAGTGGTTCGGGCTGAACCCCGAAGACGGCGAGGTCTCGGCCGAGGTGATTGACTCCAGTGATGATGGGGAGGACGCAGAGGACAAGGACAGCAAGAAGGACGCGCCGGAGGTTGGAGTGGACAGCCAGCCCCAGCCTTACCGTGCCTCCAGCAACGATCCACGCTCGAGCGCGCCGACTGCTGCTGAAGGTGACAAGGCGGAGACCAACCAGCCGTCCGCTCCACCAGCCGGCGCTGCCAACTGATGTCTACTACACAACCTTCTTCTTGTAGACGTTGTTGGGCCTGCAAGTGCACAAGTTTGTAGGACAGTAGCAAATTTCCCTCAAATGGATGACCTAAGGTTTATCAATCCGTAGGAGGCATAGGATGAAGATGGTCTCTCTCAAACAACCCTACAACCAAATAACAAAGAGTCTCTTGTGTCCCCAACACACCCAATACAATGGTAGATTGTATAGGTGCACTAGTTCGGCGAAGAGATGGTGATACAAGTGCAATATGGATGGTAGATAAAGGTATTTGTAATCTGAAATTATAAAAACAGCAAGGTAGCAAGCGATAAAATTGAGCATAAACGGTATTGCGATGATAGGAAACAAGGCCTAGGGTTCATACTTTCACTAGTGCAAGTTCTCTCAACAATAATAACATAGATAGATCATATAACAATCCCTCAATATGCAACAAAGAGTCACTCCAAAGCCACTAATGACGGAGAACAAACGAAGAGATTATGGTAGGGTACGAAACCACCTCAAAGTTATCATTTCTGTTCTATCTACTCAAGAGTTCGTAGTAAAATAACATGAAGCTATTCTTTCCGCTCAATCCATCATAGAGTTCATACTAGAATAACACCTTAAGACTCAAATCAACCAAAACCCCAATGTCACCTAGATACTCCATTGTCACCTCAAGTATCCGTGGGCATGATTATACGATATGCATCACACAATCTCAGATTCATCTATTCAACCAACACAAAGTACTTCAAAGAGTGCCCCAAAGTTTCTACTGGAGAGTCAAGAACGTGTGCCAACCCCTATGCATAGGTGCATGGGCGGAACCCGCAAGTTGGTCACCAAAACATACATCAAGTGGCAGGTGATATCCCAATGTCACCACAGATAAACATGGCAAGACATACATCAAGTGTTCTCAAATAAAGACTCAATCCGATAAGATAACTACAAAGGGAAAACTCAATTCATCACAAGAGAGTAGAGGGGGAGAAACATCATAAGATCCAACTACAATAGCAAAGCTCAGGATACATCAAGATCGTGCCATAGAGGGAACACGAGAGAGAACACGAGAGGGAGAGATCAAATACGTAGCTACTGGTCATACCCTCAGCCTCGAGGGTGAACTACTCCCTCATTGTCATGGATAGCGCCGGGATGATGAAGATGGCCACCGGTGAAGGATCCCCCCTCCGGCAGGGTGCCGGGAAGGGCTCCCGAGAGGTTTTTGGTGGCTACAGAGGCTTGCGGCGGCGGAACTCCCGATCTATCTTGATATTCAATGGTTTTAGGGTACATAGGCTTATATAGGCGAAAGAAGTCGGTCGGGGGTGCTCGAGGGGTCCACGAGACAGGGGGCGCGCCCTCCTATCTCATGGCCTCCTCGAGGGTCTTCTGACGTGAACTCCAAGTCTCCTGGGTGATATTCTTCCAAAAAATCACGTTGCCGAAGGTTTCATTCCGTTTGGACTCCGTTTGATATTCCTTTTCTTCGAAATACTGAAACAGGCAATAAAACAGCAATATGGGTTGGGCCTCCGGTTAATAGATTAGTCCCAAAAGTAATATAAAAGTGTATAATAAATCCCATAATCATTCAAAACAGATAATAAAATAGCATGAATGCTTCATAAATTATAGATATGTTGGAGACGTATCAGCATCCCCAAGCTTAATTCCTACTCGTCCTCGAGTAGGTAAATGATAAAAGAAAGAATTTATGAAGTGTGAATGCTAGAGGTGCACAAGTTTGATCAATGATAATTTCAATCACCTTTTCTAGCGTGATAATATGTCATAACAGTGGTTCATCTCATAAAACTTTTCACGAACTAGTAACAAGCAATTCACATGTTAAAGCATAGACCATAAACTTTCTTGAAGACTAGCAAACTTCATTCTTAGTCATCAAACAATTGCAATTCATCTTACTTTCAAGAAGATTCTATGTCAGAGCTTTGATTTAGCAAACTTCACATACTAAACTATCATATAGTCTTCTACAATTGCTAACACTCATGCAATACTTGTGGTTATGAAGTTTTAATCAGACACAGAGAAAGATTGGGGCTTATAATGTTGCCTCCAAACGTATTCACCTTTGGGTGATGTCAACAATAATAGTTCATGCTAACGTACATCCAATTGGATATATATATATCAGGATCACCCCACCACGAAGTGCTTGCCAAAGGATAAAATGAAAAAGGGAAAGGTGAAGATCACCTTGATTCTTGCATAAAGTAAAAGACATAAAGTAAAAGATAGGCCCTTCGCAGAGGGAAGCAAAGGTTGTCATGCGCTTTTAGGGTTGGATACACAAAATCTTAATGCGAAAGAATGTCACTTTATATTGCCCCTTGTATATGGACCTTCATTATGCAGTCCGTCGCTTTTATTGCTTCCATAACAAGTTCGTACAAAGCTTATTTTCTCCACACTAATAAGTCATGCATATTTAGAGAGCAATTTTTATTGCTTGCACCGATGACAACTTACTTGAAGGATCTTACTCAATCCATATGTAGGTATGGTGGACTCTCATGGCAAAACTGGGTTTAAGGATATTAGGAAGCACAAGTAGTATCTCTACTTGGTGCTAGGAATTTTTGGCTAGCATGAGGGGGAAAGGCAAGCTCAATATGTTTGAATGATCCATGACAATATACTTTAACTGAGATGCGAGAAAACATAACCCATTATGTTGTCTTCCTTGTCCAACATCAACTCTTTAGCATGTCATACATAATGAGTGCTCACAATTATAAAAGATGTCTAGGATAGTATATTTATATGTGAAATCTCTCTTCCTTCAATATTCTTTCATGAATTGTTCAAATGACCAATGCAATGCTTGCTAACCGTCAATAAATTTACAACCTCTACTTCTTAGATGTGAAGTCATTACTCCCCATGGGATAAGCAAATGAGACATATATAATTTCAGATTTATGACAATCAACTCATTCAACCATTTACTCATAGGATATAAGTGAAGCACACGAGTAAATGAAAAACTACTCCAAAAAGATATAAGTGAAGATCAATGAGTAGCTAAATAATTATGCAACTATGTGAAGACTCTCTCTCTCATTTAAGAATTTCAGATCTTGGTATTGTATTCAAGAAGCAAGAAAAACAAAATAAAACAACATTGCAAGGATAGCACGACTAATGTGAAGAAGCAAAAACTTAGGCTCAACCGATACTAACCGATGATTGTCGAAGAAGAAAGGTGGGATGCCTACCGGGGCATCCCCAAGCTTAGATGCTTGAGACTTCTTAAAATATTATCTTGGGGTGCCTTGGGCATCCCCAAGCTTGAGCTTTTGTGTCTCCTTAATTCCTTCCATGTCACGGTTTCTCTTTTTATCAAAAGCTTCATTCACAACAAACTCAACAAGAACTCGTGAGATAGGTTAGTATAAACCAATGCAAAACCATATCATCTTCTACTGTAACAAATCACTAACATTATTATGCAACATTGAATACTAAATGTCTCTGCATATTTAATACTCCTATCCTCAAATAGAATCATTAAACAAGCAAACATGTGCAAACAATGCAAACATAACAGCAATCTGCCAAAACAGTACAGTCTGTAAAGAATGCAAGAGTATCAATACTTCCCTGACTCCAAAAATTATGAGAGAAAATTCCCACTGTAATAAATTTATCATAGCTCAATATGCAAAAAGATTCAACATTATAACATTCTCTGACTTTTCTAGGGAATTTTTGCAACAGCGGTAAACTTTCTGTTTTCAAACAGCAACATGTATACTAGCATGGCAAAGGCTATCCTTGACCTTTTTTATTGAAATTAAAGATGCAAAACATTATTCTAAATAACAGCAAGCAAATTCTAACAAAATAAAATGGCGCTCCAAGCAAAACACATATCATGTGGCGAATAAAAATATAGCTCCAAGTAAAGTTACCGATGAACAAAGACGAAAGAGGGGATGCCATCCGGGGCATCCCCAAGCTTGGGCGCTTGGTTATCCTTGGATATTACCTTGGGGTGCCTTGGGCATCCCCAAGCTTAGGCTCTTGCCACTCCTTATTCCATAGTCCATCGAATCTTTTACCCAAAACTTGAAAACTTCAATCACACAAAACTCAAAACAAAACTCGTAAGCTCCGTTAGTGTATGAAAATAAATCACCACTTAGGTACTGTAATGAACTCATTCTAAATTCATATTAGTGTAATATATACTGTATTCTAACTTCTCTATGGTTCATACCCTCCGATACTACTCATAGATTTATCAAAATAAGCAAACAACACAATGAAAACAGAATCTGTCAAAAACAGAACAGTCTGTAGAAATCTGTATCAAACGTATACTTATGGAACCCCAAAAATTATGAAATAAATTGCTGGACCTGAGTAATTTGTCTATTAATCATCTGCAAAAAGAATCGACCTAAAAGCACTCTCCAGTAAAAACTGGCAGCTATTCTCGTGAGCGCAAAAGTTTCTGTTTTCTACAGCAAGATCATAAAGACTTCACCCAAGTCTTCCCAAAGGCTCTACTTGGCACTTTATTGAAACAAAAGCTATAAAACATGATTACTACAGTAGCATAATCATGTGGACACACAAAAACAGTAAGGGTAAATATTGGGTTGTCTCCGAACAAGCGCTTTTCTTTAATGCCTTTTTAGCTAGGCATGATGATGACAATGATGCTCACATAAAAGATAAGAATTGAAACATAAAGGGAGCATCATGAAGAATATGACTAGCACATTTAAGCCTAACCCACTTACTATGCATAGGGATTTTGTGAGCAAACAACTTATGGGAACAATAATCAACTAGCATAGGAAGGTAAAACAAGCATAACTTCAAGAATTTCAACACATAGAGAGGAAACTTGACATTATTGCAACTCCTACAAGCATATGTTCCTTCCTCATAATAATTTTAAGTAGCATCATGAATGAATTCAAAAATATAACCAGAACCTAAAACATTATTTTCATGATCTACAAGCATAGAAAATTTATTGCTCTCCACATAAGCAAAATTCTTCTCGTTCGGAATGGTGGGAGTATCATAAAAGACTTGAACACTAAAAATTGTTTCCACATTAAAAGAGTAATGTTCAGAAAAAGGGTAATCATAATCATGACAAGTTTTATAAATATAATCATCACTACTTTTTGTAGCATAAGTTTCGTCACAATAGTCATCAGAAGTAGCAACTTCGTTCTCATCATAATCGATTGAAACCTCTCCCAAGATAGTGGAATCACTAAATAAAGTTGACACTCTTCCAAATCCACTTCCATATTCATCACAATAAGATTCAACATCCTCCAAAATAGTGGGATCACTACTTCCTAAAGTTGACACTCTTCCAAACCCACTTTCATCAATATAATCATCATAAAGAGGCATGTTATCATCATAACAACTTTGCATATCAAAACTTGGGAGGCTAAAAATATCATCTTCATTAAACATAGCATCCCCAGGCTTGGGACAAACATTAATTTCAGCAAATATATTCTCAAATATTTCATCCTTATCAAACATAGCTTCCCCAAGCTTGGGCCTTTTCATATCATAAGCATAATCATCATCAATAGTATGGATAGCACCAATAGTATAGCAATTATCATCATCACAATGAGTAGTAGGAGCAACATCATTTGGGAGGGATACCTTTTTACCTTTTCTGCCCCTTCTCTTCCTTTTCTTATTCACATTATGTGTGGGTTCAACCTTTTTTATTGATGGGATTGGTTGAATAGAAAGCTCCTCCTCATTACCTGATTCATCATAAGAACTAATAGGAGGAGATTGGGAAGTCTCTTCCCTTTAATTAGTATTCTCATCATCTTCTATTTGCTTTCTTTTCTTTATGTAATTGGCAATATAAGGATTTTCAATGCAATTCACCGTACAATACAAATAAATCTTCTCTAGATCAATATCAAGGAATTTCTTAAGGGCAAAATCTGGAAGATCCTTAGTTAAACGTTTCAATTCTTCATAACCCAAAAGCAAACTGAGTTCATTATAATGTGCAAGGGAAATCAAATCATCACAATTCTTGGACACGATTCGATCATGAAATAATTCGCATAGGAGATGTAGATGACCATGTTCATTGCATAGTTCACAAGTACGACAAAGGAAATATAAATTTTCAGCACTCCCATTTAACTTTTCTTGCAACACTTTAGTTTCTAAATGCTTGTGCCTCTTGCAATATATATCTTCTCTATTTGGTGTGTTCATGCAAACATTCACTCCACAAAAGTTGACATGCTTATGAGAGATATTTTCATCATGACTAGAGCAATCATCATTAGTACTATGGATATTCAAGGAGTTCATACTAACAACATTGCAATCATGCTCATCATTCAAAGATTTAGTACCAAGCATTTTAATGCATTCTTCTTCTAGCACTTGAGCACAATTTTCCTTACCATCAAACTCACGAAAGATATTAAAAAGACGAAGCTTATGAGACAAACTCAACTCCATTTTTTTGTAGTTTTCTTTTATAAACTAAACTAGTGATAAAACAAGAAACAAAAGGATTCGATTGCAAGATCTAAAGATATACCTTCAAGCACTCACCTCCCCGGCAACGGCGCCAGAAAAGAGCTTGATGTCTACTACACAACCTTCTTCCTGTAGACGTTTTTGGGCCTGCAAGTGCATAGGTTTGTAGGACAGTAGCAAATTTCCCTCAAATGGATGACCTAAGGTTTATCAATCCGTAGGAGGCATAGGATGAAGATGGTCTCTCTCAAACAACCCTGCAACCAAATAACAAAGAGTCTCTTGTGTCCCCAACACACCCAATACAATGGTAGATTGTATAGGTGCACTAGTTCGGTGAAGAGATGGTGATACAAGTGCAATATGGATGGTAGATAAAGGTATTTGTAATCTGAAATTATAAAAACAGCAAGGTAGCAAGCGATAAAAGTGAGCGTAAACGGTATTTCAATGATAGGAAACAAGGCCTAGGGTTCATACTTTCACTAGTGCAAGTTCTCTCAACAATAATAACATAGATAGATCATATAACAATCCCTCAACATGCAACAAAGAGTCACTCCAAAGCCACTAATAGCGGAGAACAAACGAAGAGATTATGGTAGGGTACGAAACCACCTCAAAGTTATCCTTTCTGTTCTATCTACTCAAGAGTTCATAGTAAAATAACATGAAGCTATTCTTTCCGCTCAATCCATCATAGAGTTCATACTAGAATAACACATTAAGACTCAAATCAACCAAAACCCTAATTTCACTTAGATACTCCATTGTCACCTCAAGTATCCGTGGACATGATTATACGATATGCATCACACAATCTCAGATTCATCTATTCAACCAACACAAAGTACTTCAAAGAGTGCCCCAAAGTTTCTACCGGAGAGTCAAGAACGTGTGCCAACACCTATGCATAGGTTCATGGGCGGAACCCGCAAGTTGGTCACCAAAACATACATCAAGTGGCACGTGATATCTCAATGTCACCACAGATAAACACAGCAAGACATACGTCAAGTGTTCTCAAATAAAGACTCAATCCGATAAGATAACTTCGAAGGGAAAACTCAATTCATCACAAGAGAGTAGAGGGGGAGAAACATCATAAGATCCAACTACAATAGCAAAGCTCGGGATACATCAAGATCGTGCCATAGAGGGAACACGAGAGAGAACACGAGAGAGAGAGAGAGAGAGAGAGAGAGAGAGAGAGAGATCAAACACATAGCTACTGTTGGGGAACGTAGTAATTTAAAAAAAATTCCTACGTACACGCAAGATCATGGTGATGGCATAGCAACAAGAGGAGAGAGTGTTGTCCACGTACCCTCGTAGACCGTAAGCGGAAGCGTTATGACAACGCGGTTGATGTAGTCGTACGTCTTCACGATCCGACCGGTCCAAGTACCGAACGTACGGCACCTCCGAGTTCAGCACACGTTCAGCACGATGACGATCCCCGGGCTCCGATCCAGCAAAGCTTCGGGGATGAGTTCCGTCAGCACGACGGCATGGTGACGATGATGATGCTCTACCAGCGCAGGGCTTCGCCTAAACTCCGCGACGATATGACCGATGTGGAATATGGTGGAGGGGGGCACCGCACACGGCTAAGGAACAATCCGTAGATCGACTTGTGTGTCATGGGGTGCCCCCCTGCCCCCGTATATAAAGGAGCAAGGGGAGGGCCGGCCAAGGAGGAGGAGGCGCGCCCAAGGGGGGAGTCCTACTCCCACCGGGAGTAGGACTCCTCCTTTCCTAGTAGGAGTAGGAGAGAAGGAAGGGGAAGAGAGAAGGGAAGGAAGGAGGGGGTGCGGCCCCTCCCCCTAGTCCAATTCGGACTAGGCCTTGGGGGGGCGCGCGGCCTGCCCTAGGCAGCCCCTCTCTCTTTCCCGTATGGCCCAATAAGGCCCAATACTTCTCCCCGGCGAATTCCCGTAACTCTCCGGTACTCCGATAAATACCCGAATCACTCGGAACCTTTCCGAACTCCGAATATAGTCGTCCAATATATCGATCTTTACATCTCGACCATTTCGAGACTCCTCGTCATGTCCCCGATCTCATCTGGGACTCCGAACTCCTTCGGTACATCAAAACTCATAAACTCATAATAAAACTGTCATCGAAACCTTAAGCGTGCGAACCCTACGGGTTTGAGAACTATGTAGACATGACCGAAACACGTTTCTGGTCAATAACCAATAGCGGGACCTGGATGCCCATATTGGCTCCCACATATTCTACGAAGATCTTTATCGGTCAAATCGCATAACGACATACGTTGTTCCCTTTGTCATCGGTATGTTACTTGCCCGAGATTCGATCGTCGGTATCCAATACCTAGTTCAATCTCGTTACTGGCAAGTCTCTTTACTCGTTACGTAATGCATCATCTCGTAACCAACTCATTGGTCACATTGCTTGCAAGGCTTATAGTGATGTGCATTACCGAGAGGGCCCAGAGATACCTCTCCGACAATCGGAGTGACAAAACCTAATCTCGAAATACGCCAATTCAACATGTACCTTTGGAGACACCTGTAGTACTCCTTTATAATCACCCAGTTACGTTGTGACGTTTGGTAGTACCCAAAGTGTTCCTCCGGTAAACGGGAGTTGCATAATCTCATAGTTACAGGAACATGTATAAGTCATGAAGAAAGCAATAGCAATATACTAAATGATCAAGTTCTAGGCTAATGGAATGGGTCATGTCAATCACATCATTCTCGTAATGATGTGATCCCGTTAATCAAATGACAACACATGTCTATGGTTAGGAAACATAACCATCTTTGATTAATGAGCTAGTTAAGTAGAGGCATACTAGTGACTATATGTTTGTCTATGTATTCACACATGTATTATGTTTCCGGTTAATACAATTCTAGCATGAATAATAAAAATTTATCATGAAATAAGGAAATAAATAATAACTTTATTATTGCCTCTAGGGCATATTTCCTTCAGCTACTGGTACATACCCTCAGCCTCGAGGGTGAACTACTCCCTCCTCGTCATGGATAGCACCGGGATGATGAAGATGGCCACCGGTGAAGGATCCCTCTCCGGCAGGGTACCGGGAAGGGCTCCCGAGAGGTTTTTGGTGGCTACAGAGGCTTGCGGTGGCGGAACTCCCGATCTATCTTGATATTCAATGGTTTTAGGGTACGTAGGCTTATATAGGCGAAAGAAGTCGGTCGTGTTGGAAATATGCCCTAGAGGCAATAATAAAATGATTATTATATTTCCTTGTTCATGATAATTGTCTATTATTGATGCTATAATTGTGTTATCTAGAAATCGTAATACATGTGTGAATACATAGACCACAACATGTCCCTAGTGAGCCTGTAGTTGACTAGCTCGTTGATCAACAGATAGTCATGGTTTCCTGACTATGGACATTGGATGTCATTAACAACGGGATCACATCATTAGGAGAATGATGTGATGGACATGACCCAATCCTAAGCATAGCACAAGATCGTGTAGTTTGTTTGCTAGAGCTTTTCCAATGTCAAGTATCATTTCCTTAGACCATGAGATTGTGTAACTCCCGGATACCGTAGGAGTGCTTTGGGTGTACCAAATGTCACAACGTAACTGGGTGACTATAAAGGTACACTGCAGGTATCTCCGAAAGTCTCTGTTGGGTTGACACGAATCGAGACTGGGATATGTCACTCCGTATGACGGAGAGGTATCTCTGGGCCCACTCGGTAATGCATCATCATAATGAGCTCAATGTGACCAAGTAGTTGGTCACGGGATCATGCATTACGCAACGAGTAAAGTGACTTGCCGATAACGAGATTGAACGAGATATTGGGATACCAACGATCGAATCTCGGGCAAGTAACGTGCCGATTGACAAAGGGAATTGAATACGGGATTACATGAATCCTCGACATCATGGTTCATCCGATGAGATCATCGAGGAGCATGTGGGAGCCAACATGGGTATCCACATCTCGCTGTTGGTTATTGACCAGAGAGTCATCTCGGTCATGTCTACGTGTCTCCCAAACCCGTAGGGTCTACACACTAAAGGTTCGGTGACGCTAGGGTTGTAGAGATATTAGTATGCGGTAACCCGAAAGTTGTTCAGAGTCCCGGATGAGATCCCGGACGTCACGAGGAGTTCCGGAATGGTCCGGAGGTGAAGATTTGTATATAGGAAGTTCAGTTTCGGCCACCGGGAAAGTTTCGGGGGTCATCGGTATTGCACCGGGACCACCGGAAGGGTCCCGGGGGTCCACCAGGTGGGGCCACCTTTCCTGGAGGGCCCCATGGGCTAAAGTAGGAAGGGAACTAGCCCCTGGTGGGCTGGTGCGCCCCCCTTGGGCCTCCCTCTGCGCCTAGGGTTGGAAACCCTAGGGGTGGGGGGCGCCCCACCTGACTTGGGGGGCAAGTCCCCCCTTTGGCCGCCGCCCCCCTTGAGATTGGATCTCTAGGGGGACGGCGCCCCCCAGGGCCCCTATATAAAGAGGGGGGAGGGAGGGCTGTGCAACCTAGTCCTTGGCGCCTCCCTCTGCCCCCGCAACACCTCTCCCTCTCGCTGAGCTTGGCAAAGCCCTGCCAGGATTCCCTGCTACTTCCACCACCACGCTGTCGTGCTGCTAGATCTCCATCAACCTCTCCTTCCCCCTTGCTGGATCAAGAAGGAGGAGACGTCTTCCCCAACCATACGTGTGTTGAACGTGGAGGTGTCGTCCGTTCAGCACTAGGATCTTCAGTGATTTGGATCAGGATGAGTATGACTCCCTCAACCCCGTTCTCTTGAACGCTTTCGGTCGCGATCTACAAGGGTATGTAGATGCACTCCTCTCTCTCATTGCTAGATGACTCGATAGATTGATCTTGGTGAAGCATAGATTTTTTTTATTTTCTGCAACGTTCCCCAGCAGTGGCATCATGAGCTAGGTCCATGCGTAGTTTCTATGCACGAGTAGAACACAATTTTGTTGTGGGCGTAGATTTTGTCAATTTACTTGCCACTACTAGTCTTATCTTGTTTCGGCGGCATCGTGGGATGAAGCGGCCCGGACCGACCTTACACGTACGCTTACGTGAGATAGGTTCCACCGACTGACATGCACCAGTTGCATAAGGTGGCTAGCGGGTGTCTGTCTCTCCCACTTTAGTTGGATCGGATGCGATGAAAAGGGTCCTTATGAAGGGTAAATAGAAATTGGCATATCACATTGTGGTTTTGACGTAGGTAAGAAACGTTCTTGCTAGAACCCTATTGCAGCCACGTAAAAACATGCAACAACAATTAGAGGACGTCTAACTTGTTTTTGCAGCATATGCCTTGTGATGTGATATGGCCAAAAGGATGTGATGAATGATATATATGTGATGTATGAGATTGATAATGTTCTTGTAATAGGAATCACGACTTGCATGTCGATGAGTATGACAACCGGCAGGAGCCATAGGAGTTGTCTTAATTATTGTATGACCTGCGTGTCATTGAATAAACGCCATGTAATTACTTTACTTTATTGCTAAAGCGTTAGCCATAGTAGTAGAAGTAATAGTTGGTGAACAACTTCATGGAGAAACGATGATGGAGATCATGATGATGGAGATCATAGTGTCATGCCGGTGACGATGATGATCATGGCGCCCCGAAGATGGAGATCAAAAGGAGCAAAATGATATTGGCCATATCATGTCACTATTTGATTGCATGTGATGTTTATCATGTTTTTGCATCTTATTTGCTTAGAACGACGGTAGTAAATAAGATGATCCCTCATAACAATTTCAAGAAAGTGTTCCCCCTAACTGTGCGCCGTTGCAAAAGTTCGTTGTTTCGAAGCACCACGTGATGATCGGGTGTGATAGATCCTAACGTTCACATACAACGGGTGTAAGCCAGATTTACACATGCGAAACACTTAGGTTGACTTGACGAGCCTAGCATGTACAGACATGGCCTCGGAACACAAGAGACCGAAAGGTCGAACATGAGTCGTATAGAAGATACGATCAACATGGAGATGTTCACCGATGATGACTAGTCTGTCTCACGTGATGATCGGACACGGTCTAGTTGACTCGAATCACTACTGGAAACTGAGAATTTGCCATCAGCCAGCTCTTTGCCATCTGCCAGCTGATGGCAAAGAACGTCTTTGCCATCTGCTTATAAAAAACAGATGGCAAAGAACTGACAGACGGCAAAGAACATGGTTGCCAACAGCCAATTCTTTGCCATCTGCTAGTGGATGGCAAATAATCTTTGCCATCTGCCAGCAGATGGCAAAGAGGTGGGTAGGGGTCCAGTGATGTAACGGCCTGTCAACCCACCTCTTTGCCATCTGCCAGCAGATGGCAAAGAATCTTTTCCATCTGTTGGCAGATGGCAAAGAAGTGGGTGGGGCCCAATGGATGATGGCGTTGTAACGGCCCAGTAGCCCCACCTCTTTGCCATCTGCCAGCCGCTGGCTGATGGCAAAGATATGGGCCTTTGCCATCCGCTGGCTAATGGCAAAGAGGTCTCTTCTAAAAAAAATTGTCCTCCCCTCTCTCCCAGCCCGGCCCCTCCCCTCTCTCTCTCTCTCTCTCCCAGCCCGGCCCCACCCCTCTCTCTCTCCCCACCTCACCCACCCACCACTTGTCAAAAAAAACCCAACCCCAAACCGCACCCGCGCGCCCCAGCCGTCGGACGACCCCAGCACCGCCGCCGGCCCGCCCTTCCCCGCCACAGCAGCCCTCCCCCGCCCCTCCCCGCCACCGCAGCCCGCCGTCCCTCCACCGCAGCCCGCCCCTGCGCCCGTCCCAGCACCGCCGCCCATCCCTCCACCGAGTCGGCCCTCCCCCGCCCCTCCCCGGCCACCGCGGCGTGCCCCGCGGCCCTCCCCGCCACCGCAGCCCGCCCCTCCGCCCGTCCCTCCACCGCGGCCCTCCCGGCCACCCCGAATCAGTCTCAGGCTCTCAGCCACTCCCATGCGTGCTGCTGGATAGGGTTCGCCGCCGCCCTCACCGGTCGCCGCCGCTGCCCTCACCGGTCTGCGCCGCCGCCGGTTCCCCTACATGGCCGGAGGATAGGCCATCCCGTCGGTCCATTTCCGCCCCACCCCCATCCCGCGCGTGGAATCCCCTTTGACTCCCAGCCGCCCCCGCCGACGCCCACCAGCCGCGCCTGCCGGCGGGCCGTCTCGCGTCGCCCAATCCGCCACCCGTCCCGCCTCCTCACCCAGGTTCGTCTGGAGCTCCTCCTCCTCCCATCGATACTGCCTCTGCTTTCTTGCGATTGCCGCTGGATCCGCGCTTGCTGCCGGTCTGGTGGCGTTCGAGGTCAGGGACAAGCCGGCCTAGCTCAAGGCCGACGACTGGGCGCGTGTCGTGGCCGTGTTTGTGCTCGGAAAAGAGTGGCAGTTCAAGGACTGGCCCTTCAAGGGCCATGTCGACATCTTCAACAAAGGTTTGCCACTCTAGTTACTGCTTGCCTGCTTGTAGTATATCTGCGATTTGTTGTGTTTGCATCTCCGAGAGCTTCGTTATTTTTTGCTCAATGACTATAGAAATAATCACATCACATCGGTGATTCAAGATTTTCGTACTGAGAGGTTCATAGTGATCGCTGAATTGTCCATCGACATTGCAGGATAGGGTTGTTCTGTACCGGGAGGGAGTACACTTTGAGTGCTTACTTTGTTAACCCAATTGGGTTAAAATGATGCTTGTTTTTGGCATTGACATTGGCTGTCGAGCAGGAAATCACTGCTGCTATGACTAACCAAATCATACCCGTTTGCCCGCACCTTTTGTCTCTGTTCCTAGCAAAGCCTCCCACTAAACTTGGTCAAAAATTTATGGTATTTGTAATGCAACATGGAACATTAGATTGCTCTGTTTCTCTTTTCAACACAGCAAGTCGATACCATCTGTGGCCTAACATTTTAAACTTTTCTCTCTCAGTTATTGGGTTCTTTGTATGCTTTGAAGATGATAGTGTCGATTCAGCAAAAGTGGTCAAACAGTGGAATGTCAAAATCATATCTATGAGTGGGAGGAATTTTTCATATGTTTTCTTGGTTATTGTAATCAAATTCTATTTTGCTCCCACTTACGGCTGCTTTATTAATTGTGTTATTAACCTATGGTGCAAATAAGCAAGAATAAAAGGCATCAAGACAGCCCGGCTGCTCTGGAGGTGTGGGATCGGCTGGATGAATTTGTGCGGGCACGCTCATAGGTGAACCCTCATGTGTATCTAACCGTGTGATCTTTTAAGTTGTCCCTTCCATTCTGTACTTGATACGGGCAAAACCTTGAATTCCTGGTGAATTCTATAACCGGGTTTTGTAGGATTTGTCATCATGTGTTTTCTTAATTTTAAGTGTCTTTGCAGTAACCTTAGTGATACATGTGTGTTTTTACTGAAAGTTCAATGTAGTTCTTTGTGCTATGGACTTATCAAGCATTTGACGACCAAGATATAGTGCACGGGTAGTCCTGCAGATAACTAGGACTAAGGCTTCACTTCAAATATGCATGATGATATCAGATTGTGCTATCCAAGTTGGTTTTATAACAAGAGAAGCCATCATAGTGTGCAACTTCCTTATTGTCATGTTTCAGTAATTCACACTGGTAGTATTAGTATTAGTTGTTGGCTTCTTGCTGTTGCTTTATTACTGTGAGAAGAATCCAGAAATGGTATCAACTACTAGCATCTTGACATTGTTATTTTAATTAATTTGGGATTCACATGTGTCTATATATTGTTTATTTGAATAGAACGCTTTAGGATTTGCTAAGTGTAACCTTTTCAGTTCTACTATGTTCATAGTAGGTTTTTCCTTTATGCAAGTTAAACTGTTCCAACTTCTTGCAAGAATTGGTCATGTAATGTCATCATTGAGCTTACATGTTGTAATTTTTATGGTCTGTCAGACATATCACCGATAATGAGATAATGAACCCGTGGTGGCAACTGGGCTAGGATATATACTCCGTCCGTTCCGAATTACTTGTCGCGCGTATGGATGTATCTAGATGTATTTTAGTTGATTTTAGCGATGAGTAATTTAGAACGGAGGGAGCAGTTGATTGCAATTCTTCATATCGTGTTGGTTAACTGTCAGATTTCTATACCCTACATTTTGCTTAGGATATTAACCTTACCTGTTTGGAGTTG
The DNA here is from genome assembly GCA_963921465.1 of Triticum timopheevii. NCBI lineage: Eukaryota > Viridiplantae > Streptophyta > Magnoliopsida > Poales > Poaceae > Triticum > Triticum timopheevii. The sequence goes on along the minus strand of OY997270.1, from coordinate 20,116,171 downwards.
GTGTTAATTACTTTTTCTTATATTTTGAATGAATTTTATCAAGCATTTTTCATGGCCTCATCCCTTGGTGACATTTTCTTCTGATTTCGTTTTCAGTCGCTGTTATGACCCAAATACTCAAATACCATGTTGGGTGATGGAAGTGGACTTATGATGGCTGAGTTGTCGACAAGCAGAACAACCACCCCTACATCCCAGCCTTTGTATTTCAGGTGCCGATCGATGGCGGAATGAGATGCCAGGAACCTACCTTCCTTCTGCATTCATGAGGGTTGGTTACTCATATATACATGGATGTGCGTACGTGGCCAGGACTTATGTACGTGTCCGACCTGCCCTCTTTTACTTTTTCTTAGCATGAGGTCTGGACAACTGCTAATGTGTGTACATGATCATGACTCTTTTTGACGGGCTATTTCTAATTCTTTCTATTTTTAAGGGAATATTTCTAATTCTTTCTATGTCCCATTTTGTAGATTTGCTTCAGATCACGGAAGCTTGGGTTGATGGAGTGCTTGTCTTTAGTTTTTGTTTTGACTTTGTGAAACTTGCTACCTATGATGAAACTGTGTAATATTGATGAAACTATGTATATGTATGGATGAAACTTGCTACTATTGGTAAACTATTGGTAACATGTGTTGTATATGTGTTTGATATATATGTGTTCATGACTATTGGTAATATGTGTTGAATATGCTATATTTGTCATATAAATATATTTGTGTTTGATTTTCTGTGAAAATGAATTGATATAAGAAAAAATATATTAAATGGGGCAATATAGGCACTTTGCCATCTCCTGGCAGATGGCAAAGAGCTTTGCCATCAGCTGGCAGATGGCAAAGAGGCCACATGTCATCTACATGTAAAATTTGGGCTGGCCTATTTGGGCCCTTTGCCATCTGCCAACAGATGGCAAAGAGCTTTGCCATCTGCCAACAGATGGCAAAGAGCTTTGCCATCTGCTGGCAGACAGCAAAGCATGCAGCCTTTGCCATCTGCTGGCAGACGGCAAAGTATGTCGTTAGCCTTCTAACGGGGCTAACCCCGTTAAGAGGCAGATGGCAAAGCCACAGGCTCTTTGCCATCAGCCAGCAGATGGCAAAGAAGCCTTTACCGGTAGGGTTTCAGACGAACTATTTGCCATCTGCTTCCAGATGGCAAAGCCTTTGCCATCCGCCGACCATGCCTTTGCCATCTGCCATGGCAGATGGCAAAGTGCCAGATTCCAGTAGTGAATCATGTATCACTTAGATGACTAGAGGGATGTCTATCTGAGTGGGAGTTCATTAAATAATTTGATTAGATGAACTTAATTATCATGAACTTAGTCTAAAACCTTTGCAAAATGTCTTGTAGATCAAATGGCTCACACTCATGTCAACCTCAACTTCAACGCATTCCTACAGAAAACCAAGCTGAAAGATGATGGCAGCAACTATACGGACTGGGTCCGGAACCGGAGGATCATCCTCATAGCTGCCAAGAAAGCATATGTCCTAGAAGCACCGCTAGGTGAAGCACCCGTCCCAGCGAACCAAGACGTTATGAACGCTTGGCAGTCGCGTGTTGATGATTACTCCCTCGTTCAGTGCGACATGATTTACAGCTTAGAGCCGGGGCTCCAAAAGCGTTTTGAGCAACACAGAGCATATGAGATGTTCGAAGAGCTGAAAATGGTTTTCCAAGCTCATGCCCGGGTCGAGAGATATGAAGTCTCCGACAAGTTCTATAGTTGTAAGATGGAGGAAAATATTTCTGTCAGTGAGCACATACTCAAAATGTCTGGGTTGCACAACCGCTTGTCCTAGCTGGACATTAACCTCCCGGACGAGGCGGTCATTGACAGAATCCTTCAGTCGCTCCCACCTAGCTACAAAAGCTTTGTGATGAACTACAATATGCAGGGGATGGTGAAACTATTCCTGAAGTATTTTCAATGCTGAAATCAGCGAAGGTGGAAATCAAAAAGGAACATCAAGTGTTGATGGTCAATAAAACCACTATTTTCAAGAAAGGCAAGGGTAAAAAGAACTTCAAGAAGGACGGCAAGGGAGTTGCTGCGCCCGGTAAGCCAGTTGCCGGGAAGAAGCCAAAGCATGGACCCAAACCTGAGACTAAGTGCTTTTATTGCAAGGGAAGCAGACATTGGAAGCGAAACTGCCCCAAGTACTTAGCAGACAAGAAGGTCGGCAACACTAAAGGTATATGTGATATACATGTAATTGATGTGTACCTTACCAGTACTCGTAGTAGCTCCTGGGTATTTGATACCGGTGCAGTTGCTCATATTTGTAACTCAAAACAGGAGCTGTGGAATAAACGGAGACTGGCGAAGGACGAGGTGACGATGCGCGTCGGGAATGGTTCCAAGGTCGATGTGATCGCCGTCGGCACGCTACCTCTACATTTACCTACGGGGTTAGTTTTAAACCTCAATAATTGTTATTTAGTGCCAGCTTTGAGCATGAACATTGTATCTGGATCTCGTTTAATACGAGATGGCTACTCATTTAAATCCGAGAATAATGGTTGTTCTATTTATATGAGAGATATGTTTTATGGTCATGCCCCGCTGGTCAATGGTTTATTCTTAATGAATCTCGAACGTGATGTTACACATATTCATAGTGTGAATACCAAAAGATGTAAGATCGATAATGATAGTCCCACATATCTATGGCACTGCCGCCTTGGTCACATTGGTGCCAAACGCATGAAGAAGCGCCATACAGATGGACTTTTGGAGTCTCTTGATTTCGAATCATTTGACACGTGCGAACCATGCCTCATGGGTAAAATGACCAAGACTCCGTTCTCCGGAACAATGGAGCGAGCAACCAACTTATTGGAAATTATACATAGTGATGTGTGCAGTCCAATGAGCGTTGAGGCTCGCGGTGGCTATCGTTATGTTCTCACTCTCACTGATGACTTAAGTAGATATGGGTATGTCTACTTGATGAAACACAAGTCTGAGACCTTTGAAAAGTTCAAGGAATTTCAGAATGAGGTAGAGAATCAACATGACCGAAAAATAAAGTTCTTACGATCAGATCGTGGAGGAGAATATTTAAGTCACGAATTTGGTACGCACTTAAGGAAATGTGGAATCGTTTCACAACTCACACCGCCTAGAACACCTCAGCATAACGGTGTGTCCAAACGTCGTAATCGCACTCTATTGGATATGGTGCGATCTATGATGTCACTCACCGATTTACCGCTATCATTTTGGGGATACACTCTAGAGACAGCTACATTCACTTTAAATAGGGCACCGTCTAAATCCATTGAGACGACACCGTATGAATTATGGTTTGGGAAGAAACCTAAGCTGTCGTTTCTAAAAGTTTGGGGATGCGATGCTTATGTCAAGAAACATCAACCTGAAAAGCCCGAACCCAAGTCGGAAAACTGTGTCTTCATAGGATACCCTAAGGAAACCATTGGGTATACCTTCTACCTTAGATCCGAAGGCAAGATCTTTCTTGCCAAGAATGGGTCCTTTCTGGAGAAAGAGTTTCTCTCGAAAGAAATAAGTGGGAGGAAAGTAGAACTCGATGAAGTACTGCATCTTGAACCGGAAAGTAGCGCAGCTCAGGAAGATGTTCCTGTGGTGCCTGCACCGACTAGAGAGGAAGTTAATGATGATGATCAAGGTACTTCGGATCAAGTTGCTACTAAACTTCGTAGGTCCACAAGGACACGTTCCACACCAGAATGGTATGGCAACCCTGTCCTAGAAATCATGTTGTTAGACAATGGTGAGCCTTCGAACTATGAAGAAGCGATGGCGGGCCCAAATTCCAACAAATGGCTTGAAGCCATGCAATCCGAGATAGGATCCATGTATGAAAACAAAGTGTGGACTTTGACAGACTTGCCCAATGATCGACGAGCGATAGAAAACAAATGGATCTTTAAGAAGAAGACGGACGCGGATGGTAATGTTACCATCTATAAATCTCAACTTGTCGCTAAGGGTTATCAACAAATTCAAGGGGTTGACTACGATGAGATTTTCTCTCCCATAGCGAAGCTGAAGTCCGTCTGAATCATGTTAGCAATTGCCGCATACTATGATTATGAGATATGGCAAATGGATGTCAAAACGGCATTCCTTAACGGCTATCTTAAGGAAGAACTGTATATGATGCATCCCGAAGGTTTTGTCGATCCTAAGAATGCTAACAAGGTATGCAAGCTCCAGCGATCCATTTATGGGTTGGTGCAAGCATCTCGGAGTTGGAACATTCGCTTTGATGAGATGATCAAAGCGTTTGGGTTTATGCAGTCTTATAGAGAAGCTTGCGTTTACAAGAAAGTGAGTGGAAGCTCCGTAGCATTTCTCATATTATATGTGGATGACATACTTTTAATGGGAAATGGTATAGAACTTTTGGACAGCATAAAGGCCTACTTGAATAAGTGTTTTTCAATTAAGGACCTTGGAGAAGCTGCTTACATATTAGGCATCAAGATCTATAGGGATAGATCGAGACGCCTCATAGGTCTTTCACAAAGCACATACCTTGGTAAGATATTGAAGAAGTTCAATATGGATCAGTCCAAGAAGGGGTTCTTGCATGTGTTGCAAGGTGTGAAATTGAGCTCGGCTCAATGCCCGACCACGTCAGAAGATAGAGAAAAGATGAGTGTCATCCCCTATGCCTCGGCTATAGGGTCTATTATGTATGCCATGCTGTGTACCAGACCTGATGTAAACCTTGCCGTAAGTTTGGTAGGAAGGTACCAAAGTAATCCCGGCATGGAACATTGGACAACGGTCAAGAATATCCTGAAGTACCTGAAAAGGACTAAGGATATGTTTCTCGTTTATGGAGGTGACGAAGAGCTCGTCGTAAAGGGTTACATCGATGCTAGCTTCAACACAGATCTGGATGACTCTAAGTCACAAACCGGATACATGTATATTTTGAATGGTGGGGCAGTAAGCTGGTGCAGTTGCAAGCAGAGCGTCATGATGGGATCTACATGTGAAGCGGAGTACATGGCAGCCTCGGAGGCAGCGCATGAAGCAATCTGGATGAAGGAGTTCATCACCGACCTAGAAGTTATTCCCAATGCGTTGGGGCCGATCACTCTCTTCTGTGACAACAGTGGAGCTATTGCCCTTGCCAAGGAGCCCAGGTTTCACAAGAAGACCAGGCACATCAAGCGTCGCTTCAACTCCATTCGTGAAAATGTTCAAGATGGAGACATAGATATTTGCAAAGTGCATACGAATCTGAATGTCGCAGATCCGTTGACTAAACCTCTTGCGCGAGCAAAACATGATCAACACCAGAACTCTATGGGTGTTCGATTCATCACAATGTAATTAGATTATTGACTCTAGTGCAAGTGGGAGACTGTTGGAAATATGCCCTAGAGGCAATAATAAAATGATTATTATATTTCCTTGTTCATGATAATTGTCTATTATTCATGCTATAATTGTGTTATCCGGAAATTGTAATACATGTGTGAATACATAGACCACAACATGTCCCTAGTGAGTCTCTAGTTGACTAGCTCATTGATCAACAGATAGTCATGGTTTCCTGACTATGGACATTGGATGTCATTGACAACAGGATCACATCATTAGGAGAATGATGTGATGGAGAAGACCCAATCCTAAGCATAGCACAAGATCATGTAGTTCGTTTGCTAGAGCTTTTCCAATGTCAAGTATCATTTCCTTAGACCATGAGATTGTGTAACTCCCGAATACCGTAGGAGTGCTTTGGCTGTACCAAACGTCACAACATAACTGGGTGACTATAAAGGTACACTACAGGTATCTTCGAAAGTCTCTGTTGGGTTGACACGAATCGAGACTAGGATTTGTCACTCCGTATGACGGAGAGGTATCTCTGGGCCCACTCGGTAATGCATCATCATAATGAGCTCAATGTGACCAAGTAGTTGGTCACGGGATCATGCATTACGCAACGAGTAAAGTGACTTGCCGGTAACGAGATTGAACGAGGTATTGGGATACCGACGATCGAATCTTGGGCAAGTAACGTGTCGATTGATAAAGGGAATTGAATACGGGATTACTTGAATCCTCGACATCGTGGTTCATTCGATGAGATCATCGAGGAGCATGTGGGAGCCAACATGGGTATCCAGATCCTGTTGTTGGTTATTGACCAGAGAGTCATCTCGGTCATGTCTACGTGTCTCCCGAACCCGTAGTGTCTACACACTTAAGGTTCAGTGACGCTAGGGTTGTAGAGATATTAGTATGTGGTAACCCGAAAGTTGTTCGGAGTCCCAGATGAGATCCCGGACGTCACGAGGAGTTCCAGAATGGTCCGGAGGTGAAGATTTGTATATAGGAAGTTCAGTTTCGGCCACCGGGAAAGTTTCGGGGGTCATCGGTATTGTACCGGGACCACCGGAAGGGTCCCGGGGGTCCACCTATCCCGGCGGGCCCCATGGGCTGAAGTGGGAAGGGAACTAGCCCCTGGTGGGCTGGTGCGCCCCCCTTGGGCCTCCCCCTGCGCCTAGGGTTGGAAACCCCAGGGGTGGGGGGCGCCCCACCTGACTTGGGGGGCAAGTCCCCTATTTGGCCGCCGCCCCCCTTGAGATTGGATCTCTAGGGGGTCGGCACCCCCCCCCTCAGGGCCCCTATATAAAGAGGGGGGAGGGAGGGCTGCGCAACCTAGTCCCTGGCGCCTCCCTCTCCCCCCGCAACACCTCTCCCTCATGCTGAGCTTGGCGAAGCCCTGCCGAGATTCCCCGCTACTTCCACCACCACGCCGTCATGCTGCTGGATCTCCATCAACCTCTCCTTCCCCCTTGCTGGATCAAGAACGAGGAGACGTCTTCCCCAACCGTACGTGTGTTGAACGCGGAGGTGCAGTCCGTTCGGCACTAGGATCTTCGGTGATTTGGATCACGACGAGTACGACTCCCTCAACCCCGTTCTCTTGAACGCTTCCGCTCGCGATCTACAAGGGTATGTAGATGCACTCCTCTCTCTCGTTGCTAGATGACTCAATAGATTGATCTTGGTGAAGCATAGAATTTTTTTTATTTTCTGCAACGTTCCCCGACAGGTCGGGGGGTGCTTGAGGGGTCCACGAGATAGGGGGCGCGCCCTATAGGGGGGCGCCCTCCTATCTCGTGGCCTCCTCGAGGGTCTTCTGGCGTGGACTCCAAGTCACCTGGGTGATATTCTTCCAAAAAATCACGTTGCCGAAGGTTTCATTCCGCTTGGACTCCGTTTGATATTCCTTTTCTTCGAAATACTGAAACAGGCAATAAAACAGCAATATGGGCTGGGCCTCCGATTAATAGGTTAGTACCAAAAGTAATATAAAATTGTATAATAAAGCCCATAATCATTCAAAACAGATAATAAAATAGCATGAATGCTTCATAAATTATAGATACGTTGGAGACGTATCACCAACCCCGTCGTCCAGCCATCGGCTGCTCCAACCAGTGCTGCCGACTCGACTGCCCCGCCGGAGCCCTCTGCTGCTTCTTAGGCCATCGCCTTTGCTTTCCTGCTTAATTGTTCTCGACGAGACTTGTTAAATTTGCGCAATTCCACCCGCGGGGTGTATTTCAAACTTTGTTGAATGCTGGCCAAAGGCCTTTTGCTATGTAAATATGCTTCAAGTGCCGACTTCCGGCTTTCCTTGCTTTCTGCCCTTTGCTTTTTTCCTTGCCGCCCTCCCTTGGCTATCCCTTGGCCAGCCGAACAGCCGCTCTGCGGTTGCGGCCGGGCCAAGTGCTTAGCTATTCGGGAGGGCAAGTACTTAGCCGACTAGAGCGTTGTCTAGGAAAGTAGGAGTCGACCGGCCGACTGCTCAACAGCCGGTCGAGTATGTGGGATGCCGGCTTCGGCTATGTGCGCCTTTTTTCCTTAGACGTTTTTCGCATGGGCACCGTTTTTGCAACTCTTGCCCGCCGTTCAGTCGCTCTGCGAGCTGCGGCTTCTGACAGGAGAAGTTTTCTGGTGCCGACATACTACTTGTCCGACTACAGGAGCCGGCACATAGTAGAAGGCGGCGAGCCCCCCGGGCCAACTAGTCGAACTCGGGGCCAGGCGGGGTAATGAAATAACACATTCATGGGCATAATTCTTATCATATAGATAAAGAGGGTAGTCCCCGAGTTCTTCTCAGGGAACCAGGAGTCTTCGTACTTAATACAAAAGGTAGCATGGTACATACTACTTTTAACTGTAAAATCTTCGGAGGAGGTTCGCATTCCATGGCCTCTCCGTCTCCTTGCCTGAGTCATCTCTTTTGCGTGCTCTGGGCTTCTAAGCGTCGATCAGGTAGTAGGTATCGTTGCCCAGCACCTTGCTGATGATGAACAGGCCTTCCGAAGGCGCCGAGAGCTTGTGCTGGCTGGCTGTTCGCTGTATCAGCCAGAGCACAAGGTCTCCTTGGAATGATCTTGGCTTGACCTTGCGATTGTAGTGTCGGCATAGACTCTGCTGGTAGATGGCGGACCGACTGAGTGTCAATAGCCGGCCTTCTTCCAATAGGTCGACGCCGTCTTGTCGTGCTTCTTTGGCCTCCTCCTCAGTGTACATGGTGACTCGAGGGGAATCAAATTCTATGTCCGTCGGGATGACGGCTTCGGCACCGTAGACGAGGAAGAAGGGCATGAAGCCGGTTGACTTGTTCGGAGTTGTACACAAGCTCCAAAGGACAGCCGGCAATTCCTCGAGCCAGCAGCCGGCCGAACGCTCTAGAGGTTTGACCAGTCGGGGCTTGATGTCGGACAAAATGAGGCCGTTTGCTCGCTCCACTTGGCCGTTTAACTGCGGATGGGCAACGGACGCTAAGTCCAGTCGGATGCCATGCATCGCGTAGAAATGGGCCAAGGCTCCCTTGGCGAAGTTCGTGCCGTTGTCGGTGATGATGCTGTGTGGTATGCCGTACCGAGTGGTGATGTCGGTGACGAAAGTCACGACAGTCGGCCCATTCAATTTCTTGATTGGCTTTGCTTCTATCCACTTGGTGAACTTGTCCACTGCAACAAGAAAATGAGGCATGCCGCCGCGAGCCGTCTTGAAAGGCCCCACCATGTCCATCCCCCAAACGGCAAAGGGCCAGGCGATGGGAATAGTCTTGAGTGCAGAAGCCGGAAGACGTGGCTTAGAGCAGAACTTCTGGCACCCTTGACACTTCTGGACCAGCTCTTTGGCTTCTTCTAGAGCAGTCGGCCAGAAAAAACCATGGCAGAAAGCTTTGGCGACAAGTGATCTTGAAGCCGCGTGCTGACCGCATTCACCTTGGTGGATATCCTTGAGGATTGCTTGGCCCTTGTCTGGCTCCACACAGCGCTGATAAACACCAGTGACACTGCGCCGCACCAGCTCTGTGTTGACGATGGTGTATGCTGCTGCTCGCCGTTGCACCTGTCAGGCTGAGATCTCATCAGTCGGCAGTTCTTTGTTCACCAGAAATTTGAGGATTGGTTGAGCCCAGTTGGATGGTGCTGCTATTTCTTCAACTGCTACGATTGCAATTTGCACAAGGGTGGTTGGGCCGGGAGGCGGCAGGTTAGAGTTGGCTGCCGCTTGTTGAGTTGAAGAAGTCCCCGGGCCGACTGCTGCAGTCCCCGGCCCGGGTTCTGGAATCCCCGGGCTGGGTGCGGCTGCTACAGTCCCCGGGCCGCCTGCTGAAGTCCTCGCGCCGGCTTCTAGGGCCCTCAAGTCGGATCCGACTGCTTCAGGAGGGGCCGGCATGAAGATGGAGTCTATTTCTAGCGACGGCTTGACAGACGGCTTGAGGAGGCGGCGTAGGGCGACACCGGTTGGTATTGCTTGTCGGGTGGAGCCAATCCGTGCCAGGGCATCTGCCTGCTCATTGTCATTTATTGGCACATGGAGGAACTCGCACCCCTCAAAATATCCACTGAGCTGCTGTACGAAGAAGCGGTAGCTCGCCATATTTGCATCCTTGGCATCCCAGTCGCCTGACGACCGCTGGACCACCAAGTCGGAATCACCATAACACAGGATCCGGCGAATGCCGAGTTCCTTGGCAAGCCGGAGCCCATGTATGAGTGCTTCGCATTCAGCTACGTTGTTGGAGGCGGCAAAGTGGATTTGCAGCACATATCTGAGCTTGTCGCCTTTGGGAGAGGTGAGGACAACGCCGGCTCCCAGACCGATGCGCATTTTTGATCCATCAAGTGCATCCGCCAATGGGTGGAGTCTGGCACTGGCGGCAAGTACTGGGTCTTGGCCCAGTCCACGAGGAAGTCGGCCAGCGCTTGTGACTTGATGGCGGTGCGAGGCTGGTAGTAGATGGTGTAAGGGGCCAGATCTATGGCCCATTTGGCCACTCGGCCTGAAGCATCTCGGCTTCCAATGATCTCAGCAAGCGGAGCAGTGCAGACAACAGTGATCGGGCGCTCTTGAAAGTAAGGCTTGAGTTTCTTGGCGGCAAAGTGCACGCCATAGCACATCTTCTGATAGTGGGGGGTAGTTTTGCTTGGAGGCGGACAAAAATTCACTCAAGTAGTACACCGGCCTCTAGACTGGCAGTGCTTTGCCTTCCTCCTTACGCTCCACCACTATGACTGTGCTGACCACCCGACTGGTGGCGGCGATGTATAGGAGCATGGGCTCCTTATCAGTCAGGGCCGCCAGGATAGGCGGGGTGGTCAACATCTTCTTGAGATGGTAGAAACCCTCATCCGCCTTGTCATTCCACTCGAAAAAAGTGGTCTTCTTCATGAGCTAGTACAGGGGAAGAGCCTTCTCGCCCAACCGACTGAGGAAACGACTGATTGACGCCAAGAAGCCGGTGAACTTTTGCACGCCCAGCAGTTGGGTGGGTACTTCCATATTCTCAATTGCTTTGATCTTCACAGGGTTGCACTCTATGCCGCGCTCTGAGACCAGGAAACCAAGAAGTTGGCCGGCTGGTACTCCAAAGACGCATTTCTCCGGGTTGAGCTTGATTTCAAATCGAAGCAAATTCTCAAATGTCTCTTTGAGGTCTTCTAGCAACGTGCCACGCCTCTCCGTCTTCACCACCACATCATCCACGTAAACATGGGCATTTCTGCCGAGTTGCTTGAGGAGGCACTTCTGCATGCAATGCTGAAATGTGGCACCGGCATTCCTTAAGCCGAACGTCATGGTCAGGTAGCAGAAAGCTCTGAAAGGTGTGATGAAGGCGGTCTTCAGCCTGTCGGACGGGTTCAGCTTGATCTGATGGTATCCTGAGTACGCATCCAAAAAACTCAATAGCTCGCATCCGGCTGTGGAGTCTATCACCTGGTCGATTCTTGGCAACGCAAAGGGATCTTTGGGGCAAGCTTTGTTGAGGCTGGTATAATCGATGCACATGCACCATTGCTTGTTCTTCTTTAGCACAATAACTGGGTTGGACAACCATTCTGGGAAGAACACCTCCATGATGAAGCCAGCTGCTAGAAGCCGGGCTATTTCTTCTCCAACAACTCTTCTCTTCTCTTCCGACAAGCGGTGCAAGGGCTGCCTGACCGGCTTGACGTCAGGTCGGACGTGTAGCTTATGCTCGGCGAAATCCGTCGGGACACCCGGCATGTCTTTGGGAGACCATGCGAAGATGTCACGATTCTAACGAAGAAAATCGACAAGCTCGCCGTCCTATTTACTGTCAAGGTTTGTTCCAATGAGAGCGTGCCTCTCTGGGTGCTCCGGGTCCAAGGGTATCTTCTTTGTCTGCTCTGCCGGCTTGAACGAGCCCTCAACTTCCGACTCCTTGGGGGGAGGCGACATTTCCAGCTGCTTGCCGGCCATTGCCACAACCCGCTCAAGAAGCCGTTTTTCAGCTGCAATCACAAGGGACTCGGCCAGCCGGCTGCTGTCTGCAGCACAGGTGGACGACTTCTTGTAGTCTCCGACTACGGTCAGGATTCCCTTGGTAGTCGACATCTTCATCTTGAGGTAAGCATAGTAGGGGACCGCCATAAACTTGGCCAGAGCAGGCCGGCCAAGTAGCGCATGATAAGGGCTCTCAAGGTCCACCACCTCAAACCAGATTGACTCTCGGCGGAAGTGATTTTTGTCCCCGAAGAGAACATCGATCTGGGTCTTGCCGATTGGTGAGCAGGAAAGGCCAGGGACTATGCCATGGAATACGGTCCGACTGGGCTGAAGCTGCTTCTGCTTGATTCCCAACTTCTCCATTATGTCACGGTACAGGATGTTGATGCTTCTGCCGCCATCTATCAGGACTCGGGAGAAACGAGCTGCCCGCCTTTCTGTTGCGAGGGTGGCCACTAAGACCAAGGCATAAGAACCATGAAGGGCATCACCTCCGGGTGGTCAGCCCTGCTCCAACTGATGGGCTTCTTAGACCAGTGCATGAACTCTGGGGCTCCAGAGGCTACCGCATGTACTTCTTGCTGCTGCTGCCGTTTGGTGCGTCTGTCGTCGGCCACACTGGTGAACACGAATAGGCTCCATGCTCTTCCGGATACTCATCTTGTATTGCTCCGACTGGCCAGACCGTCGACTGCTGGGGCTGAGGAGGCGACGGGCTGGGAGGCGGTGGAGGAAGCAGTCCATCTCCTTTGGCGACTCGTGTGAGCCAATGGCACTTCCGACTGGTGTGGTTGGACGGCTTCGCGCCGCTATGGAACTTGCAGGGCGCATTGAGAGCCTGCTTGTATGAGAAGGCGGGCAACCAATTGGGCTTGCTGCCCTTCTGACGCTTGGGTGGAGGCTGCCCTTCCGGCTGCTGGTCTTCGACTATCGCCACCTGCCGGCTGGCGAAAGCCGGTTGCGTGGCCTTGCGCTTGTGGTCGCTTGGTTGCTGTCGCCGACTGGTGTCACCAGCCGGGGCCCAAGAAATCTGTGGAGCTATCTTGTCGGATGCATCGACTTGGATCTCCGCCTTCATGGAGGAGTCGGCAGTTACATATTTGTCGGCAATGATCAGCAGCTCGTCGAGAGTCGTCGGCTCGTCGCAGAGGAGTCGGTGCTTGAGAAGGGTGCCCTCTCAGCACCCGGCGGTGAAGTATTCGAAGGCCTACACCTCGTGCACGCCTTCGCAGGAGTTGCGCAGCTCGGCCCAGCGCGTGAGATAGTCGCGAGTCAATTCGCTGGGCCCTTGGACGCACAAGGAGAGCTGGCGAGGCTTGGGAGGCCGCTTGTACATGCTGGTGAAGTTGCGAACGAAGGCTTCGGTGAAATCAACCCAGCTGTTTATGTTGCGGGGCTTCAGGCTGTTAAGCCACGTCCAGGTTGTGCCTTGGAGCATGAACATGACGTACTTCATAGCAATGCACTTGTTGCCATTCGCTATGCTGACGGCCGTCGAGTAGTCGACCAGCCAATCCTCTGGCTTCACGGAGCCGGTATACTTGGGCGTGTCTTTTGGGAGGGTGAATGTCGGTGTCAAAACCGGCGGATCTCGGGTAGGGGGTCCCGAACTGTGCATCTAAGGCTAATGGTAACGGGAGGCTGGGGACACGATGTTTACCTAGGTTTGGGCCCTCTCGATGGAGGTAATACCCTACTTCCTGCTTGATTGATCTTGATGATATGAGTATTACAAGAGTTGATCTACCACAAGATCAGAGAGGCTAAACCCTAGAAGCTAGCCTATGGTATGATTGTTGTTATTGTTCAGTCCTACGGACTAAACCCTCCGGTTTATATAGACACTAGAGGGGGCTAGGGTTACACAAGGTCGGTTGCAGAGAAGGAGATCTATCATCTGGATCACCAAGCTTGCCTTCCACGCCAAGGAGAGTCCCATCCGGACACGGGACAAAGTCTTCAATCTTGTATCTTCATAGTCCAACAGTCCGGCTGTCCGGATACCCCCTTATCTAGGACTCCCTCAGTAGCCCCTGAACTAGGCTTCAATGACGATGAGTCCGGCGCGTAGATTGTCTTCGGCATTGCAAGGCGGGTTCCATCTCCGAATACTCCAAGATAAATTCCAAACACAAGGACCGTGTCCATCTCTGCAAGACAAATTTCATATACCACCGTAGAGAGAATAGTAAACCACGAATCTAATTTGCTGACAACTCTTTGTAGTGTGACATCACGCCACGGCCCGGTAATTATTCGAACCGTTTTCTACAACCTGCTTCCGCACATATTGCGAGGCGGTTTCCTTGGCACGTCTTGTCGAAGTAGAGATCGTGTCCCCTTAACGCAGGATTCTCTTCAATACGGGCGTGGGTAACCCAACCATACCACCAATTATGGTGAGTGGGGAACGAGCATGTTCCATTAGGCAAGCGGGGAGGCATAAAGTTTCATCGCCTCTATAAAGGGGAAAGGCCTCTTCCTTTCTACCCACGCCTTCTTCTCCTTCTGCTCGCCCCTTTCCTTTCGTTTGAGCCCTAGCGCCCAAGCATTCATCTTCCCCACCAATAAAGGTTCTCCGAAAATGTCTGGATCTAGAGGAGGAGGCAAGTGGATGGCCTCCTCCGTCCAGGAGAAGGATATTAAAAAGCTGCGGGCGGCCGGGTATCTGGCCAAGAAAATCGGCCACCGTCTTCCAACGGTGGGACAGATTGTCCCTACTCCGGAGCCCCATGAGAGGGTCGTTTCCTCCCCCATTTCGTCCGCGGGCTTGGGCTTCCCCTTCACCCTTTTGTTCGTGGTATCATGTATTATTACAGGATCGATTTTCACGATCTATCCCCCAATTCTTTCCTCAATATCTCGACGTTTATCGTCGTGTGCGAGGCCTTTCTCTGCATCACGCCACACTTCGGGCTATGTCTGAAGATCTTCAATGTGAAGCCCAAGGTGGTGAACAGGCGAACACGCCAAGTGCGGAGGCGCCATGGTGAGCAGAATGCCCAAGGTCACATGGCCGACGGGTACTTTTAATGACTCTCTCAAGGAGTGGCAGCAGCAGTGGTTCTACATCATTGAGCCACGCGGCAAAAAGTGGGCCGCTGCTCCTGAGTTTCGATCTGGAGCCCCTTTGCGGCTCACGTCCAGGCCCAAGAAGGGTGTGATCTGGTCGTTGTCCGACGAACTGTCAGGGATCCAGGCGCGCGTTAAAGGTATGGAAGACAGGGCCATCAGGCTTGTTGACGTAGTACAGGTGATGCTGGTACGCCTGATCCTCCCGTGTCAGCACAGAAGCTGCAATTTGTGGGAGTATGACCCGGCCGAGCACCAAACCCTGCGGGAGCTTTTCGGCTCCTCGCACAAGGACATCTGGAAGGTGCTCTTCAAGTCCGGCAAACCTTGGCTAGACTCCGCCGCAGACCGCGGGTACCAACTATCCCACCACACAAATCCGGTAAGTCATCATTATGTGTTGGCCATCCGTATATTTCATTGGTATGTCCCGAGGGAGATGTTTTTTAACGTGCTTTTCCACGATCACCTCAGGGATGGACGAAGAAGGCGGAGCGGATTCATTGTCCGGCCCCGCTATCGGAAGAACCGGCGGGACCTCTTCTAACGAAGATGCTGGTCCCAGCGCCTTACGAGGCGCCGAAGAAAGAGGCCAACAAAAAGGCCAAGGAGACCAGGAGCGGTCTCCGTTGTCGCGGTGCTTCGGACATGAAGTCAAAGACTCTAGTCACCATCCCTCCTCCGGAGAGGACGAGGAGGAGGAAGAGGATGAGGAGGAAGAAGAGCTTGAGTCCCCTACGAGGGGGAGGAAGAAAAGGACAGCCTCCTCATCCTTAGAGGCAGATTCGCCTAAGAGGGGAAGAACATCCATCCCCGAGGCATCCACCACGGCTACTGACAGCAGCCCGGAGTGGGATCCCAGGGCCCAGCCCCTGGTAAACTCGTAAGTGCATGAAATCCGAACATATTCATGCGTCCAGAATTATTAGAATGTAGTATTTTGATTTGCACCGTACTTTTTTCAGTCCGGCGAGGTCTCCTGCCAAACAGTCCTCATCGGAGGATTCATTGAGTTCTGACGCCTTGGAGAGCGAGACACCTCCAAGGTCCTTTTCCCCAAAGCCTGGCTATGACACCGAGGTGTCATCCCAAAGGGACCTGAGCCGGGGGAGGGTACCTCGGGGGCCGGACACGCGGGAGCGGTGGTTCCCATGAATGTCGACGGCGGGGGCGATCTTGGATTCAGCCCACAGCCGGACACTGTCCCGAAGACCCTTAAGGCTCCGGGATCAGGCAGGCAGCCCCTCTTGACTGGAGGGGGCGATCCTGCTCCACCTGCGACCTCCGTCCAACCAAAGGTGCCGGGTGGCCTATCGACAGCGCTGGAGAGTGCTTCCATCATTGATGAACATCACGCCCTTATGGGCGTGGTGATAGAAAAGATTCAGGCCGCCGAGAGAGGACTGAGTGAATCCTGCATCAGCCTTATAAAAAGGCTTGGAGGTATGTTTTAGGAGTTGTTAGAAGATTGTCATAGTATAGATAGTAGCCCCTGATACACTGTTTGGAGAGGACAGGAACCGGACAGGGGATCAAAGTTCTGTCCGCAGGAGACTCAGCTAATGACATAGATCTATTGCTTTGTGAATCAGGCGTTTGCAGCGACTGCCTCCTCTCATACTGCGGAGGTGTCCGGACTCAAGCAGAGTCTGGAGCGGGCCGAAGAGGAACTCGGCCGAGTGAAGAAGCAGCTGGAGGATAAACAAGGTATGTTTGAAAATTTAGTAAGCTTTAGCACAAGTAAGTCGTTCTGTCTAACTTAAAGCATATATATCGCGCACTCCAGGAGCAAATGCCGAAATTGAGGCGCTCAAGAAGGTTGTTGCCTTGGCTGAAAAGAAGGCAGCCACGGAGCTAGCCCTCCGCGAGAAGCACGAGGCCAGGGTCGTGGAAGCTGAACGAGAGCTTCAGGAGGCCGTGAAGAAAAGCGAGACTTTGGAGCAGAGTCTATTACGGAAAGAATCCGAACTCGCCCAAGCTCTCCAGACCGCAAATGATGCTCGGGAGGAAGCCCAGGCTGCTCTGAAGGATATTCAGGAGGCGCGGAAGATTTCGGCTGGTAAGGGTTTTTCTTATTCAGAGTGTTTTATGCCATCGCAGGAAAGATTCATGGTGACCCACTGAATCCTGATTTTTCCAGAGGCGTTTGGGGATCTGCCACGCAGCATATCTGATGCTGCCCAATTCTGCCGAGCTGAGGAGAAGGAAACTGCCGAGAAGCTCTGCTGGTTGCAGTATTTGGCGCCGAATTATCCGGTGCCATTTGTCGACCAGCTGAAGCAGCTGATCGAACTGCATCAGGCGGCCGAACTAGCCATGAAGGATTTTGTTATCCGGCTATGGCCCGCCGAGCCCATTCCGAGCAGTTTCTTTGGGCTCGTGAAGCGAATTGTGAGTGCCTGCCCTTGGCTGGACGTGACTAAGCGGTCGGTTTGCATAGAAGGTGCCCGAATGGCATTTGCCCGTGCGAAAGTGCACTAGGGGAAGCTTGATGCCGAGAAGCTGATGACCGAGGGGCCGCCGGAGGGGAAGGAGCACCGCAAGCCCGAATTGTATTATGATGGTGTCCTAAAGGGGGGCCGCCTTGTGGCAGAGCAATGTGCGGAAGACATTATTTTTCCCTAAAGGCAGTTGTGATGTCCTTTGTAAGGCGGAACGGAGTCACTTATATGCATGTGCCTATTATATGTAAATTTTATTCCTGCGCGGCTGTTTTATATGTTAGTCTTGAGAGTTGGCCAGTCGTCGGCTTCTGCCCCCACGTAGGAACTATGGGGGTGTTCGGGATACACCTGAACACTCTTTATCCCATTCTTGGGTCCGTGAAGGAGGTGGTCAGCACAGCGAACCAGGCAATCGGACTATAGGGCTTTATTACTCTCACTTAGCCATAGGAATTCGAGTATGGGAGGCGCGGGAGGTAGGGAGCTGTGCGCGGGTCCGGAGTAATATCCGAATTGTATTCGGGTGGGGTGAAGATTCCCCCTGTGTGCGTCCGAGCTGATTCCAAGTCGCCGGTCCAGTTATGCGTAAAGGCGAACCTGCAAATAATGCTAAAGGTGTGTGTGAGGAGCGGCTGAGTCGTGGGATGTGGCCCGTCCAGCTTATGCCGGAGGATCTGTATGAGCCATGATCAGGCTGGGATATCATGAAGTAGTTCGGACTCCTTTATCAGTGTCTGGGAGTTCGGAGTTCGGCTGTTGAATCAAGGTTCGATTGAAAAAACCATGACTCACTGCTTCTGTTAATAAAGTGGCTGAATACTCTTCGGCGCCGAGGTGAAGCTTGGTCTTGCCCGCGATTGTGACTACATCACGTGGGTCTAGTTTTTTAAGACTGTCGTGGGCATTGGGTGATAATGCGTCGAGTCGCAGTGTATCCTGGTGGTGCTGAATAGCAACTGCCTAAGGGTGTAATGCCGACAGTTAGTTTTTTGGTATGGCAATTTCTTGGCGATCCGAAGACCATCTCCAGAGTAGCAGGGCCTTAAGTGGCCTTCGCGCCTAGTTATGACACTCCAAAATGAGTTTTTTAGTGGGTCTGATCCTCGAGTGATCGATCCTTAAGCTTGATAATCTGGGCTTCTTGCCCTGGGACCTCCTCATGTTGTTTCTAGCGTCGGCCTGCCGATCTGTTTAAAGACCCAGCATTCTCTATTGGTATGATTGGCTGCCGCACTAGTGGTACCATGAATTGGACATGGGCGGTCAAGTATGCGGTTCAGGCTGGAGGGGTCCGGATTATGATGTTGAAGTCTCTTCTCCCGATTGACGGGTTGAGGACTACGGGCTCCTGTGTTGACTGTCGTTTCCTGGGCGTCATTCTTTGCCTTTGGACGCTTATATTTGTGGCACCAAGGTTTGCGGACTCTGTTTTTGGCTGCTGATGTGCCCAGGGTGCTTGCTATGTTGCTGTTTGGTATGTAATGTTGGTCTTGCGCGTAGCCCCTTGCCGCAGTGTGCTGTCAGCGGGGTGTAGGCCTGCGTTTGGTTTTTAGTGCCGCCTCCTCGAATTGAGGCAGTAGCCTGTGCTTTGGGTAATGTTTGGTACAACGCTCGAGTCCGTATTCCTCGACTGCCCAGGCCTTAGTCCGTCTGTCTTCGAGCAGATCTTGATCAGCTCGGAGCTGCTGCTGCTTATTTTTTGGGCTTCTTGCATTGGATATAAGCCGGCGCTTGAAGCACTCCTGCTCTATGGGATCCTCTGGTATGCCGAATTCGTCGTCACCGAGGCTCACCTCATCTTCGGAAGAGGCATATAGTTATTGTCCTCCAAGTATCCGTCCGTCACCTGTTCATCTGTTCTGACCTGCCCGTGTTCTTGTTCGGCCTGCTCGAAGGAAGGCTGATCACGATTGTATCCCTCTTCAGCGCCATCTGGATTATTTTCTTCAGTGCCGGTATTGCTGTGGCGGGGCTTGGAGCGGCGCCGATGACGCCCATGCTTTGATTTCTTCCCCGAGGGGTTATCTCCTATTGCCTCATCGCCATTGTTTTCTTTGGGAGTATCCACCATGTATATATCATATGAAGAGGTGGCTGTCCAGCGCCCTATGGGCGGTGGTTCTTGTTCCTCTCCCGCATTGTCGTCTATACCGTCGATGTCTTCGGAGTCAAAGTTAAGCATGTCAGTCAAGTCATCGACCGTGGCTATTAAGTGGGTGGTGGGTGGGTAACAAATTTCTTCATTGCCAGCTTCCCACTCGAGCCGAACATAGTTCGTCCAGGAATCTCCTGACAGAGAGAGAGACCTAAATAAATCTAGCACGTCTCCGAAGGGTGAGTGCTGAGAGATATCCGCGGCGGTGATCTCCATAACCGGAGCCCAATTAGATTCGATGGGCACGGATGCGCGTGGTCCGGAACGCACGGCCGGAGACAAGTCCGGGGGTCCGGAGATACAGATTCCTTTAGGAGAGGAGTCTGTGTTCGGCTCCAACGCTGATGAGTGTGCGGCCTCCGGGGCGGGGTCCATCCACCCGTCCTCGGAAGGCACGACCTTCTCTGGAACGAAGTCCGGAGCCGTAGCAGGCGCGATGTTTTGAATACTGTCCGACTGCAGATCTAGGTCATGCACGTCGTGATCATTCAGCGCTCCTGACATGGGCCCGAATCCATCGATGATCTAGTCTCCGCGGATGTCGGTAGTGTCATTTAGGTTTCCAAACCTGACCTGATGGCCCGGGGCGTAGCTATCGACCTTCTCCAGATGGCCAAGCGAGTTGGCCCGCAGTGCGAAGCCGCCGAACACGAAGATATGTCCGGGGAGAAAAGTCTCACCCAGAACGGTGTTGTTGAAGGTTGGAGAAGCCATCAAGCCTTACAGCGGCGATACAGAGGAACTCTCAATGAAAGCACCAATGTCGGTGTCAAAACCGGCGGATCTCGGGTAGGGGGTCCCGAACTGTGCATCTAAGGCTAATGGTAATAGGAGGCTGGGGACACGATGTTTACCCAGGTTCGGGCCCTCTCGATGGAGGTAATACCTTACTTCCTGCTTGATTGATCTTAATGATATGAGTATTACAAGAGTTGATCTACCACAAGATCAGAGAGGCTAAACCCTAGAAGCTAGCCTATGGTATTATTGTTGTTATTGTTGAGTCCTACGGACTAAAACCTCTGGTTTATATAGACACCGGAGGGGGCTAGGGTTACACAAGGTTGGTTACAGAGAAGGAGATCTATCATCTGGATCGCCAAGCTTGCCTTCCACGCCAAGGAGAGTCCCATCCGGACACGGGACGAAGTCTTCAATCTTGTATCTTCATAGTCCAACAGTCCGGCCAAAGTATATAGTCCGGCTGTCCGGATACCCCCTTATCCAGGACTCCCTCAGTGAACCCTCGAGGGAAGGGCTCATCTCGGATTCGGGGGCCGAAACAAGGTGGACCCAATGCATCTTCTTCTTCTAGCGCCAGGGAGCGATTGAAGCAGTCGATCCGGTGGCGGGCGTCGTTTTCTCCGACTCCTTCCCGGCGGCCAAGGCGGTCGCCGAGTGTCAGGTGTGTGACAGGCGGAGGAGTGGGGTGCCTTTCTCCACGAGGTTGAGGAGGAAGCGGATCGCCTCGCCGCTCTACGGCTCGGGGACAGCCCTCCGCGTCGCACTTGATGGTGAGGCGAGTCCGACTGCGGCTGGCAGCCGGCTCGTTGCCTTTCTTGTTACGCACGCTGCCAGTCGGCGTCCGAGATGTTGCGCCATGATCCTGGCGAGGGGGCGGCTCGTCGTTCTGCCGAATGGGTGCATCGGCGCGGCAGTCGGCCTCGTGCTGCTCGGCGACCGCATCAAGGAGCTGCTGGACGCGCTCCGTCATGTGGCGATGCTCGTCGCCCTCGTATTTGTCCATCTCGTCTGCCACTGCTTGGGCAGCTCACACATTTTCCGCAGGCGTGGTGTAGACGGGACGATCCGTCCCAAACATGCTAGCGATGGTCGCGCCACGCTGCCGGACCGAGCCGATGCGGCTAGGCCCCTCAGGAGCCGGCGTTCCGCTGACGGCTTGGTCCATCTCGCGCCGGTAGGCTTCCGACAGGCATTGCATGTTGGCTAGCCGGTTGGTGCTTTCGATGAGCTGGACGCGGCGGGCTCCCAGCGCCTCAGCATCTGCATCTCCCGGGATGGGCGTTGATAAGTCCTGCAGCGCCGCATCGAGCGGGTCTCAAACGCCTCTGTCCGAGTGCTCGCCGCTGCTGATGACGAGCACATCCGTGACGGTGCTCCCGTTGTTGTGCTCGCGAGGAGGTGGCTCGTCATAGACCACCACGTTGGTGGGGAACGCGTCAAGCAACGTCGTGTCGGAGTCGACGATCATAAGATCGGTGGAACCAACAGACTTCAAGTCGGCAGCAGGCTCGCTGGTGACGTGAAGTTGGTCGAGGAGGCTGACGAGGCGGTTCTCCGGGCAGTCGGTGCCCGCTTCTAATGCAGGCTCGTCAGAGAGGCTGATCTCGCCAACGAGGTCGGCGAGGCAGCTTGTTACGCAGGCGATCTCCGTGCCGGGCAACGCGTCGAGGCTGACACCATCCGGCGTGCTGGGCTGGCTGCACACGCCAGGAAGGAACAAAGTTCCCGTCCACAGCAGGTCTCCGGAAGACGGTGCACCTCGCCCCACAGTGGGCGCCAAATGTCGGGGGTTGGGTGCGACATATGCCAAGGGATGGCTTATCATGGTGGGAGTGAGTAGAACGTTGCCGGTGCCTGGAAGCGGGATGAGGCGTAGACACGAACGCCGGTGCACTTTACCCAGGTTGGGGGCTCTCCATGGAGATAATACCCCTACTCCTACTCTGCGGGGTCTCCGCATGGTCACTAAGGCACTAGTGAATACAAGGTGCTCCTCGAGCTGTATGCTAGAGGTTGAAGGAGGTAGGGCTAGCTCTCTTCTTCCTCTAGATATGAGTCTAGTTCTATCAGGTTCGGAACCCTTTGCATGGGTGCCCTGGGGGTTTATATAGGCCTACCCCCCAGGGGTACATTGGTAACTTGGCTGGATGTTGGGCCCGGCTATTAGTGTCTCTGGTCGCCAGCTTCTCCGCCGACAGCTGAGGCCCGCTAGGCCTCAGACTGGTCTAGTACGGAGCCGACAGGCCGCTTCGACCACTGGCGGGTCTGGTTGGGGGCTGATCACTGTAGCCATGGTGCTAATGACGCAGGCTTGGTCAGGGGAGCGTGGCTACAGTCCCGCCGCCTGGTGGGAGATCATTGTAGCCGCACCGCGCCCCGTCTGGTTAATGGCACGCTGGCCTAGGGGGAGGGACCGGCCCCTACTGGAGGCCGGTCTCCCGTAGCTCCGGCTGGTCCGACATCCACCGTCTTCCGGGCTCTCTCTGCCTGGTAGGGCCCACCGTCTACGGGACGTACTGACAGGCCGTCATGGGAACAGGACTCCGCCGGCTAGGAGTGGCGTAAGGGGGGAATGGCAACAGTGCCGCGCCATGCAGAGATCTCAGCCTGTACGGGGCGCTGTAGCCATGCCAAGCCCGGGATCTGGGGGTTCGGGGCTATACTATAGCCTCACCCTGTCTTGTCTTCTTGATGAGGGGCGCAGACTCTGAGGGCACCTGGTGGCCGCCTGCTAGAAGCCGGCCTCTCCGGAGGCCGTCTGCTAGGAGTCGGCATGTCTTGGTGTCGTCTGCTGGTGCTAGGCCGCCTTCGGGCAGCCGTCCGTTCGAGCCAGCCGGCCACCAGAAGGCGGTGCTTCATTCTGGAGTCTTTTGGGTCGAAGCCGGCCCAAAGTCTTGAAAGGCTCAGGGACCCGGGTAAGCCTACCCGTGGCCCATTACTCCGACACTACTGCTACTTCTAGTAGTAGTAGCGCGGTTGCCACCCGCGCTGCTACTACTTAGTTGTAGCGCGGGTCAGGGCCCAACGCTACTACTAACTAATTGAGAATTAAAAAAAAATTCCATCCATGGCGGCTGCTTCTGCTGGGCGTCATCGTCCTCTACATCCATGGCTGCTATTGGTCCTGGAGGGGATGAAGTTGTCTGTGGTGATGGTGCTTCCCCACCCAACTTGTGCCCGCACCTCTCGTCTACTGCTGCTACAAGAGAAGAGAAAATTATTAGAAAGAGGAATAGAAAGAGAGTAGGAGGAGGAGGAACTCATCGGTGGCCGCCGGAGTTGGAGCCGATGCTCGAAACCCTATTTGAAGCTCGGTGACCTATGCTGCTTGTCATGGTACCCTTGACCCAGTGAGGAGGTGCAAGTGGCTGCGTCCATGGCGGATCTGGTCGCCGCCATGGACGACACTCTGCTGGTTTCCGTCTCCTTCCACCAGCGGAAAAGAAGGACGATGGAGGGGGAGGGGAGGGGTCTGCAGTGCGAGAGGAGGTCGCCGGATTTGTTAGTGCCCCGAGGTGCAAGGCCGGCAGTGGCGGTGGGTGAGGAAGGGAATGACGAGGAGGAGAAGGGGAATCAGAAGAGTGTGGGATTGGATTTGGACCTCCGCACGCTATGTGTACATATGTCTTTGTGGGTCGATTGTAGTAGCGCGGGTTTATAACCCTCGCTACTACTATGGCATGTCCCAGGTGGGCACGGTAGAGACCACTTAGTAGTAGCGAGGGTTATAAACCCGCGCTAATACTATCAACTTAGTAGTAGCACGGGTTTGGCACGATAGAGACCACTTAGTAGTAGCGAGCGTTAAAAACCCGCGCTACTACTATCAACTTAGTATTAGTGGGGGCTATAAACCCGCGCTACTAGTAAGTAGCAGCAGCGAGGGGTATAAACCCACGCTACTAGTAAGCGTCTGCCTATAAGCTTTTTCCTAGTAGTGCTAGTCTACGACTGGCTGTGGTGAGTCACCACTCCCACGACATGTCTTCCCCATGTCCGGCATCCCGCTCATTGGATAGCCGGATATCATGGAGGGATATGCTTCAGCGAGAGGGGAAGAATAGACAACCTCTGCTTCCGTGAAGCACAAGCCAAAGTTAGTTTTTGGGAGGGGGAGG
The DNA here is from genome assembly GCA_963921465.1 of Triticum timopheevii. Classification (NCBI taxonomy): domain Eukaryota; kingdom Viridiplantae; phylum Streptophyta; class Magnoliopsida; order Poales; family Poaceae; genus Triticum; species Triticum timopheevii. The sequence continues at coordinate 20,091,829 of OY997270.1, read as the reverse complement.
ATGGTCGCCGTGGTCTATGCCCCCGCTCACCGGGCAAGACACCGGTTTGTGTAACCTGGTGGTGCGGTGGCGGTGGCATTCATGGGACCCAAGTGTTGGCAGCCTCCCATGATCCGCTTTTCCTAGCTGTTCACGGTGGCCGCGGACATGCCGGCCTCCACCGGCATCGCTTCTTTCCCCATCTGCCTGATGCGTTGCCGACATCAATCATGCCGGGTTTGCTGGGAGATGGCATTTCCACCCTGGACGGGCGAGGAGGGGGTGTCGATGGTGATGGTGGCGGTGCCGGATCCGAAGGGTTTGCCGACAAGCCAACCTGTACTGGGCTAGTCGTCGGGCAACCCAGGGAGCTGCAATGCCAGAAAACTCCTTCTTGTGTTCACCGGAGGCCATGGTCGGTGTTGTGAAAGGAGGAGATGGAGAGTTGAGGTGAGTTGTGCTTCTTCTCCGGTGCCTAGACACATGTTAGAGAGCGTGCGGATGCGAGGAGCCACCTGGAGATGTGTTTAATGCTCGCCGGGCGTAGGAACATACATGTGGTGCTCGGGCGTCGGAGTAGGTTCCTCGACAGATGCACCGGTTTAATCGAGCTGGGCAGCGCTCTTGGCCGGCAAGCCCCTTCAATGCAGGCTCCAGTGAACAATCACGTGTGCTCTGGGCTGGCATGAATGCAGGCATATGGCTTCTGGCATGAAGGGGCGTGGGGGCGGAAAGAGGTTTTTGGTAGGCCAGATTAGTCAGATGAGGACGTGGCAGTGGTCCACACGCCCACAAAACCCCCTCAGTTTATCTCCATTTTGCTTGAAAAAGAGCGTTCGAACCGTCGAAAGGACCGACACAGTACCACATTGATGGCAAAACATGTCCGGACCGTGCAATTTGGATGGTTGCGGATGGTTTGAGGGCCGGCCTTGGACATGCCCTAATACTAAATGTTTCTAACGGTGAGGTTTGTCAAATCATTCTCCAAGATGAGTGCACCTAGGACTAAAAAAAGCCCTAGAACTTATGAACCAAACAGGACCTCAATCTACATGGTGATCCGCTGGAAATGCTCTGGACAAAGTCTCATAGATGCTCTCTAGAAAGAACTTGAGTAGAGGGAAACTCCACCATGTCGGTTTGTCGCCGTTCTTGATTTACTCCACCGTTCTCTCAGGTCACCCATTTTTTTCGGGCATGAAGATAAGCGTCTTCTTTCATTGGCCCCTTTATATCTGATCGATGGGTGCACTCGTATGCAACCTATATGGAGTTCTGTGGCACCACTACGCATGGTAAGCGTTATCTTAATGAAAGACAAGGAGAAAAAGAGGCAAATCTTCGTGCCTGGACTGACAAAGGCCATGTGGAATTGAATGAACGTTCTTCGAAGTAGCTGGAACGTGGATTTTTAGAGCACCTGCACCCCGGCCCTGCTATCCTATCTCTCCAATATCGCTTTAAAATCAGTGCGATACAATTAACTTTCTATATGAAATTTTCTCTTTTTTGTTTCTCCCACACAGAACATATCTTGAGGTTCAAACCTATGCACTGTGGCAAAGCTTTCTAACTAGAATCTAGGATAAATCTTTCAGAATTTTTTGTCCGACATAAATACTAGAAATTTGAAAAAAATTTACTCAAACAAAACTTATTTTGTATATTTCTGTTTGATAAAAAAAATTGAAAGATTTATCCTAGATTCTATTTAGAAAGCTTTGCCACGCTGCACAGGTTTGAACTTCAAGATATGTTCTATGTGGGAGAAATAAAAAAATATAGTTGCACGAATTGCGATGCAAAAAATGAATGGCTAGATAAAGAGGGTCTGGGTGCAGGTACTCTATTATATACTCCCTCCGTTCCTAAATATAAGTCTTTGGAGAGATTTCACTATGAAATACATACGGAGCAAAATGAGTGCACCTACATTCGAAAATGCATCTATATACATCCGTATGTGGTTCATAGTGAAATCTCTACGAAGACTTATATTTAGGAATTCAGAAGTAGCTGGCCCGCTGGGTAAGATCGACATGTCCGACACTATACAACCAACTCCAAGTCTCCCAGCAACACCCACCCACAAAAATGCGACAGGTCCACAAAATGGCCGGAAGCGCGACCGCCTCTCCGGTCCTCGTGCTCGTCGTGGTCGCGGCCCTCGTCGCTGGGGCCATCGCGCTCACCATCACCAACCGGTGCTCCTTCACGGTGTGGCCGGCGGTCGCTACGGTATGGTGGCTCACGGGCTGCTCCTTGGGCGGTGCAGGACGACCAACTGCGGTGCGGGATCACCGACCCTGTGGCGCCGGCAACCAAGGCCCATATGGCCACCTCCGAGGGCTTCTACCACTACGGCATGCACCATGCATCACGGCGTACAAGGGGTTCAACCTGGCGCTGGACCTCACGTGCAGCTCCGGTGACGCGCTTCGGTGCCGGGAGGACGGGTGCCTCGACGCGTTCCTTTACGTGAAGTCAACTATCACTCGTGCACCGCCGCCGGCAGCCGGGTCCAGATCGTCTGCCCATGGTCGATGAGCTAGCTAGCGGCAAAACGTAAACATTTTATATCTTGACCTAATTAATATTAAAGAGAGGAGCGTTTCTCCACTTTTTCGTCACATAAGTGTTTCGTACGTCCTCTGTCTTAGAAAAAAGAGAAGTTAAAAAATTGCGTGCAAAGAGTGACTTGAACCGTGGTGGAGAAGTGGAAGTTTGCCTATTATTGAGGCCCGCGGTAGCTCGCCTCGCTGCTGCAGGCAGCAGTTTTGTGGGCCGGCCCATTCCACATATTTTTATTATTTTGTTTGTACTTTCTGTTTCTATTTTTTCTCTTATGTTTTTTTTATTTCCTTTTTTCTATTTAGGTTTGTAAAGTATTAATCGCACTTAAAAAAATTAAATCATGTATTTAAAAAATGTTAAACATGTATAAAAAATATTTTTGATGTATAAGAAAAATGTGTAGTGTGTATGAAAAAATAGTGATCAAAACATGTATTTGAAGAAAATGTTTATCAACTATTTAAATAATGTTAAACATACATAAAAATGTTTCAGATGTATATGAAAATTATACAATATGTATGAAAAAAAGGACATCAAAATATATATTTCATGAAACTTTAACCATGTATTTTTTTAAATAATAACCTGTGTAATCAATATTTCATATGTACGCAAAAGATGTACAATATGTAGAAGAAACTAGGCATCAAAACGTATATATGAAAAGTTGTTAATCATATATTATAAAAATGTTAAACATGTATAAATGTATGTACAATGTGTATTACAGAATGTAGACATATGTTGAAAAAAAGTAGACATCAAACATTTATTTCAAAAAAATGTAACTATTTATTGGAAAAATGTTAAACATGTATAAAGAAATGTTCCTGATATATACAAACAAATGTATAATGTGTAAGAAAAAACATAGACAGTAAAACCTATATTAAAATAATGTTAACCATGTATTTAAAAAAAGGTTAAACATATGCAATAAAGATGTCCCTTATGTATAAGAAAAATGTACATTATGCATGAAAAAGTAGACATGTGTTGAAAAAGGAAAAATGGAAAAAATGGAGAAAACCAACTCTACCCCCAAGAGTTCATGGAGCACATGTCGGACCCCTATCATCCATCTCCGATTTGTCCTTGCCTCTATGAATCGCACCGCCGTGGACATCCATGTGCGTGCAATGTGATCAGACACCAGCCTTATCGTATTGATTGCTAATTAGTACTGCATCCGAAGACATCTTCTAAGGAAGGCATATACATATATCCTTTGGCTCAAGCTTCAGTGGAGGCAATCACAACATCTCGGCCTACCGTCAATATTGATACTATAGTGTACCTCCCGCTAGATGTCCAAATACATACAGATGCGCTAATTATCATGACAATTTTCATTTTTCGATGAAAGTTCTCATTGATAACCTAGACATATGAAATCGTCCAGGAGTCGTGTCCAAGGCGGTAGCATTAGATAGGCGGGTGTGGACATGTACAAGGTGTGTGCATGCACAACTGCTCTTCGATCAGATGCTTTTTCGTTGAACGGGGCATATTAAAGTGAAAGAAGTTCTAGGTCGAGTCCCGAGAAGGTGATAGTTGATTTTGATCATGAAGTTGGCACTGGACTTTCACGACATGGCATCACATCTTCACCAACTACTGCGTCAACTAGCCGACTCCCGCGCCGATGCAGTTCTGCCTTGGGCGCCATCGGGAAAGAGCCCACCTCATTTGGCCCACTACCATCCCTGGGTGGCATTGTCCAGAGGCTGGTGTGTCATGCTGGTGAATGTTTTGAAGGACACGATAATTTTCTCTCCCGTTACAACGCACGGGCATATGTGCTAGTATAACCTACACGCGTACGTGTACTAGCTAGTACGTACCCAGACGGACATGCATTTTCATAAGCCTGGATTCTCCATTCATCTAATGAGCTAATATCAAATAGCCTCTTTTCACCAGCAAGCTTGAAATCATAATTGAGTTCTTTAATTGCCCAAAATGCTTTGTGTTCTAAATCAAGAGGCAAATGACAAGCTTTTCCATAAACCATTTTATATGGAGACATACCCATAGGATTTTTATAAGCTGTTCTATAAGCCCAAAGTGCATCATCTAATTTCTTAGACCAATTTTTCCGGGACCTATTCACAGTCTTTTATAAGATTAGTTTTATTTCTCTATTGCTAAGTTCAACTTGACCACTAGACTGAGGATGATAAGGTGATGCAATTCTATGGTTAACATCATATTTAGCAAGCATTTTATGGAAAGCACCATGAATAAACTGTAAACCACCATCAGTCATTAAATATCTAGGGACTCCAAACCTTGGCAAAATAACTTCTTTAAGCATTTTAATAGAGGTGTTGTGATCAGCACTACTGGTTGGAATAGCTTCTACCCACTTAGTAACATAATCAACAGCAACCAAAATATGTGTATACCCATTAGAGGAAGGAAAATGTCCCATGAATCAAATCCCCAAACATCAAATGGTTCAACAACAAGTGAATAATTCATAGGCATTTCTTGACGCTTACCGATATTACCTATTCTTTGGCATTCATCACAAGATGAGACAAACTTACGGGCATCCTTGAAGAGATCGAGTAGGCCAATAAAAATCAGATTGCAATACCTTATGAGCGGTTCTGTCTCCCCGTGATGTCCTCCATAAGCTTCAGAGTGACATTTCTCTAGGATTTGTTCTTGTTCATACTCAGGTATACAACGTCTAATAATACCATCTACTTCTTTATAAAGATGTGGTCATACCAAAAGTAATGTCTTAAATCATAAAAGAATTTTTTTTTCTTTTGTTGATATGTGAACCTAGGTGGTATGTATTTAGCAACAATATAATTAGCATAGTCAGCATACCAAAGTGTACTCTTAGAAACATTTATTGTAGCTAATTGTTCATTAGGAAAGCTATCATTAATAGGTTATGGGTCATCAAGAGTACTTTCAAGCCTAGACAAGTTATTAGCTACAGGGTTCTCTACTCCTTTCCTATCAGTAATATGCAAATCAAATTCTTGTAGCAGAAGAACCAACCTAATGAGTCTAGGTTTAGCATCTTACTTTTCCATAAGATTTTTTATAGCAGCATGATCGGTGTGAACAATCACTTTAGAATCAACAATGTAAGATCTGAATTTATCACAAGCAAACACCACTGCTAAGAATTCTTTTTCAGTAGTAGCATAATTTCGTTGAGCACTGTCTAGAGTTTTACTAACATAATGAATAATATTCAGTTTCTTATCAACTCTTTGTCCTAGAATAGCACCAACAACATAATCACTAGCATCACACATAATCTCAAAAGGCAAGTTTCAATCAGGTGGTTGAACAACAGGTGCAGTAATTAAGGCTTTCTTTAGTGTTTCAAAGGCTTCCAAACAATCATCATCAAACACAAAGGGAATATCCTTTTGCAAAATATTCGTAAGAGGCCTAGAAATTTTAGAAAAGTATTTGATAAACCTCCTATAGAAACCAGCATGATCAAGGAAACTACGAATACCTTTGATATCCTTAGGACATGGCATTTTCTCAATTGCATCAACCTTGGCCTGGTCAACTTCAATGCCTCTTTCAGAATTTTTATGACCCAAAACAATACATTCGTTAACCATAAAGTGGCACTTCTCCCAATTCAAGACAAGATTTGTTTGTTCACATCTCTGCAAAATTTGATCAAGATTGCTTAAACAATCGTCAAAAGACTTCGCATAAACGGAAAAGTCATCCATGAAAACCTCAACAATCTTTTCACAAAAATCAAAGAATATCGCAGGCATACATCTTTGAAAGGTAGCAGATGCATTACATAAACCAAAAGGCATGCGTCTATAAGCATAAGTTCCAAAAGGACAAGTAAAAGTGGTCCTTTCTTGATCAGGTTGTGAAACAGGTATTTGTGAAAAAACAGAATATCCATCAAGAAAGCAAAAGCATGTGTGCTTAGATAATCTTTCTAACATTTGTACAATAAAAGGCAAATGGTAATGATCTTTTCTAGTTGCTTCGTTTAATTTTCTATAATCAATTACCATCCTTTAGCCTGTGACAATTCTTTGTGGAATAAGCTCATTCTTATCATTAGGAACAACAGTAATACCTCCCTTCTTAGGGACACAATGAAATGACTTATCCATCTACTATCACCTATAGGATATATTATACCTACTTCCAGAAGTTTTAATATTTCCGTTCTTACCACTTCTTTCATCTTCGGATTTAACCGACGTTGGTGATCAACAACGGGTTTAGCATCAGGTTCCATATTAATCTTGTGCTGACATAGAGTGAGACTAATGCCCTTAAGATCATCAAGAGTATATCCAATAGCAGCTATGTGGTTCCTTAGAACTTTCAATAATCTTTCTTCTTCATAATAATAACAGGATATCTTTTTCTCATCAAGATAAGCATATTTCAAAGTGTCTGGAAATTGTTTTAATTCAAACTTAGGATCGCCTTTAGGTGGAGGTGGACCTCCTAGAGTTTCAATAGGCAAATTGTGTTTAAGCAAAGGTTGTTGTTCGAAAAAGATTCTATCTATTTCATTTATTTCACGCATATGCAAATCATTTTCATGGTCTAGCAAATATTGTTCCAAAGGATCAGTAGGAGGTACATCAATAGAAGCAAGACCAATAATTTCATCCTTATTAGGCAAATCTTTCTTATGAGGTTGTCTACTAAACTTGGAGAAATTAAATTCATGAGATTCATCACCAAAGCTAACACTGGCAGTTTGTTTCTTACAATCTATTCTGGCATTAATGGTGTTCAACAAAGGTCTACCAAAGATAATTGGACAAAAGTCATCTTGTGAGGAGCCAAGAATAAGAAATCTGTAGGGTATTTTATTTTCCCACACGAGACTTCAACATCTGTAAGAATCCCAATTGGTGATATAGTATCTCTATTGGCAAGTTAATAGTGACATCTATGTCTTTTATTTCAGCAGGTGCTATTTCATTCTTAATTTCTTCATATAAGTAAAAAGGAATAGCACTCACACTAGCACCTAGGTCACATAACCCATGATAATAGTGATCTCCTATCTTAACTGAGACAACAAGCATGCCAACAATAGGTCTATGTTTATCCTTTTATCAGGTTTGACAATTCTAGAAGCTTCATCACAGAAGTAAATAACATGCCAACAACAAATCTTTAATCATAGCAACACTAGGTTCAACTCCAATTTGTTCAGCTGGTTTGGGTGTTCTAACATAACTTTTGTTAACCACAGTTGAAGCTTTAGCATGTTCCTTCAGCCTAACAGGGAAAGGTGGTTTCTCAACATAAGCAGTGGGAACAACTGGATCAACATTGTAAATGATAGTTTCTTCTTTAGCTTTTACCGGTTCTTTAACTTCTTCTTTAATAGGTGGATGATATTTAAACCACTTCTCCTTAGGGAGATCACCATGAGTAGCAAAAGATTCACAAAAGGAAGCTAATATCTCAGGGTCAAGTCCATATTTAGTGCTAATTTTTTGAAAAGCATCGGTATTCATAAAATATTTAACACAATCAAACTTAGGTTCAATACCTAACTCTTTACCTTCTCGAGTTCCCAATATTCAGAGTTGCATTTAATTCTTTATAAAAGATCCCACTAGAATTCAATAGTCTTCTTCATAAAAGAACCGTTACAAGAAGTAACGAGCATTGATTGATCATTACGAGAAAGCCGAACGTAAAAATTCCGAATAATAATTTCTCTTGAGAGCTCATGATTGGGGCATGAATATAACATTGACTTAAGACTCCCCCAAGATAGAGCGATACTTTCTCCTTCTAGAGGCCAAAAATTATATATATTATTCCGATCACGATGAACTAGATGCATAGGATAATTTTTTTGATGAAATTCCAATTTCAATCGATTCCAGTTCCAAGATCCAATATCATCGCATAGCTTATACCATGGCAATGCTTTTCCCTTCAAATATAAAGGGAAAACCTTCTTATTTGCTTCATCTCCGGGCAAACCTGTAAGCTTATACAATCTAAAAATTTCATCCACATATATCAAGTGCATATCAGGATGTTCGGTTCCATCTCCTGCATAAGGATTAGCTAGCAGTTGTTCTACCATATCCGAAGGAATTTCATATTCAATATTTTCAGTAGGTTCAGTAGGTTGAGGGGCAACTAATTGTGGTTCTGGTCGAGGTGAATATACCCCGAACAAACCCCTCAAAGGATTGTTTTCCATAGCAGCAAGTGACAATAAATTTCAGCACGTAGTAATAATGTTTCCTTACCAATTTCCACTTAGCAAGAGCGCTTCACTCCCCGGCAATGGCGCCAGAAAATAGCCTTGATGACCCACAAGTATATGGGGTCAATTGTAGCCTTTTTGCTAAATAAGAGTGTCGAACCCAACGAGGAGCAGAAGGAAATGACAAGTGGTTTTCAGCAAGGTAATGTCTGCATGTGCTAAAATTGTAAGTAGCAGAGTAGTTTGATAGCAGGATAATTTGTAACGAGCAAGTAACAATAGTAGTAACAAAAGTGAAGCAAGGTAGCCCAATCCTTTTAGGCAAAGGACAGGCCAAAACGGTCTCTTACGATAAGCAAAGTGTTCTTGAGGGTACACAGAAATTTCATCTAGTCACTTTCATCATGTTGGCTTAATTCGTGTTCGCTACTTTGATAATTTGGTATGTGGGTGGACCGGTGGTTAGGTGCTGTTCTTACTTGAATAAACCTCCTACTTATGATTAACCCTCTCGCAAGAATCTGCAACTACGAGAAAATTATTAAGAATAAATTCTAACCATGGCATTAAACTTTTGGATCCAATCGGTCCCTTACGGAATAGCGCATAAACTGGGGTTTAAGCTTATGTCACTCTCGCAACTCATCATCTAATAACTACTCCACAATGCATTCCCTTAGGCCCAAATATGGTGAAGTGTCATGTAGTCAACGTTCACATGACACCACTAAGAGAATGACAACATACATATCATCAAAATATCGAACACATATCAAGTTCACATGATTACTTGCAACATGATTTCTCCCGTGACCTCAAGAACGAAAGTAAATACTCACAAATGATAATCATGCTCAAGATCAGAGGGTTATTAAATAGCATAATGGATCTGAACATATAATCTTCCACCAAATAAACCATATAGTAATCAACTACAAGATGTAATCAGCACTACTAGTCACCCACAAGCACCAATCTAATAGTTCTGGTACAAAGATTGAACACAAGAGATGAACTAGGGTTTGAGAGGAGTTGGTTGTATTGAAGATGTTGATGAAGATAGCCCTCCCCAAGATGGGAGAGTTGTTGGTGATGATGATGACGATGATTTCCCCCTCCGGGAGGGAAGTTCCTCCGGCAGAATCGCTCCGCCGGAGGGCAAAAGTGCTCCTGCCAAAGTTCCGCCTCGAGACGGCGGCGCTTCATCCCGAAAGTCCTCCCATCAATTATTTTAGGTCAAAATGACTTATATACCAGAAGATGGCACCGGAGATGGGCCGAGGAGGGCAGCACCCACCTGGGCGTGCATGGGCCTCCTGGCGCGCCCAGGTGGGTTGTGCCCACCTGATGGCCCCCCTCTGGTACTTATTTGCTCCAGTATTTAGTAAATATTCCATAAAAAATCCTCGTGGAGTTTCATCTCATTTGGAGTTTTGCAGAGTAGGTAGCTTGACGTAGCTTTTTCAGGTCTAGATTTCCAGCTGCCAGAATTCTCCCTTTTTGTGTATACCTTGCATATTATGAGAGAAAAGGCATTAGAATTACTCCAAAAAGCATTACTATATAATAAAACAACATAAATAACAATAGGAAAACATGATGCAAAATGGGTGTATCAGCTCGCACCAGGCCCAGTAGGCCCACACGTATAGCAAAGTGAGATTAGGCCCGTAGGCCTGCAGTTCAGAGGAGTTCGAGAGAGGTTGTGCAGCCGCGCTTATAAACAAGTGTTGAAGCCTCTCAGCTAGCGAGGTGGGACTAAACATCCAACCGCACCGCGGCTGTGCCAGGAACAGACCATTGGTTCCGGTTGGTGCCACGAGTCGGGTCCCGGTTCCTGGCACCAACCGGGATCAATGCCCACCTTTGGTCCCAGTTCGGTGCCACCAACCAGGACCAAAAGGCTCTACTTCCCGCCCTTTGGGCTGCTGGAAATTGACCTTTAGTCCCGGTTGGTGGCACCAACCAGGACCAAAGCTCACTGCTTCCCGCCCTTTGGGCTGCTGGAAATTGACCTTTGGTCCAGGTTGGGGGCACCAACCGAGACTAAAGGCTGACATTGGTTCCGGGTTTTGCTACGAACTGGGACCAAAGGTGGTTGCTATATAACCCACCACTTAGGAAATTTCCCTCACCCGTCCATTCTTCTCTTGAACACCGACAGGTTGCTCCTCGACGCCGGTCGCGCCCCTGCCCTGACGTCGCCGTCGCCTCCCCGAGCCGTCCCGAGGTCACCGTCATGGTCGGCGCCGCCGTAGTCGCTCACTCCTCGTCATCGTCGCCCCGTGCCCCTGTCCTGCTCCGACACGCCGCCCCGTGCCCCCTGCCTCGACGCCGGCCGCCTCGTGCCCAGCCCTGCCCCGACACCGCCCTGCGCCCCTGGCCTCGACGCCGGCCGCCCCGTGCCCGGCCCTGCCCCGATGCCGCCCCGCGCCCCCGGCCTGCCCCGACCACGCCGCACCTGTCCTCCCCGTTTGGTCCGGCCGGCCCCCTGCTCTGATTTGTCCTGTTTATATACATACATACATACAAACATACATACATATATATGATTAAAAAAATTTCACAAATGATATGTAGTGTATATGATGATATGTATGTGTATGTATGATGATATGTCCTAATTTTTCATAAAAAAAATTGTCCATATATATGATGATTTTTTTCATAGAATATGATGTTTTTTTGTTCATAGATGATCATATATATAATGTTTTTTTTCATATGCATGCATGGATGTGGATGGAATATGATGTTTTTTTATTCATATAATATGATGGGTTTTTTATTCATATAATATGATGGGTTTTTTATTCATAGAATATTTTTTTTGTTCATGAGAGAGAGGCAGGGATGTTGGACATTCATGAGAGAGGCGGTCATATATATGATGATTGCGTTGATAAAAAAGGGTAGATAATATGAAAAAGGGTTTGATTTTTAATAGCCGAAGGTGAAAACAAAACTCTCACCTATGAGAGGAAATGGCCGACGGTAGATGTGTGCCTCTCGGTTATTTGAGAAAATACCCGACGTCGGTGTATAGTGATAACCGGCGGCTGACTTCCCCTCTCGATGATATGTTTCATGGACAACATCGATGAATGTAGAATGACCGATGTTATATTCTAGATAGTTCAGTATAAGAAGATTCCAAGAACTAACATCTAGCATTGCTATTGTAAGTGAGTGCATTATGTTCTTTTTCACAATTAATATACATGATGCTTAAAAAATTGGTATAGGACAATACAAATATGATGTTTAAAAAATGCACTTACAAAAGTACTGGTTTGCTAATTTCTTGGTCATGTACTTTTGTAACTTGGCTTACAAAAAAATGCACTTACAAAATATCATTTTGGTCTTTGAATAATTCTTTGTGCTTTTATTGTTCTAGATAAGATTAAATAACATTTTGGTCACTTGGGCTTGATTCAGGGGATAAGCAACTCATCCGGCCACTCCTATCGCTTCTCGACGCCGGCCATGGCGCCTAAGAATAGGCCGTTTGCAAGAGCTTTTTGCCGTGCTCAAGATCGATGGGAGGAGACTGTCAGCAAATTCTGCAAGGGAGATGCAGAGAAAAGGGCGGACATAGAGGAGATCTACAATAGGTTTTCCAGCTTGCGGATGTGCGTCGACCACGCTAGGGGCCTCATCGCCGTGGCTACGGATGATGAGAAGAAGACGATGTTCCCCGGTGGCCGTGGAATTCCTCTTGTCGCTGTTTTCCTTTGGGCTATGAATGAAGCGGAAAGCTCACCAGATCCGCATCGGCGTGCTAGGTGGTACGAGTACCGCTCTTGCCGTCGCGCCCCTCCAGCTCCAGTGGAAGGTCTCGTCGGTGTCGTGGTCGCCAGACCAGCTGCAGTGAAGCAGGTGATTGTCCACTCTAACAGTGAGGGAGAGAGTAGTAAAGATGAGGAGGAGGAGGAGGAGGAGGAGGAGGAGGAGCCAGGTGCGGACGTGGTGGTGGAGGTGGAGGACGACAGCGAGCAGGAGCAGCTGGTGGTGGAGGTGGAGGACAACAGCGAGGGGGAGGTGGCGCAGTAGCTGCAGCCGCCTGCTGGTGATGACTTGTACATGGTGGCACCGGGGATCCCGCAGCTCGGCGGCATGAGCATGCCAATCGAGGCAGAGATCTACATCCGCGTTGGCATTTGCCACTCTGACCGCATCAAGAAGATGAATGAGATGCAGAAATAAAGAAATGCGGCGAGTGCCAGTTAGACAAGTGTCAGAGTTTATGTTCAGTATGCTAAACCTATTATGTACTACAACTGTTTAAGCATTGTCAAGTTGTTATGTACTGGAAGTGAAGTTGTTATGTAATGAGATGTTTAATTAAGTAGAAATGTTTTCCTCTCTGTTGCATTCCACAAAACTATAGTAGCATAAGAGAGGACACTTCTCTCTATACGTATAGTAGCTATCGTCGACCAAACACGAAAATAAGAGAGGACACTTCTCTCTATTAGCTAGCTAACACAATATAAAACCCCTAAATTAACCCTCCAAAACCCCTACCCCCCCCCCCCCCCCCTCCCCTTAAAAAAAACGCAACTCCTGCTAGCTGCTGATGCGTGGAGGCTTATTGGTCCCCGTTGGTATTACCACTGGGACTAAAGGTCCTCCTGCCTGGACGCCCCGCTGCGGCCACGTGAAGCCCTTCTGTCCCTGTTCGTAAGTGAACCGGGACTAAAGGGTGGGCTTTAGTCCTGACCCTTTAGTCCCAGTTCCTGAACTGGGGCTAAAGGGCCTCTGAAACCGGGCCAAATGGGCCGTTTTCTAGCAGTGCACGCACTACACACAATGTCGTCTCCCGCGAAAGCTCATGCGCAAGCACGTCTCCGGTCCTTCTCCTCTTTGTCGTCCTCGCCGTCGGGGCAAGTGTGGCGCCATTGACCATCACCAACTTATGCCCGTTCACGGTGTGGCCGGCCATCGTGCTGGTGCTCCACCAGGGGGGGGGGGGGCACCGAGCTCCACCCAGGGGCTGGACCCTCGACACGCCGGTGATCCGCTCCCAATACATATGGGGGCACACAGGCTGCTCCTTCGACGGGGCCGGCAGGGGGCGGTGCCAGACAGGCGACTGTGGTGGCAGCTCGCTAATTTGCGGGGGCAACCCGGCGGCGCCGATGACCATGGCCGAGGTGTGGTCACAAAGTATTCCTTTACGTCGCGGCGACAACGAGGACTTTTTGGCGTGGACGCATGGGAAGACAAGCCTCTACACTGTGAAATCAGTGTACCAAGCTCTAGTGATCCAACAAGAGCATCAAGCTCGAAGACGGGAACGTTACAGAATCTTCAATGAGTAGGCAGCAGTTGTTGAAGGCTCTATGGTCTCTCAAAGTGGTACCAAAAGTTCGTGTTTTCTAGTGGAGGGTATGATACGCCTCAAACACATCTATAACTTTTTATGGTTGAATGCTATTATATTATCACTTTCGTAAGATTTCTATGTCATTTTATATTATTTGTCTGGCCTAACCTAATAATTTAGTGCCCAATGTCTATTCCTGCTTTCTAGTGTAAGATTTCGTAAGATTTCTATGTTTTTTTATTTCACAGAAAATCTATATTTACGAAGGTCCAAACACGATGAAACTTTTTGATGATTTTTTAAACATAAGAGACCCTAGAAGCTTCAGGGAGAGACTGGAAGACCCACAAGGGGCCACAAGCTAGGGGTCGTGCCCTGGGGGTAGGGCCTGCCGGGGTGGCTTGTGGGCCCCCTGATGCTTCGTTATTCCTAATCTCTGGCCTATAAATTCACATATATTTTGAAACCTCGGAGCGATGCCCGAAATAATTTTATCATCTCTACAAGGCTTTGTTTCGATGCGATCCCATCTGGAGCCCTGTTCTGTCACTCTGTCGGAGTAAGGAATCAATGGGGGAGGTCATCTTCATAAACCTTGTTGCCTCCATGACTATGTGTGAGTAGTTCTTTCAGGACCTACAGGTCCATGGTAATAGCTAGATCTCTCTCTCTATCTATCTATCTTTCTCTCTCTCTCTTGATTTTCAATACAGTGATTTCTTTGGAGATAAATCCGGTGTAATTCTTATGGTGTGTTTGTTGGAATCTGATGAATTGTGGATTTATTATCAGATTTTTCATTGATTTATATTGATTCTCTTGAAGTCTTTCTTATGTGCAATTTTATAGATATGTATGTTGTCCGGTCTATGAGTCTTCTTTGGCAAGATAGATGAGTAGTTCTTCACAGGAAGTGATGCATAGTAGTGGGTTCAATCTTGTGGTGATCTTTTCCAATGAAAAAAGTGATGAAGACATGCATTACATTGTTACTACTAATAAGGATAAAACGATGGGGTTAATCTTATTGCTATGTTTTCTTCTGTCTACATTATGTCATCTTGCTTATTGCATTACTCTGTTTCTTGCAAACTTCATACTTTAAGATGCATGTTGGAATATCGGTCTTGGGGTGGAGTAATAGTAGTAGATGCAGTTGGATTATAGTCTACTTATCACATATGTAATGTCTGTGTGAGATTATGCCATGAATGATCATAGTTATAATTTGCGTTATTCCATCAATTGCCCAAGAGTAATTTGTCTACCATGACACTACATGCTTTCGAGAGAGATGCCACAAGTGAACATATATGGCCCCTGGGTCTATTTTCTGTCAATACAAAAACTCCTACAATTTTCTCTTTCACTTCTTGGTAACTAGCAAGAACAAGGGGATTGACAAACTCCTTGGCACTATTGGGTGCAAGCAATTTTATTTGTGTGCGGGTACTACTAACATTGTTAGCTCGGTGACTCCTACTAGTTCGAAAACTTTGGTTCTTAACTGCGGAAAGTACTTTCTATTGTTGTGCTACATCACCTTTCCTCTTCGGGGAATCCAACAACTCCTACAGGAGTAGCAGAAGAATTTCTGGTGTTGTTGCCAGGGAGTCATCATCTACCAAATTAGGTGCCTTTGCACAAGCTCTTTACTTTTGCTTGTTTTATTTTCTTGTCTAGTTTCATTTTACCTTTTGCCTTCTTCTTTATTTGTCATTTTTTAAATACCCAAAAAAACCTTGTGCTACTATTTCTGCTTATTTTGTCACTATGTCTACTCCTTAAAACACCAAGCTTTCTGATTTCTCAAGTACTATAACAATGATTTCATTAGTACTCCTGTTGTTCCTCCCGCCACTAGTGCAGAGTCTTATGGTATTGAAGCTGCCTTGCTAAATCTTGTGATGAAATAATAGTTTTCTGTAAACTATAATGAAGATGTTGCTTCCCTGCGCATCTTAATACCTTTGTTGAGTTACTGATTTGCAAAAAATTAAAGATATGGATAATGATATTGTTAAATTGAAACTTCTCCATTTTTTCTAAGAGATAGACCCAAGGACGCGGATTTTTGGGACATGGTGCCATGCGAGGATGAAATCCAAGCAGTCCATCTGTGCTCTAAGATTAGCACTTAATATAGCAAATTAATGAATACCAAAATTATACGGCGGGATAATTGGATGGATACATGTCTGTGATACTCAAAGTACGTGGTTGAGCTAGGCATCTTAAATGGTTGGTGGGCTACACATCAATTTTAATGGCGTTGTGTTAATGCAACGCAGACCATTTAAAACGCTGGTTGACGTTTGAACGTGTCTATCTGGAACCTGTACGCCTTGAGAGACACTTAAAACAAGTGTGGGCCTGTCATTTTGTTGATGGTTTGTTTTGCCAAATTCAGTTTGTGTGGGGTGTACTGGTGTACCAATTCATTAGAGCCATGTGTATCAATTCATCTAAGCCATGTGTATTAATACTGCATTATTACCTATGTGTTGGCAATGTTGACTCAGCTAAGCTATCACTTGCTATTCACGTAGCATGCACTTGCTCAACTGTTTCTTGTTGTTTGACACTGTTCGGACAGAACACTAGCTTCATATGCTCACCAGCTTCTTGTTCCTCAGTGAGTTAGTGGTGCACGTGCATGTGACTGTTGTCCAACCTTAAATGCCATCAATTTAGATGTAGCCGCGTTCAATCAATGGTGCGTTTAAATTCTGCCAGGCATTGATTGTGCGCGTTAAAGATGATGCGTTTAATACACGGGATGTGTCAGCGACAATACTGCGTGAATACTGAGTGCTATACAAAAAAGTGAACTGATTATACAGCCGAAGCATATTAATGTTGCACGAATCTCGCGGCGTCGTGCGGTATGGATATCGGCAGCGCGTGATGGCATGTCCATCCGCGATTTATCGATAGACCCAAAGTATAATGCCCCTGTAATTAAGCTATAGTGATCTCCTCCTAATGATTTCCATGTCATCATATTTTGCAGTAATGAATGCCACTTGTCTCAAACCAAACTCAAATTCAAATTCTAATTGTAAGTCAAATTATTATTGTTAAAAATAATAATAAAGTAATTTTCATGATGGAACCAACGTCAATGGACTATTAAAATGCCCTTAACATCACTACAACAAAACCAACGACATTAAATTGAGCCATTTCAAAATAAACGAATATTTAAACATTTCAGAATGACTTGAAACTCTAACATTGTTTCGCAAGCATTGCTAGGTTGAAGGATTGAAAATCCCTAAACCCCATGCCACCTTCACTTTTCAAATACCATAACTTCCACCAATAAAGCCAATGCATTTTTTGTTTTCCTCGCCATCTCTCCACTAAAATTGTTGAATTTGATGGGTGATTTCCTTGCAAATTATCACTAGTAAGATGAAAATTGGAATGGAAAAAGTTGGAATAGCATGCGCGACAGATTTCATAAGATCTCCTTACCACCCATGAACATCTGTTTTCATCCATTCCCTGGCTCTTTCTTTCATTCTTTCACAAAAGTGTCATTTCTTTTATTCTTTCATTAAAGTGTCTGAAGCAATCACTCATGTCTACTCCCAACATAGCAGGGAGACCGAGAGAGGAGTATCTGGAAAACCAAGGGAAAGATAAAAGCAGCGAAAGCCAATGGTCAAGATGCGCGAGGGGACGCATCCTACGGTGGAAGTCCCAACACGATGCAAACCGACTTTACCAAGGCGCAACGTAGAGTTTGTTTCCTTCAGAAAGGAAAAGAAAAAGGGAAAAAAGGTGAAGGCCACGAAACACGCGCAAGCCGCATCAATTCTTCCCCCCTTCTCCTCTTGCACCCGCACCAAACCTTCGTCGTTGTCGCCATCGTCAGAGGCGCCACCACCCACCCGTGCATCCATGGTTCATCGGCGACCCTGGTCTCCCGATGTGCCGCCCCCTACCCAAGTACCTACCATACATCGGCAACATCCCCTACGTCGATGTTCCTGGGTATGGGACCACGATAGGAGATTTCCTCCCGCGCATGAGTGTTGCAGAATTCTCCCCCACCAGCCGCCGCCGACAGGGTATGAGCACCGCCGCCGCTTCCTTTGTTGTTTCTTCAACTGATGGATAGATAGATAGATAGATAGATAGATAGATAGGGGCATGGATAAGACAAACTTGGTTTGTGTATCGATCGATGATGCTCCTGCATCCATCCTTTCCTTTGGGTTATGGATATATGATCTGACTGTAGATCGGCCATATTATTAACATAAAGTAGCTTGATGGCTTGACCTGACTACTGGAACTTGATCTGTTAGTTCTTCTTCCTCGAAATCAACTTTTTTTACTCTAAGTAGCAGGTGTTCAGCTGTTGCATAAACAGAGCAAATGAAAAAGGGAAAGTCCGACAGTGTTAACAACACATCGCCTGTACAAAAATAAAATTTAGACTACTCATGAAAATCCTCCATCATCAGGAGGCTAAAATCTGCACTCGCTAATTCCCAAACAGTAGCAGCAAGCAGCTGTAGCATTTTGATTTCATAAAATCCTCTTTTTTCTCTCATTAATTCAATGTGTCGTGTTGTTAGAGACGCACAACCAACTCCCTCCTCTTTGCACTTTTGTTGCCATAATTGTTAATCTTCTTATACACCAGGTAGGGACATAGACATCCTCACAATAAAAAGAAATGTGAAAAAAGTGCTTGTTGAAGAAGTTTATTTATTATCTAATATCATAACTGCTTCAGGTTAGTCATGTCCACTCGTTTGGCATCAGAATGAACTGGACAATCTGTATAGTGTAGTCCGGATTTTTGCTTTTCGTAGGACTGAGTTTCCTGCTTTGAGTTTAGTAATCATAAACCTACTGTAGACATAGTGTAATATTTCAGTCCATAGATTTAATTACAAATTTCCTAACACCAAAAGAATATATGAAAAGCTTTTCTTGTTCCACATCAACTTGCCATAGCACCATGCAAATCTTGATTATTTCATTCATCTCCTAAAATATATGATAAGATAAACTGTACAGTTCTACTCATCAGCCTGATTATTCTGTTACAGGTATGTGGAGAAGGAGCACATGCCCCCTAACACATGCCCGTACCGATTCACTACAAAGAGCATATCTCAAACTAATTCACTACATGCTAAATACAATTTATACGAAACTTTTATACTTATTTAAAACCTATATTTTATGATACTACAACCTTAAGAAATGTATTTTTCTGTTACTTTCTAAGCACGGATAACTACATAATGATGCTGCTAAATGTTAATTATATTGTTATTTGATATAGAATTATAATGTCTATCACTGAATTATTTGGATTGCTCAAAATTTAAAAATCTATTTTGTAACAAAGTCATCCATGCATTAGCTTGTGATAATTGTATAAATTTTGCAATGTAATTTTTTTTGTGATTGTGTTCATGATATTTTATATTGTCAAATATCATGGTATATATCTCTTTATCTTAATGGTGGTTTCTAGTGTATAGTTACACAAACATTACTCCCATAAAGGATGCTAGTGTACCCGCCTTCATGGGCGCCTCGTGGGCGGAAAGAGCCTCCTGGCCGTCTCGGTCATGTGGTGGCTTGGCGCACGTGCCTTGCATGGACTTTCCTATGAACCACTCCAAAAATGTGTTTAGGGCATAACCATAATTAACCTAATTAATTGCTATGGTGTATTTTGGAAAATGCTAACACACAATATATCTTTTATATATATATATGAAATATGTTAGGAGGGCCTATATATATGAATCGGGGGGAGTATGGATGATAAGTTTCAGTGAACATATAGGAGTGTAAAATAATGCCGTGGTATGATTATTATTATTTTTAAATTAGGCTCTTTAATATAAGATTAGTCATAAAAAACGTGCTAAAAGTATTGTATGCATGCTTCTTAATGTACTACTGATATGAATTTCTGCTAGACCCCACTGTGCGCCTCTCTGCCATGGCCGGGCACAATTCAGATGGTGTTGGACCGTGCTGACGGATATTTCAGTGGACACGTCAATTATCTCTCTCGTTGCAACGCACGGGCATATGTGCTATAATAATAATAATAATTCACTTGTAAGAACAACGCACGGGCACGAGGAGCCACAATTATATTGTATGTTAGGAGGGCCTATATATATGAATCGGAGGGAGTATGTTAACCTGGTGGACATCTTTTTCCTATTTTCTTCTTTCCTTCTTTCCTTTTTCTTGCTCTTTATTTCACGTGTTTTCAAGCGGTTTTGTTGCGGATTTATTTTCATTTTCCATTTTTTTGTTTTCCTTTCTTTTTTGTTCATTTTTTATTTTCCTTTTTCTCTTGCAATGTGCAAACTTTTTTTGATTTCATTTTTTTAAATGAATGAACTTCTATTAAAATTTGCGAACACCTTTTCAAACTTGGTGACTTTTTACAAAATCAGAACTTTTTATCAAATTTATAAAACAATATTGATGGACGTCATTTAGAAATGGATGATTTTTTTTCAAAATCGATGAACTTTTTTCTCAAAATTGATGAACTTTTTCAAAATTAATGCATTTTTGAAGTAGATGAACTTTGTATTTCAAAATTGATGGACTCTTTTCAAAATTGATGAACCTTTTCAAATCCTTAAAGTTTTTTTCTCCAAAATCCATGAAATTTTTCTCAATTCACGGTGTTTTTCATCTTGTGAACATTTTGCAAATCCGCGAATATTTTAAGAAATATATGAACTTCACCAAAAAGATGATCCTTTTTAAATTCAATGGTCAAAGGTCAAAGATGTCCATGCTCAAATTGTGGTCCAGGTCAACCATGAAGAAGGTTTTTTTGGTTGAACGAGAAAGAAGCGATCGGGCGTATGGTCTTGGCGAGCGACAACTAATCTCTCGTGTAGTTCGGACGACCTATGAAAGGTGGCGTGCGTGTGCTGCCTAGGAGCTCCCGATGCACAGGGAGTAGCTTGACATATTTTGTTCAAAATTAAAAAATGTATTCTTAAAATTGTTTGGAATACTAAAAAATAAAGGTGGGCATTCGGTAGAAATCGAAATTTTGGTTTATACTATTATTTTTTAAATTCGTTTAGCAAAATTAAAACGAAAACTTTTCTGGCCTACCCGAACAATCTCCGTTGAACATGATATTTTTTGGAAATCTCGGGACTGGCCCCAACTTTGGTAAGCATGGAGGTAGGTGTGCCCATGGTAGTCATCCACGTCAGGTTTGAATGATTTCCTAAAACATATGCAAGTTGCGACACGTCCGGCCATTTATTGGTCATTTTTGACCGGAAAAACTCAAGAAAATACAAAATTTGTCAAAACCAAAACAATTTGGCATGGTGCCTTAACTTGGTCATACAAGGCATGTAAAAAAATTGGGGTCATTTCAAGGATGTCAAAAAACAACATGCTATGAGATGAAGCCTTGTATTTTATTAATATTTGTATTTCAATGTTTGGACTTTTTTTACAATTGCCGTCATTTCAATGTTCGTACAAGTTTTTAGAATGCAAATATTTTAATTTATGAACAAAATTTGAAAAGCAAACTTTTCTAAAATTTTGGACAAGTTTGTAAAAGAAGAGCATTTTCTAAAAAATAAAAAAGAAACAAAAAGGAAAATAAAAAAGAAACAAAAAACTATCAACAAAAAAGAGAAAGAAATAGTGGAAAAAGTCTGTTTTGCTACTGTAAGCTGGTCAGTATAGGATAGGTCTAGTAGGTTGCGTTGTTGTAGTTAGACATTGAATCTCAGTGTACCTAGTGACGAGTGGTCGGTAGTGAGAGTTACAGGGTTTGATCCCTCGCACTGCCATTTCTTTTTTATATATATTTTCCCTATTTTCACGTGCGATAATGGGCGGGCCCAGTGGGGTAGCGTCCTGTGCGTGGCGCCATCTATATGACTGTAGTTCCCGAACGCAAACTCTATTTGCCGCCCGTGGGTGTCAAACCGTCGCAGTTCCGTTAAGTGAATCGAGCAATCGGCACGATGCGAGTCGGCCCACTTTGAGCGAGCAACCGGTTTTGGGAACCTTTGAGCTTTTTTCCCTTTTTTTCATGTTTTGTTTTTCTTTCTGATTATTTCCTCCTTTTCTTTTCTTTTCTTCTTACCTTATTTTGTTTTTATTTTTGTTTCCTTTTTGTTTTTCATGATTGAAATTCCAATTTTTCTTCACATATCCGAAAATTGTTCATGTTTTTCAAATGTATTCTTGTTTCAGAAAAAGTACAGAGTTCCAAATTCCAATTTGTTCATTTTCGAAAATATAGTCATGTTAAAAATAGTTCACCGTACATTGGGAAAATATTCACTGTGTATAAGAAGTGTTCATCGTGTGTACTTCAGCGTGCATTTAATAAAAATAGCATATATTTTCAAGAAAGTTCAGTTTTGTATTTGAAAAAATTCACCATATACTAAAGAAATGTTCAATGTGTATTTTAAATTCACTTTTTGAGGAGCTCATTGCTGATGTTTATCATTTATATATCTTGCTCCTTATTAACAGACTGCTCCCTCCACGCCTCTTTGATATCTAGAAGCTCCTTGAACATTTCAGTGCATGCCGTTCCTTTGGATTGCTTATAGGCTGGAGTACGAGGCTTGGTGCAGAAGTCTGCTTGGACAGAGGAAGCTTAAGTTTCTCAAACAAGACGTTCTCCCCGGTGAGGATGCTTTGGTGATTTTCAACGAAGGCCCGGAGTTCATTTGATCCGGGGAGTAAGAGCAACTCTAGCAGAACCAGCAAAAGGTATCCGCAAAATTCCGGCGAGTATACGGGTTCGGTCCGGTTTTCTAGCCAAAACAGAGCCCGTATACTCGCTCGGCCGCAAAAATATTTACCGCGCCCCCGCAAACCGCCCGCCCCGACCAGTATTTCTACGGGTTCACGACGCGTTTGCGGGTCGAAACCCTATCCTCCGCCGCTGCCTCCTCGCGCAATCCCCCATTCCCCACCGCACATTTCTCGCTGCTGGCGAGCCCCTTCCGCCTCCATCCGCCATGTAGGGCCGCATGTGGAGCTCCGGACGCGGCTCCGGAGTAGATCCGGCGGCGGCGGCGACCCCGAGCGCGAGCGGCACGTCCGACCGGACGGCGCGAGGAAGCGCAGGACGAGGAAGTGGACCAACCGTGGCCTCTCGCCGCCCCCGAGCTTTCGTGTCCGGGAGACGGACGAATACGACCATCGACACGGCCGTACGTCGTCCTTGGCCGCGGGCTCGTCCTCGGCAGCGAGATCTTCTTCGTACGCCGGGAGCTCCTCCTCTTCCGGCGCGGGCCTTCTCCCCATGAAGAGGGAGTGATCGGGGGAGCCGGAGGAGGTCCCCGTGAAGCAGGAGCCCGAGGAGCTCGGCAGCCGCAGTCATCGGACCGGAGGACTTCGTCACCGATGTTGACACGGTCGCGGGCGCCATTGCGCGAGGAGGCGGAGCGACAGCACCACCACGAGGAGCTCGAAGACCTTGTGTTCAAGCAGGCGGTCGCGGCCAACCTCGCTGCCAAGGAGAAGGACAACGAGTGGCGGCGCATCCGCGAGGAGCAGAGGGAGAAGTACATCGACCTCGGCAGCTCCGGCGAGGAGGATTGAGTTGAGCTCCTCCACGGTGTCATCCATGGCCGCGAGCTCGCCGCCGTGAAATCCCCACCACCTCTAGTACTAGTACTGATGTAGTATGTAGTATGAACTAATGTTTGTAATGTTTGATCATGTGATGAACTAATATATGTAGTATGTGATGATGAACTACTATGGTGCAATTTCTCCCGTGAATCTGTTTTTTCAAATTATGCAGTTTCATCTACGGTTTCTGATCTGCTGCGCTCATTCTCGACCCGCAAACGAGTTTTACGTCGAACTGCAACCATATTTTGCGGGGTCTGCTAGAGTTGCTCTAAAAGGCCTGTAAAATGAATTCAAACAATGTGTTATACTGGAAAGAATGCACAAGATGACAGGAGCAATACGTAGCAGTAGGAGGCGACCTTGGCTTCTTCAGGACCACCCCTGATCGGGATTAGCGATTGGGAGATCAGATCGATTTTGGATTAGAACAACGCAGACTTGTACAGAAAGTTAAACTCTTGCAGACTACTCTTTGGGCTTGGGTTTGCATGGTCAATATTGTAGCGTTTTAACTTTGGGCTCAATTGCATAATACTGGGACCTCCTAATTGGCGCCTTTAGCACCAGTTATTAAAGGATGCGGCGCTCACGCGAACCCCCCATGGGCCAGCCCACAGAATGAGCCGAGCGCTTGATCGGGACCCCTGTTTTTCCGTTTTGCTACTCGTGGTTTACAGGTTCACCCCGGACCAGTCGTTGAATTTTTTAGCAAAACTTTTGCAAAAAATGTATAAAAGAATCAAAAAATTTAACCAAGTAGAAAAAATCACAAAATTGAGAAAAAGTTCATCAACATTATAAAAAAAGTATAAAAAATTTCGCCAAGTGGAAAGAAGTTCTATAATTTTTTTAAAAAAGTTCATTAAATTTGAAACAAATCACATAATTTAAAAATATTTCACTCTTTTTGAAAAATGTTCATCATTTTTGTAAAAAGACAAATAAATTTTAAAAAAAAACGTTAACCTATTTTGAATAAAAATTTCAAGTATTTGAAAAGGAACATTTCATGCAGTTTGAATAAAAATAATGAAAAAGGACAGAGAAAAAAATTAAAAATAAAAGAAAACAAGAAGGAGGAAAAGAAGAAAAGTAAATTAGCTGGTTGGTTAGTGCAGATTGCACTGAATGATGAAGCCTTTGGTTCGAATCACGCCTCCTGTTCATCATTTTTTTGGTTTAAACAGAAAAATGGGTAGAATGGGCTGGCCCAGCTCGAAGGGGGGTGGGCACCCGTTTTCCAAAAGCCGACTAACAGGCGCCCATAATACTACTAGGATAGTCCATGATACATTGAGGGGGGCGATCGGGGGCTTACCCCTGCTCGCCCCCTGTCTCCGGCCCTAACGGTAGCCAAACCCCTAATAGAGTGTCACGCGCAGCTAGTGCATGAGCTACTACATTAAATGATGTACATGATCTTGATACAACAGACATTCTGAAGTTTTCAAAACCAACTCATGAAACGGCTTTTATTTCTCTAAATGAAAACGTCTAGCGGCGCTAGATCATAATCACTCGATGGAATAGCTTTCTTCAGAACCGTCGAATCTATCTCCACAATCACCTGCTTACACACCATTTGTTGAGGTGATTCGCACCGCCTTGCTTACACCCCATTGTTGAGGTGATTTGCACCACCTCGAAGATGACCTTGTGCAGCCGCCACCGTCGCTCCTCAATCATTCCTGATGAGTTTGGTTTGCTGTGTTGGAGCTCTGTTCATTCTCATCGATGAGTTTCAGTTCAGTTTTTCCTTTTTAATGGTCAGTTCGGTCTTCGGTCGGCAGAGACCGAACGGCTCACATTGACTAAGATATTGTGTGCAAAGTTTAACCGAGTCACTTGAACCGTTTGAATTCAGACGAAACTTAACCGAGGGAACCCGTGAAAAAAAACAAAGCAGTAAAGGCCGGCAATGGAAAGAAAACCGAATGGTTCGCTGAATACTAGCAAAGCTGGTGAAACTTACAAACATATCAAGCAATGCAATTACTTACTTTGTCCCAAAAATTATACTGGCCACCAACAGCCACAAATGGACGACGCTGGTGCTATACTATTAGATAGAAAAACCTCTCTGTACACATGACAACATATGCTCAAGTCTGGAACCACTCTATTCGCGACGCATCATCAAGGATGTGACATAAGCATTTCAGCGACATCTCCGATTAACAATTGTTTGTTCATCCGTCCGTTCAATCCGTCATCAACCACTGGACAGTCTGCATGAGCAACATGGTATTTATCAGTCTTCCTCTACATTCCATCGACACGGGCCGAGGTCGGTAATGGAATGGGGATGTAGCATGAGGGGGGGAACGGTGCGAGCCTGACCTTGATATCTGGCGCTGCAAGGCGGTACAACAACTCAAGAGCTCTTGTCGGCGGTTTTCGTTGAAGGCAGCGTTCCAAACACATGGTCCCACAGGGTCGATGTTATTCCAAAGCCCTTGTTTTGGATTCTGAAGTGATGGTTCAGATGGTATTTCTGATATGCAGCACAAACAACATGTTAGTTGGTGCACAAAGAGATGGGGGTGCTCTGATAAGCAGCTTCAGGATGAGATAGTAAGCACCTTGAGATATTTTGCTGGATCGAACGAGGGCTGTGCGTGATGCAGGTAGTAGTGTGTGCAATCATAGATCACGTAGCCCAACAGGCCACCTCCAAACACGCCAGGAGTGGTAGTTGTAGTAGTGAAGAGCTTGACAAAATTCCAGAACTGGATGGACAAGAACAGCATGAAAAATTAAATACAGCATATGGTAGAACAAAATGGTAAGTTAAATACACGTTCTTTCGCAATCTTGCAGAGGGCATCCAACTCGGTTCGAATGGCTAACACTCTTTCATGTACAGGCAGGCACTAAAAGGCTACAGCAGTATATATAACAAATGCGGAAAAGTGTTGCCATGCTTCAGTTGATGGGTGCCACTAACAGTGTTGTCCTGATATTTTACCAATGAGGAAAATTATATTTACCGGATAGCACAAGATGGCTGCGGCAGTTGGCGGAAATACAAGTCGAAGCCCATCCATTGGATGCTTGTGATGGCATCCATGGAGAAGATAATGAGCTGTGTTTGTCCTGCCATGCCAAAACAGCTATGATCAGGAGATGGTCGTCTCATCTGTTAGACTTATAAGCAGTAAATGGGAGCACAACTTACCAGTAACTTTTAGTATCGATGTGGAACAGGTACCGATGCAGCACGTATTCAACCAGTGTCCAGATAAATATTCCTGCCACAACCATCAGCGCTACTTGTGGAACTGTGTGGCCCATTTGGATCGATGTATTCAGGCACCAGCAAACAACAGGCAACCAAATGAGAGGAACTGCCCACCATTTCGTACGTGTTAAGAACTGAAATGAGCCATTCATCAGAACATAATGTCCAAATTTTCAAATAGATGAAGTGCAAAAGAAAACAGAATATTCACCTCCAATACATCATTGGCAAAAAAGCGTGGCCCCTCCTTGCTAACAATTGGCTGGTGAACCCAGTCCTGATACTGTTCCTCCAGATGACCAACCTGAAAAATTACACCCAAATATTTGAATTCATAATCAAAGAGCAGGCCTGGATTTCAACTGCACCCAAACACCAAAGCTTAAACAGAAGAATTAGGCAACAGTCATGATCAAAGATTACTGATACATCTTGGGAATGACCAAAGGAATTCTACAGCTTCTCAATCTAACTATCATAAATTACATTTACTACTAATACATAAAAATATGTACTTTACATCTTCGGGATGAGCAAACAATGTGCTATAAGAACTAACAGCACCTGTATCTACAAACTCTTAGTCATATGTACTCTACACTATCTTATTCCTTTGGAGAATCCACTTATACCACAATTCTTTTATTAAAAAAAGAACATAAAGGCAATATGCCAAATAGGCACTCAGAGTTGAAAAAATAGTGCAAAACTAAATACAGGCATATATTTACCTGAAATACAAGAGGCTTGTCCAAATCAACGGTAAAGGCTTGTGCAACCATTGTCTTGGACTGTGATTACTGCTACTGTACATAAGAAAAAGTAAGAATAGAGGTATTTCATACAAAAGGTCCAAGAAATGTAGAACAAATAAATGATACTCCCTCCGTAAAGAAATATAAGAGCGTTTAGATTACTAAAATAGTGATCTAAACACTCTTATATTTCTTTAGAGGGAGTACTGCAAATCCATGCAGGGCAAGATGAACTTATGGGCTCACTACCGGTGTGTGACTGCTACTGTGCAACATTCGCAGTCTGTACTACCTTCTGCATTTTTACGGTCCAAGCTGGGTAATTTTTAATTGACACTCAAGTGTCACCACCACCATGCTCCCACATTTCTGTCATGATATGGACCCACCAGCCAGCTCTCAGTGCCCCCGATATTTAACAATTTGAGCAGCTGTTCTCAGCCAACCGATTGAACATTTAAACAAACAAAACAAAGGAGCAAGTGGCCATGACGCCCTGGCGTCACTATTCTACGAGGACCTTGGGCCCAAGGGCCGAATCAGGCCTTGGTCTCAGGGCGTGGCACAGCACCACAGACTGAGAATATCCTCAGATCATCCAGATCACATGATCTGGTCTTGAGTCCATTCATTACAAAAAACAGGAAGAAAAAAACTGAAATTCCAGTTCAGAGACAGGTGCACATGGGGGCAAAGCCCTTTTGCCATGTTACACGAATCCATGGCAATTTGACTCCGCGGCATATTCTATCTATCTAACAAAGCTGTGCAAGAATACAAGAGAGGCACAGCTCAGAACCCGGCTGTATGGCATCTCACGCCCCCCACTGGAATCCAAGGGGGAAAGCTGTGTGCCGGCTGGGGGATTGCTTAACCACAGCCCCCATAATTAGAAAACTTGTGATGGGTGGCCAGTTTAGCCTAAACTGGGACGTAACATCGCTCGTTCCAACAGTTGGCCGGCTAAATAAAGAGCATAATCAAGCAGGCATCTCCCTACACGACCGGAGATTAATTGTCGCCGCGTCGATTCCGTGGCTTGCACAAAAATCTGATCATGCTCACGCACGCATCGTCCCGGACTACGGCAAGCATGATTTCGGCAACTCTTTGCGTGGCTGGTCCCAACGTAGATTTCCCAAGAGTGGACGGCGGGCGAGCATTCGTGGTAGCAATGATGGGTCGTCGGCCGGCCGCCCATTGCGAATTTAACGGGAATCTGAATGCTGACGAGCGCTTTGACTGTTATGAGCTTAGGGGCGAAGCAAAGAATCGAAGGTCGCTATCCGGCCACGGACGCACGCACGCACGCAAAGAGAGATATGCTATGCTTGAGAGCTCCCAACGCCAAACCACCGTCGCCGTCCACAGCCAAAGCATGAAAAGACAGCTTCTTGCCCGAGGCGGGGCGGGGCGCTGTCGGCCGAAGAAGGAAATTCCCAGATGCGTCAGCAGCTCCGCACTGCGCGCGCGGCCTACTGGGCTCGGGGAGGCCGCTGACGGCGCTGGCTCTCCGGCGAAGGGCGGCCGGCCGAGTAATGCGGCGGATCTGGCCGCCGTTTCCGCCCGGATCTAGCGCCTAGTGGAACGAAGTCCAAGACAGAGAGGGCGGGGCGGGGGGAAGGAGCGAACCTGCGCGGCGCAATGCCGTCCGCCGACGGCGCCGGAGGGGGAGGGGCGGCGGGGGGCCGGGCCGGGCCGGCGCGAGCGGCTGGGGCGCGCGCGGGGGAGGGAGGGAGGCCGGCCGCCGCTGCTGCTCGGGAGCTCGCTCGGAGGGAGATGGGAGGGGAGGGGGGGAAGGCCGAAGGCGGGGGGCGCTTTAGTTATAGCGGAGACGACTTGGCATGGTGTGGTGTGGTGTGCTGGTCTGCTGCTGGCGTTTGGCTTTTTGTAGATCGCTCCCTCGGCTTAAGGGTTTTGCTAGTTGGTCCCGTCGTCTCTACTTCTAATGAAACAGTTGGTAACCTGGTAATTAAGAATTCAGAAATTGCATCATATATGTGAGATCACCTTCCTAAAAAACTGACATAAGATTTTTCTCGATAATCTTCCATAATAAAATAAGATATTCCTTTCATAACAAATCACTAACCCCGCGTGCTATGCTTGACAATCGCAAGTTTTATATGGGCGTACGCATCTGCGCGCCCCTGCGGAGGGACGTCGTGCACGACAACGTGAAAGATGTCGTGGCTCGGCCTAACGATGGTGCAATGCTCGAGAATGTCAGGGCTTGAATCACAGCGTCGAGGACGACCGTGGCGGGAGGCGGGTCGTCAGACCGCCACGTGGACACGGTCATATTATATCTCTTGTCAGTCAAACAAAGAGTCGGACATGCTACATTCTCAAATCAAATGTGTCTATTTAAATGTCAAGAAATTCGTTAAGGGAATGTGTCCTACATTCCTCGGTAATTGTCGTCGTCGTTTGTAGCAGCCATTCATGCGAAATCAAACCCTTCATGCAATTATTTAGCTCGATAGTTAATTACGTATGCAATTAATTATGTTTATTTAAATAGAATTTTTTGTTCACACCGAATCAATTTGGAAACCGAGTCATTAATGCACTTGGTAGACTGGTAAGGTTTATTTTCGTATGGTTTTTCTTCGTTCCACCTCCCACCATCCCGTCCCACCGGTTTTTCTCCCTCTCATTAAAAAACCAAATCCTATTAAGGGGGATCTTGTTTCGTGCTTCCTTTGGTAGGTGCTGATTCAATTCTATCACGTAAACAATAAGTAATTAAGAATTCAGTAAATTGCACCATATATACGAGATCACTTCCCTAAAAGATGGACATAAGATTTTTCTCGATAAACTTACATAATAAAATAAGACGTTCCTTCATGAAAAATTGCTAATCCCCGCGCTATGTCATTTTTTATTATCATTATCTCTAATATTAATCGACAGTCACAAGTTTTCTATGGGCGTATGCATCCGCGCGCTCTTGTGGAGGGACGTCGTGCACGACACCATGGAAGAGGTCGTGGCTGGCCTAACCCTGGCGCGATGCTCAAGAATGTCAGACCATGGCGCGAGGCGGGTCGTCAGACCGCCATGTGGACGCGGTCATATTATATTTCTTGTCAGAAAAATAGAGAGCCAGACTGCCATGTGGACGCTACATTCTCAAATCAGGTGTGTCCATTTAAATGTCAAGAAATTCGTTAAAGAAATGTGTCCTCACTAGTAGAAAAGGGGCCAATGGTCCAGGCCGGTCCAGCCCATTAGTCCCGGTTCAATCCAGAACCGGGATCAATGGGGGCATTGGACCCGGTTCGTGAGCCCCAGGGGCCGGCCAGGCCACGTGGGCCATTGGTCCCGATTCGTCTGGACCTATTGGTCCCGGTTGGTGAGACGAACCGGGACCAATGGGCCTCGCTCCTGGCCCAACACCATTGGTCCCGGTTGGTGGCTTGAACCGGGACCAAAGACTGCCCTTTAGTCCCGGTTCATGCCACCAACCGGGACTAAAGGGTTGGTCCTCGTTGCGGCCAGAGTTTAGTCCCACCTCGCCAACCGAAGGGGAATCAGACCGGTTTATAAGCCCCTCCCTCTCTGCCTTATTGTGCTCCTCTGAAAATGAAAATAGATGCCCTTATATAGGGAATTTAGCCTAAATTCATACGGATTTCTCTTGAAATTTGTTATGAATTTAAGTTGAATTTCCTCTATAAGCACATCTATGCTCATTTCTAAGTAGTTTTTTATATAGTTTTTTTTTCTTTTCTGCTATATTTATTTTTTTCTTTTTATTTTTGAGTTGTAATAAGTCATTAAAAATAAGCATCTATGCTCATTTTTTAGTAAAGTTAATAATAACTATTTTTTCTTCTATTTATTTTTGAATTGTAATAAGTCATTAAAAATAAGCATCTATGCTCATTTTTTAGTAAAGTTAATCACAACTATTTTTTGCTTCTATTCATTTTTGAGTAGTTTTCTATATAGTTTTTTTTTCTTTTCTGCTATATTTTTTTTTCTTTTTATTTCTGAGTTGTAATAAGCCATTAAAAATAAGCATATATGCTCCTTTTTTAGTACAGTTAATCACAACTATTTTTTGCTTCTATTCATTTCTGAGTAGTTTTTTATATAGTTTTTTTTTCTTTTCTGTTATATTTATTTTTTTCTTTTTATTTCTGAGTTCTAATAAGCTATTAAAAATAAGCATTTATGCTCCTTTTTTAGTACAGTTAATCACAACTATTTTTTGCTTCTATTCATTTCTGAGTAGTTTTCTATATAGTTTTTTTTTCTTTTCTGCTACATTTATTTTTTTCTTTTTATTTCTGAGTTGTAATAAGTCATTAAAAATAAAAAAGAGGCGCAATGCTCGTTAGTTTGCTTCAAGCCTTTCGGAATAGTGTCAACTGCACTGTACATAGCTCTGTGCAGTCTACCGTATTCCTCAAGGCTTGAAGCTAACCAACGTGCAGGAGCATTGAGCCTCTTCGTCATCGTCTCTGCACTCAGGGCTTATAAACAGCTGCGAGTGCCTCTCGCTTGGCGAGGTGGGACTAAAAAAATAGCTACAAAAAGAATCAACAAAAAAACAGCTGCAGAACATAAAAAAAGTAGTTACACGGGTCCATTGGTACCGATTCATGGCGCCAACCGGTACCAATAACACTCTTTGGTCCCGGTTGGTTGAACCAACCGGGACGAATGCTCATCTTTAGTCCCGGTTGAAGCCACCAACCGGGACCAAAGGTCTTCGTTTCACGCCCTTTGGGCTGCTGAAAAGAGGCATTTGGTCTCAGTTGGTGGCACCAACCGGGACGAAAGGTGGCATTAGTCCCGGTTGGAGCCACCAACCGGGACCAATACTCTTGCTATATATACAGGACTTAGCAGTTTTCGCCAAAACCCATCTCTTTCCTCTCGTTGCCGTCGCCGCCGAGTCCTGCCCTGACGCCCTGCTCCTCGTCGTCGTCGCCACCCCCGCCGTCGCCCCTGCCCCGCGCCGCCCCGAGCCCGCCGTCCCCGTCGCCGCCCCGAGCTCGCCGTCCTCGTCGCCCCTGCCCCGCGCCGCCCCGAGCCCGTCGTCGCCCCTGCCCCGCGCCGCCTCGACGCCGTTGCCGCCCCGCTCCGCACCTCACCGTCGCCTTCGCCGTCGCCGTCGCCGGCCGTACGTGAGCATTTTTTTATTTTTGTTAGATTTTTTTTAGATTCTTTTTGTAGTTCATAGATTTTTTTTGTTAGGTTAGATGTGTAGTAATTTAGATATGTAGTTCATAGATTTTTTTTGTTAGATTATTATTTTTTTGTTAGATTACATGTGTAGTAATTAATTTGTTCATATTATTTTAGATTTTTTTTCTATTAATAGATTTTTTTGGTGATATTATTGAATATGCATGTTTGGTGATATTATTGTTAATAGATTTTTTTTGGGTGATATTTAGATTGTGTAATTAATTTTGTTCATAGAATTTTAATGATTTTTTTGTTCATAGTATTTAGAAAAAGGAAAAAAATAAGAAGTAGTTTATATATAGTTGAACTAGCTAGTTGATTTAATAAACTAATTTATTTTACTATATATAAAAGTAGTTTGTTTTAGTAAGTACTCCCTCCGTAAACTAATATAAGAGCGTTTAGAATACTAAAGTAGTGATCTAAACGCTCTTATATTAGTTTACAGAGGGAGTACTACTTATTTATTTACAGTAAGTGCTTAGTAGTTGAACTAGATAGTTGATTTAATTAATAAAACTACTTTTATTTAACTATATATAGAAGTAGTTCCCGCGTCGACGTCGGCGATGTCTATCCCGCATTCTCATCATCGTCGACTCGGCGGTGGAGGCCTGCTTGATCAGGGCCATGTTCGGGACTGGGCTCCGCCGGGCTGGTATTGGGAGGTGCTACCTTCCGGGGGACGTAGGTTGGTGAGGAGGCAGCCCGTTGTTGACCCTATCCTTGTTTGGTGGCGGTCGCGTGGGCCAGTGACGGTGGTGAGGCATCCGGACACCGCGGAGGTGGTACGTCACCGTGTCAGCGAGGAGGACGAGCATGTCCGTCGCTACATGGTTGCATTGGAGGGGAGGTTCGACAATACCTGGCAGGTTCTTCAGGGATCTCAGTGGAGCTATGATCCTATGATGGTTCCTTATCTTTGGGTGTCCACCGCCCGCGTCGATACCCGTCGGACGCTACGGTTCTAGTTGTATTAGTGATAATATTCGACGATGTACGGACACCAAGAGATGATGTACTTTTGCTTATAATTATTGAATGCATGCTAATTTGAATACTATATTTTATTTTATGATTTGGTTTTGCTTATTTTATGATTTGGTTTTGCTTATTGAATGCTCATATTGGATAAGTTCTCCTTCATTCCCGTGTGCTAGACAATTTGGTATAATAATGCATTCGGGAATGAAAGAGGAGCTACGTACATCGATCATCGATAATCAACCCGTGATTAATAATAATGATCTAGTTTAATATTTGAATTATGAACGTAGGCCGGAAATGCCGTACTCATCGGACGACGAAAACCGCCCGGGGGAGTGCGACTGGTGCCACGACGACCGAGGTATCTGCGACAGGTTCATTGAGCTGGACGAAGATCGGCGCTTCAGCATTAAGCTCGAGGAGACCTGCGATGTTCATACGGTACGCAACGACGACAATAGTTTTTTTTCGTAATTAAGCATGACTTCAACTATTTTAACGTGTATTTTTCATCTTCTCCAATTCGACTAGCTTATCCCATGCTTTGCAAGACGCTATGTCTTGGAGAGGATGGGTTTTGAATACCATGAAAGTTTCGAAACCAAAAAATTATCCTAAGTACCCATCATGGTGTGGATTTTCAAGTAAAGCTGTACAATGCTCAGAGTGTAACCCATTTTGGTTGCAAAAATTGGGAAGCACTTTGCAAGATGTATGGTCTTGATGAGGGTATGCTTGTCACCATGGATCTTGGTGATCCTACAATCGAGCAAGAGAGACCTTCGATTTGGGTCCTTGTGGATACACCTCCAATTCTTCCCTCATGTGAGCTAAACATAGTTATTAAGTAATTTATATTGTTTATTTCAAAATATATAGTTGACAACTTATCTCCATTGACAGCTTATTTTCATTCTTCAAAGAATGTGCGGAAGATGGTAGACAGAACGTACTACACCGAAGGCTCTGAATTAATTTATCAGGAGAAAAAATCATCTGGTCGGATTTTGTACTGATCTTGAGAATTACAATATCTACAATCAAACTCCTCAACATTATGGTCAATACGTGCCACTAGTGCATGTGTTGAACTACGGTAACTACCATGGAGATACCCTGGTAAGATTATTTTTTACTATTACAACATCTGTGCATCTTTTTGCACACTTCTAAAACTAGTACATCATTGCTAACTACGAAGTTATTACTATGTTTTTCAACAGATAATCCCGAATGATTGTGTGCCTCATCTGATGTATACGCATGGTAGCCTTCATGTTTTGAACATACAACCAGGTCGTCCTACGAATCTCAACTGTCCATACCGGGTTTCTAAAAGAAGTGGAGACATAACAATTAAAGAATGGAAAAAATGTATGGACAGTCGTAAGGAGCTTCTTGGAAGCAATAAGCAGCGAAGGGCAAGAATTGGAGACATGATGATCGCCATTCTTCATAATGGAGAGTCAGGGTCTATATTGTTTTATGCTATTTTACCTTAAGGGTGTTTAGGTCCTACCTGATACTGATGATCATGTGTTAAGAACAATTATGTAGGGTTGGGTTCGATGACTATGAGGATGATGATCATATGACTTATTATTAATAACGAGTAGAAGTTGTATGATGATGCATGATTAGTAGGACTTGTTATTATATATATATGATGATGTATGATGCAAACATGCATGAGCATTTTATATCTGCGGGTGCAATGAACATAGCAGCAGCGTTGATAAACCAAGGACGAAGATATAAGAGAGGACACTTCTCTCTATTAGCTAGCTATAATAACAACCTAAAAATAACCCCCAAAACCCCTAAAGCAGCCACTTTTGTAAAAAAAATTGACTTTTGGTCCCGGTTGGAGCCAACAACCGGGACCAAAGGCCCCCTAAGTGGGCTCGGCGCACAGGGCCACGTGGAGGCACATTGGTCCCGGTTCGTGTTTGAACCGGGACTAATGGGTGAAGGCATTAGTAACGACCCATTAGTCCCGGTTCATGAACCGGGACTAAAGGCCCTTACGAACCGGGACTAATGGGTGGTTTTTTACTAGTGCCTACATTTAATTTGTTAGTCGTCGTCATAGTCGTTTGTAATAGCCATTCATGTGAAAATAATTTAAAAATCAAGCACTGAATCAATTTGGAAATCAAACCATTAATGGAATTAATCAGCTAGACAGTCAGTTACGTATGCAATTAATTAAGTCCATTTGAATAGAAATTTTTGCATACCAAATCAATTTAAAAATTGAGTCATTAATGCAATTAATTAATTTGTTAGCCAATTCTTTATGCCTACATTTAATTAGAAGTAGGGATTTTTTTCCAATTAGTCAGATTATTAATTGATTTGACTGGCAGTTAATTAGACATGCAGAGAATTAGATAGGTCGTTAATTTTTTATGTACTTAATTAATTAAGCAAGCAGTTAATCGTGACGAATCAATTTGAAAGCGTTGGTGGGCAAGAACGATCTCAACTATATGGCCAAACACCGATCACCGCTTGCCAACATCGACAACGACCACCATGCGCTCGCGACATGGGTGACATAGCGTTCACCAAGAGATGGATGGCGTCTATGCTTTGCAGGATGTCCACATGCTGACGGTTACCAAAATGTTCGCGGGTGAGGATAACACGATACAACACTGGCCAGGTGGTTCATGCTATAATAAAAAGGAAAAGTGTTCCAAGAACAAGAAGGAAAAAGAACTAAAGTCGTGTTGAAGAAAGAAAGAGTGTTCCAAATAATAAGAGGGAAAAAAAGAGTATTCTAGGAAATAAGTAGGAATGAGAACTAAAGTTGGCGAGGAATGAGAAGAAGAAGATGAGACGTCGATGACGAACGCACTAATGTTGATGTGGTATTGGTTGGTGAAGAAGCGATGAGTAGAAGATGTAGGGAAAGACGAGGAAGAGAAGAACGATAATTATCCCTTCTAGCATACATGGGATGGAGGTGGAGCTTATTGGTGACTAGGAATACATTCACGTTGCCACTCTACTTCAATGTCAATTTGCATTTTGCAAAGTTGAATGGACATTTGAGAATGATCTCTGTAGTTATTGTTGTTTTGTTCTAGTACTATGTGTTAGTTTAATGCACTCTATTTTATTGTAAATATGAAAAATTTCATCCTTATTGCAATGCACGGGCGAAGATGAGGTGGGCGTCATCTACTTTTAAAGGAGGTGGCTCCAGCGAGAGAAAAAAAACGAGAAATGTCCCGCTACGGCAGGAAACCGGTCCGAAATAAGAGGTTCCGACAGAAAAATGGAAGGTGCGTCATTGGATGGGTTTTTTTGTGTTGAACCCGGTTGTTACAGATATTGCGGATAGCCTGTAGCAACGCACGGGTGTTCTGCTAGTCATGGTGTGGTGGTCCGCTGGGGCGGCTGGGCTGGCCTGGGATGTTGAACTCTCAGATAGGCCTTGATGTTCGGCTTAGTGACATGGCATTCCCAAACAATCCTAACAACATCCACAGCCTGGTGCCTCAAACCGGCCTCAAACGCTCAGATGGACGGACCGATGCAACCCACCTAGCGTCTTAAACCGGTCTCAAATATCTGGTTTCTCTTGCTACTGTGCTGGTCTGCGGCTAGTATTTGTCTTTTCGTAAATCGTTACCTGGGCTCTAGGGGTTTCACAGGTCAGTCCCGACGTCATGGTGGTCTCTGCTGGGGCTGTTGAGCACTTTGATAGGCCTTGGTGTTCGACTGTTGTTGTTGTTCGGCTTGGTGACATGGCATTCCTGGTTTGGTAGCCCAAGCTAACAATCCTAACCCAACTTTGGAAAGGAGAACGGATGTACTCACTCCATCCGAAAATACTTGTCATCAAAATGAATAAAAGTGAATGTATCTAGATGTATTTTAGTTCTAGATACATTCCTTTTTGTCCATTTTGATGACAAGTATTTTCGGACGGAGGGAGTATTTAGAAGAAAATGAACTCCGCAAGGGGCTATATCTCACTTACTGCAAGGCCGCCCATAAGACGCCCCATCTGTGTCGGTCCAATTAGCTCCCGTTTCAAAAACCTTCTATCCCTCCAATCCACAATCATCAAACTTTCTGCTGGTTCTTTTTTATTTTTCTATGTTATGTTTCCAATTTTGTTGCTTTTTCTATTTCTCTTTTTCCTTTTCAAATTCATGATTTTTTAATCAACCAAGTTTTAGTGAACTGACATTTTACATGTCATAAACAATTTTTTAAAAAGTTGTGTCAGTGCACTCCTATATTTTCATGAACACTTTTATTAAATGTCAACTACCATTTTTTAAACGTCTGAATATTTCTGTGAAATGGTACCAATATATTTGCAATGGCACACACATTTTACTAATATGTGTAAACAATTTCGTTTTTCATGAAAAAAAATTCCTAATGTGTGAAACATTTAAAAAAAAATTCAATACTAGTCTTTAAAATTGCATGGACACTACTTTGAATTCCATGAACAATTTTCTAAAACTGTGTGGACACTTTCTTGAATTGCATGAAAAATTAACATAAAAACTAAATTTTTAGAAAATATATTTTTTGATGAATAAAAAAGTAATAATAAGATGGAAACAAATGTGTGCACCTTGTGCTATACGCTGGTTCGGGTGAGCGCTAGGCGAGCGGGAACTTGGGACTCACCCATTTATCTTCTGCTATAGGGAAGCATCATGTTCGCCTCGCAACAAGCGAGGTATAGATGCTCCAGCGTTTTTTGTCTTTTGAAAGCATTATAAAATATTGCAGAAAATTTCCTTTGCTTTATTCCTTTCAAACCAAAAGGATAGATAGTGCCACAAAACAAGATTTCATATTTCTAATGTTTTTTCTTCACTTCTCCTTCTAAACAGAGTGCTGGGTTGGGTTGGGGCTGGCTGGTGATAGTTTGTTGGGCTTGTTGACCTAGCCCAATCCGAAAAGGAGGCCCGATGCACCTGTAAAATTTGTTTGCAGATGTTATATCTCGCTTATAGCAAGACTAACAGATGTCTCACTTATCCCCCACCTGCAGCTACTTGGTGAAGGAAATATGCCCTAGAGGCAATAATAAAGTTATTATTTATTTCCTTATTTCATGATAAATGTTTATTATTCATGCTAGAATTGTATTAACCGGAAACATAATACATGTGTGAATACATAGACAAACATAGTGTCACTAGTATGCCTCTACTTGACTAGCTCGTGAATCAAAGATGGTTAAGTTTCCTAGCCATGGACAAAAGAGTTGTCATTTGATTAACGGGATCACATCATTAGGAGAATGATGTGATTGACTTGACCCATTCCGTTAGCTTAGCACACGATCGTTTAGTATGTTGCTACTGCTTTCTTCATGACTTATACATGTTCCTGTGACTATGAGATTATGCAACTCCCCTTTACCAGAGGAACACTTTGTGTGCTACCAAACGTCACAACGTAACTGGGTGATTATAAAGGTGCTCTACAGGTGTCTCCGAAGGTACATGTTGGGTTGGCGTATTTTGAGATTAGGTTTTGTCACTCCGATTGTCGGAGAGGTACCTCTGGGCCCTCTCGGTAATACACATCACTTAAGCCTTGCAAGCATTGCAACTAATGAGTTAGTTGTGGGATGATGTATTACGGAACGAGTAAAGAGACTTGCCAGTAACGAGATTGAACTAGGTATTGGATACCGACGATCGAATCTCGGGCAAGTAACATACCGATGACAAAGGGAACAACGTATGTTGTTATGCGGTTTGACCGATAAAGATCTTCGTAGAATATGTAGGAGTCAATATGAACATCCAGGTTCCACTATTGGTTATTGACCGGAAACAGTTCTAGGTCATGTCTACATAGTTTTCGAACCCGTAGGGTCCACACGCTTAAGGTTTCGATTACAGTTATATTATGAGTTTATGAGTTTTGATGTACCGAAGGAGTTCGGAGTCCCGGATGAGATCGGGGACATGACGAGGAGTCTCG
Source organism: Triticum timopheevii (assembly GCA_963921465.1). Lineage (NCBI taxonomy): Eukaryota > Viridiplantae > Streptophyta > Magnoliopsida > Poales > Poaceae > Triticum > Triticum timopheevii. The sequence goes on along the minus strand of OY997270.1, from coordinate 20,051,912 downwards.
AAATGGTCGAGACGTAAAGATCGATATATTGGACGACTATATTCGGAGTTCGGAAAGGTTCCGAGTGATTCGGGTATTTATCGGAGTACCGGAGAGTTACGGGAATTCGCCGGGAAGAAGTATTGGGCCTTATTGGGCCATACGGGAAAGAGAGAGGGGCTGCCTAGGGCAGGCCGCGCGCCCCCCATGGCCTAGTCCGAATTGGACTAGGGGGAGGGGCCGCACCCCCTCCTTCCTTCCCTTCTCTCTTCCCCTTCCTTGTCTCGTACTCCTACTACATGGAAGGACTCCTAGTTGGACTAGGAAAGGGGGAATCCTACTCCCGGTGGGAGTAGGACTCCCCTAGGGCGCGCCATAGAGAGGGCCGGCCCTCCCCTCCTCCCCTCCTTTATATACGGGGGCAGGGGGCACCCCATAGACACACAAGTTGATCTACGGATCGTTCCTTAGCCGTGTGCGGTGCCCCCCTTCACCATATTCCACCTCGGTCATATCGTCGTGGAGTTTAGGCGAAGCCCTGCGCCGGTAGAACATCATCATCGTCACCACGCCGTCGTGCTGACGGAACTCATCCCCGACGCTTTGCTGGATTGGAGCCTGGGGAACGTCATTGAGCTGAACGTGTGCTGAACACGGATGTGTCGTACGTTCGGTGCTTGGATCGGTCGAGTCGTGAAGACGTACGACTACATCAACCGCGTTGTGATAATGCTTCCGCTTACGGTCTACGAGGGTACGTGGACAACACTCTCCCTCTCGTTGCTATGCCATTACCATGATCTTGCATGTGCGTAGGAATTTTTTTGAAATTACTACGTTCCCCAACAGTGGTATCAGAGCCTAGGTTTTATGTGTTGATGTTATATGCACGAGTAGAACACAAGTGAGTTGTGGGCGATACAAGTCATACTGCTTACCAACATGTCATACTTTGGTTCGGCGGTATTGTTGGATGAAGCGGCCCGGACCGACATTACGCGTACACTTACGCGGGACTGGTTCTATCGACGTGCTTTGCACACAGGTGGCTGGCGGGTGTCAGTTTCTCCAACTTTAGCTGAATCGAGTGTGGCTACGCCCGGTCCTTACGAAGGTTAAAACAACACTAACTTGACGAACTATCGTTGTGGTTTTGATGCGTAGGTAAGAACGGTTCTTGCTCCACCCGTAGCAGCCACGTAAAACTTGCAACAACAAAGTAGAGGACGTCTAACTTGTTTTTGCAGGGCATGTTGTGATGTGATACGGTCAAGACGTGATGAGATATAAGTTGTTGTATGAGATGATCATGTTTTGTTGAAGTTATCGGCAACTGGCAGAAGCTCTATGGTTGTCTCTTTGTTGCATAAGATGCAAGTGCCAAATAATTGCTTTACTTTATCGCTATGCGATAGCAATAGTTGCAAGAGCAATAGTTGGCGAGACGACCATGTGACGACACATTAATATAGATCAAGATGATGAAGATCATGGTGTCGTGCCGGTGACGATAGAGATCATGACAGTACTTTGGAGATGGAGATCAAAGGCGCAAGATGATCATGGCCATATCATGTCACATATTTTGATTGCATATGATGTTTATCTGTTATACATCTTATTCTGTTTTGTTTGACGGTAGCATTATAAGATGATCTCTCACTAATTATCAAGAAGTGTTCTCCCTGAGTATGCACCGTTGCCAAAGTTTGTCGTGCCCAGACACCACGTGATGATCGGGTGTGATAAACTCTACGTCCATCTACAACGGGTGCAAGCCAGTTTTGCACACGCGGAATACTCAGGTTAAACTTGACGAGCCTAGCATATGCAGATATGGCCTCGGAACACGAAGACCGAAAGGTCTAGCGTGAATCATATAGTAGATATGATCAACATAATGATGTTCACCATTGAAAGCTACTCCATTTCACATGATGATCGGTTATGGTTTAGTTGATTTGGATCACGTGATCACTTAGAGGATTAGAGGGATGTCTTTCTAAGTGGGAGTTCTTAAGTAATATGATTAATTGAACTTAAATTTATCATGAACTTAGTCCTGGTAGTATTTTGCAAATTATGTTGTAGATCAATAGCTTGCGTTGTTGCTCTCATATGTTTATTTTGATATGTTCCTAGAGAAAATTGTGTTGAAAAATGTTAGTAGCAATGATGCGGATTGGATCTGTGATCTGAGGTTTATCCTCATTGCTGCGCAGAAGAATTATGTCCTTGACGCACCGCTAGGTGACAAACCTATTGCAGGAGCAGATGCAGATGTTATGAACGTTTGGCTAGCTCAATATGATGACTACTTGATAGTTTAGTGCACCATGCTTAACGGCTTAGAATCGGGACTTCAAAGACGTTTTGAACGTCATGGACCATATGAGATGTTCCAGGAGTTAAAGTTAATATTTCAAGCAAATACCCGAGTTGAGAGATATGAAGTCTGCAACAAGTTCTATGGCTAAAAGATGGAGGAGAATCTCTCAACTAGTGAGCATGTGCTCAGATTGTCTGGATACTTCAATCGCTTGAATCAAGTGGGAGTTAATCTTCCAGATAAGATAGTGATTGACAGAATTCTCTAGTCACCATCACTAAGTTACTAGAACTACGTGATGAACTAGAGTATGCAAGGGATGACGAAAACAATTCCCAAGCTCTTCGCGATGCAAAAATCGGCGAAGGTAGAAATCAAAGAAAAACATCAAAGTGTTGATGGTGGACAAGATCACTAGTTTCAAGAAAAAGGGCAAAGGGAAGAAGGGGAACTTCAAGAAGAACAGCAAGCAAGTTGCTGCTCAATTGAAGAAGCCCAAGTCTGGACCTAAGCCTAAGACTAAGTGATTTTATTGCAAAGGGACTGGTCACTGGAAGAGGAACTACCCCAAGTATTTGGCGGATAAGAAGGATGGGAAAGTGAACATAGGTATATTTGATATACATGCTATTGATGTGTACTTTACTAGTGTTTATAGCAACCCCTTGGTATTTGATACTAGTTCAGTTGCTAAGAGTAGTAACTCGAAATGGGAGTTGCAGAATAAACAGAAAATAGTAAAAAGGCGAGGTGACGATGTGTGTTGGAAGTAGTTCCAAGATTGATATGATCATCATCGCACACTCCCTATACTTTCGGGATTAGTGTTGAAACTAAATAAGTGTTATTTGGTGTTTGTGTTGAGCATGAATATGATTTGATCATGTTTATTGCAATACGGTTATTCATTTAAGTAAGAGAATAAATTGTTGTTCTGTTTACATGAATAAAACCTTATATGGTTACACACCCAACGAAAATGGTTCGTTGGATCTCGATCATAGTGATACACATATTCATAATATTGAAACCAAAAGATGCAAAGTTAATAATGATAGTGCAACTTATTTGTGGCACTGCAATTTAGGTCATATTGGTGTAAAGCGCATGAAGAAACTCCATGCTGATGGGATTTTGGAATCACTTGATTATGAATCACTTGATGCTTGCGAACCATGCCTTATGGGCAAGATGACTAAAGACTCCGTTCTCCGGAACAATAGAACGAGCAACTGACTTATTGGAAATAATACATGCTGATGTATGCGATCCGATGAGTGTTGAGGCTCGCGGCAAGTATCATTATTTTTTGACCTTCACAGATGATTTGAGCAGATATGGGTATATCTACTTAATGAAACATAAGTCTGAAACATTTGAAAAGTTCAAAGAATTTCAGAGTGAAGTTAAAAATCATCGTAACAAGAAAATAAAATTTCTACGATCTGATCGTGGAGGAGAATATTTGAGTTACGAGTTTGGTCTACATTTGAAACAATGCAGAATAGTTTCACAACTCACGCCACCCAGAACACCACAGCGTAATGGTGTGTCCGAACGTCATAACCGTACTTTATTGGATATTATACAATCTATGATGTTTCTTACCGATTTACCACTATCGTTTTGGGGTCATGCATTAAAGACAGCTGCATTCACGTTAAAAAGGAGCACCACCTAAGTCCGTTGAGACGACACAATATGAACTGTGGTTTGGCAAGAAACCAAAGTTGTCGTTTCTTAAAGTTTGGGGTTGCGATGCTTATGTGAAAAAGTTTCATCCTGATAAGCTCAAACCCAAATCGGAGAAATGTGTCTTCATAGGATACGCAAAGGAGAAAGTTGGGTACACCTTCTATCACAGATCCGAAGGCAAGACATTCGTTGCTAAGAATGGATCCTTTCTAGAGAAGGAGTTTCTCTCGAAAGAAATGAGTGGGAGGAAAGTAGAACTTGATAAGGTAATTGTACCTTCTCCCTTATTGGAAAGTAGTCCATCACAGAAATCTGTTCCTGTGACTACTACACCAATTAGTGAGGAAGCTAATGATGATGATCATGTAACTTCAGATCAACTTACTACCGAATCTTGTAGGTAAACCAGAGTAAGATCCGCACCAGAGTGGTACGGCAATCCTGTTCTGGAAGTCATGCTACTAGATCATGATGAACCTACGGACTATGAAGAAGCGATGGTGAGCCCAGATTCCGCAAAATGGCTTGAGGCCATGAAATCTGAGATGGGATCCATGTATGAGAACAAAGTATGGACTTTGGTTGACTTGCCCGATGATCGGCAAGCCATTGAGATTAAATGGATTTTTAAGAGGAAGACAGACGCTGATAGTAGTGTTACTATCTACAAATCTAGAATTGTCGCAAAGGGTTTTCGACAAGTTCAAGGTGTTGACTACGATGAGAGTTTTTCACTCGTATCTATGCTTAAGTTTGTCTGAATCATGTTAGCAATTGCCACATTTTATGAAATCTGGCAAATGGATGTCAAAACTGCATTCCTTAATGGATTTTTTAAAGAAAAGTTGTATATGATGCAACCAGAAGGTTTTGTCGATCCGAAAGGTGCTAACAAAATGTGCAAGCTCCAGCGATCCATCAATGGACTGGTGCAAGCATCTCGGAGTTGGAATATACGCTTTGATAAGTTGATCAAAGCATATAGTTTTAATACAGACTTGCGGTGAAGCCTGTATTTACAAGAAAGTGAGTGGGAGCACTACAGCATTTCTGATAAGTATATGTGAATGACATATTGTTGATCGGAAATAATGTGGAATTTTTCTGGAAAGCATAAAGGAGTGTTTGAAAGGAGTTTTTCAAAGAAAGACCTTGGTGAAGCTGCTTATATATTGAGCATCAAGATCTATAGAGATAGATCAAGACGTTTGATAAGATTTTTCAATGAGTACATACCTTGACAAGATTTTGAAGTAGTTCAAAATGGAACAGTCAAAGAAAGAGTTCTTGCCTGTGTTGCAAGGTGTGAAGTTGAGTAAGACTCAAAACCCGACCATGGCAGAAAATAGAAAAGAATGAACAGTCATTCCCTATGCCTCAGTCATAGGTTCTATAAAGTATGCTATGCTGTGTACTAGACCTATTGTATACCTTGCTCTGAGTTTGGCAAAGAAATACAATTTTGATCTAAAAGTAGATCACTAGAACAGCGGTCAAGAATATCCTTAGTGAGGACTAAGGAGATGTTTCTCGATTATGGAGGTGATAAAAGAGCCAGTCGTAAAAGGTTACAACGATGAAAGCTTTTACACCAATCCAGATGACTCTAAGTCTTAATCTGGATACATATTGAAAGTGGGAGCAATTAGCTAGAGTAGCTCCGTGCAGAGCATTGTGGACATAGAATATTTGCAAAATACATACGGCTCTGAATGTGATAGACCCGTTGACTAAACTTCTCTCATGAGCAAAACATGATCATACCTTAGTACTTTTTGGGTATTAATCACATACAGATGTGAATATTGGTGTTAAATCACATGGTGATGTGAACTAGATTATTGACTCTAGTGCAAGTGGGAGACTGAAGGAAATATGCCCTAGAGGCAATAATAAAGTTATTATTTATTTCCTTATTTCATGATAAATGTTTATTATTCATGCTAGAATTGTATTAACCGGAAACATAATACATGTGTGAATACATAGACAAACATAGTGTCACTAGTATGCCTCTACTTGACTAGCTTGTGAATCAAAGATGGCTAAGTTTCCTAGCCATGGACAAAAGAGTTGTCATTTGATTAACAGGATCACATCATTAGGAGAATGATGTGATTGACTTGACCCATTCCGTTAGCTTAGCACACGATCGTTTAGTATGTTGCTACTGCTTTCTTCATGACTTATACATGTTCCTGTGACTATGAGATTATGCAACTCCCGTTTACCAGAGGAACACTTTGTGTGCTACCAAACGTCACAACGTAACTGGGTGATTATAAAGGTGCTCTACAGGTGTCTCCGAAGGTACATGTTGGGTTGGCGTATTTCGAGATTAGGTTTTGTCACTCCGATTGTCGGAGAGGTATCTCTGGGCCCTCTCGGTAATACACATCACTTAAGCCTTGCAAGCATTGCAACTAATGAGTTAGTTGTGGGATGATGTATTACAGAACGAGTAAAGAGACTTGCCAGTAACGAGATTGAACTAGGTATTGGACACCGACGATCGAATCTCGGGCAAGTAACATACCGATGACAAAGGGAACAACGTATGTTGTTATGCGGTTTGACCGATAAAGATCTTCGTAGAATATGTAGGAGCCAATATGAACATCCAGGTTCCGCTATTGGTTATTGACCGGAAACAGTTCTAGGTCATGTCTACATAGTTCTCGAACCCGTAGGGTCCGCACGCTTAAGGTTTCGATGACAGTTATATTATGAGTTTATGAGTTTTGATGTACCGAAGGAGTTCGGAGTCCCGGATGAGATCGGGGACATGACGAGGAGTCTCAAAATGGTCGAGACGTAAAGATCGATATATTGGACGACTATATTCGGAGTTCGGAAATGTTCCGAGTGATTCGGGTATTTATCGGAGTACCGGAGAGTTACGGGAATTCGCCGGGGAGAAGTATTGGGCCTTATTGGGCCATACGGGAAAGAGAGAGGGGCTGCCTAGGGCAGGCCGCCCCCCCCCCCCCATGGCCTAGTCCGAATTGGACTAGGGGGAAGGGCCGCACCCCTCCTTCCTTCCCTTCTCTCTTCCCCTTCCTTGTCTCGTACTCCTACTACATGGAAGGACTCCTAGTTGGACTAGGGAAGGGGGAATCCTACTCTCGGTGGGAGTAGGACTCCCCTAGGGCGCGCCATAGAGAGGGCCGGCCCTCCCCTCCTCCACTCCTTTATATACGGGGGCAGGGGGCACCCCATAGACACACAAGTTGATCTACGGATCGTTCCTTAGCCGTGTGCGGTGCCCCCCTCCACCATATTCCACCTCAGTCATATCGTCGCGGAGTTTAGGCGAAGCTCTGCGTCGGTAGAATATCATCATCGTCACCACGCCGTCGTGCTGACGGAACTGGCCCAATTTTTTTCTTGTTCCCTGGTTTCGGTCAAGTTTGCTTGCTTCGTTCGCTGGGTTTCATTCTCCAGGGTTTTTCGTTTTTTTATTTCCCTACTTTTCTGTTTCTTCCCTAGTTTTCTCGGGTTTTCTTTGTTTCTTCACCGGTTTTATTAGTTTCTTTCTTATATATTTTTTCTTTTCCTTTCTTTTCCTTCGTTTCTTTCTCGGTTTTTACTGTTTTTTTCTTTGCTTTTCTTTTTTTAGTTTGGTTTTCATTGTTTCTTTTTGGGTTTTCACCCTTTCTTTGTTATTCTTCATTTTCATTTGTTTCATTCTTGGTTTTCATTTTATTTTTATTTTGTCTTTCATTCTGAATTTCTCGTATACGCCAAGAACATTTGTCCAATACATGTTTAACATTTTCTAAATACAAGTTTAACATTTTTCTAATACATGGTCAACATTTTACTCTACACATTTTTGACATTTGTCAAATGCTTGATTAACATTTTTTAAATATAAGTGTGTTTTTTTAAATACAATACACGATTAAATTTTTTAATCATGGTCAACATTTTTTCTATACACATTTAAAATTTTGCAAATGTTTGATTAACATTTTTTAAATAATTGTTTACATTTTACCAAATGTTGATTAACATTTTGTAAACACATGATCAACTTGTTTCACACATATTGTATAATTTTTGTATACATTTTACATATATATGCGAAACATTTTCTCTATACACATTTAAAAAAATTCAAATGCTTGGTTAATGTATTTTTTTCAAACATTCAATATAAAGTGTTTTTTCAAATATATTTATTTAGAATATTTGTAAGTATAAAAGAAAGTTTAAAGTAAATAAAAAACAGTATAAAAATCGTGAAATGAAAACAAACGGCGCCGTGACCTCCCGTGTGCCTGGGTGGCCCATCTGGGGCTCCCCACCAAGGCTTCCCTACGCCTCGCTATAAGCGAGACATAGTATGGCCCAAATTCCTGTGTTTTTTTTCTTTGAAAACCGAGTTGTTAGATGCTCTGACATTTTGCTTTGCTTCATTCCTTTGATGGACTAGACAGATGGATAGTGTCACCAAAGGAAAAAAAAAAACCATATTCCTATGTTTTTTCCTCCACCAAAGAGTCAACAAATGCTAGTGGGTATGATTATCCTTGCGTTTGGGCATGCATAAATGTTATAGGATTCCCATCAATGAAAGATAGAAATGCCATGAGGTGATCCGTTGCCATTTAGTGCACAAAGAGCAAAGCCCTAAGGTTTGCTCTGAGGGATCTTCCTCCAGAAAGATAGTACATTCAGATATACCGAAAGGCCTTGACTCGTTGACATTTTTGACATTAGAGGAAAAGTTGTGTTCTTATTTTGGGGTTGTTGGCATCTGCATCAACGGTAATGGCAAGGAATCAATCTCAAGCGCGGTTCTTTTCTTGATTAGCCTACGAGGAAGAATGGGAAAATGCAGGCCAACGAGAGCAAGTGAGTGTGCACTGGGAATCAGTCTGTAAATTTCTGTTGCATCTTTCAGTGTAGTGGATTGCAAATGGCTGGCGGATGAGTTGCGAGGGAACAGCCCGAACAGATCCCCTTGCTATGGACTCATTTCTGACCTGAAGGCCCATGAATTACCTGCTGAAGCAAGGCTCAATGGAGACAGTACGATCATAGGAGCTCAATGGACACAGATTCTACTGACAGAACGTAGCACCCTACTGGAGTAGTTTGTGCACTCTAGTCCAAAAAAAAAAAATTCTAATTTGTGCAAGCCGCAATGACCCAGAGAAATCGACTGCTACACTGCAGGTTGATTGCCTTTATTTTTGCTGTTTTCAGGATAGTTGTTTTTAAAAGTTCATCATGACCTTGCAAAGGAGATATCTGAAAACCCAGCCACCACGGACAGCCAGTCAGGCACAGCACCATCTATCTACTGCTTCTGTGTGTCTGTCATCAATATGTTTTCTGAAATTTTTTTTTTTTGAATGGTCACCGGGTGAATATATTTGATGATCAGGGGAGAACCCCAAGGTAGTGTTTTTACAGATGCCCGAGTACACATAGAGAAAAGGAGGAGGGAGGGAGGTTTTTTACGGGACACACGCTATCTAGACTGAAAGGGCCTGTAGCCAAGTTTCGACATGCCCCCTCTGACTCTCGGGAAGCCGACCACGCCATAGAGCGGCGTCCTCACGGCAGCATCCGAGCACCTGCTGCAAAGACGGTTGCTGCCTCTGGAAGACCACATCGTTCCTGTGTTTTCAGAGATGCCAGCAGCACAGTAGAGCGAACTCCACTGCCGACCCGGTCACCGCACCCACCGCGGTGGCAAGGCGAGGCAGCCCGCACACCCTGACCCCATCAGTGTCGACGCCCAGCTTGTTCCAGAAGGCCCTCGCGAACGGCAGGCGAAGAGTATGTGGTCGGCCGTTTCCAGGGGCGCAGCGCACATCGGGCAGCCGGCGTCCGCCGCGGCGACGATGCACTTGCGAAGCAGGACGTCTCTAGTGTGTATACGCCTTTGGACCAGCAACCAGCTGAAGAACTGCACACGAGAGGGGATCCGCACGCCCCAGATCATATCCACGAAGCCAGCCCGCGCCCCGCCAAAACGCAGCAGCCGGTACGCGGCACTCGACGACGGAGCATCACGGGGCGCCGCAGCATGCCTCAGTTGCCTCGTGTCCTCCCCCACACCGGGGGGAGCCGCCATCAGGAGAGCCGAAACGGCCTGCAGTTCACGCTCGCCCGCCCTGGTCAGTCTGGGGACCAGACAACCGGCCAGGCCACGCCGGCGGACCTGCCAAACGGTCGCCTCGTCGTCCGTAGCATGGGAGAAGAGGGCGGGGTACGCCACCGCCACAGGCCCGCAGGGAAGCCAGGAATCCCACCAGAAAGAGCAGGCCCGGCCGTCCCTGACCACCACCCTGGAGATCGTGCGGTAGAGCGGGAGCAGTTTCGCCACCGAGGCGCAGTGTTCTCCTTGCGCCAGCTCGCCGCGCTTGATGATGGAGCGCCCGTCCGCGCTGCTCCAAATCCAGGCCGCCCAGCACGACCGGGGCGTCGTGTGGAGGCGATGAAGCATCTTCAGGAGGAGGCATGCGTTCTGGGTGGCGAGGTCGCGAACGCCAAGGCCTCCTTCACTTTTGGCCCCGCACACTCGTTCCCACGCGACCAAGCATTGGGCCCCCGAGGCCCGCTCTGTCACGTTCCGGAGGAAGGAGCGTCGCAGGGCGTCCAGAGCGTGAACCACCGAAGGAGGAAGCAGCAGCGCCGCCATTGCGTACGTCGGCAGCGCATCCAGGACCGCGTTGATGAGGACCAAACGGCCGGCCGACGAAAGTAGGCGTGCCGCCCACCCAGCGAGGTACATGTCCACATTCGCGAGCATGGGCAGGAAATCTGCGAACCGCAGCTTTTCCCAGGACAACGGGAGCCCGAGATAAGTCTGTGGGAACGCGCCCGTGGCGCAGCCTAGCACGGTCACCACCTGTTCCAGCAGCTCACCCTCCGTATGCAGCGGCACCAGCATGCTTTTAGAGAAGTTGATAACCAGCCCTGTAGCGTCGGCGAACTGGTCGAGGATTCGCCGCAGGCGAGCGGCCCCGTCTGCACACGCACGCATGATTATTAGCGTGTCGTCGGCGTACTGGATCCACTACTAGAGATTAGGTCAATAACAACGAACAGTTAACAACTCCCGGTTGTTATTGATATGATGAGCCGGCTCCACGTCCAAACTAGTCTCGCAAATCCTCCCTAACAACGATGGGTCTGCTCGTCGTTAATTTTTACTTGCCTGTGCTTATTGTTACTCCCTCCGTTCCAAAATAGATGACTCAACTTTGTACTAACTTTAGTACAAAGTTGGTTCATCTATTTTGGAACTGAGGGAGTATTTAGGATAGTAATAAACTATCTATGGTGGCGCATCCCGTGCGATCAGGCTCTGACAGGTGCGTGTTCTGACTTCCCCAAAACTTTTCTCCCTTGCTGTACAAGGGTGACAGGTGCGTGTTCATCAGCCACGTCAAATTGTAAATAAATCATAGCAGGAAGAGGTGTCGCTACCACGTTAATGTTATTTGCATACGACATGTTCGAGGTAATGCCAGAACGAACATGGACCTAGGAAGTCGATTGTTTTAATGTTGTTCTGTTCCAAATTAAATCCAATCGTGGCCTCCTTTTTCATATTACATTATCCTCTACTTTATAGTTGATTTGTCACCTGAGACTATAAATTCATTGGTCATTGAACTTTAATTAGTATTACGTTGCAAAACATTGCAGCGCTATTGCTTTGGTCAACCTGAAAGATTTTAGGTGCTATATGTTTTGCCAACTAGAAAGATGCACTGAAGATAGAAGTTATGTAAGATGTCACATTGCTTAGTTGCATCATACGTGTGAAATTCCATTTGCTTAATTTGATTTACAAATTCGTTATACCATGTTGAATACAATCCATTCATGTACAGCTCTTATATGATCTGCTTTATTTTGCCTTATGTCGAACAACATAAATGCAGGCTAGTTAGACAGTAAAAATGGGAATTCTTTGATGTGACTAGTTGATGAGCAATTAAATGATGAATACTTAGAAGGCGTAGAGAATTTCCTTGAGTACGCGTTCAGCCACGCGGGGCAGGGAGAATGAAATTTGATGTGACTTGTCATGCCATTCTTTTTATACTAATATAACCACTTGTCTCTGTTGGAACAAAGAGGAAAGAAAAACAAGCCACCAAACATTGTTAAACTATTTTCTGACTCACAAGAAGGGTGCAATCTTTGTTGATTCTACATGCTCCACCAAACATGTAAGACTTATTTTAAATGAAAAAACGTCTCTAATGATTTGCAATTATACAAATACCTGCTTACGGATGGAAGTTGTTGCAAATAATTTAAGCACTTCAGGAAAAAAAAAAATAGGAACTTAGTTCAATCTAATATCGGTCTTTCCAGTCATGGAGTCTTGCAGAAATGTGACTCATCTAATCGGCATGATCACAAAGTTGGAATTGGTGGTGGAATTAAAACAACAGATTTGCAAGGACAAGCATTAAGTAAATACTCGGGAAAAAGGTGAATGTTGTGGCGCATGAAGTGGCAGAAATTAAGTGTGTTATTTTTGTTGATAGATCTTTAAGTGACAGTTATCATAAAAGCCAACATGTTCGAGTAAGTGTCTCTGAGTATGTTTCTCTCATGTGATAATATTTATGCTACTTTGTGCCAATTTATTTACATGGACTAACTTTTATAAATTATTCAACATCTTGTAGAACTGATGGTCTACCGTGTTAGATATATAGCGTGAAGAGGCATTGTCATCACCAATGACGAATGGTATCCATTAACAAGGATGGGGTCTCTCGATTGAAGATTAATAAATATTACATTTATTAGTTTTTTTAGTTAGAGATGTGCCAGTACATTGGTCATTGAGTGAGTGTTGCTGACTCATATTTCTTAACTATATTGTAATTCCAGAATTGTACGTGGTAATATGTTTAGGTTATCTGATATCTATCAATAAAAGGAGGCTATGGCCTTTCATTATTCAGATATTTGTTGTTGTATAATTGATGTTGATGTCAATCTTCAAGTGCCGGATGCTACATAAAGCGATTTTCAATGATTCTATAGGTGGTTGAACAGAAAGCAATGATACTTACAACCATGAAAAAGTGGTCGCTAGTACTACAATTGTGGTCGTTGTTGTCTCGGGATTAACGACAACACACCATCTCGTCGTTACAAGAATAACGACCGGAAAAGGTGTGTGGTCGTTATACTTTTAACGACGGAGCCTATCACGACCGCCATAATGTGGTCGTTATTGACCTTTAACGACCGCAATTCGACTTTTAGCGACAACATATGTCGTCGTTAAAAACAGTTTTACTAGTAGTGGGAGCACGACTGCGGGCGCCTCAGGAAGCAGGGGGTGGCGCATCACATCATCTTGACGAATGAGCTGCTGGAGGACGTCAGCGACGATGAGGAAGAGGTAGGGGGAGATGGGGTCCCCCTGCCGGAGCCCACACTTCACCTGGAACCATCGCCCCGGCACGCCATTGAGCAGAACGGCCGAGCGCGAAGAGTGGAAGAGAGCATCAATCCAGTCGCACCACTTGGACGGGAACCCCCGCACCTCCATGATCGCGCGCAAGCTCTCCCAGCAGATGGAATTGAAAGCTTTGGCGAAGTCGGGCTTAAGAACCACCCGCGGATGCTGCCCGCCGATGGCAACACTGCACGAGCTCGGTGGCGTAGACGAAATTCTCGGAGATGCTTCGCTTTTCTGAATTCTTAGCAGCTTGTCTTCTCCAAAAACCTGAATACGCTGCTGTCGTGCGCCTGCCGTGTGTTAGTACTACCACGGAAACTTACGCGCATGTAAAACACACACACATCTGCTCTGATTTCCCTCTCCGATACAACGCAACTGTTGGTTCATTGATTGGTCTCGATCTACGCGACTACGCAGAGGCTGATTGCATTTTTTTGCCGTTTTCAGGTATTTCTGTAGCTCATCATGACCTTGCAAAGGAGATACCTTAAAGCCCAACCATTGGCAGGCATGATCAAACACCATATATATATACTTAGAATCCATAGAGTGCATGCATCGCTGTAAGTAATCACTCTGCACACACATACACACACACACACACACAAAGAGTGACTCTAATCAACTCAGGTACTGTGATGGTTTGATGGTGTAGGCTCCCCAGGGTTGAATACCTGACGCCGACAAGATTTCCTTTCCATTTTGCAGAAGTGACTTATAGCTCAAGGACAAAGGGAGCCCTACTATCGACATCGGAGGAGTCCCAAGTGACCCGGAGTTGAGAGTGGACCTAGCCTTGGCAAGTCGCGTTGATCCTAATATAGAAGTGGGTCATATCCACAATGCGACCGAACCTATTTAAAGAAAAACACCATCCTGTCTAACTTTGCTCAGTATGCATTCCTACTGATTTTTTTCACAACCGCTAACCATCAATGACCTTATCTCCTATTTTGCAACAAGAAATTCCGGGCGGAGGGAGTATTATGTAATGTTTAAGATTAAGTAGGATTTTCTTTTACGAATAAGAGCTGACATCTCATTAACAGGAAAACATGTCTTATCTTAAGTGTGAGAAGATTAATTACGATTATCTCTTACCTCAGCAATCATCTTACATATGGACATGACGTTGCGGAGAGAAGTCAAGAGTCTCGGAGATCACCGTAATGTACATGATAAGATTATTGGTTGATGGCAAAGAAAAAGTATGCACAGTGCATATACATGTTCCTAACCATGCACATAGCCACTTGCCATATAGGGTTGCTTGATGGGAAGAAAGTTCATGTTCATTCTGTGCTACAACTTCTTTTCCCCTTAATTAATTTTTAGTCACACTGCACAAAAAGTTCAACCTGAAAGTAAGTATTGGCAACTTCCCTCTGTGAACACATCACCTTGGGTATGAATTGGAGAATTCAGAGGATAGAGCCGATGAGGGGCTCAAGTATTGTATGTTCTTGGTCTGACGGTGGAGCTGATCAGACCACTCTTCTTTCTAAGCCGAGATGTAGTGCCACGAGGAGGTGTGTGGATGATGGCTTTGTTCTGAAGGGAAGACTTTGCGCCCAAGGGTTGGCGTTGCAAAGGTGGTGTAACAACATCGCAAATGGAGATGTTTTGACTTTGATGTATACAGTTGTGTATGTGCAACGAATTTATGTGTTATGTGAACATCAAAATGTATGTGCAGTGAGCATTATATGTGTATGTGTTATGTGAATATTCATCATTGACCGACCATAGTGACACGGATGGTCGGGGGTGACCTATCTTTGCCGGCCCTTTGATATTCATCAGCGACCCCCTCCCCGCTGATTTGTGATGACTAGCCATTACTCACAAGTCATTTGGCCAGTCAGTGATGAGGTAGTCATCAATGATGAAAAACCATTGACGGGTCACCGGCTAGTGAGTGATGGTAGTTTTTGGCCGACTAGTGATTGACAACTAGCTTTGTAATAGTGTCCGGCTTTGATTGGTACCTAAATCGGCCTCATGCCCATCCATATGAAAAGACCAAACAATGGCATTGTTGCACTGCAATTCGTATGTGTTATGTAACATCATATCACATAATCTCATTGTCTACAACATTAAATAGTATGAAGAGACTGGGCGTCTTGGACTAGTAGCCATATCCACAAATGTCCACTGGTGCTTGACCAATCATCTTCCTCAATCTCCTGTTCCACCAACCATCCAAATCGGGTACCGTTGGTGCAGCGGGTCCAATCTAATTGAAAAAAAAAATGTTCCAGTGAGCCTCACAAGAACAATAATTGTGCAATATCATTGTCCAATTGAAAAGTGAAGTTCCATGGAGAAATGGCTCTTCTAAATTTTATGAGTATCTTGTTGCAGGTAGCATAGTAAATGCTTACCATGACCTTTTTTTTTCTCAATATTCCAGATTATTAAATAGATTGATTTTTTTAGAAAAACGAGGATGATTATTAAATGCTTAACATTAAGTAGGCAAGAAAATGTGGGAATAGAAGCTGACATCTCGTTAACAGAGAAACATGTCTTATCTTAAGCGCGAAAGGACCGGACCGCGAGTCCGCGGTCATCTTTTAGCTCAGCAATCATCTTACGTACCGACATGACATCGCCAAGATAAGTGTGGTGATATCACCTTATCATACAGGATAAGATGCTTGGTTGATGGCGACGAAAAAAAGTATGCAAAGTGCGGCTTCAAGATGCAGAGAAACGATTGTTGCAGAGGCTGATTGCTCGTTGCAGCATGCTGCTTCCAGGAACGCTGTTTTCAGCTGAGAGTTGATCACGATCTTGCAGACGAGATATCTGAAACCCAACCACTGACATTCGCCAAGAAAAAGAACTCAACCACTGACAGACATGATCGTCCAACAATCAGAATCCATAGGAACGATGCTACACTGAAGAACACGTAGCCGGCAGACACAGACCGCAGCACGCTGATTGTTTATCAGTTGGTATCAAGAAGATGACGACGATATTTTCTCACCAAGAACCTGAACTTGAACCTGAACCTGAACGACGATATCTCTGTCTGTGTGTGTGTCGTGGTGTGGTTGGTGTTACCAGCACGGAAACTTGCGCACATGGGAAACGCCCACATTTGGTGTGGATGCAAATGCTATTATTGGTTGATTGATCGTGATGTACACGTACATCGCTACATGAAGGCAAGAAAAACGAGAGGCCAATCAACTCAGGTAGTACCCTAGTACTGGTATGATGATGCGAGTTGAATACCTGACGCCGATCATTTTGTTACGTTTCATTTCATATCATGGATAAAATTCTTCCATTTGATGTTCCTTGTGACTTGCCAACTGTGATGTCGTATCAGAGAATAAGCGCTGGCATCTCGTTATTAACAGAGAAACATGCCTTATTCTCTCATCCTAAGTGTGACAAGATTAATTACGTAGTATTATCTCTTATCTCAGGAATCATCTTACCTACATATGGACATGACATCGCCAAGAGAAGTCAGAGTCTCTGAGATCACCATAATGTCCATGATAAGATGATTGGTTGATGTTATGTAGGGCTGCTTGATTGATGGGAAAAAAGGTTCATGTTCGTTCCTGCGCTCAAGTTCTTTTCCCCACAATTATATTGCAACTGAAGCTGCAGCGTTTGATAGTTCATCACGATCTTCCAGACCAAATGTATGAAACCCAACCACTGACAGACATGATCTACTCCATACTTGTACGCAGAATCTCACCCAAATTTGTTTGCTCTGATCTCCTCTCGGATGCAATTATTGGCTGATTCGTCTGATGATATTTGCACTCGTCGCTGGTACAATTAATCACTCACTATGCAGAAAAGACCAATCCACTCAGATAGCATCATGATGTGGAGTTGAATATTTCAGTGTAATCCCATTTTTCATCTCCTAGATAAAATCCATCCATCCATCATCATCACTAACGGTTTCGCACGATCGCTGTCAGGGAAGAACTGCTCAACATGCTGCACTGCACACAGGAAAGAAATTCGGACAAACAAGTTCACAGTTGAAATTTGAAAACTGAAATCAACATGCATGTATTTCTTCTGCTTCTGTCCCAGAGGCGTCCTTCGCCTTGGGCTTCTTCTGCAGCGTCTTGGAGATCATCTTCCGCAGCGATCTCCTCGCTTTCCTCTTCGGGGTGGTCGGATCTTCGCCCCCGGAGGGCCGAGGTGAGGGGCCCTCGCTGCTCCTGTCAGAATCGGAGCAGCTGGATGGCCCGGGCGCTTCTTCCACCTCCCGGATCGGCAAGACGGGGGCGGGGCCGCGCGAATCGGGCAGCTCCGTCGGGCGCGAGGAGCGTCGGCGCCGGCGGGACGCCGACTCGATCCAGAGCAGCGACAGCGAGGCGATGGTGAAGGCCACGACGGTCCCCTCGCTCCACACGGCGAGGAGCGCGAGCGCGAGGAGCTCCAGGCGGGGCCGGAAGAAGGCGGCGCCTTTGGGCGCGTCCAGCCGCCGCACCACTGGGGCCGAGGAGCCCTCCGCGACCACCGGCGACAGAGGCCCGGGCGATGGCGGCAGAGAAGGAATCGCCGCTACCTCCACCGCGTTCTCCGCCGGGGACGGGGGCAGCGCCAGGGTGGTGGGGCGGCGCGGCTTGCGGGGCTTCCTGAGGCGGCCATGGTTCTTGACGACGAGGTCGGCGAGGGAGGTGGGGAAGCCGGTCTGGACCGGGACGCGGGACGGTGACCGGAGGGCGGCGAGCAGGCGGCCGAGGGAGGGGCGCTTGAGCGGGCTGGGCATCGCCGTCGGCGAGCATACAGGAGAGGAGAGGAGGCGGCCGAGCTTCCGGAGTGTGAAGTGGGATGGTCTCTTTTGGTTTCCCTTGGCTTTTATGGCCTCCTTGTCTCCTTTGGATTTCGTGAGCGATGAAAACAAGAAAACCGCCGCTAATGCAAACATTTACTACATACTCTAGTTTGATTACTAGGATTACAAAATTATGTTTGGATTTTGTGTGCATTTGGTCTACTACAAAATTTGTAGTTGTTGACAAACAAAATTATGCCCAAAGTTGGCATTCAAAATTCTTGTTGGCAAGTGTCCAAAAAATGAGTTATCAATTTAGTTAAAACATTCCACTACAAATTGAGCATTAGATTTTTGAACATGTCAAGTCGAACTCCTGAAATGGCAAAGGATGGCAATTTTTTGATTTAGCAAGTATGACAAATGTTATGGACAACATAATTTGCCATCATAAATATTCAATTTGTCAAGCTTAGAAAACCGACGTCAGATATTTAACTTACCGTGGGTAAAACATACGAACATTTATATCCAAAAATTGGCGGCGTCATACCTTTCCCTCTTTGTTGGTGATGCTATGTGTTTGCAGCTATGAAATCGTGGTGACATGCTTGTAGGTTTGTCTGTAGGCTGATTTTCGCAAGAAACCTAGTACG
Source organism: Triticum timopheevii (assembly GCA_963921465.1). NCBI lineage: Eukaryota > Viridiplantae > Streptophyta > Magnoliopsida > Poales > Poaceae > Triticum > Triticum timopheevii. Next base: position 20,033,022 of record OY997270.1, on the reverse strand, counting down.
AAACAAGAGCAAGTCTAACAATTTTTTGGTGAAAAATGTGTCCGCGTTTATACCATAGTCACATGGCTGATTATGTCACATTCGCTTTAATTAATTGATGGGGGATAAGATTAACATGCCACGCTTAGGAAATAAAAGGTTCCTTTCAACATTAATACAAGATAAGATACCAAGCCTATAATAAATGTTGAAAAAGATATGATGCATTGATCCTCAAATTTTTTTTCTGAAAAATGGGAGACCCCTGATTGATCCTCGATATAGCATGAAAATTTTGCCACAAATAAATAAGACAGACCATCCCTTGCCTATGAATTTCAGGATTTGTGAATTCGTGGGTTCACTAATGATCATGCAAAACGACTCACTTTTTACTGCATTTTTTTTGCCTTAGACACAATGCATCTACTTCACAATATTATTCTTACTTTATTTAGGTTTAGATCAAACAAAAATACAATGTGAAATAGAAGCACATGTTTAAGGGAAACCAAGCGAATTGTTCACATCTCCCTCCACGCGAGATTGTGGGAATAGTATGTTTCCAGCCTCCTCACTGGCATTGACGTTGTTCTCCCATTCCCGGTGGTCATATTGGACCTGGATGTGTGGCAGATCCCACCCCCCTCCGGCGAGGGGGGCCTCGTCCTTGCTTTAGGTAGTTTTAGTTTCTTTGTCGGACGACGAGGTGACGACATCCCAATGTTAGAATAATGTCCTCTCATTTTATCTTCGCTCCAACAGATCCTTTTAGATCTGCTCGGCGTTGGTCTCCGATGGGTCTGCTTGAATCTGGCGTTGGTCTCCGATGGGTCTGCTTGAATCTGGCGTTGGTCTCTGATGGGTCTTCTTGAATCTGGTCAGCTTTTGTCTTCAGTTGATCCATCTTGATTCGGGTAGCCCTTGTTTTCATTGGTCCTTTTGGATGTATGGCCCTTTTGATTTATGCTTCTCATTGTTGACGAGTATCGATGTTTTCGTGCGCTGGTCCTTTGGGCCTTAGCATGACGACTTATTACAACAAGGTTTGCCCGGTTTGGTGACGGAAGGACGTTTATGACAGTGTTTATGGCTTGCTCCAGTGCTTGTAGTCGTTGCTAGATGGTTCATGGACTTGGTTATATTTCCTTTTACTTAAGGAGATCTTTATGTGCCGTCGATACATATGGTTAATAGATCAAAGGCTTTTTTCAGGGGGAAAAATCATACACAGGAATCATGAGGCACAATGTGTTTTTGTTGGAAAATGAATAATATATTTTTAATGCAATTCTACATACCTAAATAGTTGATCTTTACTATCTCTAATTCTCTCAATATGCAGTCTTCCACTTTACTAAGTGTGCCATGTAGGCATCCATTAACCCTATTATTCAGCCTCATGCAAACCACATATGATATGTTCGCACATAAGGCAAGTATATATCATGTCTACATATAAAATAGTTGCTTTTGATTTAGTTCATTTTTTTCATTCATAATTTAGCTGAAATCAAATTAATCAATTATTTTTGGATTAGATTGAATTGCTTACCACATATGTAAATTCCCGCACAGGAAAATCACTTATAGTTTGAATAATGGAATTGATTGATTGGTTCAATTATAGTTGCTTTTGAGTACTGTACACGTACGTACCATGGCGAGTCGTGATCAGTGTTGGTTGGGTGTCTGGTTGACCAAGACTTGTCCCGTGGCCAAGCCCAGGGGCACCAGCAGGCGTTGCATTGCATTGCTAGGTCATTCTTTTCATAGAAAAACAAAATGTTCTTTAGCAAGAGGAGGCGGAATGAAACGAGTGATGCTTCGAACTGCTAATGGAAAATATTGTTTGGTCGCATTCAGCCGGCAATGGCCGGCAACGAAAGGAAAAACGAATGGCTTATATTAGAGAAAAAAGGACGTGCGTGTACGGTACTCAAAATTTATTTTAGGGTTCTTAGAAAACAAATGTTTATCTAAGTTATGGAAGCGCAAGATATGCACTCACCAAAATGCTATCCTAAGCTAGTTGTAAGTAGAATGACCATTTCACCATAATTTATTTGAGGATGAGTTGAGGGATCCTGATCTTCTTGACATTGGTGATGTGCGTTTAGTGGGAGGAGACGTTTCCGTCTATTGAATTCATGCTCAGCCAACCCATCCAAAAGTCCGAACTGATAGAGAAAGGCGGACAATATATTTCAACACCCCCCTTCATGTCTAGGCTTATTTAGTCCTTAGACGTGGAAATTATTTAGGTCGCGGAATCATTTTTTAATACTGCGTTGGCAGAATCTTAAATTCAAGACCTCATGACTCAGATACCATATTGAATTCACCCACCAGCCAACTTATCAAAAGTCCGAACTGAAGGAGGAAGGTGGGCAATATATTTCAACACTCCCCTTCACGTCTAGACTATTCCAGTCAGACATGGGATCGATGCAGGCAGCATAATCGTTTTATTTAATACTGCGTTGACATGGTTTTGAATTCAAGACCTCTTGGCTCTGATACCATATTGAATTCATGCTCCAGTCAGCTCATCCAAAAGTCCGAACTGATGGAGACAGGCGGGTGGGCAATATATTCCAAGACCGTCGACTACAAAGGCATTTGTGGCAACTTCGTCAATCCCAAGATGATGTGTCGTCTCAATCTCTCGGAGGTGCTCATAGAAGTAGGGTATGCGTGCGTGCGTTCATAGGGTGAGTGTATGCTCGTATACGTGAGCGACTTCGATTGTACCATGTTAAAAAAACATACTATATATTTTTTTCATGATTTTTAGAAACTTGAAACATAGTTTTCATAGTATCTTGGCTTCCCCCGACTGTTTTCTTTTTCTTCAGCCTTGTGGAACTTGCACTCAATTTGTTCCAAAGGGTGAAAACGGGCACAGAGACGAGGATCACTTCATGCATGTTGATCCAGAGACCTATGAAAGCGACTCAAATTGAACAAAATCTCAGGTAATTCCTTTTCTCTGTCACCTTTTGGGCGTCTAACCTTTTTTACCTTGTTAATTCCAACATTCCTGGCTTTATTGTTGCTTCTTCACACTTTTCACACCCTGCACTTGCACCCTGTTTGTCAGTTGCTTCTACGAATGTTCCTACTTATCAGGCTATCAGCTACTCAGATCCTCTGCAGTTGAAAAGGGACAGGAGAATCTGCCAACTAGCAATGCATGCCACGGGGCTGCGGATGGTATATACATCGCCCTTTATCAAAAGCATTCATATTCTAGCATATTTGATACTTTTCGAAATAAATAAAATGAGCGCACTTGGCGAACTCGATTGCTTTCAAAAGAGGAAAGTAATAATAACAAATTTCTTCCCAGCAACCTGGCTTGTTAATGCACAACTTTAACCAACAATATATAAGAAAGTATATGGATCGGGTACATGTAAATAGAATTATCATATTTTTCATGTGAAAACGGCCGGAAAATGTGAAACTACACATTTCACCATATTCCTATAACACTATCACAAAAAGGGCTAGAAAACGTGAAAAGTTTCCACGGTGCCCTTTTCATAGTGTACTAGGATCACAGAACACTAATGTCATCCGATCCTGGACCCTCAAAACAACGTGATTTAGCTATTTCTCAATAGGGAAAAAAGTTATCTTCCCGACAATCTCCTCTTCTTCGGCGACAAGACCGTGACGAACCGATACGACAATGGAGCTGGGTGGAGGCGAGATGAGGTTCGAGCTGCGGCCAAAAATGATGTGGGATGGCATCGCTGAGCAGAGACAAGCTTCAAAGATCGAGTTGGGCCGACGACAACACGACATTGTTGGAGTCAGAGCGGCGGGGCAATGGCACCAGCACGGGCATGCCCTAGGTGAAGGTAAGATAACAATATAGGAGTTGCACACGTGTCCAATCCGAGGACGGTGGTGGGGCCGCTTAAGTGGAGGAGGAAGAAGAGGGAGACAAATGGGAGTTGGACGTGTCGAGTAGGAAGATGGAGAATTCCGCTTGCAAGTGCGATCCTAGCCGTCCAATCTCAGTCCACCCATGCAAAAAGAAACTAATCAAACTGTTCAATAAACAGATTCTGCCCCATCAAGTTAGTTCTTTTTATTGGATCCATCATCCATATATAGAAATAGCTATAATCATTAGTTTTTTTTGTCAAAAATTGCATCCGTTTTGAAAAGAAATAAATGACTTCCATTCACTCGATATATTGAAGTGATACCATCACACGGAGCGAATTTCTGACCACCACATTACACGATGCACATAACGGACACGTCCGACACAATTAAATAGGAAAAAGATTGTCTTACCACAAAAACAAAAAAGTCCAGCCTAAAACTCCTAGCTAGGTAGGTGTTCATCATCTCATCAGCTAGCCGGAATGGCCCAGCAAAAAGAAAAACAGCACTTTATGCGGTGTGTGATGAGTCATGTTATCCCAACACAAAAAAGGAGAGTGACGACGCAACATCCTGATATATTATTGGCCCTTGAGTTGCTGCAAGCCACTCCTAGTTAACTGCTAGTGGTGTGCATCGACCTATGATTAACCTTTGCATGCATGCATGCACGCCCGCACGTAGATAGATGGACGCGCGACAAGCATATGCACGAAGCGGTCGAGCTTCGGGAGTGTGAACCGTCAAGTGGGATGGTCTCTTTTGGGAGGTTTTCTTTGGCTTTATGGGGAGCGTCTTCTTGTTTCCATGGCTTTGGAGTTTGTGAGCCAAACAAACAAGGGAACCGCCGAGTCCAACAATATTACTCCATTCATATTGGTGCATCAGACATCTTAGGTTGTTCATCGTGATTAAAGCGGAGAGAAAAACAGTGCAACGAGCTTTGTTCACGGAACGCCACCCCTGGATGCAGGTGAAAAAAAAATACTTCCGCACCGTCAAGGACTTCAATGAATTTGTCTATTTTCTGTAAGGGTGTGTTGTGACAATCTGTGGTATGTAATCCATAACGTTATGCCACTATTGTTATTGTGAAAAAGACGGCCTGAATTTTGCCCCCTCCCCCACCCGCCGAAAATTTCTTTTAACTGGACACACGATGAATATATTTCAAACTATTATATGCTTGCAATCAAAGGGCCTTTGTAAAGGAGCATAATTCATTTTTGGATTCTTTATTGAGTTAAAATAAGGCACAGATATGAGTATATTTATGTTGACAGGAATTATAGATCGATCATCGGTCTAATTCAGCTAAAAATATTTGCCTACTCTAGTTTGAGGTAGGGGCAGTTTGATTATTACTAATACCGTAGTATAATATTAGGAACGGAGATTTTGTGTACTCCATTTAGTATAGAAATATTTGCGGTTGTTACCAATCAAAATGCATGCAAGCATGGTTCAGACTATCCATAGTGGAGAGTAACTTAGGCTAATCGTAATGGTAGTATCATGCATGCCAACTAGATAATTTTGATGAGGTGTCATAGAATTAAATGAAAAAAAAGAGCGTTGAGTATCATATCATGATACTGTATCATAATAAATGGTATGCTAAATGTATCCTGCATGACAATAAATAAAGTACTACATGATACTAATATATGATACTATACATTACGAGGTAGTATCATACACTAGTATCATATGCATGATATAATATATGATACTTCCCATTACAATTAGTCTTAGAGTAGTAACATGCATCTTATTAGTTTATGTTACTACCTCTATAATGATAAGTAATATATGTGTGGTGTCATGCAACACTTTATTTATTAGGTTGTCGACCCATTTTGTATTGGTATGTGTGATGTTACTCTAACTGTGTTACTCAATTTGTCTCTCTCATCATTAATTAGCTGCCACGTCATCTTTTTTGCTTAAGTGTCTTCTATGTTACTCCCACTATAGGTAGTCTCATAGCAAATTTTCTTCTCGCCCACATTTTCCAACTCCCTTTGAACGGGTAACCGAGGCCACGTATGATTATATTAAATATATGGAACGATCAAGTATTCATGTTCGTACAACGAAATCTCATTAATATTTTACAACAAATTCGCACGACAACGCGTAGGGCACCATCTATTCCCTCAATTCCTAAATATAAGTCTTTCTAGAGATTTTAACAAGTGACTACATACGGAGCAAAATGAATCTACATTTTAAAATATGTCCATATAAATCTGTATGTGGTAGTCCATTTGAAATCTTTAAAAAGACTCACATTTAGGAACCGAGGGAGTAGTAGTGAGGGATTTTTTTTTACAAAATAAAAACAAACAGTGAGTCGTCGTGAGCGTTGGTTGGGTGTCTGGTTGACCAAGACTTGTTCCGTGTGGCCAAGGGCACCAGCACGCGCCGAACCGCAGCGCGTTGCATGGCATGCATGTCCAAAACATTCCGTGTGCCAGGTCGTTGTCATCATCGAAAAAAATAAGGAGATGGATGATAGATTCCCCAACGACTTGCGAGAGTGATACGTCCAACTGGTCGTGCCAAATGCACAGACACCAACCTTTGTGTGGCCGCATGCAGCCTGCAATAGCCGGCAACAAAAAGGAAATTTTTTCTTGGTAAAGAAAACGAGAAAACTTAATGTTTATTTGCTAATTAATAGCATTACATGCAATAAGTTGACCATTGATGTCGTGTTTTGTAGTCTCAAGTCATTGAAAGCTTACACATCCCACATCTGGTTAACTTATTTTAAAGAACATACAGCTATGCCACCTCACCACGGCCACCAGGGCATGAAGCGTGGTTCATAGCAAATTTTTCTTCTCACACACTTTTTCCAACTCCTTTTCAACTGGTAACTGAGGCCACATATGATTTGATCAAATATATGAAATAATCAAATATTCATGTTCGTACAATGAAATCTCATTGAAATATTTTACAATGAATTCACGCAACAACGCGTAGGGCATCATCCGTGAGAAAAAATCCAGATGAAAACAAAGGTGAGCGTGGGTTGGGTGTCTGGTTGACCAAGACTTGTTCCCTGTGACCAGCACGCGCCGCAACGGTCGTTGTCATCATCGAAAAAATAAAGGGATGGATGATAGATTTCCCAACGAACGCGAGAGTGATACGTCCAACTGGTCGTGCCAAATGCACAGACGCCAACCTTTGTGTCGCTGCATGCAGCCTGCAATAGCCGGCAACCAAAAAAAAGGAAACAAAACATTTGTCTTGGTAAAGAGAAGGTGCTGGTACGGATATTAAAAATAGCAATAAACTTTGAGTTTAGTGTTCATTCGAGAGCATGTGATATTGGGAGCCAAAATGCTATGCGTGCTACTACAAGCAGTACAAGTACTTCTCTGGTTGGGTAGATCTTCTCCAGAAGAAAAATATATTCTATGAAGACAAATTTACAAAGAAACATTTTGTGAAAACCAAGTTTGGAAGCTCTAAAAATTATCAAAAAGTTACTTTGTGTTAGAAAAAATGTTTTATATAAAAGACCCGCGCATTTGGAGCGGTCCGCACTGTTTCCGCGCCAAAACCCTGCACTTTCTTCACCTTCTCCGCTCCGACCGTCGGCACTGTCCACCCCAATATCCGCCCTTTTTGCATCTGCCGCTGCATGGACCCGATCGACAAGCTGCCGGAGCCGGCAGAGGTGGAGGATCCACAGAAGGCGGAGGCCCATAGGATCAACTTGGCGACCCGGCAAGCCCGCCACCTCAAACAGAAGGAAAAGGAAGGCGCCGACAAAAAGGGCAGCCAGAAGGGAGGGCAGGGGCGGGCGATGGGGTGCATGGGTCGGGAGTGGCCGGGGACGCAGGGCGCCGCTGCCGCAACAGTTGTCTGTGCACACACCATTCTAGCCAGAGCAATATCAGATGACGGTGAGATTCAAGGGCATCTTGGCGAAAGAGGGGCATGTATCAAGCGCTCTGAAATGGACAAAAAGGCAAAGAGGTTTAACATATTGATGGTGGTGTCCGATAAGAAATCCAACCTTGAAGAGAGGAGCGTTGAGCTTGCGACCACTTCGGAGGATACAAAAATGTTTAACACGAGGGACGAAAAGTTTGACTCCGAAGCTGCGTGCATTGTGCGCACTGTTTGTTTTAAGATGTTGAAGCACTTGACGGCCGAGACGAAGGAGGACAGGAAGTAGGTGGCTGAAGCGGAGCCACCGGCGGCAGAGTGACCACGGACGCTCAGACATCATAGACAATCAAAATTGACTTAAGGACAGCAAGTGTGATAGCTATTTCTCAATTCGGACAAAATTGTTCTTTGAGACAATTTGCCCGCCTTCTTGATTCACTGATCGTATGCTAAACAAGGCGACAATATAGAGCGGTAGTTCTGGGTAGAGGCGAGATGAGGTCCGAGATTCGAGGTTGGAGTGGCGCCGGTGTAGATGACTACATTGGCGTGGCGGTGCCATACTGCCAGCAGATGCAAGACATAAGTGAGGTAAGGCTTGTCCCTAGAGGAAACAACATTTCTGATCAGACGTCGTCTCAACGGGAGCCGCCTTCAGGGGAAGAAAAAGGCGGTGGCGAAGGTGACTTTGGCGTGTCAGTAAGGACATGTTCGGGTTGCAAGTGTGATCCTGGCCATCCAATCTCAACCCAATTGTGTAAAGGAATAATTAATCTGACCATGGCCAACTGAAATAAGTGTAACTTGTAATTAAACATACTCTCGCCATCATCCGCAAAAGAATGTAGTCTCTCCATCAACTTAGTTTTCTTTTATCGATCGATACATAAAAAAAACACAACACAGATGCAAATGCTTATATATACATGCATACACTCACCCATATGAACGTACACGTGCACACCTTACCCTATGAACATCTCAGAGAGATCGAGCTGGCATATTATGTTGAGATTTTACGAATTTGCCGTAGGCGTAGGCTCCTCGTAGTTCACGGAAACCGCCCCTGCCACGCACATCGCTGAAAATGCTGAAATAATTAAATCCAGAATAAATGCGAGTATCAAGACTTGAATCCTGATGGGCTGGGATATCACTGTTGTTTTAATCATTTAACCACAGGTTGGTTCGTAAAAAAGAAAATACAAATAAAATAAAGCTGATAGCTAGTGGTAACTAGGTAGGTGTTAATCTTTATCCCTTTCTCGGTGGGAAAAGTAGATGGTAATCATCTCATGATCAAAGCTGGATGGTCCAGCAAAAGAAAAGAAATGAAAACCGCGTTTCCATGCGGTGTGTGATGAGTACGGTGACACGGCAACCTCTTGAATTCCCGATAAATTAGTGGCCCCTGAGTTGCAAAGACGCTAATAACTAGCGGTGTGCATCTATGGTTGGCCCTTTTAGCCGGTTATTATCAATATCTGAACCACATATATACGTACGTACATGTAGGCAGGAGCAGCACCAGGTCGATCCTAGGCGGGTGAAGTCTATTTTAAACCCTAAGGTTATAGAGCGCGACGCAAATGAACCTCCACGCCTAAATCCCTGAAGTTTGTACCCTATACTTCTTGATCCCGGTCAATCTAAACCCTCAATCCATTTGGGGACTGGGAAAATAACTATCCCGCCCGTGGCCGCCCTGCTTGAACACTTCAAGCCCGTTGGCTGCTTCAACTGCGGCAGCGTAGAGTTCATGGCGCGACGGCGCTCGCGGCGAGCGTTCATCCATGCTCTGCTGCACCGGCGTTTGCACGACCGAGTGTGTCTCCTACGTACCCCTGATGTGTGTCATCCACAAGACCACCTTGAGCACCTAGCTACCCGCCAGAGCTTTCGGATTCTTCCGATAGCAGGAGCTGCCTTCGTCTCGTAGAAAGACCTGGAGCGGAAGAGAAATAAGAAAAGCACATGCGTGCGGACAGCTGGGCCTGAACGCAATGGCCATGAAAACCTTGCCATCGTCCAGGACACGAACAAAAGCACGGTCATGGCGATGGTGTTGTCAACTTGTCATACATGAGGTACATAGACTAGGCCCACCACCCGAGCTCACCAATCAGCCATAGGTTGTGAAGCTCGTGCCGTCGTGCGCCGTCGTGCGTGTCCGCGCCGTGCGCACGACAACTCGGCAACTCGTAGTTCACGACCGTGTCAGCGCCGTGCGCACGCCCCACGCCTGTGGACAGCCGCAACGACTTCAGTACACCACCGCGAGCAGATCAGAGTACTTACGCATCCCAGCGAACACAACACCGCTAGAAATTGCCCCGCCCGTGGACCAAGAGCAGGCGGAGGCGGTCAGCGGACTCCATACTCGGCCAGGGCGTCGGCCGCATGGTCAGTGAGCTGCTCCATGCGTAGCCTTTCCATCTTGTCATGGCGCGAGAAAGCACGCTACGCAGCCGCGCTAGTCTTGTCGTGGAGGCCAGAAGGGAGATTGAGGAAGAAGATAAATTATGACATGTAGGCCCGTGAGGACAGTGAGAGAAACGGTCGATCCTGATTGAGATTGTGCTTCCAAACAAGTATAGGATTAGTGCAGGGTTTAGATCGACCGGGATCAACGAGTACAGGGTATGGACTTCAAAGATTTAGACGTGGAGGTCTATTTGCGTCGTGCTCTACAACCTCAAGGTTTAAAACAGACTTTACTCATCCTAGACCGGTGTCGAGAGCCCAGAAGAGATCTTTCCAGAAGAGCTAGCTTGCATGCATGCATGCACGCATGTTGATAGATGAACGAGCGCATGTGCACACCGGTGCACCCACCGAACATGCAAAGGAGTGCATATCTGTTTCTTTTATAACCTTTTTTCACAAATAAAATCCCGTATTTTCTTGATGTCTCCGAAATCCAGTGTGAGACACCTCAAAATTCTTCATATATAGATCCGGGCAGTCCAAAATCATGTTATACCTTTTCGAAATGAGGCCTCATCAGCGTTTGGCACGGGTTGCATCACCCTGCCTTGTTGATGATCTTGCTGGCGTATGTCTTCTGCGTGATCTTGTACGTGATGGGCACAGATGCGGGTTGCACGTCGGCATGCGCTAGGACGCGGGTCCTGGCGGTCGAGGCGGAGGTCGATTGTTGGATGGACGCGGTGGCTGTCCATGGTGATGGGTCTTCGTCGCGATGGTGGATGCGTCCGGGCCGGATGGGTGTGCGCTGAAAGGCTGGGTTGCCGCGAGGGACTTGTTCTAGCGGAGTGTTCAAGCGTGTGCGTGTATCCTCCGGCAGGCCGGATGCTTGTTCCAGCCTGATCTCCGTCCCCGGCTCGCAGGGCCTGGCACGGTGGTGGTGATTTCGATTCTAATCGGCCTATTGGTGGTGGGTGCTGACTGCCTGCACCGACCTCACATGAGTGGTGCTGACATCACATGAGTGACTACGATGGTGGTGCGTCGAGCACCCTGTATCGAGCTCCGGGGCGAAAGCCCATGTCTAACCTGAGTTGGTTACCTAGCAATGGCGACTATTATATGTCGTTACCTTGTTGAAGGCGTTGCTCGGTTATGCTCGGACTGTTTCTTCATGGTGAAAACCTAGATCCTGTCCATTGGTGATTGGATCCAGTGACGACAGCGCTTAAGCGTCGCTCCTTCCTGAAGGCGTTACTATCGAAGAACTTTGTCGTCTGTGTGTTGTCATGAGATGGTTGGTGCGGATATGGTCTTTTCTGTAGTTTGCCGATCTTGGATCTAGTCACTCAGATTTTTTTTTTACCGCATGTGCATAGTTTTGGTCTTATATGACTTTACTATTTGCAAACGTGTTTTTTTTGTGTGTGTTAGTATTGGTTGTGTGCATCCTAACTATGCAGAGGCCAGGTGTGTGCTCATCATATTTGTATCCTCTTGATGCTTCATTTTGAGTTAATAAAATCCACCCTTTATCGAAAAAAATGTCTTCTGCGTGATGGTCACGCCGGCTGCATCCTGACGCACTTCGATTCCCAGGGAGTAAGACAACAACCCAAGATCACTCATCCGAAACGTGGCATTTATCACCGTCTTGAACTTGTCAATTTCACCGGCGTGAGCTCCGGTGATCACCCAGATCATCCACATACATCCCCAGAAAGAGGATACTTTCTTTTAGGATCCAAAATTGGTCCGTGAAGAGGGGAAAAAAGTGGATGGTCTCTGCTGGCCCATCTATCTATCTACTTGGAAACAAGGCCACCGCTGGAACTGTGGTCATGCGCGATAGCTGGGGTTTCCTTTCCTCTCACCAAAAAAAATTGTCGCGCCGTCTACCATCCCTATTCTTCTTGCTTCAACACCTCCCCAAACCTAAGCTTAACCTGAGAAGAGAAATCCAAAGAAATCTAGGGTAGGGTTTCCCATCCATGGCGGCCACCTGCTGCGCCCTCGTCGATTCCGTGGCCTACATCGACACTACCAACGGAAGCACCAACCACAGCACCGCCCAAACGTTTAGCAGCACAGGCAATCAGATCGTGGTTTCACTATGGCCTGCTCACCCGCCGATCCCCTCCCGTCTCTCCGTGCACCTCAAGAAGAGGATGCAGCATCCCGGCCAAGACTTCCTCCAGGAACCCAAGATCCTTTGCGCGGCAGACGGCTTCTTCGTCCTCCGCACCGCCATCGGCCGCGGCCCCCCACCCAACAACATCACGCAGAGGATGAGCGACTACTTCGTCTACCAGCCAGCCAGCTCCACAGGGGGAGGCCCATCGCTCAGGCTCCTCGCTCACCCTCACCCTCACTTGTTCGGAGACGGCGAGGTCGGCGTCCTCCCCCGCGGCAGCGGCCACCACTTCACCATCGCCGTGCTGTCTCAAACCTCGTATTACAAGTTCGTGCTCTACCTGTTCAAGTCCGAGGACTGGTGTTGGACCTCCAAGAAGGTGCTGGTGGACTCGCCACGGTTACCTTTCCCCATGCCGCTGCCCCCTGACCATGTCCATGGCCACTTTCAGCATCTTACCAACTCTGTCATCACCATCGGGGGGAGCAGGGGAACCATTGGCTGGGTTGATCTCTGGCATGAAATACTGCTCTACGACGTGCTCCGTGACAGCAATGATGACGACGACAAAATCCGCCTTGTGCCGCTGCCGGTGAGGCCGGGAAGCCATTGCGGCAAGGCGCTTGATTGCTGTCCAAAGCCTTACCGAAGCATCGCTGTCGTGGGGGATTGCCTCAAGCTTGTCGAGCTGGAACCCTTCGGTGATCGTCTTCCTGGTAAGGACCCTGAAACCGGGGGCCCCAAGCTCAGAATTGATGAATGGACACTCACCACCTACAGTACCAAATGCAATATCACCGGCAATCCCCCCGAGGATTGGAAAATCGACTTCACTGTCAATGCATCTGCCGTCCGAATCGACACGACAATGCAGTCTGCATTGGTTCGCTGTGGAATGCTGCGCAACAGTGATGAGGCTGCAGAGAGAAAATTGCAATATCTGTGGACATGTCAGCCTGTTATCAGCCTAAATGATGATGAAGGTACTGTTGTTTACCTCATCACCAGGGTCAAATTCCGGCACCCTAAGGCATGGCTTCTTGCTCTTGACATGGCCAACAACCAAGTACTAGCAATGGCTATGATTGAAACTGAAAGAAGCACCGCCTTGTCGCTCAACTATGTTCCCTGTAGGATCTCATCTCCAGCTACCTGAACCTGAATGGGACGACTATGCCAGCAGGTAATTATATTGTATTATAGCGGCAAATGCCATGTCCTGTGATTACTTACTTGTACGTACAAGCTGCAACCGTTAAGATCAAAAATTTCTTGCCAAATCTGCAAGACATGCAATTGTTGGCCAATGTGACATATTTCTAATTTGACCTATTTCTTATTTATCTTATCATCTGATTTGCATGTAATTCGTCTGGTTTGTTTAAAGAGTGGTTGAAATGCATGTGGCTAGTGTTGGATGGCCGACTCCCGCGTCACCCCCCCCCCCCCCCCCCCCCCCCCCGCGTCCGCGGAAGGATGCGGGAGCGAATTTGGGGGTCAGCATTGGAGATGCCCTTATTGTCCAGTTCTATCGCCCTATGTGTGCATTTTTTGAATTTGATGATGTCATAACAAAACCTACAAAATACAATTCTTTGTATCAAAGTGTAAGCAAATATAGTCCACAAAATAGAGTATCAGATTGATGTTATCATTGGCTGTTCAAATTACAAATTGACATTTATAAATTCAGTTTTGCTAGAACTCATCTAGATGAGATATATTTTGGTCCCATTCACCTTTTATAGCCATTGAATGTGATGCTATAAGATGCGTGTATGTTGACGTGGGTTATATTTGTTCTTGTTTTTAAAGTGAATGAGACCAAATTATATCTCATCCAGATGAGTTCTAGGTACTCCCAACAAATTTGTTTGCCTTTCAAATGATTAATGTTTCTGATTATTTTATTGGATAAAAAAGAATATGCAAATTATGATGATACCCACCAGTATAACTATGGAAAAATTAGTTTATGTGCTTTCCTGCTAATAGCAAGACGAAGATATGTGGATTGAGGTGTGGCGGCGGCGGTAGTAACAAAAGTGCAGATGTGCCCGTGCTGGGCCATTATCCCGTGGAGGATAACCAAAGTGCGTGTGGCATGTGATGTGGTGTGACGTTTTCACCGGCGATCAGGTCAGACCATCCGACGCCCAGCATCAACGCATGAGGAGTCTAACCTGCAGTCTAAGAAAAAAAGTATTGTTTGCTTAAGATGTTGACATTTTTTGTACTTACTGTCTACGGAATCACTAATTAAGGGTTGAAACCCGCTTCGATAGACCCACAACCTGGCAATGCGTGCAACCGATGCTAACCAGACTCCTAGTGACTTATGACGGCTTACAGGCAGGGCTACTTTAAAGTACTAATTAGAGCTGCAGATTCGGGTTATTTTTTTTTCAATACTTCTACAACAATGTGAACAAAACTTCTTGAGAATGCCAACAATGTTTCAAAATCGTAAGAAATGAATATTTTTTCTTAAATCTGAAGGATTTTTTAAAAAGTGAATTTAAAATACACATTAAACATTTCCTTAGTATATGGTGAATACAAAACTGAACTTTCTAGAAAATATATGCTATTTTTTTTAAATGCACGCTGAATAAAATTTGTACACACGATGAACACTTTTTATACACAGTGAACATTTTCCCAATGTACGGTAAACTATTTTTAAAATGAATATTTTTTCGAAAATGAACAAATTGGACTTTAGAATTCTGAACTTTTTCTGAAACAAGAATACATTTGGAAAACATGAACAATTTTCGAATATGTGAAGAAAAAATGGAATTTCAATCATTTTTTGGTTTTTTAAATTATGGAAAACAAAAAGGAAAAAAATAAAAACAAAATAAGGTAAGAAGAAAAGAAAAGAAAAAGAAGAAATAATCAGAAAGAAAAACAAAAAATAAAAACATGAAGAAAAACGGAAAAAAGCTCAAAGGTTCCCAAAACCGGTTGCTCGTTCAAAGTGGGCCGACTCGTATCATGCCGATTGCTCAATTCGTTGAATGGAACCGCGACGGTTTGACACCCACGGGCGGCAAATAGGGTTTGCCGTTCAGGAAGTACAGTCATATAGATGGCGCGACACACAGGACGCTGCCCAACTGGGCCCGCCCATTATTGCACGTGAAAACAGGGAAAATATATCAAAAATGAAATGACAGTGTGAGGGATCGAACCCTGTAACTCTCACTACCGACTGCTTGTCGCTAGGTATACTGAGCTGATAAGATTCAA
This sequence comes from Triticum timopheevii, assembly GCA_963921465.1. Taxonomy (NCBI): domain Eukaryota; kingdom Viridiplantae; phylum Streptophyta; class Magnoliopsida; order Poales; family Poaceae; genus Triticum; species Triticum timopheevii. Next base: position 20,017,409 of record OY997270.1, on the reverse strand, counting down.
TGTCTAACTATAAAAACGCAACCTACTAGAACTATCATGTAGTGACTAGCTTACTGTAGCAAAACAAACTTTTTCCACTATTTCTTTCTCTTTTTTGCTGATAGTTTTTTTGTTTCATTTTCATTTCTATTTTCCTTTTTAGAAAATGCTCTTCTTTTACAAACTTGTCCAATTTTTTTAAAAAGTTTGCTTTTCAAATTTTGTTCATAAATTAAAATATTCGCATTCTACAAACTTGTACGAACATTGAAATGACCGCAATTGTAAAAAAAATGTCCAAACATTGAAATACAAATATTAATAAAATATAAGGCTTCATCTCATAGCATGTTGTTTTTCGACATCCTTGAAATGACCCCAATTTTTTACATGGCTTGTATGAGCAAGTTAAGGCACCGTACCAAGTTGTTTTGGTCTTCGACCATTTTTGTATTTTCTTGAATTTTCCCGGTCAAGAATGGTCGATATATGGCCAGACGTGTCGCAACTTGCATATGGTGTAGGAAATCATTCAAACCTGGCGTGGATGACTACCATGGGCACGCCTACCTCCATGCTTACCAAAGTTGGGGCCAGTCCTCAGATTTCCAAAAAATATCATGTTCAACGGAGATTGTTCGGGTAGGCCAGAAAAGTATTGGTTTTAATTTTGCTAAACAAATTAAAAGAATAATAGTATAAACCAAAATTTTGATTTCTACCGAATGCCCACCTTTATTTTTTAGTATTCCAAACTATTTTAAGAATACATTTTTTAATTTTGAACAAAATATGTCAAGCTACTCCCTGTGCAGCGGGAGCTCCTAGGCAGCACACGCATGCCACTTTTCATAGGTCAACCAAGCTACACGAGCGATCAGTTGTCGCTCGTCAAGACCATACGCCCGATCACTTCTTTCTGGTTCAACCAAAAAACCTTCTTCATGGTTGACCTGGACGACAAGTTGAGCGAAGGCATCTTTGAACTTTGACCATTGAATTAAAAAGGATCATCTTTTTGGAGAAGTTCATATATTTCTAAAAATATTCGCGGATTTGCAAAATGTTCACAAGATGAAAACCACCATGAATTGATAAAAATTTCATGGATTTTGGAGAAAAAACTTTAAGGATTTGAAAAGGTTCATTGATTTTGAAAAGAGTCCATCAATTTTGAAATACAAAGTTCATCTACTTTGAAAATGCATTAATTTTGAAAAAGTTCATCAATTTTGAGAAAAAGGTTCATCAATTTTGAAAAATAAACATCCATTTCGAAATAACGTCCATCAATATTTTTTTTATAAATTTGATAAAAAGTTCTCGATTTTGGAAAAACTTCACCAAGCTTGAAAAAATGTTCGCAAATTTTAATAAAAGTTCATTCATTCCGAAAAAATGAAATCAAAAACAGTTTGCACATTGCAAGAGAAAAAGGAAAATGAACAAAAAAAGAAAGGAAAACAAAAATTAAAAATGGAAAAGGAAAATAAATCGGCAACAAAACCGCTTGAAAACACGTGAAAAAGAGCAAGAAAAAGGAAAGATGGAAAGAAGAAAATAGGAAGAAGATGTCCACGAGATTAACATACTCCCTCCGATTCATATATATAGGCCCTCCTAACATACAATGTAATTGTGGCTCCTCGTGCCCATGCGTTGTTCTTACAAATGAATTATTATTATTATTATTATAGCACATATGCATGTGGGTTGCAACGAGAGAGATAATTGACGTGTCCACTGAAATATCCGTCACCATGGCCCAACACCATCTGAATTGTGCCCGGCCATGGCAGAGAGGCGCACATCGAGGCCTAGCAGAAATTCATATCAGTAGTACATTAAGAAGCATGCATACAATACTTTTAGCACGGTTTCTTATGACTAATCTAATATTAAAGAGCCTAATTTAAAAAAAATCATACCAAGGCATTATTTTACACTCCTATATGTTCATTGAAACTTGTCATCCATACTCCCTCCAATTCATAATTATGGTTATGCCCTAAACACATTTTTAGAGTGGCTCATAGGAACGTCCATGCAAGGCACCTGCGCTAAGCCATGACATGACCGAGACAGCCAGGAGGCTCTTTCCACCCACGAGGCGCCCATGAAGGAGGTACACTAGCATCCTTTATGGGAGTAATGTTTGTGTAACTATACACTAGAAACCACCATTAAGATATTTGTGAAATCATACGATAAAGAGATATATACCATGATATTTGAGAATATAAAATATCATGAACACAGTCACCAAAAAAATTACATTGCAAAATTTATACAATTATCACAAGCTAATGCATGGATGACTTTGTTACAACATAGATTTTTAAATTTTGAGTTATCCAAATAATTCAGTGATAGACATTATAATTCTATATCAAATAACTGTATAATTAACATTTAGCAGCATCGTTGTGTAGTTATCTGTGCTTAGAAAGTAACAGAAAAATACATTTCTTAAGGTTAGAATATAGGTTTTAAATAAGTATAAAAGTTTCATATAAATTGTATTTAGCATGTAGACATATTCTTATAGTGAATTAGTTTGAGATGTGCTCTTTGTTCAACAGAGAACAAAAAGAAACAGCTTATTATGATGGTTTGTAATGGACAAAAACAAAACCAGAGGGCTCGAAATCGAGAAGAAAGTTGAGAAAATTTACATTTTTGGATCCTGACGATCATGAAGATATCGCTCGATAGCATGTTCTGCTTCGTGTAGGTTATAAAATGGCCCACCAACATGAGGATACGCGTGTTAGTATCCCGCATTGTCGATCCTCATGTAGAAGTCAATACCCCAATCATATTGTTTCCGGCACAGGAAAGGTAGCCTTAGAGATGTGATAAGGTGGCCTCTGAGGGTACTGGGAATGTCACCAGGCAGGCTGGGAAGGGCAGGTGTCTGCTGCTGAGGGCACCAAAATGGTTGGTGTGATGCATGGCATCATTTTTCATACATCCGCAAGTCACACTTCTTTTGATACGATCAAAGCAACATGTGTCACGACTTCGTATATACTCCATTCCTGCTTCTAATTTTGTAAACAAAGACAAGATGTGGCAAATCGTCCACCCCATTCAATACTTTTGGCAGATAGTAAGTATATTAAGAGCACTTGGCACCATGTTCAGGCTGCCAAAATGGAATCCGTCACTCCGTCTTGATGAAAGACATTTGTCGCTCAAAGAGTATACAGTATTCAAATGCATGTTAGTTACAGCAGTCTCGAATTTAACCAGATTCTACAATAAAATCCATGGCTTATGAAGAAGACAACCCCGAGAGACCTGGAGGTGCAAAGCATTGCATAGCACCACGGCCAACCCCAAAGTATTGCGCACGCGGGGCCGGGGGTGCACTGTGTTGCGTAGCTCCACTACCTGGGAATCTTGGTGGTACACGGTCTCGGTCCGAGTATCCCAGTGGTCCAATGTATACCTTAACAAGGCTGTCCCAGAACTTAGACGGTCTTGGTGGTCCTTCCATCATCTCTGGATTGTCAAGGCACTGAAAAACAGACATGCACAAGCAAGGAGTAATCAACCAAGTAACCCACATACATAACCACGCAACTAACTAAAAGCTAGTACGTACTAGTATCACACAAGATATGCCATTTTTACCTGCAAAGTACTTCTCAACCTGGCCTCCTCAGCTTCGTACTACAAAAGATATGTCATTAGCAACGGATGAAGCAACATAATGCTCAAGGTTGGCTTGCTAGGAAATATAAATCGTCATGATATACGTACGCTTTCCTCTTCATAGCTTCCTGGCATTACCCTAGGTCCACTGAATGGCTGGTAAGTGTTCATCGCATGGCCACCAGCATAACCAACATCACTGGGATGCATCATATCAACACTTCCATTGTTTATACAGCCAAAGCAGTTACCTATAACAAACACAACAAAGAGGTGAAATTTGTCATGAACTGCCAAGTAACCTACCAGGGACAAGACGCGTGATAATATAATTTAATATAATAAAAAAATGTTCCCAAATGGTCATTTTGATAGTTCACAATTGGAGATATAACAAATGCAAACCTCACGGTTCTAGACAAGATGAACAAGGAGTATATATACCAAGAACAACATATAAGATAATACTGCAAACAACATGCATACTAGAATCCATACTAGAATCTGAAAACATATTTACATAAGTATCTGACACACAAGTCAAAGTTAGCAACGCACACAAATGTATTTCAACCGCAAATAAGTTGGGATAAAAGTAAATTACCATTATCAGTAGGTTTAAGCCTGCATAAACAGCTGACTGGCAACTCCAAAGAGTTTTCTTGCATAAATATGACTTCAGCGAAGAACTCGCAATAAGGTGTTGCTTTAGTCTTTGCAGTGAAATTAACGTGATGGTACCACATACGGAGATCACCCTCACAAAACGGTTGGTAGCACGCTACAACGTTCACTTCATATGCAAGATCCTAACATAATAAGCATGGATTTAATTAGCCATTAGTTGTTATGAATAAATAAATGATTAATGGGAAAATTTATAATACAACGCAAGCACCGCTGCTTTACGGTGTGGCAGCTCGCACGGAGCCACGACATCTATCCTGTGACTAGGAGAGCAGCAAAACAGTTTTTTACTTGTTCAGGCACAACTGGCTAACAGGTGCAAATAAGGACTGGAGTGCAGTAATCGCTACAATGTCCTGCAAAAATGTGGTAGACAGTGATTTGCATGGCAACAATGCAGCTACGATACACTACAATCATGTGCCATTGACTTTTTCTCAACAGCCACGAGTCCTGTTAAGCAGCTTGTAATTTAGGATTGCTAAGGTCAAACTTGGCAACAAATAATTGGGAGAGACAACAAGTACCAAAACAATGGCAATTTAGCTTTAATTTTTTTTGCAACCAAGTATCTATAATCTGGAAACTGGACATGTTTAACCTTTTTGGCAACTAAGTAACTTCTGTTTTTCTGGCAACTAAGTGTGTTTCAAACCTAGTAACTCAACATATTTTAAACCTTGCAGGTAAGTGCATGTAGTCCGGCAAGCAGTTACGTTTGTGCGACGCCGCTACCTAGCCAATCCCATGAATAATAGGACAGAAAATGAGAACCGGAGGGAGGGACAGAGAGCAAACCCCCAGCAGATTGTTGTCCTCATTATACTTGTCCATCAAAGCATTAACCAACTGGCGCTCGCTATAACGGATTTCATCAACCGGTTCCGATCTTAAATGTCTCCTCCTTGTGCCATCAGGAAAGTAAAGGGAGTTTCGTATAGCGATGTCCACTCGAGACATATTATCCATTGAGAACCTAGTTTACATCAAACAAATTATATATGATTAGTATATGACACTTTCATAGAAGCTTCGACAATACAATGTAACACCAAGAACTCTAGTGTCATGAGCACAACATATGCTTATAGTGAATTAGTTTGAGATGTGCTAGGGAACAAAAAGGAACAACTTATGTATTTTGCATGGACAAAAACAAATCCGAGCGCTTACATTTTTGTATCCCGACGATCATGAAGATAGCACTCGATAGCATGTTCTGCTTCCTGTAGGTTCTGAAATGGTCCACCAACATGAGGATAAGCATGATAGTATCCCGCATTATCGATCCTGATGTAGAAATCAATACCCCACTCATATTGTTTCCGGCACAGGAAAGGTGGCCCTAGAGATGGGATAAGACGGCGCCCTGGTGGCCTCTGAGGGTACTGCGAATGTCGAAAGGCAGTCCGGGAAGGGCAAGACACATGTTCCGTCTCCACATACCTGAAAAAAGACAGATTTTCATATATTCTTTTAGTGTTAGAAAATTTGTAACTAAATCAGTGCTACGGACTGAAACATTACACTCTGTCTACAGTAGGTTTATGATTATAAACTCAAAGCAGGAAACTCAGTCCTACGAAAAGCAAAAATCCGGACTACACTATACAGATTGTCCAGTTCATTCCGGTGCCCAACCCATGGACATGACTAACCTGAAGCAGTTAGGATATTAGATAAGAAAAAATAAACTTCTACAACAGGCACTTTTCTCTGAAATAGGGTTTCCCCCCGCTTTATATTATCAAGCAACTTCCACCGATCACAGTACATTTGCTGGGGCGAACAACACATCTAGCCCAAAAGGAGAAAGAAAGAAGAAATAAATGCCAACAACGGCAGCTCGATAAAGCATGGCTGACATGCTACCGCTGCGCCCTCCGGATACGACCCACCACACTCCAAGGCTCCGAACCACCGCGTGCCAAGCAGCACCTTCAAGAAGGTATGCGACATCGATGAAGCTACTGCCCGGACATGTCCTAGGGTTTCCCCCGACACGCGGAGGGCAGCGGGGGATGGGTAACACTGACGCCCTTCAGGAAGGAAAGGCGGCACCCGCATGCGTCACCGCGTCGAAGCCAGATGAACCGGCAGGGATTTCTCCCGCATCTCAACCATCACTACCCGCCCAGTCCAGAGCCAACCAGCCAGCTTGCCCCCCCGCCAGAATGCGCCGCCACGGTCTTGAAGTCTTCCATGCCGCCTCACTGGGATCGCCAAAACGAGGCCTAGAGGACGGAGAGAGGAGCGCCAGGAATCGGGAACGGCAGCACCGAAGCCGCACAGGAGGGAACCACCTCCACCGCCGTTGTGCGAGAAGCCCGCGCCTCCAGCGCCGTCACGGTAGCCGACTGGACGCGGTAGCAGCAGCACACCAGGCCTCCCAGGCCCGGCCGGGCCTAGAACGGGCCCGCAAAGTAGCTGCCACCACGCTGCAGCAAGCCGGCGATGGTACTGCCGCCTCCCAGCCTTCCTACGCCCACCGCCACCTCCAGGGGGCTACAACACCGATGAGGAAGCCGCCGGCCCGTCTCGGCCCAAATGGGGCCCAGATCTGGGCCGAGCGGGCGCCGCCACCCCGCGCCGCCGCGTAACTCCGCCGCCAACGGCCGCGCCACCCCGCAGCAGACCCCCCGCGCCTGCACTAGGTAGCCCGGCCGCCGCGCCAAACCGTCGCCGCCTGAAGACACCACCCAGCGCCGCTCCGCCCCGTGCAGGAGCCGCATCTGGAGGGGAATTGCGTCGGGCCGCCGCCGCCGGGGCCGCCCCGGGCCGAGTCTGGCAACGCCCGCCGGCGACGGTGGAGGGAGAGGAGGAGAGAAGGGGGGCTGGTGGAGGGAGCCGCCGACGGCACGGCCGGTCGCCAGTGGGGGACGAGCCGGTCGCGAGAGCAAAAGGGGGGCAAGTTGTGTCCTTTGGTCAATCTGTTAACAGGCACTTTTTTCACTTTTATTTTTATTGTGATGAGGATGTCTGCGTGTCCCAGCTGCCTGGTGTATAAGAAGATCAACAATTATGGCAACGAAAGTGCAAAGAGGAGGGAGTTGGCTTGTGCGGCTCTAACTGCATGGCATATTGAATGAGAGAAAAAAGATGATTTTAAGAAATCAAAGTGTTACAGCTGCTACTGTTTGGCAATTAGTGAGTAGAGATTTTTGCTTCCTGATGATGGAGGCTTTTCATGAGTAGTCTAAAATCTTTTTTTGTACAGCCGACGTGTTGATAACACTGTGGGATTTTTCCTTTTTCATCTGCTCTGTTTGCGCCCTCTGCAACTTTTTCTTCCAATATTAATGAAACAGCAGAACACCTGCTACCTATATACAGTAAAAACAAAACACAGGCCGATTTCGAGGAAGAAGAACCAACAGATCAAGTTCCAGCAGGCAGATCATATTTGCTCCTAGCAAGCAAGCAAGCAAGCTACTTTATGTTAATGTGGCTGATCTACAGCCAGATCAGATCATATATCCTTAACCCAAAGGAAAGGATGGATGCAGCTGGAGCATCATCGATCGATACACAAACCAACTGGATTTCCACCATGCCCCCATCTATCTATCTATCTATCTATCTAGCTAGCTATCCATCACTAGAAGAAACAACGAAGGAAGCGGCCGCGGTGTACATACCCTGGAGGCGGCGGCGGCGGCGGCGGCTGGTGGGGGGAGAATTCCGCGACGCTCGCGCACGGGACGAAGTCGCCTATCGTGGTCCCATCCCCGGGAACATAGACGTAAGGGATGTTGCCGATGGATGGTGGGTAGTTGGGTAGGGGGCGGCAACTCGGGAAACCAGGGCTGCCGATGACCGGCGGATCCATGGGTGGGCGGTGGCTCCTCTGGCGACGGCAACGGCGACGAGGGTTTGGTGTGCGTGCGAGAGGAGGACGGGGGGCTTGCGCGTGTTTTCTTTTCTTTTTTCTTTTCTTGCGTGGAGCAAACTCTATGTGCTTCGTGTTGGGACTTTTACCGTTGGATGCGTCCCCTCGCCGCATCTTGACCGTTGGCTATGGCTGCTCCTATCTTATTTTGCTTCGTTTTCCATGATCCTTTCTTAAAGCGGAGGCACCGAATAAGTTTTTTTACCGGAGCGGGGATGTACCGGTGCTCAATCCACCATCCCTCGGTGCTTCTAGATCCGTGCAGGTGGACCCTATTAGTTTTTTTATTTTCACCTCAGATTCCAGGATACAAGCTGTATACAACTGCACATACGTGATGGACCCCACGAAAGAGAGGATATCAACCCCACGCCGCTGTCTCTTCCCGCATCGATCTCCTTTCTCCCCACCCCATCTCTCGTCAGTTCGTTCCATGGGGCTCGGTGGTTAATCCCGGCTATGGCCGCCGCGAGATCCGCCTTCTCCAGCAACATCCGACACCGGATTCGGGTTCCACTACCGGCACCTACCACGGGGGGCACATAGAAGGCCCGCGGCGGCGCGGCGGTACCATGAGGCCGACGAGGAGCGGGGGGCGGATCCACTGGCCGTCGGGGGGTGGCTGATCCGGCGAGGTTCCTCGATCCCGCCAACCAGAAGCCCGTCCACCGGCATCCTGGCTGCCCCGGCAGCCGTGGTCGCCGTTGGTGTCTCCGTTCAGCACGGGCACCATGACGGGTCATCACGCAAGGTTATCGCCGGATCTGGCGACACCAAGCCTGACTACCACCGGATCTGGTGAGTAATGACCATCTCCCCTAACCTCTTTCCATATGTATTTCACGATTTCCGATTTATTTAGCATGATTTGAACACCCTATGTTTCTTTACCACCAGATCGCCGGCCTCCTCTGTTACTTCAATTTCAGGATTTTTGAATGTTTGCGACAGAGAGCATGTGTTGTAGTTTTTTGAAAGAGACCAAAATCTATGAAATTACTTCCCTGTAATATATTTGAATGCGGTGTTGCTAGTTGTGAAACAAAGTGATGTGAAATGGTTTGTGGCACAATGTGAAATTTATATTTCAATCTGGTCAAACTGGATTACTTCAGTATGTCGAAGTGAGATTTGAATGATTTTCAGTGAGATTTGGAATGATTTTCAGTGAGATTGGAATGATTTTCAGTGAGATATGAATTGAAATAGCTATGTGTAGTTGTGATGTGAAAAAAAAATGTGAAACTGGGATTTCAATGTGTTGTTGCAAGTTGCAAAACTAATTTCTGTGAAAATATATGGAATTAGATCCCTGAAATATATGAAACAACTATTTCTCTTATCTGTCATTTCTTATTTCAGTGATATATGTATTGAGAAATTACTTCCCTGGAATATATTTCAATGCGGTGTTAGAAGTTGTGAAACTAATTTCTGCGAAAATATATGAAATTACTTCTCTGAAATATATGAAACTGTTGTTTCTCTTATCTGGCATTTGTTATTTAAGTGAGATGTGTATTGGGGAATATGAAATTACTTCCCAGAAATATATTCAATGTGTTGTTGCAAGTTGCAAAACTAATTTCTGTGAAAATATAGGAAATTAGATCTCTGAAAAATATGAAACAGCTATTTCTCTTATCTGTCATTTGTTATTTCAGTGATATATGTATTGAGAAATTACTTCCCTGGAATATATTTCAATGCGGTGTTGCAAGTTGTGAAACTAATTTCTGCGAAAATATATGAAATTACTTCTCTAAATTATATGAAATTGTTGTTTCTCTTATCTGGCATTTGTTATTTAAGTGAGATGTGTATTGGGAAATATGAAATTACTTCCCTGAAATATATTTCAATGTGTTGTTACAAGTTGTCAAACTAATTTCTGTGAAAATATATGAAATTACTTTTCTGAAATATATGAAACTGCTATTTGTCACATCTGTAACTTGTTATACCAGTGAGATATGTATTGAAATATGTGAAATTACTTTCCTGAAAAATATGTAATTACTTTCCTGAAATATATTTCAACGTGGTGTTACAAGTTGTTAAACTAATTTAAGTGTAATGGTTTCTGCAAGATATGTGAAATTTATATTTCAATGTGGTGGAACCAGATCATTTTAGCTTGTGGAAGTGTTATATATTTATGAAAATGATTGCAATCCTTTTTGAAAGAGTTGAAATGCTATTTCAGTTAGATACTAATTAAAATAGCTATTTGTAGATGAGCCGTGGACAAAAAATGTGAAGCTGACATTTCAATGTGTTGTTGCATTTTTTTTGAAAGAGTTTTATTTGAAATGAATTTAATAAGTTTTCAAATTCTCATATATGTTTTAACAGATTTCATATCATTTTAAAGTGAGAAAGGTTTATCCTTTGAAAACTGTACGTGTGTGTGTGAAGTGAGGCTGGCTTCAGCGTACGTGTAAAGCGAGGGCCGTGGCTGAAATCACGTGGGTAGGCCTAACTGGTCAAATCATGTGGGTGGGGTACAGTTGGTGAAATACAGGAGGTTAAATGAAGATATGTGGGGAATACAGAGATACAACTTGTGACCACTTTTGAGGTGGCAGGATTTTATTGGTTGCAGTACATCCCGGGAACTCTAAAAAGAGGTTTACGGCGGAGGCACCTGCTAAAAGTATTAATAAATTTACAAAAAACAAATAATTGCAATAAGCATGATGATATAATATATAGAAAGTAAAATATCAATCAATATGATGAACACCGTCGCTTTATCCTTAGTGGCGACAAATACAATATGTGTTTTGACCGTTATTGTCATTGGGTTAGGACATCTTCATTGCCGACCCGCAACCCTGCATGCGTCCGAATCATGGAAGCCATCGAACACATACCTGTATCGATCCGCGGCGCGGTTCGGACGCATTTTTTCGGCAAACAGGAGAAAACGCGCGGGGGGGGGGGGGGGGGGGGGGGCTGCTTTGCAGGAGTTCAGACCGATCCCACGCCCTCTTCTGACTGCCCTGCTCCGTGAAAAAAAACCGCACGCCCCTCTCGCGCTTTCATTCTGATGCACATGCCGACTGATACTTCTTCATCGTATCTACTTTTCCAAACACAGCAAAACTACCATGGACTGAACAAAACTAATCTGGACTGATGTTGTTTTCAGCAAAACTACCATGGTGTTATTTTTGTGCAGAAAAACAAGTTCTCAGAATTGGACGAAACTTTTTGAAGAGTTTTTATGAAATATATATTAAAGTACTAGAGCGAAGATCCACAGGAGGGGAGCCACCAGTGGCCCACGAGCCACATGGGTGCGGCCACCCCCGGGCGCGCCCATGTACCTCGTGAGACCCACGTGGCTCCGTTGACCCTAAATTCAAGTATATAAATTCCTATTTTCCGATAAAAAAAATAAGAGAAGAAGTTTCATCATGTTTTATGATCGAAGCCGTCGCCACCTCCTGTTCTTCATCGGGAGGACAGATCCGGAGTCTGTTCTGGGCTCCGGGAAGGGGGGGTTCATCGTCATCATCATCACCAATCCTTCTTCATCACCGATTTCATGATGCGCACCACTGCAAGTGAGTAATTTCTTTGTAGGGTTGCTGGAAGGTGATGCGTTGGATGGTATTTATCATGTAATCGAGTCAATTTGTTATAGCATCTTCACTCGCGCCCAAAACAGCCCCCCCCCCCCCCCGAGTGAGATTTTTCGCGCTGGCGCTGAAAAAAAAACAGTCGCGCCCCCAGGACGCCGAAATCCGCCAACTCAACGCATATTTTGGCCCGGGAATCCCAGGCCAAACCCAGCGTGCTGGGGCGCTTGGGGGCTCCGGCGGAAGGAAAAACCGCGCCTGGGCCACCACTGTCAGGCGAAAAAGCATGTTGCTCGTCCAGATTCGCTCGCCCCCGCGTGCACGCCTTCCGCTGTCGTGCCGATCCCAGCGCCGTCTACCTACCCACAGCCGCTAGAAAGGCCACTATTTCCCCTCCGGAAAAAGAGAGGGTTCACCGCGGCAGCCTCCACTCTTCTCCTGGGCGAGCTTTCTGTCGCTCCGGCCACGCAGGGCGGGGTTATCAGTGGCTATGCGCCTACCACGCCCGCCAGTTGTTCGACGTTTTGTCTGCTCGGTGTTGGACTCGGACGACGACGAGGAGGCGTTCGCGGCGCTGTTGTAGGAGGAAGCCGATGCCGACGCCCAGGGCGAAGAGCATCTCATGGTCCTTGTCGCTGTGGCCGGCCTGTTAACTTAACATTTTATTTTGACCACGCAAATTGAAAGCATCCTCCTCTGTATAGCTCGGCGGGACCAACACCACCATCCTCTATGATGTCCAACCAGCGCCACATAACTAATGGTGTTGCCGGCATGACGACACCATCCTCCGTGCTGATCGAGCTTTTTGATCTGTGTGGAATGGAAAAGGTCATTCGGGAATCTGCTTTTGATGTGCTATTTGATCTCCTTTCATAAGAAGTCAAGTTTACATGATCAGTTTTGTACATGCACTGTCAATTTTTATTTTATTTCTATCCATTGGCATGTGCTAAGAGGTGTGAAAAGGGTGTATGTGCATGTGCCGAAGCTAAGTAATTTAGTTGCTTTCATTAGTTCAGCAGCAGTTGTCAGTAATGTGCTGCCCACACCACAAAAAGCGAGTGATAGGTGCGGCTGCCTACCAGGCACCGCCGAACTTTTCCTTAGGAGGCGCCACAAGGTGGCGCCCCAACCCCTAGTTCAATTCAAAGATGGCTATCTACCTGGACGACCTTTGTCGGGTCTGAAACCCTTTTCCCCGGGAAATCTTTTACGTCGGAAAAAAAAACCTGATGTAGATGCTATCTTCTCCCTTCCCTTTCTTCCCAACTCCATTAAGCAGACTCTCATGGCACAGCCGCAAGCTAGTCCAAGCACCACCTCCAGCCATTAGCTGCGACCACCGTGAGCTACTCCATGACCACAAGCTACTTCGTCCACCTCCCGGCTCCGATTTTTGCTACAACCGGCTCCATTTTTGCTACAAACCGAGGATGGCGAGCGCGGTGACCACACACGGCGACTTGTTTTTTTTTGCTACAACTAACTTCGTTTCCTGCTACGTCCGGCTTCGTTTTTTGCTACAGCCGAGGCTGCTGAGCATGGTGACTGCGGGTGGCGAGGATGGGCGGCGCTGCTCCAAGCGACATTTTGCGAGGATGGGCGTCGCGGATTTGTGCTTCATGCTACAACCGGCATTGAAAATTGCTACCACCGGCGTCCCATCTAGCTACAACCGCCATGCTCCATGTCGATGGGGAGGAAGGGTGACAAGTGGGCCCTTGCTGCTCTTTGAGATGTTGCCAATTGGTATCAAGGTCATCTTCACGGGTTCTTTCGTTGCAATGCACGTGCCCTTTTTCAAACGAAACTAGCTTATATACATATAGCATAACACACATCCCAAGCTAACTGGTCGGTGATATTCAAGGAACACACGTTGCCTAGACCCTTCGGCCATTTTTCCTGTATAGCTTTCCTATCTCCCAATTAAAAGTCTGCATATTGAAGGGCATCCATAGCCTGCAGTCTTTCTATCTATGCCCCAGTCCTTCCCGTTCGGTCGCTTAATTACCCGCATGTCAATAATATATTGCCATGTAGGATGTGAATGCAACGATGTGGCAATGAGGAGTCCAGAGACGACATGATATCAAAACTGTTGTAGTTATAACTCAGCAAGATATACGCCCATGCAGATCAGGACGTTGCGGGGCTAAAATGTCCAACATTTTGCATCTTTGGCTCTTTGTAGAATCTGGGCGTCGAGTTATGCGAAAAGTAAAAAAGAAAAACGAAGCAAGTATGTGTGTCCTTGGTATTTTTAACACAACACATATTTTGTAACTCCATATACCTCAAGGTGCAACATGAACTTTGTGCTACATCACTTTCCAGCAAAAGTATTGCTGCCATACTGTATGTTACAGTATTGCTTGTTATTTTCTTTGACATGAACTAATCTTAAGTTAGGTAGTTATAGCATCGTTGTTTCCTTCACATTGCACACCAGGCACTTGCAGCTCCCGCCAACACAATTGGCCTTCCAAGAGCACCGTGGACCACAGATGGGCTTGCGCTTTTGGTCGCAATCATACTCACAAGTACTGTTTGAACACCCACCGGGCCGTTTGATAACTGCAGTCGTACATTGAAGTTGTTCTGCTTCCACATCTATAACATATCACCAGAAAAAAGAGACACACATCATGAACATATATAATTTGTTGGCCGTGTTGATGAAGCAAAATTGTGTGCATGTATGAACAAACTAAGTGGTACCTGATCCTAATAGAAGGACAGCAAGGGTAAGGAGCGTCACTAGAGCAATCCTCATCTTAGCTCAAATGTGGTGTTCACAAGAAGAGTCTCTCTAATGGTCGGTTGTTGGATTTCTGAGTTGTGAGGAAGAACATGAACGGGCAGGCTACTTTATAGTAGATGGGATATTAATGCTCATTACTACAATCCAAAAAAAGCACTAAGGAAGAAGAATGGATAAGTTGCGGTAATTTAGTAGTAATTAAGTGCATTAATTTGTGGATAGGTACTCCCTCCTCTTCGGTTTATTTTGCTCATCTCATTTTCTTGAATTTTCTATTTTATAAGTCTTGTTTTGACTTCTTTCCACCACATGTACATTCCGGGGCATGTTAAATTGGTGGATGCAAAGATTAAAGAAAACCAACCTATGCATGTAACTATTTATACTCATTTAATGGTCATTCATCAATACATGGTAGTTAATGCAGATTAAATTTTGAGTAATTTTGTAAACTATTATAATTCCTCCACTCACAATCTACCTTGCTTTATGAGATTTCATATTTAAGCCCTATAAACCGGAAAGAAGGGAGTAGATGTTTAGGGTTTCTAGCAAACTAACGATGGCCAATGATATTCTAGGACAAATGTTTCATGTGCACATTAAAACTGGAGAGCAGATAAAATAAGCTGATGATCGGTCACTCAATTGGGTGAAATTAAGACCAAGTTTTTTTTTCCTTAATCCAATTAAGGCTAAGTAGTAGTAATCTTATCTTCCCACCGCTTGAGAGTCTCAATGGGCCTCCCGACTCGATCCCATGCCTTGTCCGACGGCGCAGCCAGCTGGCGATGGCTAGGGAGAGGTGCCTGGGATCTAGATGTACATAGTAGTAGTGTAATATTAGACTTTCCATGTTGGAGTGTGGCGTTATGCCGTATGTTTGGAGTTCTACGCCAACGGTGGGCCGCAACGGTGGTCCGGGGAGAGGTGCGGAGGAGCTTCAGCAGCCAATCCTTGAATAAGGCCTTGGGTTCCCTAGATCTAAGATGGAGCCTTCATCTTGCAGCGTCGTCATTGCCTCTGATACGTCTTTGTCGTATCTAGTTTTTAAACACTTATTGATACGGGGCTAACTCGGTTATGGCCGATCTTTCACTATTGGAGTGGATTCCCGCGAGGAACACGAAGAACACGATGAACATGGGAAACAAGAAAGAGAAATCACAAGGGAAAACACTCAAGAACAAGTTCAATCACACATCCACTCACTAGTGCAGAACCGGGCTTTAGTGCCGGTTGGCGAACCGGCACTAAAGAGTGGGGACTAAAGGCCCCCCCCCCCTCCTTAGTACCGGTTCGTCACGAACCGGCGCTAAAGTGCAAACATGTGGCACGAGCCAGGCCCGTGTGCGTGTAGGACATTAGTACCGGTTGGTAACACCAACCGGTACTAAATATTTGGGTTTTTTTTTTAATTTTTGCTTTAATTTTGTGTTTTCAATTTGGCTTTATTTCCCATTTAATTCTTTTTTGTTTGCTGGTATTTCACAATACTACAAATTGTACACGTTATGCATATATATTAAATAGATTTTCTCGTACGTAGAACCATATATATATATATATATATATATATATATATATATATATATATATATATATAATATCATCGAATGTCTCACAGCCAACATCATTAACTATTCACACATATACACATGTATATACATATACAATTTCTACTACATGTTGCCTTGGTGCCTTCGGAGCACGATGACAAGTGGTTCATGGGGCGGTAGTGGGTAATAGTATTCACCTTTTGGATCTATGACCTGGTCGAGCAAAAATCCGGCTATTTCCTCTTGAAGTGCTTGTATGCGGTCCGATGGTAGGAGCTTATCCCGCACCGATCTGAACTGTTAAGAAGGAGATCAATATGCATGTGTGTTAGTTGTGTGACTAGATATCGATAATGGTGTGAATAGTGTTCTGACAAAAACGTACCCAGTCATGTCTATCAGATCTGCTCCTTTCGCACGTCATCATGCGAATGTTGTCGCAAACATAGTATGCACATAGATTATTCCCTTTCGCCTGCCTCAGGGCCTTTACGAGAATGGAATTGAATCAGATAATGATTAATCAAGCATAATAATTAATTAATGATACTGAAACAAGAATTAAAGAGATGGTAGCTAGCTAGTACTACTTAATTACTTACCTTGGGTCGATGCCAAAACAATTTTTTTGGCCATTCTCGTGGAGTCACCGCGATGAACTTTGCCCATGCCCTGCCCGCCGGCAAAGAAAATTAATAAAGGGGTTATTAAATAGTTTATATCAGGAACTAATAGTTAATAATGATTGAAATTACCTGTTGACTATCCCCTTCACGATGGTGTAGTCTTTATCTTCTTTAGTTAGTGAGTCCAGTAATTCAACTTTTCCTTCCTCAACTTTAATGTCTATCAAGACCCAGTGCCAACTGCATACACACACGTTTGCATGTCTTAATTAAGCGGGCATGTGCATAAAATTAATCAACTACCGTAAACCGTATACACTTAATTATTAACATCTAGCTAGCTAGTAAGCAAAAACAGAATTTGTAGTACAAGACAGTGTGACTCACGGGAAGTTGTAAGGAAGTAGTATATCTTCGAAGGTATTGAGGCGCTTCAAGAACTCTAGCATGCTTTCCTCCACAGCAGCTTTACAATGTTCAATCTCCCATATGTCCTGATTAATGGTATTTGGGTCAATGAACCCAACGCCATAGCGTCCAGCTTTTTTCATTTCATACATCTTCATCCTGCATATAATACCATAGAAAAAGAATATAGTGAGGATAATTACATGTAATGATTGATCAAAATTATCACTACATAACTAGCTTGAGACTTAAATTACAGAAAAAAATCACTTACAGACAATAGCAACTGATGATAGACTTGTCGAGTGCGTCTTGATTAAATAACTGAAATAGTTCTGGATACTCAATGGCCAAAGCTTTCTCATGGTAATAATGCTCATGCTTGACATTCACCATGAGGGACTCTCGATTGGAAATCTTGGTAATGTTCATGTACCATTGATGCAATTGATACATTCTCATTGGGAGGTCCTTGACCTTGTCTGGATGGACCAAAGGTTTGCCCCGGACATATTGCCATGCTATTTCCGATTCTTTAAGCGTAGGCATGGACTCGATTTCGAGAAGTTGTCCAACAGAGATATTGAGCATTTGAGCCTGCATTATGTGATCCTCTGTTATTACCACATCGCCATGCTGGGGAACGCTAACGGTTTGCCCACAATAATATTTGGCACACGTACTACTCCTCTTATGTGTTGTTGGCACAACAAGCGGGGGGATCGCTTGTGCCGCCTGTTCTCCCAACTGGGGAACGGTTTTCCCGCATTTTTTGCCAGCTGCTTGTTGGCTCGAGCTTGAGCTCGCTTCCTTCTGTAGTCGTGCTCGATGTGCCTTCCTGATTTAACGCTCATAGTCCGAGTCAACAGGCTTGGGAGCTGGTTCTCTAGCCATACGAATGAAGTGGTCAATTACTTTCTCAGGCACTTTCTCCTTTGGCGGCGGTGCCGGTTTCGGTCCAAAATGGGCGTCCACTTGGGCTTGCACTATGGCTGTGTTTTGCTCCTTAGTCATGTCGTAAGGCCTCTGAGGAAGAGGAGTGAGGCTTGGACCATATTTATATCGCTTGCCTTCGCCTGTACTTCCTGAACTACCTCGACTCGTACCGCTACGCACCAAAGCTGCGGGATGTCTCTTCTGCGATTGCTGAGACGGCGGAGACGGCTGACGTGGAGTTGGACCAGGAGAAGTGGCCTGACGATGTGCCAGACTTGAAGCAGGAGGTGTGGCCTGACACGGTGCCGGACTTGCAACCGGAGAAGTGGCATGACGCTGTGCCGGGCTTGAAACCGGAGGAGTCAGCTCACGCGTTCGGGGACTTGGAGGAGGTGGCGGACTTCGAGGAGGAGTCGTCTCACGCGTTCGTGGACTTGGAGGAGCGGGAGTCTGCTAACTCGATGGCGGACTTCGAGGAGTCGGCAGACGACGCGGTGTCGGTGGACTTTGAAAGATTATGCAATCCTTTCTCCATAGGATGATACGATGTATGGCCTCTCCGAGTGTGCGCTCGTCTTCACCTCCAGAAATGTCAAGCGTTAGCCCCGAATATGGGTCCACCACTTCATCAACCATGACACGAGCATAGCCCTCTAGAACGGGATGCAATGGTAGGTTGCTTCGGGGGTAACTGGAAAAGCAATGCCGTCCGTCACCTTCATGGATATGTTTTTCATTTTGGAGTGTAGCTCACAGTTAGTGTTCTCTATGATGTCATCCACAGGGTATGTATCCAGCAGTGTGTCGCCCGGGGCAGAACCAACGCTGCTTCTCGGCATGGATGGGACGGTGCTATCCAATGCTGGATGATCATCCGCTTGCCGCTGCCGCTGCTGAGACCCCCTTTCCTGGCTAAGTGAGTCGATCTGCTGCTGCTGCTGGAATTTGAGTGCCAAGTCCGCGTGCCTTGCTTCTAGGCCTTGAAGACGTTCTGCGTCCTGCTTCCTCTGCTCCTCCTCCAGCTTCCTCTTCTTCTCCTCCTCCATCTTCTTTCTTGCACGGGACTTGTAGTCGTCATTCCAGTCCGAAAGGCCCTCATACCAGGGAATAACACCCATGCCTCGTGTTCTTCCCGGGTGTTCAGGATTTTCCAGGGCGCGCGTAAGCTCGTCGTTCTCTCTGTTGGGCGTGAACACCCCCGCTCGAGCTTCTTCTATTGCGTCAATTATCTTTTGTTCGGCTCCTTTTAGACTTGCCTTCTTCGAAACCAGGCCTGTCTTCGGGTCCAACGCCCCCCCATGCGCATAGAACCAAGTTCTGCACCTGGGGGGCCAATTCCGGGTAACCGGAGTGACCCCTGCATCCTCCATCTCTTGCTCAGACGTATCCCACTTAGGCAATGCCACCGCGTAGCCACCTAGACCCAGCCTATGGAACTGCGTCTTTCTTGCGGCATTTGCCTTGTTTTTCATCGACCGTTTCTTAGATATTTCTGAATCCTTGAAGGTCACGAAATCGTCCCAATGTTCTCTTTGCTTCTCCAGTGTTCCCTTGAAATCTGGTGTCTTCCTTTCATTAGCGAGGTAGTTGGCCCATACAATTTTCTTGTGGGTGTTGAATGCAATTGCCATCTTCTTAAGAGCAGCAGCCTTGACTTTGTTCACATCTGCTTTAGTGAAATGATCTGATAGGGTGAAATGTTCCATTAGAGATTTCACCAGGTCTTCTTTGGCTCTGCCATCGACCCAAGTAACACCTGGACGTTTAGTCTTTGGCTCTTTCCATTCTTGAATGGAGATCGGGAGTTTGTCCTTCACAAGAGCTCCGCACTGACGAGTCCACTTGTTCGCAATGTTCTTAGGCGTGAGGGGTTCACCACTAGGTTTGATGGATTCGATGTGGTACTTTACACCATCCTTCAACAATCTGCCCGGGCCTCGCTTTGTCTTGCTGTCTGTAGAAGCAGATTTGCTCGATCCGGAGGGCTGAAAGAAGAAAGATCGATTCGTTAATATATCTTCAATAAAAAAACATGTGATGATCACCATGATGCATGCTTATATAAATATACCTCGCCGGTAGTGTTTGTTATTTGAAGATCAGCATTGTCTGTGTCATCACAAACATTGTCTGTGTCATAATCATAATCATAGTTCATGACTTCATCAGCCCGGTCGTCGAGATCGAATATCTTTTCATCACCCTCTCCGGTATTGTTAAGATATTGGGAGCCGTCATCTGCTTCATTCAGATCATCTAGCCTGTGAGGGCTGCGTATGATGTCGAACAATTCCTCTTCTCTCTCTCTGCCGGTATTGTCCGCCATAGCTTTTACTTTACTAATAATACAGAAGAAATATAAAACAATTTAGTATTCAAATTACAATGCATGGATGCAATTAATCAATAAGGAAAATCTGAATCTCGAATACATCCTCTCGAATATATAATCTCGAATACATCATCGTCTTAATATATATAATCTCGAATACACCGTCTCGAATACTATATATCGAATACATCACTGGCTAGGTACCTAATAAAGATCGAGTACTACAGAAGAATCTAGGGTGCCACTCGCGGTTCCTGGGGCTCGGGCGGTGCACACCCAAAGAGAAGGAACCATCACAGGATCATATCTCCGGTCATCTGCCCAAAGAACCCGCCAAGTAGTGGAGAACCTGACGTCGTCCATAGCAGCCATGTAGCGATGGACGTGCTCATCTTCCTCCCTGAAACGGCGACGCACCACCTCCGGCGGGGCCGGCTGCCTCTGCACCGAATGTGGCCCACGCGAACGCCACCAAAGAAGATCAGGGTCGACGACGGGACCCGAGGTCGGGTTCCTCACCAAGCGGCGCGCCCCTCCAGGTAGCACCTCCCGGACATGGGTCCCCTGAAGCATGATGTTGTCGCGAACGGGTCGACGGCGAGGATGCGGGCCGGGCATATCGTCGAGAACAAATACTATATGCCCGCAAAAAGTAACATTTTTTAAATGATTGGATTGTGATAACTAAAATTCTATATATATGCAAATTCTAACAATTTGACATTAATCTAATTTATCTAACTAAAACTAATTCTAAAATTTCATGATTATATAACTAACATTTCCATAACAATTCTAATATTTATATAACTAAAAAACAGAAAAATTGCTAACATTTCTATAAATATTTCTATAACTAAAAAATAGAAAATATTTATAACATTTCTATAAAACTAACATTTCTAATATTTATATAACTAAAAAACAGAATAATTTCTAACATTTCTATAACTAAAAAACAGAAAAATTTATAACAAACAAACTAATGTGTGTAGTGTCTCTGTGTGTGTGTGTGTGTGTAGTGTGTGTGTGTGTGTGTGTGTAGTACTCTGTGTGTGTGGACATTGGCAGCCGGGGCAAGCTCACCGTCGAGGCGACGGGACGGGGCAGCGACGACGGGGCGACGGTACGGGGCGGCGACGACGGGGCGGGGCGGGGCGCGGCGACGGGGACGACGGGGACGAGGACGGCCGGGGCGGCTACGTCGACGGGGGCGGCGACGAGGGGCGGGGACGGCCGGGGTCGGCGACGAGGGGCGGGGGCGGCGACGATCGGGGCAGGGCGGCACGACGGAGGGAGGAAACAGAGGGAAGAACAGAGGGAAACTGAATTTTTTTCAAGTGTTGTATATATAGGATGGACCTTTAGTACCGGTTGGAGCCACCAACTGGTACTAAAGGTCTGTTTTGGCCAGGCCAAGCGGCGGGAAGCGCACCCCCTTTAGTACCGGGTGGTGGCTCCAACCGGTACTAAAGCCCCCCTTTAGTACCGGTTGGTGCCACCACCCGGTACTAAAGATGGTGCGCTGGCGCAGTGCGGTGCGGCAAGTTTAGTCCCACCTCGCTAGTCGAAGGGCTACCACACTGGTTTATAAGCCCCAGTGCGGTAGCTCTCTCGAGCTCCTCTCCTAAGCAGGCCTACTGGGCCTACCAATTCATTGCTGCCATGTGGGCCTACTGGGCCTTTGCGGGCCTGCATCCTGGCCCAACAAAAGGTTGAGTTTCTAGTCGTATGCAGGCCGCTTTGGCCCAGTAGGCGGGCTTTTTTTATTTTCTTAATTTTTTTGCTTTTTTATTTGTTTTATTTATTTTTGAGTTGTTTTTTTGCTGTATTTAGAGTTTCTTTGTGAATATTTTTGCTTTAGGTACAAAAATTTACAAACTTTGATATGTTAGTGCCGGTAGTTTTCAAATTTGAATAGTTTAAATTTTGATTTATTTGAAATTTGTGTGAATCACTAGTTTGTGAATAACTTAACTTTGGAAAAAGATTTTTCAGTGATTCTTTTTTCTTATTTTTAATATTAGTGTGTTTTATCATTATATCCAATTTGGTAATGCTTAGGTTATTTAAAAATGAAATGCCTTTGTAACATTTCAGTTTTCGTCGGAAAGCCTGATACTTCGAAAAAGATTGTCCATTTTGTAGACGAAGTGTATCCAGTTTTTTCTGTAACCCTCTCTACTTTTTTGCACATGCTATTTGTATGAAATTATGATACCCTGCCAACTTTCAACCTTTTCTGAGTTCATTTCAAATGCTTTTCAATTTCAGGGTCATTTAGCTGGAAAAAAATGAGTAAATGCATGAAAAAGAATTTGTTTGCACATAAAATTTCTTCGCGTTTCAAATGCCAAAACACATAATTAACTACCCTAATTATTACAGACATTCCTTCCTGGGTGTGAAACACAGAAGAAAGTGATGATAGTGAAGCCGATCACATCCCAAATCTTTGGGTGTGAAACTTTTTCTTCTCGTGTGTCCCTTTGCGCCGTAGCCAGGGAAAATCTTCATCATTTAACTGGATGCTCGGGTCAATATTCACTGTGAATGGAGCAATTTCATCAAACTTTTCATAATCTTCTGACATGTCTGTCTTGTCATCCACTCCCACGATGTTTCTTTTTCCTAAAAGAACTATGTGGCGCTTTGGCTCGTCGTATGATCCATTCGCTTCCTTACCTTTTCTTTTCCTCGGCCTGGTAGACATGTCTTTCACATAAAAAACCTACACGACATCATTGGCTAGGACGAATGGTTCGTCTGCATATGCAAGACTATTGAGATCCACTGTTGTCATTCCGTACTGCGGGTCTTCCGTTACCCCGCCTTGTATCATATTGACCCATTTGCACCGAAACAAAGGGACCTTCAAATCACCTGATCCATAGTTAAGTTCCCATATGTCCTCTATGTAACCATAATATGTTTCCTTTCCCGTGTTGGTTGTTGCATCAAAGCGGACACCACTGTTTTGGTTGGTGCTCTTCTTATCTTGGGCGATCGTGTAAAATGTATTCCCATTTATCTGGTACCCTTTGAAAGTCATTATATTCGAAGATGGTAACTGGGACAGCGAGTACAGGTCATTTTGAATATCGCCATCATTCATGGCACGTTTCTGCAACCAACCGGCGAAAGTCCTCGTTTGTTCGCGTGTAATCCAGTCGTCAGACTTCTCCGGGTGTTTGGACTGTAGAAAATTCTTGAGTTCCTCCATATACGGAGCCACCAAGGCGGAATTCTGTAGAACTGTGTAGTGTGCTTCAGTGAGAGAATGCCCGTCCATACATATTATTTGATGCCCTCCTAGCGTGCTTTTTCCTTCCAGTCTGCCCTTATGCCGCGATTCAGGAACACCAGTCGGCTTAAGGTCAGTAATAAAGTCAATACAAAACTCAATGACCTCCTCATTTTCATGGCCCTTCGAGATGCTTCCTTCTGGCCTAGCACGGTTATGAACATATTTCTTCAAGACTCCCATGAACCTTTCAAAGGGGAACATATTGTGTAGAAATACAGGACCCAAAACGTTAATCTCTTCGCAAAGGTGAACTAGGACGTGCGTCATGATGTTGAAGAAGGATGGTGGGAACACCAACTCGAAACTGACAAGACATTGCACCAAATCATTCTGTAACCTTGGTATGATTTCTGGATCGATTACCTTCTGAGAGATTGCATTGAGGAATGCACATAGCTTCACAATGGCCAATCGAACGTTTTCCGGTAGAAGCCCCCTCAATGCAACCGGAAGGAGTTGCGTCATAATCACGTGGCAGTCATGAGACTTTAGGTTCTGGAACTTTTTCTCTGCCATACTTATTATTCCCTTTATATTCGACGAGAAGCCAGACGGTACCTTCATGCTGAGCAGGCATTCGAAGAAGATTTCCTTCTCTTCTTTGGTAAGAGCGTAGCTGGCCTGACCCTGATGTATGTCGTCTTTTCCGTGCATACGTTGCTGGTCCTCCCGTGCCTCTGGTGTATCTTTTGTCTTCCCATACACGCCCAAAAAGCCAAGCAGGGTCACGCAAAGATTCTTCGTCACGTGCATCACGTCGATTGCGGGGCGTACCTCTAGGTCTTTCCAATATGGCAGGTCCCAAAATATAGATTTCTTCTTCCACATGGGTGCGCGTCCATCAGCGTCCTTCGGAACAGGTTGTCCGCCAGGACCCTTTCCAAAGATTACCTTCAAATCCTTGACCATATCATGTACATCAGCACCAGTACGGTGGCGAGGCTTCGTCCGGTGATCCGCCTCACCTTTGAAATGCTTGCCTTTCTTTCTTACGGGATGCCTGCTCGGAAGAAATCGACGATGTCCCAGGTACACATTCTTCTTACAACTATTCAAATATATACTGTCGGTATCATCCAAACAGTGCGTGCATCCGCGGTTCCCTTGTTTGTCTGTCCTGAAAGGTTACTGAGAGCAGGCCAATCATTGATGGTCACAAACAGCAACGCCTTTAGATCAAATTCTTCCCCCATGTGCTCATCCCATGCACGTACACCTGTTCCATTCCACAGTTGTAAGAGTTCTTCAACTAATGGCCTTAGGTACACATCAATGTCGTTGCCGGGTTGCTTAGGGCCTTGGATGAGCACTGGCATCATAATGAACTTCCGCTTCATGCACAACCAAGGAGGAAGGTTCACTAGTGCAGAACCGGGCAATAGCACCGGTTCGTAAGGCCCTTTAGTGCCGGTTCCATAACCGGCACTAAAGTGTGGGCACTAAAGGCCCCCCCCTTTAGTACCGGTTCAGCACGAACCGGTGGTAAAGGGAAACCACGTGGCACGAGCTAGCTCCAGGGGCCTGGAGCCCTTTAGTACCGGTTGGTAAGACCAACCGGTACTATAAGGTTTGGTTTTTTTTAGTTTTATGATTTCTTTTTCATTTAATTTTGTGTTTCCATTTTAATTATTTTTCGTTTGCTGGTATTTTATGATACTACACATTATGCACGTTATGCATATATATATATATATATATATATATATATATATATATATATATATAAATAGAATTTCTAGTAGAACCAATCATGCATATATATATCATCAATGTCTAACAAACCATCATATTAATTAATTCACACATACACACATGTATAGCTATATACAATTTCTCCTACATATGCATGTTGCCTTCGGAGCCAGTGGCATTAGCCTAATTGGTGCCTTCGGAGAACGATGACAATTGGAAGTGGTTTTCATGGGGGCGGTAGTGGGTAATAGTATTCTCCCTTCGGATTTATGACCTGGTCGAGCAAAAATCCCGCTATTTCCTCTTAAAGTGCTTCTACGCGCTCCGTTTCTAGGATCTTCTCCCGCACCTCTCTGAACTGTTAAGAAGGAGATCAATATGCATGTGTATTAGTTGTGTGACTAGATATCGATAATGGTGTAAAAATTGTAAATAGTGTTTTGACAAGCGTACCCATTCCTGTCTTTGAGATCTGCTCCTTTCGGACGCCATCATGCGAATGTTCTCGCAAACGCAAAATGCACACAGATCAGTCCCCTGCGTCTGCTTCAGGGCCTTTACGAGAATGTAATTTGATCAGATAATAATTAATCAAGCATGATAATTAAAGAGATGGCAGCTAGCTAGCTAGCTAGTACTACTTAATTACTTACCTTGGGTCTTCCCTATTTAAGCTTTTCTTTCCATTCGCCTTCCGTGACGCTGATGAACCTTGCCCAAGCCCTGCCCGCCGACAAAGAAAATGAATAAAGGGGTTATTAAATAGTTCATATCATGAAATGACGAACTAAATAGGCCGAGATATATAGTTAATAATGATTGAAATTACCTGTTGACTATCCCAAACAAGATGTTATAGTCAGTTTTTTCTTTGAGTAGTGAGTCCAGTATTTCAACTGTTCCGGCGTCAACTTTAATGATACACAAGACCCAGTGAAATCTACATGCACACACGTTTGCATGTCTTAATTAAGCAGGCATATGTAAGCAAAAACATGTAGCTAGCTAGTAGGCAAAAACAGAGAATTTGTAGTACAAGACAGTGTGACTCACTGGAAGTTGTAAGGAAGTAGTATATCTTCATTGTATTTGAGGCGCTTCAAGAACTCTAGCATGCTGTCCTCTACGGCCTTTTGATGACGTGGATCTATTTTCCATGTGTATTCATTAACGGTGTTTGGGTCAATGAACCCAATGCCAAAGCATCCACCTTTTCTCATTTCATACATCTTCATCCTGCATATAATACCACAGAAAAGAATATAGTGAGGATAATTACAGGTAATGATTGATCAAAAGGATCACTACAGCTAGCTTGAGACTTAAATTACAGAAAGAAATCACTTACAGACAATAGAAACTGACGATAGATTTGTCGAGTGCGTCTTGATTGTATAACTGAAACAGTTCAGAATACTCAACGGACACAGCTTTCTCATGGTAGTAATGCTCCTCCTTGACATTCACCATGAGGGACAATCGATCGGAAATCTTGGTAATGTTCATGTACCACTGATGCAATTCATACATTCTCGTTGGGAGGTTCTTGACCTTGTCTGGCTCGACCAAAGGTTGGCCCCGGACATATTTCCGTTTTATTTCATCCTCTCTAAGCACAGGCATGGGCTCGATCTCGAGGAGTTGTCCAACAGTGATTTTGAGAACTTCAGCCTGCATAAATGGTCCTCCGTTATTGCCACATTGCCCACCTCAGGAACGTAAACTGTTTGCCCACAATAATATTGGGCGCGCGTACTGTCACGTGTTGTTGGCACAACAAGCGAGGGGATCAATTGCGCCGCCTGTTCTCCCAGCTGGGGAATGGTTTTCCCGCATTTTTTGACAGCTGCTTCTTGTTTGCTCGATCCCGAGCTCGCCTCCTTACGTAGACGTGCTCGATTTAACTTCCTGATGTGGCGCTCATAGTCTGTGTCAACAGGCTTGGGAGCTGGTGGTTGAGCCATATGAATGAAGTGGTCAATCGTTTCCTCAGGCACTTTCTCCCTTGGCGGCGGTGGCGATTTTGGTGCAAAATGGGCTTCCGCCTTGGACTTCGATATGGCTGCGATTTCCTCCTCGGACCTGTCATAAGCCCTCTGCGGAAGAGGCGTGAGGCTTGGACCATATTTATATCGCTTGCCTCCGCCTGTACTTCCTGTACTACCTCGACTCGTACCGCTATGCACCATAGCTGCGGGGTGTCTCTTCTGCGATTGCTGAGGCGGCGGAGACGGATGACGGGGCTGAGTTGGACGAGGAGGAGTGGCCGCCTGAAGCTGTGCCGGACTTGGAGGAGGAGTGGACGTCTGACGCTGTGGCAGACTTGGAGGAGGAGGAGTGGCCTGACACTTTGCCGGACTTGGAGGAGGAGTGGCCTGACACTTTGCCGGACTTGGTGGACTTGCAGGAGCGGGAGACTGCTGACTCGGTGGCGGACTTCGACGAGGAGTCGGCTGACGCGGTGTCGGTGGCCTTCGAAAGATGATGCAATCCTTTTTCCATAGGATGATACGATGGTTGACGTCTCCGAGAAAGCGCTCGTCGTCACCTCCAGGAATGTCAAGCTCTAGCTCCGAATATGGGTCCACCACCTCATCAACCAAGACACGAGCATAGCCCGCTGGAATCGGGTTGCAATGGAAGGTTGCCTCGGGGGGATTTGTAAAAGCAACGGCGTCCGCCACCTTCATGGATATGTTCTTCATTTTGACGTGTAGCTCGCAACTAGTGTTCCCCGTGATGTCATCCACGGGGTATCTACCCAGCATTGCGTCGTCCGGGGCGGAACCCACGCTGCTTCTCGGCATGGATGGGGCGGTGCTATCCAATGCTGGATCATTCGCTAGCTGCTGCAGCTGCTGAGACCCCCTTTGCTGGGTAAGTGAGTCGATCTGCTCCTGCTGCCGCTGGAATTTGACTACCAATTCCGCTTGACTTGCTTCTAGGCCTTGAAGGCGTTCATAGTCCCGCTTCCTCTGCTCCTCCTTCATCTTCCTCTTCTTCTCCTCCGCAATCTTCTTTCTCGCACGGGTTCTGTAGTCGGTGTTCCAGTCTGAAAACCCCTCATACCACGGAATAGCGCTCTTGCCTCGTGTTCTTCCCGGGTGTTCAGGATTTCCCAGGGCACGCGTAAGCTCGTCGTTCTCTCTGTTGGGCTGGAACACCCCCGATCGTGCCTCTTCTATTGCAACAAGTATCGCATCGTCGGCTCCCTTCAGACTTGCCCTCGTCGAAACATTGCCTGTCTTCGGGTCCGACTCCCCCCCATGCGCATAGAACCAAGTCCTGACCCTGGGGGGCCAGCTCTTAGTAACCGGAGTGGCACCTGCATCCTCCATCTCCTTCTCAGACTTATCCCACTTAGGCATTGCCACCGCATAGCCACCTGGCCCCAGCTTATGGAACTTATCCTTTTTTTTGGCATTCTTCTTGTTTATTCTCGACCATTCCTTAGCTAATTCTGAATCCTTGAATTTCACGAAATCGTCCCAATGAGCACGTTGGTTCTCTAGTGTTCCCTCGAATACTGGAGTCTTCCTTCCTCCCTTGACGTACTTGTCCCATTCACGATTCTTGTGGTTCTTGAATGCAACCACCATCTTCCTAAGAGCAGCGTCCTTGACTTTCTGCACATCTGTTTCTGTGAAATGATCTGGTAGGGTGAAATGTTCCATGAGAGTATCCCAAAGCAGATCTTTTTGATTCTTGTCGACAAAAGTAACATCTGGATATGGAGCAGCGTCCTCTTTGCCTTTTTGTCTTTTGTCTTTTGCTGGCTCTCTCCATTCTTGAAGGGAGATCGGGAGTTGGTCCTTCACAAGAACTCCGCACTGACGAACGAACTTGTCCACAATCTTCTTAGGCGCTAATGTTTCGCCATTAGGTCTGACTGCCTCGATATTGTACTTTACGCCCTCCTTCAACTTTTTGTTCGGGCCTCATTTCGTCCTTTTGCCTGAAGATTTGCTCGATCCGGATGGCTGAAAGTACAAAGATCGATTCGTTAATATATCTTCAAGTCATTTAAAACATGTGATGATCACCAGATACCTGCTTATATAAATATATATACCTCGCCGGTCTTTGTTGTTTCAGGATCAACATGTTCTTTGTCATCGTCATAATCGTAGTTCATGACTTCATCAATTCGGTCGTCGCGATCGAATATCATATCACCCTCTCCGGTGTTGTTTAGAAATTCGGAGCCATCATAATCTTCTTCATTCTGATCATCATCTGGCCCGCGTATCATATCGAACATGGTCTGTTCTCCCTCTCTGTCGGTATTGTCTGCCATAGCTTTTATTTAACTAATTCAAAAGAAATATAAAAAAATTTAGTATTCAAATTACATCGTCTCGAATAATAGATATAATCTCGAATACTTCGTCTAGAATAATAGATATAATCTCGAATACATCGTCTCGAATAATATATAATATTGAATAGTACATCATTGTCTAGCTAATTAAAGATCGAATACTACAGAAGAATCTAGGACACTCGCGGTTCCTGCGGCGCGGGCGGTGGACACCCAAAGAGAAGGAACCCTCACATGATCATAGTTGAAGTGAGATCCCCGAAGATACTGCCAGGTATTGGAGAACCTGCCGGCCTCTAACGCAACCATGTAGCGATGGACGTGCTCGTCCTCCTCCCTGACACGGTGACGTACCACCTCCGGCGGGGCCGGGTCCCTCCGCATCGAAACTGGCCGACGCGAACACTACCAAATGAGATCAGGGTCGACGACGGAACCCGGGGCCGGGTTCCTCATCAAGCGGTGCGCCCCTCCAGGCAGCACCTCCCAGTGCCAGCCCGGCGGAGCCCAGTCCCGGACATGGGTCGGCTGGACGTCGTCGTGGACGGGTCGATGGCGAGGATGCGGGCCGGGCATCGTCGAGAACAAATACTAGCTATATGCCCGCAAAAAGTAATATTTTTTTAATGATTGGATTTTGATAACTAAAATTTCTACCATTTCTACTATTTCAAAAATCTATATACTGTTTCATACTAATTAAGCATCTAACACTAAAAACAGAAAACACAACTTCTATACATCCATTAAAAAACTGAAAAACAACATTATATAAAAAATTTCCATACTAATTAAACACTAATTATATACTAATAATAATAATCTAAATTATATACTAATTAAACATAAAAAATTTCCATACTAATTAAACACTAATTTCCATATAAAAAATTTTGATAACTAAAACAATAATAATCTAAATAATCTAAACTAATTAAACATACAAAATACGTATATACTAATATATACATGCATTAATTCATACATATGTGTGTGTGTGTGTGTTCCATATAAATCTAAATAATCTAAATTATATACTAATTCATGCTTGTGTGTGTGTGTGTGTGTGTGTGTTTTGATAACTAAAACAATAATAATCTAAATAATCTAAATTATATACTAATTCATGCTTGTGTGTGTGTGTGTGCTCGGGGCCGGGAGGGGCGGCGCCCATGGTGGCCGCCGGGGGCGAGGGAGAGAGGTTAGAGGGGGAGAGCTCACAGCGGGGCGACGGCGATGGCGAGGCGACGGGGATGGGGGCGGCGACGGGGACGGGGGCGGCGACGGGGACGGGGGCGGGCCCGGGGCGGCGACGGAGACGACGGCGACGACGGGCACGGAGGCGGCGACGGGGACGGGGGCGGCGACAGCAACGGAGATGACGGAAACAGAGGAAGAATGAAAATTTCGTAAGTCGTGTATATATAGAAGGCACCTTTAGTACCGGTTGGAGCCACCAACCGGTACTAAAGGCCTGTTTTGGCCAGGCCAAGCGGCGGGAAGCGACCCCCTTTAGTACCGGGTGGTGGCACAAACTGGTACTAAAGGACCCCCCCTTTAGTACCGGTTTGTGCCACGACCCGGTACTAAAGGGGTCGCGCTGCCACCCCAAAGTTTAGTCCCACCTCGCCGGGCGAAGGGCAGCCGCACTTGTTTATAAACCCAGGCACGGCTACCACTTCGAACTCCTCTATATAGCTAGCAGGCTTGTGGGCCTAAACTCTGCGCGCTGCCCTGTGAGTCTGTTGGGCCTTTAAGGCCTGTAATTACACACCTGTGGCCTATCAGGCACACAGGGCAGCGCCCCATTTTTTTATAGTTTTTTCTTTTCTGCTTTATTTTCTTCTATTTATTTTTGCGTAGTTTTTTGTATAGTTTTTTCTTTTCTGTTATATTTATTTTCTTCTATTTATTTGTGAGTAGTTTTTCATCTAGTTTGCCAAAATTCAACATTTTCAGAGTTCATTTTGTAGTGATTTTCAATTTCACGGTCATTTTGTAAACGATTGAAAAATAGCAAATATAATTTTTTTCTTTTCTGCTTTATTTTTTCTTCTATTTATTTCTGAGTAGTTTTTTCTTTTCTGCTATATTTATTTTTGGGTAGTTTTTTTATATAGTTTTTTTCTTTTCAGCTATAGTTTTTCTTTCTTTTCTGCTATTTTTTCTGTTAGTGCCCGTAGTTTTCAAATTTGAATAGTTTAAATTTTGAATTATTTGAAATTAGTGTGAATTTGTTTGCACATAAAATTTCTTCGCGTTTCAAATGCCAAAACACATAACTACCCTAACTATTACAAAGATTCCCCTCTCGGTGCGAAACACAGAAGAAAGTGATGATAGCTAGTGAAGCCGATCACATCCCAGATCTTTGGGTGTGAAACTTTTTCTTCGCGTGTGTCCCTTTGCGCTGTAACCATGGAAAATCTTCATCATTTAACGGGATGCTCGGGTCAATATTCACTGTGAATGGAGCAATTTCATCAAACTTTTCATAATCTTCTGACTTGTCTGTCTTGTCATCCACTCCCACGATGTTTCTCTTCCCAGAAAGAACTATGTGCCGCTTTGGCTCATCGTACGATGCATTCGCTTCCTTATATTTTCTTTTTCTTGGCTTGGTAGACATGTCCTTCACATAGAAAACCTGTGCCACATCATTGGCTAGGACGAATGGTTCGTCTGCATACGCAAGATTGTTGAGATCCACTATTGTCATTCCGTACTGCGGGTCTTCCGTTACCCCGCCTCGTGTCATATTGACCCATTTGCACCGAAACAAAGGGACCTTTAAACCACGTCGATAGTCAAGTTCCCATATGTCCTATATATAACCATAATATGTTTCCTTTCCCGTCTTGGTTTCTGCATCAAAGCGGACACCACTGTTTTGGTTGGTGCTCTTCTTATCTTGGGCGATCATGTAAAATGTATTACCATTTATCTCGTACCCTTTGAAAGTCATTATATTCGAAGATGGTAACTGGGACAGCAAGTACAGGTCATCTTCAATAGAGGTGTCATGCATGGTACGTGTCTGCAACCAGCTGGCGAAACTCCTGGTTTGTTCACGTGTAATCTAGTCATCAGACCACTCCGGGTGTTTGGAGCGTAGCAAATTCTTGTGTTCATCCATGTACGGAGCCACCAAGGCGGAATTCTGTAGAACTGTGTAGTGTGCTTCAGTGAGAGAATGTACATCCATACATATTATTTGTTCCCCTCCTAGCGTGCCTTTTCCATCCAGTCTGCCCTTATGCCGCGATTTAGGAACACCAATCAGCTTAAGGTCAAGAATAAAGTCAATACAAAACTCAATGACCTCCTCATTTCGATGGCCCTTGGAGATGCTTCCTTCTGGCCTAGCACGGTTATGAACATATTTCTTTAAGACTCCCATGAACCTCTCAAAGGGGAACATATTGTGTAGAAATACAGGACCCAAAACGTTAATCTCTTCGCATAGGTGAACTAGGATGTGTGTCATGATGTTGAAGAAGGATGGTGGGAACACCAACTCGAAACTGACAAGACATTGTACCAAATCATTCTGTAACCTTGGTATGATTTCTGGATCGATTACCTTCTGAGAGATTGCATTGAGAAATGCACATAGCTTCACAATGGCTAATCGAACGTTTTCCGGTAGAAGCCCCCTCAATGCAACCGGAAGCAGTTGCGTCATAATCACGTGGCAGTCATGAGACTTTAGGTTCTGGAACTTTTTCTCTGCCATGTTTATTATTCCCTTTATATTCGACGAGAAGCCAGACGGTACCTTAATACTGAGCAGGCATTCAAAGAAGATTTCCTTCTCTTCTTTGGTAAGAGCGTAGCTTGCATGACCCTGATGTATGCCGTCTTCTCCGTGCATACGTTGCTGGTCCTCCCGTGCCTCAGGTGTATCTTTTGTCTTCCCATACACGCCCAAGAAGCCAAGCAGGGTCATGCAAAGATTCTTCGTCACGTGCATCACGTCGATTGCGGAGCGGACCTCTAGGTCTTTCCAATATGGCAGGTCCCAAAATATAGATTTCTTCTTCCACATGGGTGCGCGTCCGTCAGCGTCCTTTGGAACAGGTTGTCCGCCAGGACCCTTTCCAAATCACACAAACATCATTTTTTTATATAAAATTTCATGAACAAGAGGCTCACCACAAGGTGGTGCCGGCGACGGGACGGGGCGGGCGATCGACGGTGGTTACGACGGAGATTTAGAAGGCACTAAGTAAACCACACCTACATATGCAAACTAAGTGTTATTTTAACCTCAAATTGCATATAAATCAAATACTACCACATATAATTCCTCCCAAATTACTAAAACCCACAATTAATCACTATATAAACCAATGCAAGAGCTAATCTAGCAATGAGAGATGAAAGGACAAAGTTGCTAACCTTGGTGATCATTTGAATAGATGAGGGCCTGCAAATCTTGACAAATTTGGGGCAAATTTTGTGATGAACTCGAGAGGAAGAAGGGAAGAACAGAGGAGAGGGAGAGGGGAAAGGGGGAAGAACAGAGTGCGGGTGGACGAAGGATTTATATAGGACGACCTTTAGTACCGGTTCGTGCCACGAACCGGTACTAAAGGTGCTGGAAGGGCCCCACTCTGACAACATCATGCCACCACTCTCATTAGTACCGGTTCGTGGCACGAACCGGTGCTAAAGGTTTGCCATGAACCGGTACTAAAGAGCTCCTCCCGGCTAGCCGTTGGAACCGGCACTAATGGACACATTAGTGCCGGTTCTGTTACAAACCGGGAATAATGTGTCTCACATTTGACCCTTTTTCTACTAGTGGTTATACAAACATAGAGTCACAGGCCACGTGCTATGGTTGTTGCTCTGCTCCCCAAAAGGATTAATGCCATCTGCGCTTAGACCAAACCATACGTTCCTTGGGTCACCTGCCAACTCCTCTAAGTACTTTTTCTCGATTTTTCTCCACTGCGAACCGTCAGCGGGTACTCTCAACTTTCCGTCTTTATTACGGTCTTCTGCGTGCCACCGCATCGCCTTCGCATGCTCTTTGTTTTGGAACAAACGTTTCAACCGTGGTATTATAGGAGCATACCACATCACCTTGGTAGGAATCTTCTTCCTGGGGCGCTCACCCTCGACATCACCAGGGTCATTGCGACTAATCTTATAATGCAATGCACCGCATACCGGGCAAGCATTCAAATCCTCGTACTCACCGCGGTAGAGGATGCAGTCATTAGGGCATGCATGTATCTTTTGCACCTCTAACCCTAGAGGGCAGACAACCTTCTTTGCTTCATACGTACTCTCGGGCAATTCGTTGTCCTTTGGAAGCATATTCTTTATCATTACCAACAACTTTCCAAATCCCTTATCAGATACACCATTCTATGCCTTCCATTGCAGTAATTCAAGTGTGGTGCCCAACTTTTTTTTGTCAGCTTCGCAATTCGGGTACAACAATTTCTTGTGATCCTCTAACATGCGCTGCAACTTCGTCCTCTCCAGATCACTTGGGTAGTTTCTCTTTGCATCGGCAATGGCCCGACCTAGATCATCAACGGGCTCATATGATACCTCTTCTTCAGCTTCTTTCCGCATTGCCGGCTCAGCTTCTTCCCCCATTGTTGTATCATCATATTCAGGGAACCCATGGCCAGGATAGCCGTCATCGTCCTCTTCTTCTTCATTGTCTTCCATCATAACCCCTATTTCTCCGTGCTTGGTCCAAACATTATAGTGGGGCATGAAACCGGAGTCAAATAGGTGGACGTGAATGGTTCTTGACGTAGAGTAACTGTGACCATTCTTACAGCCAGCACATGGACAAGGCATAAAACCATCCGCCCGCTTGTTTGCCTCAGCGGCAAGCAGAAAAGTATGCAAGCCATTAATGAACTCGGGAGAGCATCTGTTATCATACATCCATTGTCGGCTCATCTTCATTACACAACACCGAATAGACCAAATTAATACAAGTTCATACATAAAGTTCATATACAACACTTAATTAAATGCAATATACAAATAACTCTCTAGCTAAAGAATTTAAATGCAACAACAAATGCGATGAAGATTGCAATTAAGGTAACAATTGATCCAACAACATAATGATACCAAGCCACACTATCAATGACATATTTTCTAATCTTTCTAATCTTCAACCTCATTTTCTCCATCTTGATCTTGTGATCATCGACGACATCGGCAACATGCAACTCTAATTCCATCTTCTCCCCCTCAATTCTTTTCAATTTTTCTTTCAAATACTCGTTTTCTCTTTCAACTAAATTTAACCTCTCGACAATAGGGTCGGTTGGAATTTCCGGTTCACATACCTCCTAGATAAAAATATCTATGTCAACTTGATGGGCATAATTTGTCATAAACACGAAATGCAACAACTAGTTTTAAAAGAGAATATACCACATCCGAATCATAACAAGGACGAGGGCCGACGGGGACGGATATCAAAACCATGGCACTATGTATAACAAACAACGTACGGGTAAGATAATTATACGAGTAACTATATATCCAAATCACATAAACATCAATTTGGTAATGTAAAACATTCATGAACAAGAGCCTCACCAGAAGGTGGTGCCGGCGACGGGACGGTGCGGGCGATCGACGGTGGTAACGACGGAGATTTATAAGGCACTAAGTAAACCACACCTACATATGCAAACTAAGTGTTATTTTTGTGCTCAAATTGCATATAAATCAAATACTAGCAAATATAATTATTCCTCCCAAATTAATCACTATACAAAGCATTGCAAGAGCTAATCTAGCAATGAGAGTTGAAAGGACAAAGTTGCTAACCTTTGTGATCATTTGAATGGATGGGGGCCTTCAAATCTTGACAAATTTTGGGCAAAATTTGTGAGGAGCTCGAGGAGAGAGGGGGAAGAACAGAGGAACTGAGGGGAAAGGGGAAGAACAGAGTGGCTCGGGGGACGAAGGGTTTATGTACGTCGACCTTTAGTACCGGTTCGTGCCACGAACCGGTACTAAAGGTGCTGGACGGGCCCCAGACTGACAACACCCTGCTACCACCCTCTTTAGTACCGGTTCGTGGCACGAACCGGTACTATAGGTTCGCCACGAACCGGTACTAATGAGAACGGCGGCTAGCCATTGGAACCGGTACTATTGGACACATTAGTGCCGGCTCAAAACCAAACCGGCACTAATGTGTCTCATATTAGGTCCTTTTTCCACTAGTGACTATACTCACAAACACATAGATCTACAATATACAAGAACAACAAAAGGAAAGATACAAGGTAGAGTTCATCCCAAATCCAAAGGAGATGGGGGCTTGATGATCTAGATAGATCCTTCCCACAAGGGGGTCTTGATATCCCGTTGGATCTTCTCACATGCTCACATGGAGGTCTTGAACTCCATGGGAGTGGTCTCTCTCCACTAGTAGAAAACCATCCATTTGTCCCGGTTCCAGAGGCCCTTTCACTAATAGAAAAGGGGGCATTTGTCCCGGTTCGTAAGGGCCTTTAGTCCCGGTTCTTGAACCGGGACTAAAGGATCGTTACTAATGCCTCCCCCCTTTAGTCCCGGTTCTAACACGAACCGGGACAGATGTGCCTCCACATGGCCGGTGCACCGAGCCCAGGCAAGAGGGCATTTGGTCTCGGTTGGTGGCACCAACCAGGACCAAAAGGCATCCACACGTCAACATTTCAGTGGCCGTGATTTTTGTTTTTTTGAAAGGGGGTGGGTGGGGGGGGGGGTTGGGGGTTTTGGGGGGGTTAATTTAGGTGTTTAATATATTGTGTTAGCTAGCTAATTAATAAAGAGAAGTGTCCTCTCTTATGTCCGTGCTAGGTCAACGCTACGTACTGTACATAGAGAGGCCCTCGACACGCTAGCTAGTAAGAAAATGAAGGGAACCATTAAGTACAGAAGTTCGTCATGCATACCGAGAGAAGTGATCGATCGACCTCTCCTTCTCCGAGAGATTGGTCGAACAACAAGTTTTCGTATTATCTATCCGATGCTACTGGCTACATACATATACACTACAAGAAATATGTCAACTAGTGACCTTCTGTTAGTGACCCTGGAAGAATTGGTCATAGATCTATGACCATTTCAGACCAATTGGTCAAAAGCTGTTCGGGGGGCTCCAAACCCTAAACCATTGTGACCATTTTGGTCAGAAAGGTCGTAATTTCCTTACACGAAATGGTCACAAAGCAAACAATGCTAGCCCGCTGCCTTATTTCTAGTTGTTAATGACCAATATAGATGGTCATAGCCTTGTAGATTGTGATGGATTGTGATGACTAGGCGCCATCTCATCAGTTTTACCTATGTGTCATGTCCATGTGGCAGTTTTCCTATGCCCACTTTGGGAATTTTGGGAATTTATGAGTACCACTTTGGGAATTTTGGGAATTTATGAGTACCACTTTGGCATGTCCAAATGGTATCCATTTTCTATAGTGCTTTCCTATGCCCAAATAACCATCCTCCACCAAATGCCAGCTCAATCCATTCATTATTTTGAGCCCAGCTTCAACATTCGTATTTATGTCAAGTGTGGTACATTGTAAAGCAAGTACCACCTAGGCTCCTCCTTTTGAGGTGAAAATTTGTGAAGACGGTCTTCTTAGTAACTGATCATCCTCAGCCAAAACTCACGCCCATTAGCCATGTGCATTTCCCGTACCGCAAATCAAACACTTGGCTGCTTATTCATGTTTGAGCATCGATCGGTCTCCTCGTGAGAATATTATGTTGTGATTTTCTTCCTAGCACCTACCTGGGGAGTGCCCAACCCACTAGACATGCCTAGGCCGCCCAGAACACATGGCAACGCCACGGTCACGCGGTGACCACGCGGCGGGCATGCGAGCTTACGCGCTCTAGAGTTGGGGCCCTCGGCCACCATCCAAACCTTGATGTCTCGCCATCAAACCATGTATTTCTCATTAAATAGATACTTATTTACCTAGATATGATTTTTGGAAAAAATTAAGAGCAAACTATGAGGCAGTTGCAGTTCAAATTTGACCCGCTTCCAACTAAATCAACGGGAATTTGTCTTTTTCACCAAAGGTGGATCAAAACTTATGACACCCAACCATTTTGTCAATTGTGCATTAAATATGTCCTAGTATTTTATAAAATTGATTAGGTCCAATTTTGCAACAAATATATGGTAGGTCCTTCACAAAAAAAACTCATTTCAGGCACTCAGAAAATGGAAAATGGTTTTTTCGTCCAAAGAAAATGAAAACTTCCTTAGGCAAGATTGTTTGCCATTCCAATATGCACCCTTGTGCACAATATGAGATCATTTGAACAAACTATGCCATGAATGTGGCCATAAGATTGATCATTTGGCTTGAAAGCCATGAATCTTCACACTTCATAGCTCATTTCTAAGAACACTTTTTTAAATAATTATTGTATTACAAGTTTATTATTTTTCGTGGAAACTTAGTCACATATAATGACACAATGCGAAGGTTTTCCAATTTTTTGATTTGTTTTGAATTTTTTATGCCTGTTTCAAAATGCGGTCAAAACGGCGGGCTTGACCGTTCCTAGCTAGTGGTTAAATCTTGGAATTT
Organism: Triticum timopheevii; assembly: GCA_963921465.1. Lineage (NCBI taxonomy): Eukaryota > Viridiplantae > Streptophyta > Magnoliopsida > Poales > Poaceae > Triticum > Triticum timopheevii. Next base: position 19,978,063 of record OY997270.1, on the reverse strand, counting down.
TTTTGTTGTTTCTATGATTAAATAGATACTTATGTACCTAGAAATGATTTTTGGAAAAAAGAAAGAGCAAACTATGAGGCAACTACAGTTCAAATTTGACCCATTTCCAACTGAATCGATGGCAATTTGTCTTTTTCACCAGAGGTGGATCAAAACATTTTTCACCCAACCATTTTGTCAATTGTGCATTATATATGGCCTAGTATTTTATAAAATTGAGTTGGTACATTTTTGCAACAATTATTTGGTAGTTCCTTCACAAAAAAACCTCCTTTTGGGCACTCGGAAAATAAAAAATGATTTTTTCGTGCAAAGAAAATGAAAACTTCCTTAGGCAACATTGTTTGGAATTCCAAGATGCACCCTTATGCACAATATGAGATCATTTGAACAAACTATGCCATGAATGTGGCCATAAGATTGATCATTTGGCTTGAAAGCCATGAATCTTCACGCATGATAGCTCATTTCTGAGAACACTTTTTTAAAATAATTACCGTATTACAAGTTTATTATTTTTCCTGGAAACTTGGTCACATATAATGGCACAATGCGAAGGTTTTCCATTTTTTCATTTTGTTTTGAATTTTTTACGCCCGTTTCAAAATGCGGTCAAAACGGCGGGCTTGACCGTTCCTAGCTAGTGGTTGAATCTTGGAAAACTTTTGATGTTTCTCTGATTAAATAGATACTTATGTACCTATAAATGATTTTTAGAAAATATAGATAGCAAACTATGAGGCAGTTGCAGTTCAAATTTGACCCGCTTCCAGCTGAATCGGCGGGAATTTGTCTCTTTCACCAGAGGTGGATCAAAACTTTTTACACCCAACCATTTGGTCAATTGTGCATTAAATATGGCCTAGTATTTTATAAAATTGATTAGGTCCAAATTTGCAACAATTATTTGGTAGGTCCTTCACAAAAAAACCTCATTTGGGGCACTCAGAAAATGGAAAATGGCTCTTGTGTGCAATGAAAGTGAAAACTCCCTTAGGCAACATTGTTTGGAATTCCAATATGCACCCTTGTGCACAATATGAGATCATTTGAAAAAACTATGCCATGAATGTGGCCATAAGATTGATCATTTGGCTTGAAAACCATGAATCTTCAAGCATGATAGCTCATTTCTGAGAACACTTTTTAAAAATAATTTCCGTATTACAAGTTTATTATTTTTCTTGGAAACTTGGTCATATATAATGACACAATGCGAAGGTTTTCCAATTTTTTGATTTTTTTTTAATTTTTTATGCCCGTTTCAAAATGCGGTCAAAACGACGGGAATGACCGTTCCTAGCTAGTGGTTGAATCTTATAATTTTTTGGTGTTTCTCTGATTAAATAGATACTTATGTACCTAGAAATGATTTTTTGAAAAAATAAAGGGAAAACTATGAGGTAGCTGCAGTTCAGATTTAACCCGCTTCCAACTGAATCGGCGGAAATTTGTCTTTTTCACCAGAGGTGGATCAAAATTTTTTACACCCAACCATTTGGTCAATTATGCATTAAATATGACCTAGTATTTTAGAAAAATGATTTGGTGCAATTTTTCAATAATTATTTGGTAGGTTCTTCACAAAAAAACATCATTTGGGGCACTCGAAAAATGAATAAAAATAGCTAGAAAGATGAGAAATGCGTACAAATTGGTCCTTATCCATAAAATGTGGTCTAACTCTAGTGAAAATTTGTGTGGTACCCTTTTGAAAAATATTTTTGATAGCTACTTCACAAAATCCCTCTAGTTTTTGTACTTGGAAACTCTTTTAAATCACTGATTTTCCGAACCAATCAGAACCATTCCCACAGATCGATGACATGGCACTCATCCATCCATCCATCCATCTCACCATCCCACATCCATCCGTCCATCCACCCCACCGCAGCACAAACCCTAGCTCACATCACACCCCTTCCCCCATCGCACCCTTCTCCCCCATCTACTCACCGCCGCTGCCACCTCCCGATCCAATCTCACCCCGCCGCCTCCAGATCCACCGCCGACCTCGCCGTCCTCCTCACTCACCGCCTACCTTGCCGTTCTCCTCACCCACCGCTGCCGACCTCGTCCCTCCCTCCCCTCACCATCTCTCCCTCGTCTCACCTCACCGTGAGCCCTGCAACCCAATACATCGCCGCCTCCCTTCCAGATCCATCGCTGCCACCGCCACCTCCCTCCGACGGAGCTCGCCATCGTTCATGGCCTCCCCCATGCCCCCTCCTCTCGCCCCTCCCCTTTCCTCACCACCCAACCAAACCAACCAGGCCACCAACCCGAAGAGAAAAGCAAGCGGAGGCGAGATGACGACCGGACGGGAGGCCGGCGAGGCAGCGCCGGGGGAGGAGGAGGAGCAGAGGGAGTGGGCAGATCTGACGCCGGTGTGCCTGGCGGAGGCGTTCTCGCGGCTGGGCCTGGAGGACCTGTGGCGCGGCGCCATGGCGTGCTGCCGCTCCTGGCGGGCGGCCGCGCGCTCCCGGTCGGTGCTCTTCGCCGCGCTCGACCTCCTCCCGGCTTTCGAGGCCGTCGGTGCTGCACTTCTGGGTGCCACACTCGACCCCACCACGCACACCGTCTCTCCCGCGACCACGCGCCGGCCAGGTTCGCCGCCTGGGCGACGGGTGGGAGGATCCGTCAGAGGAGGGGGCGTGGAGGGAGAGGAAGATGGAGATGGCGCAGAGCACACTGCCGAGAAGCTGCAGAGCCAGGCCTCCCCCGTCCTTCACGGCCACTCCAACGAGTCAACTACGCTGCTTTGATTCCTTGCGGCGTCACGCCTCCCGCCGTTGGTGTTGTTCCGGGTCTGCCCATGCCAGATTCTTGGCCTCGCATGTTTAATTGGGTGCCTTACCTTGGTGCCAACATTTTCATCAACACTTACCTAGAAATATCCCGCGTTAGCTGTGGATGGGTTGGTTTCCACATAAGCCGATCGTGGATTCAATAAAATCAATATCTCGTTAGGCCCAAGTTTTTGTATGGTGAAGGGCAAAGAGTTGCTCACTTATGCCCTTTGCACAAGTTGCTTGCACTGTAGTCTAGGTAATCAGCACATGAATGGACTGTTAATTAATCCGTTAAGGTACACAAGGAGTTTGTTTAATCTAGAAATTGTACAAATCTGTAGCATGCATACTTCAGGTTGTTAAATAAGGAAGGAGCTCGGGGTTTAGTTCCACGCAACAGGGGTTGGGTAGATTCCTTACAACCTCTAGAAATAGTGAGATGAATCATTATTGTAATTTGTAAAGCTCTCAAGGAAAGTAGTTTAGCCAAAATATTTATTGTGGACATTCTGTTAGCTAGTGTGCATTGCCAAGTACAACTATTCTACTTTGTATGGAATCATCTATAGATATTATTTCTTTAAGTGTTGCTGGCTATATTAAAATTATACCCCAAGGCACTGTAGCATTAGTGTGTTGTTTCGCTTTTGGTCTTCTCTATCTATGCCTATAAGTCAGGTTGTTTTTGTGGCATCCAGGGGCACAATGCTGGAGCTGGTAGGAAAGCTAGCACCCATGGATTCGTGAACTGGCTTGGATGTGTACTTGGTCACCGGGGTTGGATGAGGATGACGGTAACAAGGTGAGACCATCGTGATCCACCCTCCACTTCTTTCTCGTGATTTCGTAACTGGTCAACATGTTGATCTGTTCTGAACATCTGAAACTTGCTGTGTGCAGGGTGACTAGTGATGCGGCACGCCAAGCAGCATCAGGGGAAGGGGGTCTCCTGCTCGACGAGTAGGGGCGCACCCAACCGGCAGCCCTGTCCTGCTTGAGGGGGGGGGGGGGGGGGGAGGAGAGGGGTCTGCTTCCATTGCGACCGCGGCAGGTAGCTCCTCCATCTCCCTCCCCCTCTTCATGTGCTCACTACTTCTGCTGCTAAGTTGATGAATATGTGATGCACTTGTGCCAATGAATTTTAGAGGGATCTATATGAACAAGTCATGTTTTTATTTTATTTTATTTAGGTTGTTAGTAACCAAACAGAGAGAGAAGATGAGTTCCTGCTTGGATTTTTTTCTGCCAGCACATGATTTGTATGTATGCAATCATCATCTTGCGTGTGTGAGCTGATTCCTTGCTTGGGAGAAGTGTTAGTGTCGATTTGTTGTGGTGGTACTCATCTGGCCATTGATTTGTTGCTGATAATTAGGTGCTAAAGAATGCTGCAGGTTTAGGATGTGGCTGAAACCATCGGATGTCCTTCGTGGACTTGCTATCAATACTTGTCTCATGTTTTGTTTCCTTTCTGGACATGTTATGGTTCAAGTGTTGCTGCTGTTTAGTACTAAGTGCTTAACTTAACTAAGCTTGAGCTACTAAAACCCACTCTCAAATTAATGAAATTCCTGTTTTGTGAAACTTCAATGTTGAGCTCCTCTCCTCGCTGAGCCGTGGCCGTCGATTTTCATTTCATCCACCACCACTCCAGCTACCTTCCTGTGTAATCATATTTTGCTCCTGTATGTATGTATGTATGTATGAGGCTGGGTAGTTCAACTCTAGTTTTCTTTCTAACTCATTCATATATATGGTGGAAATTGTGCAGGTTCCATGGTGCCAAGTGGCCTCTGGCCATCTTGAACTGGAACTTCAGTAACAAGTAGATGTTGCTGCTGTACTCAATATTTGAAGTGTATTAGGTTTTTGAGATTAATTAGCTCAGTTGGCTAAAGTAGCAACAACAACAACCACACTTTGCCATCCACTTTATAGCTGGACTGTACTTACATGCTCAGTATAACCTTATACGTGTAGCTGGACTGTACTTACATGCTTAGTATAACCTTGTACGTGTATCTGGACTGTACTTACATGCTTAGTATAACCTTGTACGTGTAGTTGGTCTGTTTAATTTATAAATGGTTATCTGTGGATGCTGCAGGAGTAACGTTGTTGATGGGACGGGTACGTGATGGTGGCTAGTGTGGTGGACGACCCAGAATATGTGGCCTCGCAAGTGCACATGCACGTAGCTTTCCTCCTCAAATGTTGTCCCTGTTTCCTCAGTACTATGCACTGCTATATTTATGTGGTTGTCTTTGTGTGCATCTTATTTTGAAACCAAGTGAGACACCTCCATCCCCTACATCTTGACGATCCCTCTAGTAGTGTATATCTTGAGTTGCTCTCACTACCTCCTGCCCCTAGATTTGTAATTGCTTTTGTTGCCTGCCCATTTAATTAAAACTGCATGTGTGCGTGTAAGTATGGCTGTGAGAACGAGATCAATGGTGCCTTCTAGCAAACAGATTGAACTTTTAATGCTTGCTACACATGCTTGTGTACCTAAACATTCTGTACATTTGTTGTTGTTGTTGACTGTGCATTCTAAAAAACACATTGTCTTTTCTTTTTGTGTGTAACAACCAAGATGATCTGCTTTACACTTACAATTCGTGTTGACTAAATCCGAGCAAGTATCCTTCCAGTTCCACCATAAGTAACACACTACAGGTACAACTCAAATCTTGCTCTATTTCTTTTTTGTGTTGGCTCGATCAGGTTTCTCCCAAATCTAGGCGATCGGATATCATCATGCTATCTTGTTCCTTTCAGTATGTGCCCACGTATATTTAAGCTGCACCTGATTATATATAGGCATAGCATGGGCTCGGACTTTTAAGCATGCCACATCTCGTTCTGTTTATGTAGCCACCATGTTACATGTTTTGTACTTACAGTTCCTGGCGATGTATTCAAGCATGTGAACACATATATTTACACGTACCCCTGTTTATATCAAGGCCTCCCTGGTAGGTTATCTACCGAGTGGCAAACATTTAGATCTCATACTGATGAAATGAACTAGTTCTTTTTATATGCTGCATTCAGATTCGTCATGTGATTATTAGTTATTTTTAACCAATGCTAGACCTAGCATGTATACACTCTAATCTCTAATGATGTTTGTCTTTGTGTTCAGGAGCTCCAGGTCTACAAAATGAAGTTCGAAACCATATAGCTCTACTCAGCAAAGAGTCGTCTCTTCTATTTAATTGTAATAGAATGTAAATATTGTAATATTGTAATAGTAGGCATATCTGGGCTCTAATAACTATGTACAGATTGTAGTAGACTTAGTTAGTTTTATTTGATGAACTACATTTGTACTGTTCTGTTTGAAATATTGATTATGTATGTGATTTGAAAACGTGTGGAATGGAAACCTAACTTGTGGGATTCACTTACGAAAATAATCTACGCAGTTTTGAATTTTCTGTCAAGTAGGCCCAATGTGTGAGAAGATGACAAGTGGGACCAGCTCCAAAATATAATGGCCCAAACAATGTTAAAAGACCCGACCCAGAAATAAATAAAAGGCTGAAATGGGTTGGCCTGTGTAACTTACAGAAAATAAATAAATATTAAAAGGCTGAATTAATGGGCTAGGCCCATGTAGAAAACTGAATTGGACCGGGCTGAATCTTGTGCCACATCAGCTTGCCACGCTGGATGCCTACGTGGCCTGAGGAGGTTGCTAGTGACCAAAACACCACAGTGGACATATTTTGGTCATAAACGTCTTCGACCATTCCAGAAGAAAGGTCGCTATAGTCAGTTTACGATCGCCAGCTTTTGACCTTCTATTTTTGGTCACAAAAAGGTCGCAAATGAAAAACCATGACCTTTCAGTGACCAATAGTGGTGGTCACAAGTTGACATATTTCTTGTAGTGATACAATATGTAAAATTTCTTACAATCCCCTAGCATTTGAAATCAATTTCCACATGATATTCTCCGGCTTTATTGATGACGTGGTCAAGAAAGAATCCCGCCAATTCCTCTTGAATTGCTTTCATGCGATCTTGTTCTAGGAGTTCATCCCGCATCTGCCACGTCTAATTTGAAGAAGGGGGTTAATACATATATGAATGAAAATCAACAGAAATGATGGTGTAATAAAATGAAATTGTGAATATTATTGCTTACGCACTTCATATTGTCTTTTAGAGTAGCCCCGCTTATTTTTCAAAGTTGCGTTGTAGATGAACTCGCACACGTAGTATCCACAGAAATCATTCCCTTGTTGCTGCCACAAGCACTTTACGAGAAATAGAGGTCAATCAAACTGATAATGAAGCATTATAAATGGCATTCATGAAAGTACAACTATAGAATCAACGGGAGATGTGCGCAACTAACTAGTTAGTAGTACTTACTTTCGGGTATGTATATCGCAGCTCCTTCGGCAGTCCCGGAACTTCTGCGGTGAACTGTTTCCAAACCATGCAAGACAAAGAAAATAATTATTATTACTTGAGATATCAGGAAATGAACAAAAGTTGCCAATATGGTGCGATAAATGATCGATTGAACTTACTTGTTGAGCATTTTAGTCATGTCCGCATAGGTTTGGGGATCTTTTCGTCTCGAGTCTAAGACGTTTACTACTCCCCGCTCAAGCTTAATCTTCAGAAGAACATAGTGGAATCTGCGCACGCATGCATAACTCATCAATTACATTACTATAACCTCGCTCGAGTAATAAGGGAAACCGAATATGCACACCACAGTAACACTCATTTGAAGTTGTAAGGAAAGAGTATTAAATCTTTGTTTTGATTTTTGATCAACGATTGTAGCAAGTACCCCTCGGCCTCTTCGGCGTCCTTTTCAACCAGAAATTCATCTATGATATTTGTGTTAATGAACCCAATATCATACATTTCTTGTTTTTTGCACTCGACGATCTTCAATCTGCATAATATAGTGAGGATAATTAATTATAAATACATGCAATGAAAGAGCCGAGCTATATATAGAGACTTAATGACTGAAATAGTACTTACAAACAGTAGCAAAAGACCGTTAGTATATCGAGGGCCTTTTGATTGAAGAATGCGAAGAACTGCTCAAATGGAATAGTCAACAGATCAGTTCCAACGAGGTCGTGCTCCTCTTTAATATTCAGATACAAAGCATTCGTCCCCTCAGATTCTCTGCAGGTTTTCATGTATCAATCATGGAATCTTCGCATCATAGTTGTTAGAGATTTTTCATCTTTGACGAGAGGGTTTCCGTACTCGTATCTGTGTTCGTCCACCTCCAAGAAATCTGGAATTTGATCATCAGGCAGGTAATCTCCAAGATTTCCATAACCGGCCACCGTCCCCGGAGCATTAGCGACGATGTCGCCACTAGACACATTGAGCGGGGGGCACAATTGCTGTGCTTGTTCGCCGAGCTGGGCAATTTTTTCCCCAGCTGCTCGTTCTTTTAACCTTTTATCACGGACAGTACTTCCCGACCGCTGGGCTTCGAGATATGTCTGTTCAGTAATGTGCTCATAGTTGGTTCTCGGCGGAGAATTTGGTGGTTTCCTGAGGGCATCGATAGTGCGCTTTGCTTTCACCGGATCTACCTTCTCCTCCGGAGGTGGATGTCTCTTTGCTTTCACCCCTTCAAAGAAGTCCTTCATGTGGGCCCGCACGATCGTCGTGTTTTCCTCCTCGGTCCTCTCGTACGGTAACTTCTTTAGAGGCTTGAGAGGTGGACCATATCTGTATTGCCTCCCGCCTCTGCGGGCTATACTGCTAGACGTTGGAGCAGACGGAGCGGCTATGGCGCCTGTCTTCTTTCGTGCTTGCTTACGAGGCAGAGGAGAAGGACTACGACGCGCCAGAGAAGCCGGGGCGGTGGCGGGTCTCTTCTGCCCTTGCTGGTGAGGCGGAGAAGGAGGAGGCTGCTGGCTGCTCGGGCGCGCCGGCGCAGGCGGAGAAGGAGGCGGAGTGCCACCACGCGCCGGAGAAGGAGGAGGCTGTTGGTTTCTCGGGCACGCCGGCGTAGGCGGAGAAGGAGGCGGAGTGCCACCACACGCCGGAGAAGGAGGCCCAGTGCCCTGATCGACACTCGCCGGAGGAGGAGGCGGTGGAGGAGGCGGAGTGCCCTGACTCGCTGGAGGAGGAGGAGCAGGCGGAGGCGTCCAGTTCGGAAGGTTGATGAGATCCTTCCGCCATAGGCATGGAGTCTTCAGAGCAGAACCCAGCCTAGTCTCCCCTTCACCGGTAGGGTAGTCAAGCTGGAGGTCCTCAAATCCCTCCGTCATTTCATCCACCATCACCCTGGCATATCCTTCCGGAATCGGCCGACAGTGAAAAGTTGCACCGTGTTCAGTAGGATAAGCAGAGCCAACAGCCCCGCCTTGACCTTCAAATTCATCCATCGCGTCAGAAGGTGGCAATTTTGAGCCCCCATGATAGCATCCACGGGATAGCTGGCAGGAGCCGTCAAGACATGCTCCGGCTGAAGCAGCTCGGTGGAAGCCACGCTGCTTCTCCGCTGAGATGGCGGGGTAGCTTCGGGGGAAGCTTCGGCAGGTCGTTTGTTGCGATCTGCTTCTCGTTCCTCTAGCCCCATTACCCTTTCATGCAGCGCCTGCAGTTGGCTCTGCTCCAGTTTCTTCCTCCTCTCGTGGGTTTTGTAACCCCCTGCGTCTGGAAAACCAACCTTCCACGGAATGGAGCCTGGCGTGCCTCGTGTTCGTCCAGGGTGCTCAGGATTCCCGAGGGCCATTGTGAGCTCGTCCTTCTCCCTGTCTGGAACGAACGTCCCTTGCTGCGCTGCATGGATATACCGCCGAAGCCTTGTGACTGGTGTTTTCAGTTGCTCGTCCGTCCAACGGTACTTCCCTGATACAGGGTCCAAGGTTCCGCCAGCCCCGAAGAACCAAGTCCGGCAACGGTCTGGCCATCTCATTGTCTTTGGTTCGATCCCTTTATCAAGCAGATCATTCTCAGCCTTGGACCACTTAGGCTGGGCTTGCAGGTACCCACCTGACCCCATGCGATGGTGAAACTTCTTCTTCGCATCATTTTGCTTGTTTGTTGCCGACATCTTCTTACTCTTTTTCGATGTCATGTAGGCCACAAATGCGGGCCAGTGATCTCTGATCTTCTCATATTTGCCGATGAATTCTGGTGTCTCTTCTTTGTCGACAAACTTTTTCAGCTCTTTCCTCCACCTCCTGAATAGGCCTGCCATCTTCTTAAGAGCACAAGATTTGATTAATTGCTCTTTAACTGGCTTCTCCAGATCCTCCTCTGGCGGTAGGGTGAAATTTTCCTTCAGCTCAATCCAAAGATCATCTATCTGGATATCATTGACATAAGACACCTGAGGGTCTTCCTCCTTAGGCTTATAGCATTGGTGGATGCTAATCGGGATCTTGTCCCTAACAAGAACCCCGCACTGAGCAACAAATGCGTTCTTTGTCCAGATGGGTTCAATCGATTCGCCGTCGCACGCGATTGCTGTGATCTCAAACTTTTCATCCGAGCTCAACTTTTTCTTTGGGCCTCGTCTCCTTACCAAAGTTGTGCTCGATCCGGAGGGCTAGAAAAAGGAAGAAAGATGAGAGTTAATTAATATGTGTACATATACCAAAACAATGAATGCATTAATTAACTAGTCAGCACGGGCTTAACTAATATATATATACCTGGGCGGACTCGGTTCGGTCACCGGAGCAGTCAACACGGTCTCCTTCTTGTACCTCCATTGGGTCATCACCGGAGCCTTCATGAACATAGCCCTCTTCTTGTATCGGAATTAATGGGCCGGAGCCATCATGAACATAGCCCTCTTCTTCACCCAGTCCTTCCTGACCAATGACGTCGTTGAAAAATGACGCAATGACATCAGTTCCTTCTGCGATTATCTCCCCCGACATCGCTTCTGTTGCTTCGTCTCGGTACTGCTCCATAGTTTCTTCAAATATTTACAACATGTCAATTATTATTCAAACATGGTACAGATGGATATATATTAGTGGCAAATGTAGAACTAGCTAGCTAATCACAATAAGGAATCATGTTAGTGGCCTCGATGCTGCTTCTCTAGGGTTTGGGGTGGCCTAGACAACGCTTCAAGGGTTTGGGGTGGCCTCGACACAACGCTTCAAGGGTTTGGGGTGGCCTCGACGACAACGCTCTTTTAACTTGGTAAATTTGGGTGGCCTCAAGAGAGTTTGTTGGGTAGGGGCGCAGCGGGAGGGGGTAGGAGACCAACATCATTTTTTCTCTAGGGTTTGGGTGTCCTCGAGAGTTTTGTTCGAGCGAGAGGGCTTTGGTGCCACGAACCGGGACTAAAGGGTGCTATAGAGGAGAAGAAGAAAGGAATAGAGGAGAAGAAGAAAAAATAGAAAATATTCTATTTTTTCTTCTTCTCCTCTCACTAGTAGAAAAGAGGGCTTTGGTCCAGGCCGGGTTAGCCCATTAGTCCCAGTTCAGTCTAGAACCGGGACTAATGGGGGCATTAGTCCCGGTTCGTGCGCCCAAGGGCCACGTGGGCCATTTGTCCCGGTTCGTCTGGACCTTTTAGTCCCGGTTGGTGCCACGAACCGGGACTAAAGGGTGCGATGCCCATTAGTACCGATTCGTGGCACCAACCGGGACTAAAGGTTAGACCTTTAGTCCTGGTTCGAGCCACCAACCGGTACTAATGGGGTTTGAGGCATTAGTACCGGTTCATGGCACGAACCGGTACTAAAGGTCCCATTTTCAAACCCCCCCCTGTGGATCGCCTTTTCAGTTTAAAAATAAATAAAAGAAAATGATGAAAATGTCAAAAAAAAAAAATAAGCTTCCCATGTGATATGTGGTCTAGTTGTTGGGAAAATTTGCAAATGTGAATTTTGACTTTATTTGCAAAATCTCTCTAGAATTTAGTAAAATGGGCATAACTTTTGCATACTGACTCGGATGAAAAAGTTTTTTATATGAAAAATCATCTACTCGAAAAGTTACATCCAAATTTAACATCCTCAAAAACCCCGTTAAACATTTTCAAAATCCTCAAAAACCTAACAAAAAAAGTTACGGGGCTTTTAAGATCTAGAGTGGAAAAATAGAAAAAATTTCAAACTGTGGTCAAACAATGGTCAAACTAATTATTATAGAATATTAGTGTTACTAAATAATTATTTCAGTTTTATTTTGAATTTTGGTCAAATCTGGTCAAACTGTGGTCAAACAATGGTTAAACTAATTATTCAAGAAATATTAGTGTTACTAAATAATTATTGTTTTTTAAAACAATAGTTTCAAACTCAAACAGTGAAATGTGTCACTTCATGCTCAAGCAAAATTCCTGAGGGTTAATAGGATTGCCATCTTACTATTGTCAGGAAAACAACAAGTGCAGACATGGAAACGAGAGAGAATAGAACCCGGAAGTTAAGCGTGCTCAGGCTGGGGGAGTGGGAGGATTGGTGACCGTTCGGGAAGTTAGATGATTTGGAATGATGAGGGCTGACTAGAGATTAGAGGATAATTTGAGTAGTGATGAGGGGTGGTGATTAGAGATTAGAGGTTAAAATAATTCAGAAATTTGAAAATAAAAAAATTTCAAAAAAAAATTCAAAAAAAAATCATAAAATTTCCGTCCCGGTTGGTGTTACCAACCGGGACTAAAGGTGGAGCTCCACGTTGCCGCGGCCTTTAGTCCCGGTTCTAAGGGGGAGGCATTAGTAACGACCCTTTAGTCCCGGTTCATGAACCGTGACTAAAGGCCCTTACGAACCGGGACAAATGCCCTGTTTTCTACTAGTGTCTATTCCTTTCTTCTTCTCCTCTTCTTTTTCTTCTTTTTTCCTCTTCTTATTTATTTCTCCTCTTCTTCCTCTCCTCTTCTTCTCCTTTCTTCCTCTTCTTATTTTCCTTTTCCCTCTCCTTCTTTTTCTTCTTCTTCTTCCTTCTTCCTTCTTCTACTTTTCTTCCTTTTCCTTATTTTACTTTTTCCTCTACACTAACCTAAAATGCACTAACCTAAAATCGATATCTACTAACAACCTAAATAAAAAATTAATACATATATTAAAAAAACATATATAAACAAAAAAATGCTATGAACATTATATTCATACATAGATAGCCACATCCATTCATCATATAGCTACCACATACATATATACATTATATATATGAAAAAAATGCATAGATACACATATATACACATATACACACAAAACAAATACACATATATACACATACAAACACATATATACACATATACACAAAAAATGCATATATACACATATACACACAAAAAATGCAGGGCAGGGGAGGCGGCGCGGCGGCCGCGCAGGGCAGGGCGGCGGCGCGGCGGCCGCGCAGGGGCGCGGAGCGGGAGGGGCGCGGGAGAATGTGCTCACAGGGGGCGGCAGCGACGGCGAAGGCGTGCAGCCTGACGGCGTCGGTGGCGGCGGCGACGGCGACGGCGAAGGCGAGCAGCCTGGTGGCGTCGGCGGCGGCGGCGACGACAAGGTGGAGCAGGGGCGTCGGGCAGCGACGGCGACGAGGAGGAGCAGGGGGCATCGAGGGAGAAGTGAGGGATTCAGTGGAAAACTGCTAAGTGCTGTGTATATATCAAGAGCATTGGTCCCGGTTCATGGCACCAACCGGGACCAATGCCCCCTTCATTCCCGGTTGGTGCCGCCAACCAGGACCAAAGGCCCCTGCGCTGCCCGCGTCGCGGCCAAAATTTAGTCCCACCTCGCTAGTTGAGAGGGGCTCGGAGTGGTTTATAAGCCCTGCTGCGGCTACCCTCTCGAACTCCTCTCAAATGCAGGCTTTAGGGCCTAATCTCACACTATGCTGCTGTGGGCCTATTGGGCCTACTGCGGGCCTGAATCCTGGCCCAAGTTGGGTTTCTAGTAGTATTCAGGCCGTGGTGGCCCAATAGGTGGCAATTTTTTTCCCAGTTTTTTTGTTTTGTTTTTTGCATTATTTATTTTCTTTTGTTTTTTGCTTTATTTTTTAATTCTTTTTGCTTTTAGGTCAGAAAAATTATAAACTTTCTGATAGTGCCATTAGTTTTAGAAATTTTTTTTTTGTTTTCTTTGTTGCTTTATTTATTTTATTTTGTTTCTACTTACAACAAAATACTTATTGTTGTTATTTTTATTTATTTTATTAAAGTTTATGTTTAATTATTTTTCTTTTAAGTCACAAAAATTATAAACTTTTTGTTAGTGCCATTAGTTTTCATATTTGAATAGTTAAAATTTGAATTCTTTGAAATTTGTGTGAATCACAAGTTTGTGATTAACTTTACTAAAAAATGAACATAGATGCGCCTATAGAGAAAAAAGGTCCAGACGAACCGGGACCAATGGCCCACGTGGTTGCCCTCTTGAGAGTGTTCTTGGTGAGAACATAGTTGACAAGGAGCGAACCGGGATTAATGGTATTACGAGGGCCAAACCATAAGACATTAAAGCATTTCAAATGAACTCTGAAAAAGTTCAAAGTTGGCATGGTATCATAATTTCACGCACATAGCATGTGCATGTACAAAACGGACAATGGTATCATAATCGTCTGTTACAAAGTTGGCATGGTATCATCATAATAGTTGCGGGAGAAAGTCTTCACCTTTTATTCGCTTGTGTCATTTGCTTATTGCGCCGTAACCATGGAATATCTTCATCGTTTATCAGGATGCTGGGGTCAGCCTTGACTTTGAAGGGAGGAATTTCATGAAACTTTTCATAATCTTCAGACATGTCTGTCTTGCCCTCCACTCCCACGATGTCCCTTTTTCCTGAAAGAACTATGTGGCACTTTGGCTCATCGTATGATGTATTCGCTTCCTTATCTTTTCTTTTTCTCGGTTTGGTAGACATGTCCTTCACATAGATAACCTGTGCCACATCATTGGCTAGGACGAACGGTTCGTCAATGTACCCAAGATTTTTCAAATCCACTGTTGTCATTCCGTACTGTGGGTCTACCTGTACCCCGCCTCCTGACAGATTGACCCATTTGCACTTAAACAAAGGAACCTTAAAATCATGTCCGTAGTCAAGTTCCCATATGTCCACTATGTAACCATAATACGTGTCCTTTCCCCTCTCGGTTGTTGCATCAAAGCGGACACCGCTGTTTTGGTTGGTGCTCTTTTTATCTTGGTCAATCGTGTAAAATGTATTCCCACTTATCTGGTATCCTTTCCAAATTGTAACAATCGAAGATGGTCCCCTGGACAACAAGTACAGCTCATCACAAACAGTGTTGTCACCTCTGAGACGTGTTTCCAACCAACTGCCGAAAGTCCTGATGTGTTCACATGTAATCCAGTCGTCGCACTGCTCCGGGTGTTTGGAGCGCAGACTGTTCTTGTGTTCATCGACATACGGGGTCACGAAGGTAGAGTTCTGTAGAACTGTGTAGCGTGCTTGAGACCAAGAATATCCGTCCCTGCATATTATTGAGTCCCTTCCAAGCGTGCCTTTTCCAGTCAGTCTCCCCTCATACCGCGATTTAGGGAGACCTATCTACTTAAGGCCAGGAATGAAGTCAACACAAAACCCGATGACATCCTCTGTTTGATGGCCGATGGAGATGCTTCCTTCTGGCCTAGCGCGGTTACGGACATATTTCTTTAGGACTCCCATGAACCTCTCAAAGGGGTACATATTGTGTAGAAATACGAGGCCCAGAATGACAATCTCGTCGACTAGATGAACTAGGACGTGCGTCATGATATTGAAGAAGGATGGTGGGAACACCAGCTCGAAACTGACAAGACATTGCACCACATCACTCCTTAGCCTTGGTATGATTTCTGGATCGATCACCTTCTGAGAGATTGCATTGAGGAATGCACATAGCTTCACAATGGCTAATCGGACGTTTTCCGGTAGAAGCGCCCTCAATGCAACCGGAAGCAGTTGCGTCATAATCACGTGGCAGTCATGAGACTTTAGGTTCTGGAACTTTTTCTCTGGCATATTTATTATTCCCTTTATATTCGACGAGAAGCCAGTCGAGACCTTCATACTAAGCAGGCATTGAAATAAGATTTCCTTCTCTTCTTTGGTAAGAGCATAGCTGGCAGGACCTTCATACTGCTTTGGAGGCATGCTGTCTTTTTCGTGCAAATGTTGCATGTCCTCCCGTGCCTCAGCTGTATCTTTTGTCTTTCCATACATGCCCAAGAAGCCTAGCAGGTTCACGCAAAGGTTCTTCGTCACGTGCATCACGTCAATTGAAGAGTGGACATCTAGGTCTTTCCAGTAGGGTAGGTCCCAAAATATAGTTTTCTTCTTCCACATGGGTGCGTGTCCCCCAGCGTCATTCGGAACAGCTAGTGCGCCAGGACCCTTTCCAAAGATTACGTGTAAATCATTGACCATAGCAAGTACGTGATCACCAGTAAGCATGGCGGGCTTCTTTCGGTGATCTGCCTCGCCTTTGAAATGCTTGCCTTTCTTTCGACATTGATGGTTGGTTGGAAGAAATCGATGATGGCCCAGGTACACATTCTTCCTGCAGCTTCCCAGGTATATACTTTCGGTGTCAAGTAAACAGTGCGTGCATGCATGGTATCCCTTGTTTGTCTGTCCTGAAAGGTTACTGAGAGCGGGCCAATCGTTGATGGTCATGAATAGCAACGCCTTTAGGTCAAATTCCTCCTGTATGTGCTCATCCCACGTACGTACACCGTTTCCATTCCACAGCTGTAAAAGTTCTTTAACTAATGGCCTTAGGTACACATCAATGTCGTTGCCGGCTTGCTTAGGGCCTTGGATGAGAACTGGCATCATAATGAACTTCCGCTTCATGCACATCCAAAGAGGAAGGTTATACATACATAGAGTCACGGGCCAGGTGTTGTGATTGCTGCTCTTCTCCCCAAAAGGATTAATGCCATCCGCGCTTAAAGCAAACCATACGTTCCTTGGGTCACATGCAAACTCAACCCAGTACTTTCTCTTGATTTTTCTCCACTGCGACCCGTCAGCGGGTGCTCTCAACTTCCCGTCTTTCTTACGGTCCTCACTGTGCCATCGCATCAACTTGGCATGCTCTCCATTTCTGAACAGACGTTTCAACCGTGGTATTATAGGAGCATACCACATCACCTTCGCAGGAACCCTCTTCCTGGGGGGGGGGGGTCGCCGTCAACATCACCAGGGTCATCTCGTCTGATCTTATACCGTAATGCACCACATAACGGGCATGCGTTCAGATCCTTGTACGCACCGCGGTAGAGGATGCAGTCATTAGGGCATGCATGTATCTTCTACACCTCCAATCCTAGAGGGCATACGACCTTCTTTGCTGCGTATGTACTGTCGGGAAATTCGTTATCTTTTGGAAGCTTCTTCTTCAATATTCTCAGTAGCTTCTCAAATCCTTTGTCTAGCACAGCATTCTCTGCCTTCCACTGCAGCAATTCCAATACGGTACCGAGCTTTGTGTTGCCATCTTCGCAATTGGGGTACAACCCTTTTTTGTGATCCTCTAATATGCGATCGAACTTCAACTTCTCCTTTTGACTTTCGCATTGCGTCCTTGCATCAACAATGACCCGGCGGAGATCATCATCATCGGGCACATCGTCTGGTTCCTCTTGATCTTCAGCAGCTTCGCCCGTTGCAGTATCATCGTGCACATCGTCTAGTTCCTCTTGATGTTCAGTAGCATCACCGTATTCAGGGGACACATAGTTGTCATCGTACTCTTCTTCTTCGTCGTCTTCCATCATAACTCCTATTTCTCCGTGCCTCGTCCAAACATTATAGTGTGGCATGAAACCCTTGTAAAGCAGGTGGGTGTGAAGGATTTGTATTCCCACATATAGGGCATGGACAACACATAAAACCATTCTGCTTGTTTGCCTCAACCACTTCGAGAAAATCATGCACGCCCTTAATGTACTCGGAGGTGTGTCTGTTATCGTACATCCATTGCCGGTTCATCTGCGTGATTATATATAATTAAGTGTGTCAAAAATCATTACAGAACATCATGAATAGATAACTAAATGACCAAATTAATAGAAGTTCATCATCACATTAAAACCAAAGTACATACATAGTTCTCATCTTCAAGCAAAAATCATTACAGAACAACATAAAGCTCCGCAGAGCATCTAAATTAATTAAACCATACATTGAAACTATGTAAAACATTTCAATGCGAAAACAAATGCGATCATAATCGCAACCAAGGTAACAACTGATCCAACGGCATAATGATACCAAGCCTCGGTATGAATGGCATATTTTCTAATTTTTCTAATCTTCAAGCGCATTGCATCCATCTTGATCTTGTGATCATCGACGACATCCGCAACATGCAACTCCAATATCATCTTCTCCTCCTCAATATTTCTTATTTTTTCCTTCAAGAAATTGTTTTCTTCTTCAACTAAATTTAACCTCTCGACAATAGGGTCGGTTGGAATTTCCGGTTCAACAACCTCCTAGATAAATAAAATCTATGTCACATTGGTCGGCATAATTTTCATAAACAATAAATGAACCAATAGTTATAAAAAGATAATATATACCACATCCGAATCATAGACAGGATGAGGGCCGGCGGGGGCGGATACCAAAACCATCGCATTATATAATATGCAATAATATAAGTAAGAAAATAATACAAGTATCTATCTAAACATACAAGTAAGAATATTTTTCCTTTCAGAAAGAAGATAAGAACAAGAGGCTCACCACGGTGGTGCCGGCGATGAGATCGGCGCGGGTGATCGACGGCGGTGAAGACGGGTACGGGCGTGACGAACCGCTAAACCTATACAAATATTGAGGAAAGTGGAGCTTGGAGGTCGAGCTTGGAGAGGAGAAAGCTTAAGTAGTGTGGCTCGGACATTCCATCGAACACCTTGTGTGCATAGGAGGTGAGCTAGAGCACCACCAAGCCCTCTCCCCCTCGGCTGCCAGAAAAACCAGAGCAGTGTGCTCTGCTCTTACGCGAGGGGGTATATATAGGCACCTCATTGGTCCCGGTTGGTGGCTTGAACCGGGACTAAAGGGCAGCCTTTGGTCCCGGTTCATGGCACCAACCGGGACCAATGGTGGTGGGCCAGAAGTGAGGCCCATTGGTCCCGGTTCGTCCCACCAACTGGGACCAAAAGGTCCAGACGAACCGGGACCAATGGCCTACGTGGCCCAGACGGCCCCCGAGGCTCATGAACCGGGTCCAATGCCACCATTGGTCCCGGTTCTGGATTGAAACGGGGCTAATGGGCTGACCATGCCCCCTTTTCTACTAGTGTTTAGCCCCGGGTCGGGACTAAAGCCCAAACCATTTAGTCCTGGTTCACTTACGAACCAGGACAGATGGGGCTCCACGTGGCCGCTGCGAGGCGCCAGGCAGGAGAGGTTGGTAATACCAGCCGGGACAAAAAGTCCTCCACGCGTCAGCAACTGGCAAGAGGTGGGGTTTTTTTTGAAGGGGAGGGGGGTTAGGGGTTTTGGAGGGTTAATTTAGGGGTTTCGTATTGTGTTAGCTAGATAATAGAGAGAAGTGACCTCTCTTTATCTCCGTGCTTGGTCAATTCTAGCTACTATACGTGTAGAGAGAACTCGACACGCTAGCTAGTAACCAAACGCTCCCTGGCCTCCGTCGGAGTAGCTAGCGACCACATACGGATCGGTGTAGTAGCCCGAAAATAACCTACAAGAAATGAATATTTGTTGTTCGGTTAAAAACCAAGTCGTTTTTACAGTTCCAAACTGTCCGTAATAAAGCACATACTCCTACACGGATATGTCTCGTTGTTTCTGGACCTATCCCATCTAGTCACGTTACAAATAACGTGTTAATAGTATTCGGAGGAATAATATTAAATGCTATGTGAACCGACCGCCACAAAATAGCCGTCCTTTTTGCGGTGACCATGACTCCAAGAGCGACTCATGTACATTTAACATCAGATTCATCCAGCAACTACCGTCGACCTTTTGGGAAATATCGACACTGATGTAGTGTGACATCCGCGTGCTAGATGTTATGCGCGACGTCCACGCTCTTAGACTTCATGCTGACTAAATGTACTCCCTTCGTCCAGGTGAGTAAGTCATCTTAGGTTGTGCACGGTGACCAAGGAGGAGGGAAAATCGAGAGAACTTAATGTTCATTTGCTAATTAATAGCAGTGCATGCAATGAACTATCCACTGCATGTCGTGTTTGGTAGTCTCAAGTCATTAAAAGCATGCACATCGCACATCTCTTATTGGTTGATATGTTAAGAAAGAAGAAACAAGGTAGAATTTAATGCATCGCGTCTAAGGCTGGTTGTAATGGGGAGTATCATATACTAGTATCATGCATATGATACTAGTGTATGATACTACATCTGTAATGCAAAGTATCATGTGTTGGTATCATAGAGTAGTACATTTATTGCCATGCATGACACAAAGTAGCACATCATTTAATATGATACGTTATCATAATATGATACTTAAGCATCTCTTTCTTCATTTAATACTATGCCACCTCGTCAAAATTGCTTAGTTGGCATGCATGATACTACCTATGATACTACCATTACGGGCAGCCTAAATGTTTTGGGATTATTTGATTTTTGTAAGATGACTTACACACATAGATGGATGGAGCATGATTAATTAGCATCCGGCAACATGCATGGCGTCAGGTACTCGGATGGAGACGTCTCAGTGGATTATAATTAATTACAAGGAAATGAAGTGTGCGTTTTGTCCATTAACCGTGACCGCCCAAATTTCCTTGCTCCTTATTAAAGTCATCACCATTTATTCAAACATACACGAGCATATATTATGAGATTTTGCAACTGAAAATTGTATGTATCGTTGGGCCACACCTGTGGCGACGCTATTCTCCAGACGAGCAGCAAATAGCAGAACTAGGAACAAAAGATGGTTTATCTTAAAAAGAAAATTGTGCCTTGCGCTGAGCCTATAGTCATTCATATATCTCTACTTTTAAAGGAGCAGTTGGTGAATAGTCTTCCGATATTGTTTCGTTGGTTTTTTTCATCCTCCCTCTCACCTTCCAATTTCGTTGGTTTTTTTCATCGGTTTTTTACTCGCCCCCCTCCCACCTCCCAATTTCATCCGGTTTTTCTTCGTCCCACCTCCCACCACCCCCTCGTACTGGTTCTTTTTCTCTTCACTCTTTCCTTGCAAATCACTAATTTCCTAACATACAAAAGATCACGAATCTATCTTTCCTTACCCGAATCAATCGCTCCCTACATCAGTGCATTTCTTTATTATGAAAACTAACACGTAAATCTTAACGCATTGTAAACAAATCCCGTTATGGACCTAATTAATTTATTATACGTGGTCGCATTGGTTCTTTTTCTCTCCACTCTTTCCTTGCAAACCAGTAATTTCCTAACATACAAAGGATCACAAATCTATCTTTCCTTACCCGAATCAACCGCTCCCTACATCAGTGCATTTCTTTATTAAGAACACGTAAATCTTAACGCATTGTAAACAAATCCCGTTATGGACCTAATTAATTTATTATGGAATCTGTACGTGGTCGCATCTCTCCCCTCATGAAAAAATCGCATCCATCTCCCGTTAAAAAGGAAAAGAGAACATGAACGATCAATCCCACACCCTGCATCTCAGTAGCAAAAAATCGCCCCCGCCTCTGCTACTGCGCCTCGCCGTGTACCCATCTCGACCCATGCCTCGCCTGCATGGCTGGACGCCGCCGTATCCACCGCCACATACAAGAAAACGATGGGCAGAACCATCCATTCAAATCGCACACCCTCACCCTCCTCTGCAATCCCTAGCCCGGCATCACCCTACCGCTTTCTCGCCTCTCTTTCCCCTCAATGTAGATGGTGCCGAGCGGCGGCCTCGAGCACTGGCAGTGCCGCCCTCTCTATCTTCGCCGCGTCGGGAGATGGGTCGAGGCTATCGGCAGTTCGCCTCCCACGATTGGGCCGCCTTCGGTTGTCGCGCACCACCGGCTCCGCCTAACGTGCCCGACCCTCTCCGCTTTCGACCTTCCGGCGACCACATCCCTCCGCGCCTCCATCCGTCATCCACAAGGCCACTCCCTGCACCCACTCTCCTAAAATCTCCATACCGGGGGACAATCACCAAAGATCCAAGTTGGCCCGATATCAATTCTTTTACGTGCTTTCTTTATCAGTTGGTGATGGGAATGGGTTCCAATTTTTCTATCTGACTGTGGATTCGCAGGCAAGAAGCGCTTCTACATGCATCCTCCTGTCGGTCCCTAAAGTACCAAGGTAAATGGTTGATATTGCGTTTGTCTAGGATGATATATGTTGGCTCTGTTCCGGTTCATATCCGAGCCGTTTGGTGACTAATTTACTGAATTATATTAATTAAATGAGTCGGGTGTATCGTCGTGCATTTATCTTGCCAGTAATGTTCTGTGATGCTCTGATGCACTTTGGGAATTGTTTATCTTGTCTTCAGTGCAGAACATTTGTTTATTAATGCATTAGAAGAATACTTGTTACTACCTTGAACCTGTTTTATTACTGAAGTAAGTACCCAACCTATAAATTGCTACATTACCTTGTAGATTGTATACACTCATTCTCTTATGATTTTGTGGTGGTATATACAGTGTTCTGAAAACTTTATTTGCTAACATTATGAAACGCCTGCTTTTGGCAAGATATTAACTTGCATTTCGTGAGATTGATAGTGGATGCATCTGAAAATCAGTTGACAACCCGATGCATGTTATTTTTATGATTGAGAGATATTAACTTCAAATTTATGAGATTGATAGTTGGAGTTATGTTCTGAGGAGTTCTGAACATGTGATTTTTGGGAATGCTTAACCAGTTCATCTTTGGCTGTTGGTTTTATTTGTATTTGAGACAGGAACATAGTTTCTGAGTTACTTCATCAGTGTGCTTCAGTTTTTTCTTTGTGCATGCCTAGGAGCTGGTATGCAAGTGCATGTGCGCGAGGTGACAAGTTTAACATGGCTTTTGTCTTTGTTCCCGCTGGTCTAGATACATATGTTTTCGTGTCCGTAGATAACTAAATATTGATCGTGTGTACAAGGATGCAATAAGCTTTGCAATGCTACGGTATTTAACAGTAATATATAGCCTAAATAGGCTATGCTGATTGGCACTAAAGTTGAGCTAGCACTGCTTGATTATGTTACATATAATCGCCAAGATCTCATCAGTGGCGTCATCTCTTTCATGTGCTTTACTGCATCACATAAGTCGTGTCTCGGCAGCAAAATTGTAGGAGTAACGGTCCTGGTTGCACAACCTTTTGAATAAGAATAGGGCCAGGCAGATTAAGGAGTTCGCTGATGTGAAGAGTTGGATTGTGTGATACCACCATTCAATTGCGCCATTCTTTTGTTTTTTAGGAGGAAACGACAGGAGAGGCTTCTACTGCATTTAATTAACAAAAGATATTAATGTTATATATTTACAAGAGGGGTGCCACTTGTTTGTTGTTTTGCCTCAGTTGCTCTTAACGCGTTCCTACCTTCTGTCATGCGATGCCAAAGGCGTTTCAGGAGGCGTTGCGCATGATGGAACATTGGTGAGTCACAGGTGCACCAGGTCATCATGGCCTACAACAGTACCACATGGTACGTTGAGGTTCACGCATCATTAACAAGTTGAAGATGAAGTTGTGTGAGTCATAAATTGGAGTGGCTCGTGATTCTGTATGTTAGCCCTTCCTTGTAGGTGCTTCTCAAGCTGGAGGACAACATATTAGTCATGACATTAGGGATCCTCATTGATGTTTTATCTCTCGTCTGCACTTATTTTGTTTGCTCCAATTCTATATATTCTCACGAGTAGATGAGGTGTAAGCATGTGCAATGTAGTTCCTTTTTGTACATATGGTGATTGATTTCTTCTTTGGTAACCCAACTAACGGATGGTAATCAATCTTCAAATACCAAAACCAAACGTATAAGGCAACAATCAATTCACGTATCACAATCAGATTCTTCTTTAGTACCCAGCTTAACTCACGGATGGTAATCAATCTCCAAACAAAGGAAACAATCACCGTCATTTACCTCTCGCCAATGTTACATAAAAATAACGCTGAGAATTTAGATGTATTGTTTGTCATGGAGCTGCGGCTAGCCGATTTACATGAAATTAATTCCCTCAGTTGTGGTGGCAAATATAATACACACAATCCATATTGTTATGCACTAGCGCGTGTGCATGTGAAATAGATTGATTATGGTCCCGTACCCAATAAGATGAATATGTGTGTGTGTTAGAGAGAGAGAGAGAGAGAGAGAGAGAGAGAGAGGAGCGAGAGTGAGGAAGAGGGAGGGCGAGAGTGTGTGTGTGAGAATTTGAAGGTAAAAAAGGTCGCCAATGTCATTTGATATGTATGAGAATATTAAATATAATATTAACATAATTGATATTGAACTCTTAAAGTTAATGTGGTCCCGTACCCAATAAGATGGATATGTTTGTGTGTTAGAGAGAGAGAGAGGGGGAGAGGGGGAGAGAGAGAGAGGGAGAGGGGGAGAGAGAGTGAGGAAGAGGGAGGGCGAGAGTGTGTGTGTGAGAATTTGAAGGTAAAAAAGGTCGCCAATGTCACTTGATATGTATGAGAATATTAAATGTAATATTAACATAATTGATATTAACGTACGAGCGTTCTTCTAGTGTTATGTGTATCCATCGGGGAAAGAAAGTTGCTATCGCACATGTTCAATTTAAGAAGTTAGGAAATTTGCTGCAGTTTTGTAAATTACTATTTGACAAGATTTTGTTTGGGAAACTACTTCATCCCTTCATTCATTCGTTCTATTTCTAGTTCCGTCAAGTACAGACTTATTCATCGAAGAAATTCAGTTCCTAGCATGCATATGCATATGGATGATGATGACGGATCTACGGGCAGAAGGTCAGTTGGTAGTTTGTTCCGCTAGCGCAGGTGAAGGTGCTGGTCTTGTCGTCGTAGGCATAGCTGTAGGCGTCTGGGCAGAGCCCCTTGAAGAAACGCGAGTAGTTTGTCGGCCCGCAAGTCGACGGTGTACTCGGCGGTGGGCAGCAGTACTGTGCGGTGCCGAACTTGCCGCAGGCACTCATGCAGCCCCCGTCCACCTTCAGCTCCGACGGGCACTTTGCGTTGATGTCCGCGGCGCAGCTGACCGCGCGGCAGCTGCCGCCGACGGGCCCGAAGCTCATCGGCACGTTGAATCCGTCGACGAGGGAGATGTCGTAGAAGTCAGCATTGCTGCCTGTTCCCAGAGTGTACTCGGCAAGCGAGGCGGGTGGCTTCCCACCGGCACGGCAGGCCAGCACGCCGCCGCAGTCTCCTGTGCTACAGGACCCCTTGCCGCTGGCGTCGAATTTGCAGCCCGTACGCGCCCAGATCCTGCCAGATTTTGTGCCGGCAGGTGGATGGATTGTCGACAATTGGCCCGGTTCGAGCTTAGTCCCGCCTCCCACCGGGATGGCGGCTGGCCACACCGTGTAGGAGCACTTGTTCACCACCGTGATGGTGGCCGCGTTGGTTGCAGCGACGGTGAGGAGGAGGGCAAGGATGAAGAGTGAAGACGCCATGGTTGGGTGTTGTGATTGATGATGGTGGTGGTGGTAGTGTGTGTATGCAGTGACCGATGTGGACTGAAGGCCTATCGGACGGTATTTATAGGCTAATTGTTGCTCGTCCTGGATTGCTAAATATAGATATTTCAGAGGTATCTATATGCAAATGTGCAACGTCATGCAGTTTGAATGCTCCCTCCAATATATGGTACCAATTAATTCATTGCTATTAACGTTCACAAGTAGATAAGCACTAATTAATTTGTTGTTCTATACTTGGAAGAAGATAATTTTGTAACGTCCAAGCATTAATTCCTGCAAAAGAAGGAACTTTGTAACGTTTACAAATAGATAACAACAGTTGCTCTATACTTGGAAGAAGTCAGTAGCTTACCCCTGAAACCACGGTAGCCTTTAATTAATGTATTGCCAAGTTGTTCTGACGTTCAAGCACATAAGCGTGCGTTCCATCTTAA
Source organism: Triticum timopheevii (assembly GCA_963921465.1). NCBI lineage: Eukaryota > Viridiplantae > Streptophyta > Magnoliopsida > Poales > Poaceae > Triticum > Triticum timopheevii. The sequence goes on along the minus strand of OY997270.1, from coordinate 19,952,260 downwards.
TATGGGAGTAGAAATTTCGGCTTTTTCACTGACTTTACGGGGGTGATCACGTGTGATAAAGTGATTGGAAGAATAGGAGGTGGAGGGCCCACACCCCCTGAAAAATCAAGGGGGGGGGGGGGGGGGGGGATTAGTTTAGTTAGGGCTCGTTTGGTTCCCACGATTCCCCCCGGTATCCCGGCCTTATCCCTGGGGGGAGAAACCGCGGGTCCATCGGACCCCGGATTGTCGGGCCGTCAGTTTGGACGTCCACCAGATGAGGATATTCTGGCCCAATCCACGGAATTTCCACAGGGGAAGAATCCACGACCCCAGGCATCGGGGAGGAAACCCCATCTCGTGCGAACGCAACTTCCTTCGCCTCAAGAGCCCCCCCTCGCCTCCTTCGTCTTCCTCCCATGAGCACAATGTCGCTTGTTCCCTCCCTTCCCCATGTTGACCAAATGGTACCAGGGATATTTCCCTATTATGAGAGGGGATGCCATGATCATAGGGAAAATCTCTCCTGGGGAGTTGCTACCCTGATTTTCCCTCCCCAACGACCAAATGAGCCCTTAAGGAATCCCGTAAACCACCCGTATTACCCCGTTGCATAGAAATTTACTCACTAGCTCTCTGCCTCTCTGCGGATGTGGTACAAATGTGTCTTGTAAATTTGTAATTGATGTAAAACATGTTGGAAGTAGAAAAAAATGTTCTTTAAAATGCCGTATATACCTATAACAATGGGCCTTTGAGGTTTATCCAACAAATAATATTAAATGGGTTTTAGGCCTGATAATTTTTAATTACCAAATGTCTCCCGCTAAGAAATCACCGGACCACGTCAAAAATGTTGGGAGGTTTGTTTCTAGAGGAACTTTGTGAAATATTATATGCACTTGCCACCGCTCATGGTCATTGTACCAAGTATAAAGAGAGTTGAAACCGGTTTAATAAAAAAATCGTGTTATAGATAACGCACTCAGTTAAATTGTTTTTAGTAGAACTTCTTACATGGCTGTGGAACTGTACCGGGGGAGCGGATTTATTTTATCAATACACATTTTTCTTGTCTAGGCGCCCCTCAGTCGACGTGAACGTCTTCTTCCACTGAACAAACATCGCTGGAAGCCTGAAATAAATCTAGAAATAATGCGAGCATCAATGTCAAATCTAGTGCTTGAACTCTCGCATTTTTCTAGTTTGGATATGTGCACAGTTTTTTATAGGCCTCGTATCTTGAACATGGTACAACTGGCCAGCGCCGTTTGGCTGGTTTCTGCTAGGTCTACTTCATGCTAACTACTCCAACATGCAGCTTAGTTCGCATTATCACGTGAATGATGTGTAGGCAAGCCATGGAGCTCAAAATGAAGATAGTTTGAAGCTCTCATTTCCTGAGAACAATATTCCATGGAGCAGTTGCAGCCTGGTGCATGCCAAAAAATGTATGCAACACATCACAAAGTAAGAACGAAAGGTAAAGTCATGGAGTTTCTACTCCCAAACTCAAATGCATCTTTATGGCTGTAAAATGAAGTAAGTAGTAAAAATTAATAAATGATTTTCTTACAACAAACATTACTGAATGTACTACACATGTGCAAAGTACTGTAAAGATTTTTTTAATTCTTTGCAAACAATAAACCGATGCTTCAGAAAGACTAATTTTGAAAGCATTTTAGCGTGTTGATTTTTGTTAGTGTCTACGAGCACGACATTGAGATGTTGAGACATCCTTTTTTAGTTCGGCCGGGGACCGAATGATAACCCACAAGTATAGGGGATCGCAACAGTTTTCGAGGATAGAGTATTCAATCCAAATTTATAGATTCGACACAAGTAGAGCTAAAGAATATTTGAAGGTATTAGCAGCTGAGTTGTCAATTCAACCACACCTGAAGATTAATTATCTGCAGCAAAGTGATCAGTAGCAAAGTAGTTTGATAATTTTGCTAGTAGTGGCAGCAACAACAGTAACAGTAATAGTGATAGCAGTATTTTGTAGCAAGTGTAACAGTGATGATAGCAGTAGTAACTTAGCAAGAACAATATAAGATAAATTCGTAGGCATTGGATCCGTGACTTGCTGGATGATATTCATCATATGATAGTTATAACCTAGAGCGATACGACATTATCTCCAGTTCATCGATATAATGTAGGCATGTATTCCGTAAACAGTTATACGTGCTTATGGAAAGAACTTGCATGACATCTTTTGTCCGAAAATACTTGTCATATAAATGAATAATATGGGACGTATCTAGAACTAAAATACATCTAGATACATCTCCTTTTATCCATTTTGATGACAAGTATTTCCAGACGGAGAGAATGTTTTTAAAAATTCTTATTATGTGTACAAAGAATACGAATCTTTATATTTATTAATTTCTTAAATATGAACTAAATCAATATTTTATTTTTCGTATGAACTCCACTAAGTGAAATAATTAAGTAGCTATGTCAGAATATTATAATATAAGAATACATCAATAGATGTAAGCTTTAATAAAAATATGCAAAAATATTGATTTTTGTTCCTCGATTAGTAATACTTAGCGAAAAAATAAAAATGACAACGAGCTTAAAGGTATGCTATACTTGATGTGTGCCAACATACAAATGTTTTGCGAGGACATCAATGAGTACATATCAGTTGAATAGAGATGCCACATGATGATGCTTTTATTAATGATGATGATGAGCACGTCATTACCGATAGTGATGATGATGATGCATTTATTAATGATGATGATGAGCACGTCATTACCGATAGTGATTATTAGGTATTCAAAATTTTATGTTGTACTTGATTTATATTGTTATTCGTATGATTGTATGATTTATATAGTTGCGTGGTATGTATAATTTTCTTGCTTTGTATGATTGTTTCTTATACATAGTGCCATGGTCTTGATGTCCGTCCCCGTCGGCCCTCGCCCGCTTTATGATTCGGATATGGTAAATTCTCTTTCATAACTTTTTGTTGCATTTCGCATTTATGACAATTATGGCCATCAGGTTGACATAGAGATATTTTAATCTAGGAGGTATGTGAACCGGAATTTGAAACCGACCCTCTTGTCGAGAAGTTAAATTTAGTTAAAAAAGAAAATGAGTATTTGAAAGAAAAAATTAAAAGAGTTGAAGAAGAGAAGATGACATTGGAGTTGTATGTCATCGATGCCATCGATGATCACAAGATGAAGATGAATGCAATGCGCTTGAAAATGGATGCAATGCGCCTGAAGCTTAAAAAGATTAGAAAATATGCCATTGATAATGAGGCTTGGTATCATTATGCCTTTGGATCAATTGTTACCTTAATTACGATCTTCATCATATTTGTTGTGATGAGGGTAAGTTTTCTCTAATGTTTTGCTTTACAAATGGATACTTAGCTTATTTTCCTCCTAAATGACATAATTACCTAAGTTAGATAAAAAATGAACTATACTTAGCTTATTCAGTTCATTTATGACATACTTAGCATACTTAGGTCAAAAATGGCATGATAATCCTTGTTACCTCGAAAATGATATAGACTTAGCTTATTTTCCTTGAAAATGACATAATAACCTTACTAAGCTCCAAAACGACCTATTTATCTAGCTTAGCTCTAAAATGACTTATACTTAGCATTTTTACCTAGCTTAGCAATAAAATGGCATTTTAAATCTTCTTCTTCTTCTTCTTCTAATCTTCTTCTTCTTCTTCTTCTTCTAACTAAGGTAGGTAAAAATGCCATTTTATTGCTAAGCTAGTCTTCTTCTTCTTCTTCTTCTTCTTCTTCTTTTTTTAACTTTCATCTTTCCCAATTTGCAGATTTTTCTTACATGAGGAAGCTTGGATTCATGGAGTGTACTATTCTTCTGGTGCTTCCTAGTTGTTTATGAAAACTTGTTTGGATGATATGTTGTTGAAAACTTGTTTCTGGTTATGTATATATGGATATGTTGGACTTTGTTAAACTATGTTGTTGGATTTGATGAAATATGTTGTTGAACATGCTGTTGGATATGTTGGATATGTATGCATGTATATCTGTGTTTGAAACCATGTCTAATTAATTAGATTTAAATAAAAACAGGGGATGTATAGCCTCTTTGCCGTCCGCCAACGGCAAAGAGCTTTGCCATCCGCTAGCAGATGGCAAAGAGGACACGTGGCAGTCACCTGTGCAAACTGGAAACACTGGCTGCCTATTTGCCGTCTGCTGACAGACGGCAAAGAGCTTAGCTAGGGCAGCACGGGAAGCTGCCATGTGGCCAGCTATACCGTCTGCCAGCAGACGGCATAGATGGCCATGTTTGCCAGGCCTATTTGGTCATTTTGAGACAATGAACACTAACTAAAGGGCGCTCCTAACTGGCGATGTAAGCGCTGATTCCCGATACTGGGGCACATTGCAGCGCCCTCTTTGGTCGGCCCGCCAAGGAGCAACGCAGCGAACACCAAAAATACTGCAAAAGAAGGCAATTCCCAGAAAACGAACTCGCGATGATGACTTTTTACCCGAGCTCAGATAACCACTCGAACCATTGTAGACCTATGACAGATAACAACGGCACCAATATATGAACATGTGTGGCCGCACTATGTAGTGCACAATACCATCTATTGTATCCATTAGATTTCTGCACTATTGAAAGAAAAAAAATCGTGAATTTGAAAATGTTCGTCGATTTTGAGAAAAAAGTTCATCATTTTTTAAGAAAAATTCACAAACTTTAAAAAAAAGTTCATCAATTTTGATAAAAATTCATCGCTTCTGAAAATAGTTCATCAATTTTGACAAAAAGTTCATAGCATTTGGAAAAAGTTCACCGAGTTTGAAAAAAATACATCAATTTTTAAAAGAGTTCATCGATTTTAGAACAAAAGATTCTAAATTTTGGAAGAGTTTCATCCTTTTTTAAAAAAAGTAAAAATTGATAAATTTCATCGATTTTGAAAAAAAAAATCATCGAATATGAAAAAATTTCGTCGAATCTAAAAAACTTTTATTGGAACTGAAAAATATTCATTGTATTTGAAAAAAAATCATTGAGTTGGATGGAAAAATTCACGCATTTCCACAGGACATAAAAGAAAAGAGAAATAAAAAAGACAAGGAAAAGAAGAAAAGAAAAGAAAACAAATAGGGAAAAACTCTGCTTTTTGTAGAGTTTTATATTTAAAGAACAAAAGAAATAACCTTACCTGAACACCTAAGGTGGCGAGTTGGTTAGCACAGCTTGTAATGAGAGACAAAATCACGAGTTCAAAACCCATAACTAGTGGGTTTAAAGTAAGTCTGAGATGGGCCAGCCGAGCTCTGCGCGGGTGTGAGCTGCTGCAGGCGTCGATTAGCAAAAACAGTAGAAACCGGCGCCAGCAACGCCAAACAGGAATTGCTTTAATTAAATGCAAGCATTGATGTTACATCCCATGGCCCAAGCATACGCTCGTGGGACTTAAATGGGCTGCATTCGGTACAACCATTTCCCACGTGGAAGTATTTTTCCTTTTATCAATTTTTTTAAACTATATAAATTATACTCAAGCTAAAATATTCAGGTGTTATAATGATTGTGTAATTCAAGAATGTGTGCAATTAAATGTTTATGCAATTTTAGATATGTTCGTGTCTTTATAAAGTGTTCGTGTAGTATAAAAAAGTGTTCATTCTTTAAAAACATGTTTGTGCAGTTTCAAAAGGTTTCACATATTACACAAATTGTATTTCCCATCAAATATTTCTTAAATAAATAGAAAAAAGATGTATGAAAGGAAAAGTACGAGCCCAGTGTGCCAAAGATTGCATATCCTGAAGAGTAAAATGCAAGCGCGGTCCTAATTTTTTCCCAAAAGTGTCGATTGGGTTTCAATTCTTTCAAAATGCACATCTGAGTCTTAATTCTTTCTAAGTTGTTCACCTGAGGTCCTATTTTCGTCTAACCGTGTTTTGACCGCCACCATATTGACACCCTGGCCCAGGCGGGAGATTTCCCACGGCTGGCAGTTGAGCTTCTGGTTTTCTCATTCCCGCGTCCCTAGCTAGGTCTATTGCTCGCGCTCTCCTATACCTCTCTGCCACCGTCGCCGTCGCCGCCATGTCCGCCGCTGCTAGCTCTTCAGTTGTGAAGCGTTGCGGGAAGAAGGTTGTCCAAGCGTCTCTTCCACCTCCGGCATTAGCCCTTTTTCGCCGCCCCTCGCATCACCGGCACCAGCGGGTGTGCTGTCGTTGGTACGATGCCCTAGTTGCCGCAATCAATGTACTATTTGTCTCGTGTCAAAATCGGAAACAAATCCCGGCAGGATTTTCTACAAGTGACCCCATCACCGTATAAGATTGTTTATTTGGTCATTTTGTTGGTTTCCTTTTTTTTGGTCGTTTTGTTGGTTTCCTCAATTTGATGTTTCTTGTCTGTTTCACTTTTGCTAATTTTATTTTACTCAATTTCTCACGGCCCTTGGGCATAAGCTGCTTTGAAAGCATCAATGTTGTAGCACTTGTTGACAACACCCTCTGGTTTAATTATTTCATATCTTAAACATGCCACTCCATGTCTACATGAAATTCCAGAAAGCTACGAGGCCCTACAAAAGCACTCCTCCTTCTGTATGCTGACATCATCCTCCCCAACCATGCCTATAACATGAAAGATGTGTTGTCCAGCAGGTAATGCAGGGTAGTTGTTGGACATGTCAATATTTTGTCTAGTTTCTTTCTAATTTTGGGACAAAATTTACCACGCATTTCCTGGCCCCGCGTGTCGACATGGTGGCGGTCAAAGCGCGGTCAGACGAAAATAGGACCTCAGGTCAACAACTTAGAAAGAATTAGGACCTAAATGTGCATTTTGAAAGAATTAGGACCTAATCAACACTTTTGGGAAAGAATTAGGACCGCGATTACATTTTACACTATTCTGAAATGATGGTTCCGGGATTGCATGTCTTCAGAAATACGAGGAAGCGGAGTGATGCAAAGGTATGAAGCAACACACAATGCACCATTTGATACGACCTTGATATTCTTCCAATACTTAAAATGAGCACTCCTAAAATCCCATTCCTGATTCTTGGTCAACCATAAAGTAAACAAATACTATCATGCTTTCCCTATTTTAAGATTATTTAAATACATCAGTGTACCTTTTACTATTAAATCCAAGATATTATTTCAGAATTCTAGGTTGGCCTTCGTGGACAAAATTACAATTTTGACCTACACAAAGATTTGAACGATTTGACCTCATTTGTAAACTTTTATCAAATCTGACTTTTTTTGTCACATCAACATCCCTGGCATTTCGGTTGCACAGGAGACACCACTGTCCCTGGTGTTTCCTTTGGCCCACACTTACCCAGCTGGCGCTGATGTGAAAAGCAAAAACGTAATGAAGCTTGGCATTTTGAGAAAGCTACAACTTTTATTGACATATGTGGATTTAAATAATTAAAAACCATAAAGTTCCTTTAATTAAAAGGATCCCTTACTTCACTAAAATCAACAAATCTGTTACGAAAAATTTGTCCTATGCTTACATTCCCGTTCACAAAATAGAGTAGCTTTGACTTCTATCTAGCTTTTGATATATGAGTACTTAGCATCGAAACCTGATGTTTACAAATGATGTCCTTTGTGTTTTTGGTAAATGTTCATTAACTGGTTTTGGTTCAAAGGAATCATGCTGCTAGTTTTACTCTAGACTGGGTATTCAATACTTTAGAGGGAAAAATCAACATAAATAATGTGGCTCAACACAAAACAAAGGTCTTTGGTAGAACAAATAAGTCTTTTGGTCATAAGTCAACGTTGCAGTAAAGGAATACACAGTTGTAGTGAAGTGCTTCTGATTAAACTTTTTTGAATTGTAGTACACGGAAAATGTGAAAAGCCAACTAGGTTAACCATATGAGCCTGAGTGGACTAATTAAGACATGCATTGATTCATAACTTTTGGTGGATTGTAGTTAAAAAGACAGAAATAATTATCGCTAGAGATGGATATATGTTTTGGTTAGGGATGCAGGACATCCGTACAGCCCAACCCTCTTAAGTAAATAAATAAAAAATAACCACATAAACATATCAAGTAGAAAAGCCGTATTTTTTAGTGTAAAGTGCATTGTGGGTCCTAAAAGTATTCGAGGTGTGTCAACTAGGTCCTATAAGTTAAAAACACACATATGAGTCCTAATTGTAAGTAAGTGATGCACCGCGGGTCCTATCCACGACTAACCATGTCACATGGCGAGTTGACTAGTGCCACGTAGGAAACAATACGCAAAAAAGAAGCTCGAGTTGCCATGAAACTCTGGTACGACAACCGATGGGCGCTTTCAATGGTGCTCACTGTCTTCTTGTTCCGTGCCTTCACGCTCACCGTGGCATCTTCTTTGTCTTGCATCTCGGCCTCGTTGTTCTCCTTCCTCCCATCTAGCCACACCTATTTTGTTGAGGCGTCATCTTTGGCTACTCAAAGCCAAAGGTGGCATGTACATACCGTGACACAACAACTGGCCCAATGGCGGAAGTGGCCAGCGCGGAGCTGAGGACGTTGGTGTGGCTAGGATATAACAATGATGGCAGCAGGGGGTCAGCGTGCTGAGCCATGGATCGAACACCCAACACTGTATGGATCACAGAAGAAGGGTATCTTCTACTTGTCCACCCGGCAGGAGCTACAGATGGTCTTCAAGTTGTACACAAGAACCCGCATGTGCGAAAAGAAGAGAGGGACCACGGGTGAGGAGAAGAAGTCTACCAAGTGTGTTTATATAAATGGTTGCCTGTGTGGTTTTAGTAAACTCGCCATGTGTCCTGGCCAGTCGTGGATAAGACCGACTGTGAATCAATTACTTACAATTAGGACTGAGATGTGCATTTTTTTAACTTATGGACCTAGTTGGCAAACCTTGAACACTTTGAGGACATGTTACTCTTGTTTATTACGACATGTTACATGTCCATTACAAATAGCATCTTCTTATGAGAATAATTCCACTCATATGAGCATACCATCTTCTCTTGGTTCCTTCACAATAGAAAATTGCAAGGTACTAGGACTAACAAGCTAGGAAAATTAATATGGATGAAAACAAAAGGGTGTGAAACAATTAAGGGAAATTCCCCTCCAATGATTTATTGATTAACCAACAAAGCAAGCATCCATATAAACTAAAATATTGGCATAAAAACTTCATTTTTATAGATCATTGGGGGGGGGGGGGGGCAGCTTGCCCCCCCCCCCCCCCCCCCCCCTAGAGCTTCATTGTGAAATGAAGGTTCACAATCCAATTCAAGTACAAACTAGAACAATAAGAAAGTAAATGCCAAAAGCTTGGCAATACACAACACAACTCACTGACAGTTTGACACTGCTGGAAGTTTTTTATCATTTTGTTCATGGATTTCCTCAAATGTTTCTGGACCTGTCATTCACATGTTGCTGACTGAGAGCTTGTCATGTCTTACTAGCTAGTAATAATGGGAAGCTCGGCTTCACCGTCGACGGGCATATTTTTCAATGAAAGATCGATTCATGAAGCAACAAGTGAGGTGACCAGGGGCGACGCTGCATGACCGACCTCTCCTCTCTCTCCCTCACCATACATTGTGCATAGTGGGAGGCCTCCCATGACTACGGACACAACAAGGAACCGAGACGACGTCAGTCCTTGAGGGAGGATTGGAGCACTGCATCCCCAGGTGCATGTTTTCCTAGCATAAACTCATTAGGAGAATCATAATCAGCATTGGCGCCTCGATGATGCAACACTATTACCTGATCTACTACTCTTTGAGCTTGCACGACCCTCTGATCAGTTCTGAGCTCTTTTGCCCAGCATAAAGTCCTCACATCACTCTTCATGTGCTTAGAGCTAGCTCCACCCTTAGCTGATGCAACAAGACCCGTGGATCTATTGTGAGCTCGTTTGCTTGGCCTAAAGTCATCACCGTCTTCGCTCACTTTCTTTGAGCTTGTGCCAGCCGTCGCTGATGCAAAACTCTGCCTTGGTATTCTTCCCTCAGGTATAGGGCCCCAGATACAGTTCATCCAACCAAAGTTGAAGATATCCATGTACAACAATTCCACTTCTTTAGGTTACATTTGAAAGTTAGAAAGAACAATAAAACAAAAATTGATCAGCGAACATATGGTCTAACTGGGTGCAATCTGAAATAAAATATCAATTATCTTAACATGGTTCTCATATTGCTTCTATTGAGTATTCTTGGATGGCCAGGAAGAAAAGGTAACCCAGTAATGCGCACACGCTTATATATTTGGGTTCAACAATCCTATCCCACCTTCCACACAACCGGAATTTTTTTTGGAAGATTTTCCTCTCTGTTCCTTTACGGGAGCTTTTTTGGGAGCCCGTGTTGGGGAAAACACATACCAAACTCTGTTAGGTGCCTATATGTATGATTTTATAGCCTTGTATTTCGGTCCAATCTATTCATCTATTTTGGCCAACTAAATTGATTTATCTTTGGTGAGTGAGGTTCTGAATAGTAGGTTCAATATTGCAGCGTCCTTACTCTGTGATAGGAGGAGTTGCAAGGCACATATTTGTATTGTTGTTATGACAGAGTTCCAACATATTGTTTGGTCTTACTTTATCTATATCAATGTTGAGGATATCGCTTATAATTAGCATTTAGGTCAGCTGGGGATTGGAGATTAATCAGAAATTAGATGATTAATCGATTTTATCGGTCAACTATTACTCAGACATTTTTTGTAAATCCCAGGTTCTCAACACTAAAATATGCTATATTCAACACCAAGGAAACATTGGATATACGGGTTACCTTGATTCCTAGCCATTGAATACTAGTAAAATGACAAACACAATAGGAGAATTGTACATATGGCATAACAAGGTCCACAAAACACAAATATACATAGATTTTGCAAACATAGTGCTAGGAACAGGCCCGATTTGTCGGTAGATTCCCGATAAATCCCTTGTCAGAGTGATAAATCGGCTTAAAAGATAAACGGTGAAGATAAGTCATAATCTTATCGATCACCCCCCTGAGTAGTGATAAATCGGATGATAAATCGCTGAATCAAAAGGTTTTTTGAACAATGATCTATATTATGTCATCATGCTCTGGTGGGAATATGACTATTGGGTATGACCCGCCTAGGAGGGGCCGGGTCATGCCACTGGCGGTTTATAATGAAGAGGCCCAAGAAGATGTTGCAGATGGCGGTTCACGAAGCAAGCTTACTCAAGTCCCAAGACCCGGAGGATACTTGAGGCTCGTAGGCGTAAACCGCCATATGTTTTAACTTGTATGTTACGGAAAGTGTAGTTCTGTCACCGAGCCGGACACGTTGTGTATGAGCCGGCCGGGACTCTGTAAGCCGCTGGGCATCAGCCTGTGTATATAAAGGGGTGACCTGGCGGCGGGTTAAGGAAATAAATAACAAGTCGAGAACTAGGTAAAGTGTATTCGCTCCCTGGTAATCGAAACCCAAATAATACAACCTAAAGCAGGAGTAGGCCTTTACCTCGTTGCGAGGGGCCGAACCTGGGTAAAATCTCGGTGTCCCTTGTCCCGTTTTAACCCCTTCAAGCTAACCACATAGCAATGGCTCCACACCTAAGTCCTCATGCTAGGGCATCTGCCGTGACAATTCCATGATACTTGGCGCCCACCGTGGGGCCAGCGCACGGTGGTTTCAATTTCTTGAAGGGCAGCTTCGCAGGGCTCAAGGGATACGCTGTGGGCCGGATGACTAAGAGTCGTCCCGGCAAGCTCTACATCGACGATGCGGGCTGGGGCCCCGAGGCTGCCTCAATTGAGTACGGGTACCGGGTCCCGTTTGGCAGAATCCATGTCTTAATTGGCAAGATTGGTAAGTCGAAAGCTGAGCTAGACATCTGCACCGACATCATCGAGACGGCTTGGCGCGTGCGACCTGCCAAGGTTCAAGCCGCCCTGAAGCATGTCTTTGTTGGCTTCGTCTGGAAGGAGGATCTGATTCCGGTGGTGAGACAGTTGTCTATTCAGGCGACGAGTCCTCAACTGGTGAGACCAATTCCATCTATCAGGTTCAGGATGGTGGGCTTGGGGGCTTTTCTGATGGTGACAATATTCTGGACCCCTACGAGCCGTCAAGCCGGGTTGGGATCTTCATGGCCGGTACACAGCCAGGGCAGAATTCTTAAACAGCAGCAACAATGATCTCTGGGTCAGCAACGATAGCGGCAGCTGTGGCAGGAGGCCCTGTGCGACCGCCGGCTCAAGTTTTATCTGATATATTGGATGCCTTGGCAACATTGTTAACGGTGGAGGCAAACCCGCGAACCAAACTCAGCATAATTCGGATCTTGCAAAGTTACGTGATGAGATAGCCCAAGACAAGGAGGATCTAAACGCGGAGAACACCCGGATGGCAATGGGGCGAGCCGCCTTGCAGAGGGAGGCAGAATGGCTACAAGCAGAGAGCTTCCACTTAAACCTGGACCGGGACGCATCAAACGTTGTCTTTAATAGAAAGCATGTGAGTCGGTTACCCCCAGTTTATGATGCGAGGAACCTTTTCAACACGCCTGGGGCAGGAACCAGTAACCCGCCTGGTGTGGATCGAGTTGCTGAGGCACCAGCGGCTGAAGAACCGGTTTAGCCACGTGCTACAGACCCCCCACTTTTGAACTTGACCCCTCCCCAGCATGTTTCGATGCTCCCGGGTCATTTTTCTAATGCTTTGGATAACGTGATAGCTGCGGCTACTCGACTGGCAGCTCTCCCAGTTCAGGATGAGTCGCCAGCGGCGATGGAAATACGGAGAGCCAGAGAACTTCTTCAGACGGTTGTGGATCAACAAGCGGCTTACTCATATAGTCACGATCGTATCCATTCAACACCCCGTCCAAGCCGGAGTTATAGCAGGCACATTGATGAACCGGCCGTGTCGAGCAGTGAGCGGCACCGCAATCAGCCTTGTAGGCCTGACCTGCCGCGCGCTAGTAACGAGGCTTGGATTTTGATGGACCACGGCATAGCGCGACGTGAGGCGGAGTTGGCGGCTCAGCTAGCGGCTCAGCAGCAATCTCCGGTTTATCCGTCGGCGTCTGTTGAGGCAAGAGTAACTTCTTGAACCTTCGGTGTGTCGTGCTTAGTGTCGGCTCTACGCAATGAGCGCTTGCCTAAGGATTTCAAGGGCCCCCGTAAAGTGCATAATTACACGGCAGATCAACCCCCAGAGGCTTGGATTAAGAGCTATGAGATAACTATGGAGATGTTGGATGTTAGTGATGTTGCATGTGCTAAATATTTTACCATGATGTTGGATGGGCCGGCTCATACTTGGTTGAAGGGGCTACCTGCTAACTCCATTGGATCATAGGCTGAGTTGAAAAGGCAATTTATTCAAAAATTTAAAGACATGTGCAAGTAGCTTATGTCAATTCTGGATCTAGATTCCTGCGTTCAAGGAGAAGGTGAGTCAACAACCAATTGGGTGCGTCGGATCTCAGCTGTTATACACTCATCAGACAGTATCAATGCCGGTTAAGCAGTCCTGATGTTAGAGAAGAGTTGTCGCTTTCTTCCGCTTAAGTAGAAATTGGGGCGGCTTAAGCGTAATTGCAATGATAGGGAGGGGGGGGGGGGGGGGCTCATGGCGTCTCTCGTCAAGTATGCCGACTCTGATAGCACTAAAGACCCTGAGTCTGATGAGAAGACTGGGAAGAAAAAGAAGAGTAGAAATTTAAATGGACAGCATAACACGGTGGGTCAAGGTGGTAATGGTAAACGTAAGGCGGAGGCAGTCTAAACTTCGTGGCTAACACCAACACGCAGAATAATAACCAGCCCAACGACGTGAAGACCAAAACTTGCAGCGGCAACAGGGAGCTTCAGTGTCGTCTTCTGCCCATGATGACCTAGCTCTACCATACGCATGCGCATGCGTGCCATGCAACGGACGATACGACCAATATTTGAAGTGTAATACTATGTCAACACGAAAGCTAAACTATTTGTACTTCCATTTTCCATGTAATAATGGTCGGTGCGAATGTTTACGAGTGCCCTATAAAGTCGATAAATAAACATAAACAATATCTCATTTTCAATTTCTAATATGTAAGTTGCATCATAACATGCGCGGTCAAGAACACACCTAGGGTCCGCGGGTCGTGTGCCACAGGCGACTATGGCGGCGTGCTAGCCTGCGCCGCCGGAGGGAAGCCACCCGCCAAGCTCGCCGAGTACTATGACATTTCCTTGTCGACGGATTGAATGTGCCGATGAGCTTTGGGCCTACCAGCGGCAGCTGCCACGCGATCAGCTGCGCCGCGAACATCAAAGCAAAGTGCCCATCAGAGCTGAAGGTTGACGGAGGCTGCTCGAGTGCCTGCCTCAAGTTCGGCATCCCCCCAGTACTGCTTCACGCCGCCGCTTATGCCGTCGACCTGTCGGACGACGGACTACTCGCGCTTCTTCAAGGGGCTCTGCCCGTACGCCTACAACTACGCCTACGATGACAAGAGCAGCACCTTCACCTGCCCTGTCGGATCAGACTACCAAGTCACCTTCTGCCCATAGAGGCGATTGGGATTCAATTTACTTTAATATATAAGTATGTATCTATAATGTAATGGAAATAACAATGACCAATGAATCCGCAAAATTTCTGTTGAAAAAACTTTATGGAGAAAAAATGTTCGACAACTTTTTTCATTTGTAAGGATAGAATAGTCAACTTCTTTGTTTTGAGGACGAATATACTGCCCCTTCGATCCATATTAATTGTCACCTATGTAGTACAACTTTATAATAAATTAGGGACAATTAATATGGACAGGAGAAAGTATATGAAACAAGGCATTGACTATAGGTCTAGGGCCTGCCCAATTTTTGTTGCCTTTTCCTAAGATAGTCGCTACCCGTGAATCTCGTATTTCCAGTATGGTGCTCGTTGCCTTAGTTTGTCGACGGGACCTCCTATGTGACGCTCGCTGCGTCTAACAGTAGAGCGCTGCATAGGAGCAGCCCGCTGGGCCACCGGCCCATTGAAACGACGTACTGCTGCAATGCCGAGTGTAGTAGAGGAGCAAGTACAATGATCATAAATAAAGGATACTGAAGCAATTATGTGGTGCTCTGAACTTCTAAGATGCTAGGGTAAAGCATGAGAGGAGAGAAACAAATGAAGAAGCACACTGCCTAGAAAAAGCTGCTTTGTCGTTAGATTTGGAGCGCCACCTATGGCTTACAAACCCACCTGGAATCGCTTGTATCCCAAAGTTGTTTTGAGTTCACAAAAATCTGATGATACCCCTCAAAAAAGCATGCAGCAAGGCAATGTAGCAACTACTCCCTCTGTAACCTTCTGTAAAACGTTTTTAGGGTCCATGCACTAGTAGAAAAGGGGGCATCAGTCCCGGTTCGTAAGGGCCTTTAGTCCCGGTTCTTGAACCGGGCCTAAAGGGTCGTGACTAATGCCTCCCCTCTTTAGTCCCGGTTCTAACACGAACCGGGACAGATGTGCCTCCACGTGGCCGGTGCGCCGAGCCCAGGCAGGAGGGCCTTTGGTCCCGGTTGGTGGCACCAACCGGGACCAGAAGGCATCCACACGTCAGCATTTCAACGGCCGTGGTTTTTGTTTTTTAAAGGGGGGGGGGGGGTTGGAGGTTTTGGGGGGTTAATTTAGGTGTTTAATATATTGTGTTAGCTAGCTAATTAATAGAGAGAAGTGTCCTCTCTTATGTCCGTGCTTGGTCAACGCTACATACTGTACATAGAGAGGCTCTCGACACGCTAGCTAGTAAGAAAATGAAGAGAACCATTAAGTACAGAAGTTCGTCATGCATACCAAGAGAAGTGATCGATCGACCTCTCCTTCTCCGAGAGATTGGTCGAACAACAAGTTTTCGTATTATCTATCCGATGCTACTGGCTACATACATATACAATATGTAAAATCTCTTACAATTAATCCCCTAGCAATTGAAATCAATTTCCACATGATATTCTCCGGCTTTATTGATGATGTGGTCAAGAAAGAATCCCGCCAATTCCTCTTGCACTACTAGGGAAAAGCCTATACAAAGAACCTTAGCAGCAGCGCGGTTCAAAAAGGAGCGCTGCTGCTAACTAGTAGTAGCGCGTGTCCTGTAAACTCGCTGCTGATAAGGATTTAGCAGTAGCGCGCTCGGCCTAAAACGCGCTGCTACAAATATCGACCAGCGGTGTTCACCTAACTCTAAGTAGCAGTAGCGCGGTCGCAAGAACCGCACTACTGCTAAGTATGTAGTAGTAACGCGCTTTTTCCGGGATCGCTGCTGGTAAATTTCAAATTGCCACACTTTTTTGTCCCAGTTAGCAGTAGCGCCATATCCCAAAGCGCGCTGCTGCTAAATCCTTATCAGCAGCGCGTTTTATGTCCCGCGCTACTGCTAACCCGCACCAACCCAACACCTTTCCCCACCCGTCCCTCCCCTCCCCCTCCTCTTTTCCCTTCCCCCTACCTCCCCCTCCTCTCTTCCCTTCCCCCTACCTCCACCACATGCTCCCACTCTCACTCTTCTTCTTCTCATCAATACTTCTCCCCCATTACTCTCTCTCTTCTATCCACCTTTCTCTCTCTTCATTACTCCTACATAACTACACCACCTCCATTAATGCATCTCCTTTCTCTTTTTCCTTCGCCCTCCACTAGTTGAAGTTGTCTCCTCCCAAATTAGGTAGCTAGGTAGATGTAGGATTTAGTTAAGTGACCTATTTGCCCCCTAACTAGATCTATATTTGTCAAAAAGAGCTTTGTGCACTTTTGATCTCCCTACAACATCATCTCCACCGTGTGCTCGATCTCGATCGAGATAGAGGTGATGAAAATTTCATGCTTTTGCAAAATGGAAATATGTTTATGTGTGTGTGATATGTTTGTGGAAATTGTGTGTGTTGCATGAGTTGACGCCGCCAAATTGTGCTTTTGAGTTGCCTATGTTTTGCCGAAATGTCGATTTATTTCTGTTTTGGCGAATTCTGGGCAAACTCTAGATCCATATATGTCCTATTTTTAGGGAAGGTCATGCCAAATTTTTTTATGACTTTGATGCATGCATGCATTTTTATAATCAATTTGTTTATTATTACCGTGCAGAGTTGACGATGGTCAGTGGAACAATGGTGGACAGGTGGTTGCGGTCGGCGGTGCAGGACATGAAAGAAAATAACCGGACAGAGGTTTTATGTCCGTGTCGAAAATGCAAAGGAATAGTTTGGCTCGACCCCCATGACGATGGTCGTGTCGAAGTGCACCTGCTCATGACTGGTTTCATGGATGGCTATACTCGGTGGATAATTGAAGATGAGGATGACGATGTTGAGGATGCCGACGGGGCAGGCAATGATGACACGGGGCAAGATGAAGAGATGATCGATAATGGCGGCGGGGAAGAGGCCGGACATGGCGGCGGAGAAGGGGCCGGACATGGCGGAGGAGAAGGGGCCGGACATGGCGGCGGAGAGAACGACATGGACTCCACGCAGCAGAGTTCGTTGGTACTAAGTTCAATTGTGCGGGACCCTCATGCTCAAGCATTGCTTCGCAAGGAGACGAGTACTGAGAGAGCTGCTTCTAGAGAGGAGGCTAAGCTGGAGCAACTGGTGGTAGACTCGAACACTCCATTGTATGATGGTTGCAATCCTGAGGTGACCCGCTTGAGTTTCACGCTCCAACTCCTGAAGACGAAGGCTAAAAACAAATGGACCGACACTAGCCTCGATGAGCATCTCAAGTACCTAAAGGATGTTCTTCCCGCGGGTAATCTATGTCCTACTAGTGTTGATGAGGCCAAGAAGATTGTGTGCCCTCTTGATCTGCCACACGTTAGATACCATGCATGCATCAACGATTGCATAATTTATCGGAAGGAGCACGCGGAAAAAACAAGCTGTCCGGTGTGCAATGCTTCTCGATACAAGAAGGCCGGGAAGAAATGTCCCCAGAAAGTTGTATGGTACTTACCGATCACTCCCCGTCTCCAGAGGTATTTTGTAGATCCCAAGGAAGCAAAGCTAATGCGCTGGCACGCGGAGAGGAAGAAGCCCGACGATGGAGATGATCCGAAGCTGAGACATGTGAAGGATGGAAGCCAGTGGAGAGAGTTGAACAGCTTCTATCGGTATTTTGAATGTGATGCAAGGAACATCATGCTCGGCGCGTGTACCGATGGCATGAATCCGTTTGGTAACCAGAACACCAACCATAGCACATGGCCCGTGTTTGTATGGATGTACAACCTCCCCCCTGGTTGTGCATGAAATCGAAGTACATTCACATGAGCATGCTTATTCAAGGGCCGAAACAACCAGGAAATAATATTAATTTGTATCTGGGGCTACTTCAAGAGGAGTTAGACACGTTATGGAAAACACCAGCCAAGACATGGGACGCCAGCAAAGGTGAGTATTTCAACATGAGAGCCGCGCTGATCACGACAGTGCAGGACTATCTCGGTTACGGATATGTGGCAGGCCAGGTGTGCCATGGATATTGCGGATGCACGCGGTGCATGGATGATACGACGTCTCAGCAGCTAACGTCAAGGAAAGATGGCGGGTCTGGGAAAATCGTGTACATGGGGCATCGAAGATGGCTTGAACAGGACGACCCATGGAGAAACCGTGGAGATCTATTCAATTGTTACGCTGAGCATCGAGGACCTCCTCGTAAGCGGAGCGGTGCCGAAATCGATGAACTCTTGAAAAACTGGAAGGAGTGCCCCACGCCGGGAAAGACGATGAGAAAGGCGCCAGAGCCGCTGCTGAAGGTATGGAAAACGAGGTCTGTGTTCTGGGACTTGGAGTACTGGCACAAACTTGATACACCTCATTGCCTTGATCAAATGCATATCTGTAAGAATGTCCTTGAGAGCTTTATCGCAACACTGATGAACATGCCGGATAAGACCAAGGATGGGCCGAAGGCAAGAAAAGACTTGCAAGATTTGAAAATCAGGGAAGATCTGCACATGCCGGCCCGTCAAATGTCAGACGAGACAGAGACGGAGACAGAGGCACGGGAGAAGAAGGTCAAGAAAATAAAGAAAGAGGATTATTGCCCCCCTTCTTGCTTCACCTTAAGTTAGGCTGAGATCAATAAATTCTTTAAGTGCCTTACCGGAGTCAAAGTTAGTTCCGGTTACTGTGGCAAGATAAGCAGATATCTAGACACGGACAAGAAAAGGTTCAGCGGGATGAAGTCTCATGACTGTCATGTGATGATGACGCAGATACTACCTGTTGCCCTTAGAGGGATAATGGACAAGCATGTCCGTGACACGCTTATTGGTCTCTGCAACTTTTTCGACGTCATCTCTCGAAAGTCGATAAGTGTGAAGCAGCTCCAAAGGCTACAGGAAGAGATCGTTGTGATACTGAATGAGCTTGAGATGTACTTCCCGCCCGCGTTCTTCGACGTGATGGTGCATCTGTGTGTCCATATTGTGGATGACATAATAGACCTGGGGCCGTCATTCCTGCACAACATAATGCTGTTTGAGAGGATGAATGGGATCATCAAAGGATTCGTTTGTAACATGTCCCGTCCGGATGGAAGCATCATCCAGGGCTATTTGGCACAAGAGTGCATCTCTTTCTGTGAGAATTTTCTATATGGCGCAGACCAGCCGCCTGGTGCTAGTGTTGGTTTGCCCGTTAACAAGCACGATGGGAGGCTCGAAGGAGATGGTCACTACAACGGTCACAGGGAACTGCACGTGGCATACTCAGATCGACGCAGCGATCTTGTTCTAGGACTTCATCACGCATCTGCCATGTCTAATTTGAAGAAGGGGGTTAATACATATATGAATGAAACTCAACAGAAATGATGGTGTAATAAAATTAAATTGTGAATATTATTGCTTACATACTTCATATTGTCTTTTAGAGTAGCCCCGCTTATGTTTCAAAGTCGCGTTTGTGGATGAACTCGCACACGTAGTATCCACAGAGATCATTCCCTTGTTCCTACCACAAGCACTTTACGAGAAATAGAGGTCAATCAAACTGATAATGAAGCATTATAAATGATATTGATGAAAGTACAGCTGTTGAATCAACGGGAGATGCGCGCAACTAGCTAGCTAGTAGTACTTACTTTCGAGTATGTATATCACAGCTCCTTCGGCAGTCCCGGAACTTCTGCGGTGAACTGTTTCCAAACCCTACAAGACAAAGAAAATAAATATTATTACTTGACATATCAGGAAATGAACAAAAAGTTGCCGATATGGTGCGATAAATGATCGATTGAACTTACTTGTTGAGTATTTTAGTCATGTCCGCATAGGTTTGGGGATCTTTTCTTCTCGAGTCTAAGACGTTTACTACTCCCCGCTCAAGCTTAATCTCCAGAAGAACATAGTCTAATCTGCGCACGCATGCATAACTCATCAATTACATTACTATAACCTCGCTCGAGTAATAAGGGAAACCGAATATGCACACGACAGTAACACTCACTGGGAGTTGTAAGGAAAGAGTATTAAATCTTTGTTTTGATTTTTGATCAACGATTGTAGCAAGTTCTCCTCGGCCTCTGCGGGGTGCTATTTAACCAGAAATTCATCTATGATATTTGTGTTAATGAACCCAATATCATACATTTCTTGTTTTTTGCACTCGACGATCTTCAATCTGCATAATATAGTAAGGATAATTAATTATAAATACATGCAATGAAAGAGCCGAGCTATATATAGAGACTAAATGACAGAAATAGTACTTATAGATAGTAGCAAAAGACCATTAGTTTATCGAGGGCCTTTTGATTGAAGAACGCAAAGAACTCATCAAATGGAACAGTCAACAGATCAGTTGCAACAAGGTCGTGCTCCTCTTTAATATTCAGATACAAAGCATTTGTCTCCCCAGACTCTTTGGAGGTTTTCATGTACAAATTATGGAATCTTTGCATCATTGCTGTCAGAGATTTTCCATCTTTGACGAGAGGCTTCCCGTACTCGTATTTGTATTCGTCCACCTCCAAGAAATCAGGAAGTTGATCGTCAGGCAGGTAATCTCAAAGATTGCCATAACCGGCGACCGTCCCTGGAGCATTAGACACATTGAGCGGGGGGCATGATTGCTGTGCTTGTTCGCCGAGCTGGCCAATTTTTTCCCCAGCTGCTCGTTCTTTAAACCTTTTATCACTGACAGTACTTCCCGATCGCTCGGCTTCGAGATATGTCTGTTCAGTAATGCGCTGATAGTTGGTTCTCGGTGGAGACTTTGGTGGTTTCCTCAGGGCATCGATAGTGCGCTTTGCTTTCACCGGATCTACCTTCTCCTTCGGAGGTGGATGTCTCTTTGATTTCACCCCTTCAAGGAAGTCCTTCACGTGGGCCCGCACGATCGTCTCGTTTTCCTCCTTGGTCCTCTCGTACGGTAACTTCTCTAGAGGCTTGAGAGGTGGATCGTATCTATATTGCCTCCCGCCTCTGCTGGCTGCTGTACTGCTAGACGCCGGAGCAGACGGTGCGGCTGTGGCGCCTGTCTTCTTTCATGCTTGCTTACGAGGCGGAGGAGAAGGACTACGACGCGCCGGAGAAGCCGGGGTGGCGGCGGGTCTCTTCCGCCCTTGCTGGCGAGGCGGAGAAGGAGGAAGGTGCTGGCTGCTCGGGCGCGCCGGTGCAGGCGGAGAAGGAGGCAGAGTGCCATCACGTGCCGGAGAAGGAGGAGGCTGCTGGTTGCTCGGGCACGCCGGCGCAGGCGGAGAAGGAGGCGGAGTGCCACCACGCGCCGGAGAAGGAGGAGGCTGCTGGCTGCTCGGGCGTGCTAGCGCAGGCGGAGAAGAAGGCGGAGTGCCGCCACGCGCCGGAGAAGGAGGCCCAGTGCCCTAATCGACACTCGCGGGAGGAGGAGGCGGTGGAGGAGGCGGAGTGCCCTGACTCGCCGGAGGAGGAGGAGGAGGAGGAGGCGGAGGCGTCCAGTTTGAAAGGTTGATGAGCTCCTTCCGCCATATGCATGGAGTCTTCAGAGCAGAACCCAGCCTAGTCTCCCCTTCACCGGTAGGGTAGTCAAGCTGGAGGTCCTGAAATCCCTCCGTTATTTCATCCACCATCACCCTGGCATATCCTTCTGGAATCGGCCGGCAGTGAAAAGTTGCGCCTTTTTCAGTAGGATAAACAGAGCCAATATCCACCTTGACCTTCAAATTCATCCATCGCGTCATTAGGTGGCAATTTTGAGCCCCCGTGATAGCATCCACGGGATAGCTGGCAGGAGCCGTCAAGACATGCTTCGGGGGAAGCTTCGGTAGGTCGTTTGTTGCGATCTGCTTCTCGTTCCTCTAGCCCCATTACCCTTTCGTGCAGCGCCTGCAGTTGGCCCTGCTCCAGTTTCTTCCTCCTCTCGTGGGTTTTGTAATTAACCCCATGCGTCCGGGAAACCAACCTTCCACGGAATGGAGCCTGGCGTGCCTCGTGTCCGTCCAGGGTGCTTAGGATTCCCGAGGGCCATTGTGAGCTCGTCCTTCTCCCTGTCTGGAACGAACATCCCTTGCTGCGCTGCATGGATATACTGCCGAAGCCTTGTGACTGGTGTTTTCAGTTGCTCGTCCGTCCAATGGCACTTCCCTATTACAGGGTCCAAGGTTCCGCTAGCCCCGAAGAACCAAGTCCGGCAATGGTCTGGCCATCTCATTGTCTCCGGTTCGATCCCTTTATCAAGCAGATCATTCTCATCCTTGGACCACTTAGGCCGGGCTTGCAGGTAGCCACCTGACCCTGTGCGATGGTGAAACTTCTTCTTCGCAGCATTTTGCTTGTTTGTCGCCAACATCTTCTTACTCTTTTACGATGTCGTGTAGGCCACAAATGCGGGTCAGTGATCTCTGATCTTCTCATATTTGCCGATGAATTCTGGTGTCTGTTCTTTGGCGACAAACTTTTTCAGCTCTTTCCTCCACCTCCTGAATAGGTCTGCCATCTTCTTAAGAGCACAAGACTTGATTAATTGCTCTTTAACTGGCTTCTCCGGATCCTCCTCTGGCGGTAGGGTGAAATTTGCCTTCAGCTCAGTCCAAAGATGATCTTTCTGCATATCATTGACATAAGACACCTGAGGGTCTTCCTCCTTAGGCTTATACCGTTGGTGGATGCTGATCGGGATCTTGTCCCTAACAAGAACCCCGCACTGAGCAACAAATGCGTTCTTTGTCCGGATGGGTTCAATCGGTTCGCCGTCGCGCACGATTGCTGTGATCTCAAACTTTTCATCCGAGCTCAACTTTTTCTTCGGTCCTCGTCTCCTTACCGAAGTTGTGCTCGATCCGGAGAGCTAGAAAAAGGAAGAAAGACGAGAGTTAATTAATATGTGTACATATAACAAAACAATGACTGCATCAATTAACTAGTCAGCATAGGCTTAACTAATATATATACCTGGCCGGACTCGGTTCGGTCACCGGAGCAGTCAACACGGTCTCCTTCTTGTACCTCCATTGGGTCATCACCGGAGCCATCATGAACATAGCCCTCTTCTTGTACCGGCATTAATGGGCTGGAGCCATCATGAACATAGCCCTCTTCTTCACCCAGTCCTTCCTGAATGACGTCGTTGAAAAATGATGCAACGACATCAGTTCCTTCTGCGATTATCTCCCCCAACATCGCTTCTGTTGCTTCGTCTCAGTAGTGCTCCATAGTTTCTGCAAATATTTACAACATGTCAATTATTATTCAAACATGGTAAAGATGGATATATATTAGTGGCAAACGTAGAACTAGCTAGCTAATCACAATAAGGAATCATGTTAGTGGCCTCGACGCTGCTTCTCTAGGGTTTGGGGTGGCCTAGACAACGCTTCAAGGGTTTGGGGTGGCCTCGACACAATGCTTCAAGGGTTTGGGGTGGCCTCGACGACAACGCTCTTTTAACTTGGTAAATTTGGGTGGCCTCAAGAGAGTTTGTCGGGTAGGGCGTAGCGGGAGGGGGTAAGAGACCAACATCGTTTTTTCTCTAGGGTTTGGGTGTCCTCGAGAGTTTTGGTCGAGCGAGAGGGCCGAGGGAGGGTATATCGACGACGACAGAGGAGAAGATCAAAGAAAAAAAAGAAGAAAAAAAAGAGGAGAAGAAGAAAGGAATAGAGGAGAAGAAGAAAAAAATAGAATATTTTCTATTTTTTTCTTCTTCTCCTCTATTCCTTTCTTCTTCTCCTCTGCTTTTTCTTCTTTTTTCCTCTTCTTATTTTACTTTTTCCTCTACACTAACCTAAAATGCACTAACCTAAAATCTAATAATAATAACTTAAATAAACAATTAATACATATATTAAAAAACATATATAAACAAAAAATGCCACATCCATTCATCATATAGCTACCACATACATATGTACATCATATATATATATGAAAAAATGCATATATAAACATATATACACACATACACACAAAAAAATACACATATATACACATACAAAGACATATATACACATATACAAAAAATGCATATATACACATATACAAAAAATGCAGGGCAGGGGCGGTGGCACGGCGGCCGCGCAGGGCAGGGGCGGCGGCGCGGCGGCCGCGCAGGGAAGGGGCGGCGGCGCGGCGGCTGTGCAGGGCAGGGGCGGTGGCGCGGCGGCCACGCAGGTGCGCGGGATGGGAGGGGCGCGAGACTGCTCACAGGGGGCGGCGGCGACGGCGAAGGCGAGCATCCTGATGGCGTCGGTGGCGGCGGCAACGACGAAGGCGAGCAGCCTGACGGCGTCGGTGGCGGCAGCGACGGCAAGGTGGAGCCGGGGCGTCGGGCGGCGACGGCGACGAGGAGGAGCAGGGAGAAGTGCGGGATTTGGTCAAAAACTACTAAGTGCTGTATATATATCAAGAGCATTGGTCCCGGTCCGTGGCACCAACCGTGACTAATACACCCTTTAGTCCCGGTTTGTGCCACCAACCGGGACCAAAGGCCTCTTTTCAGCAGCCCAAAGGCCGGGAAGCGGCGGCCTTTGGTCCCGGTTGGTGGTTCGAACCGGGACTAAAGGGTGGGCATTGGTACCGGTTGGTGCCACGATGCCCCCCTTTAGTCCCGGTTGGTGCCGCCAACCGGGACCAATGGTCGTGTGTTGGCACGTTGCGGCACGAAAGTTTAGTCCCACCTCGCTAGCTGAGAGGGGCGCGCAGTGGTTTATAAGCCCCACTGACGCACCCCTCTCGAGCTCCTCTCCACTGCAGGCTTACGGGCCTACTAACTACTGATTTGCCTGATGGGCCTACTGTTGGAAATATGCCCTAGAGGCAATAATAAAAGGATTATTATTATTTTTCCTTGTTCATGATAATTGTCTTTTATTCATGCTATAATTGTGTTATCCAGAAATCGTAATACATGTGTGAATACATAGACCACAATATGTCCCTAGTGAGCCTCTAGTTGACTAGCCCGTTGATCAATAGATAGTCATGGTTTCCTGACTATGGACATTGGATGCCATTGATAACGGGATCACATCATTAGGAGAATGATGCGATGGACAAGACCCAATCCTAAGCATAGCACAAGATCGTGTAGTTCGTTTGCTAGAGCTTTTCCAATGTCAAGTATCTTTTCCTTAGACCATGAGATCGTGTAACTCCCGGATACCGTAGGAGTGCTTTGGGTGTACCAAACGTCACAACGTAACTGGGTGACTATAAAGGTATACTACGGGTATCTCCGAAAGTATCTGTTGGGTTGACACGGATCGAGACTGGGATTTGTCACTCCGTATGACGGAGAGGTATCTCTGGGCCCACTCGGTAATGCATCATCATAATGAGCTCAAAGTGACCAAGTGTCTGGTCACGGGATCATGCATTACGGTACGAGTAAAGTGACTTGCCGGTAACAAGATTGAACGAGGTATTGGGATACCGACGATCGAATCTCAGGCAAGTAACATACCGATTGACAAAGGGAATTGTATACGGGGTTGCTTGAATCCTCGACATCGTGGTTCATCCGATGAGATCATCGAGGAGCATGTAGGAGCTAACATGGGTATCCAGATCCCGCTGTTGGTTATTGACCGGAGAGCCGTCTCGGTCATGTCTACGTGTCTCCTGAACCCGTAGGGTCTACACACTTAAGGTTCGGTGACGCTAGGGTTGTAGAGATATTAGTATGCAGCAAACCAAAAGTTAGTCGGAGTCCCAGATGAGATCCCAGACGTCACGAGGAGTTCCGGAATGGTCCGGAGGTAAAGAATTATATATGGAAAGTCGAGTTTCGGCCATCAGGAAAGTTTCAGGGGTCACCGGTATTGTACCGGGACCACCAGAAGGGTCCCGGGGGTCCACCGGGTGGGGCCACCCATCCCGGAGGGCCCCATGGGCTGAAGTGGGAGGGGAACCAGCCCCTGGTGGGCTGGTGCGCCCTCCCTTGCCCCATCCCCCCTGCGCCTAGGGTTGGGAACCCTAGGGGAGGGGGCGCCTCCACTTGCCTTGTGGGGCAAGGCACCCCCTTGGCCGCCCCCCCAGGAGATCCCATCTCCTAGGGCCGGCGCTCCCCTGGGGATCCTATATATAGAGGCGGGGGGGTGGGGGGGGGAGGGAGGGCAGCCGCACCCTTGCACTTGGAGCCTCCCTTCCCCCTTGCTACACCTCTCCCTCCCGCAGATTCTTGGCGAGGCCCTGCCGGGATCCCTGCTGCATCCACCACCACGCCGTCGTGCTGCTGGATCTTCATCAACCTCTCCTTCCCCCTTGCTGGATCAAGAAGGAGGAGACGTCACGCTGACCTTACGTGTGCTGAACGCGGAGGTGTCATCCGTTCGGCGCTAGGATCTCCGGTGATTTGGATCACGACGAGTACAACTCCCTCAACCCCGTTCTCTTGAACGCTTCCGCTCGATCTACAAGGGTATGTAGATGCACTCCTCTCTCTTGTTGCTAGATGAACTCATAGATTGATCTTTGTGAAATCGTAGGAAATTTTTTATTTTCTGCAACATTCCCCAACAGTGGCATCATGAGCTAGGTCTATGCGTAGTTCTCTTTGCACGAGTAGAACAAAAATCTGTTGTGGGCGTAGATGTTGTCAACTTTCTTTCCACTACTAGTCTTATTTTGCTTCAGCGGTATTGTGGGATGAAGCGGCCCGGACTGACCTTACACGTACGCTTACGTGAGACAGGTTCCACCGACTGGCATGCACTAGTTGCATAAGGTGGCTAGCGGGTGTCTGTCTCTCCCACATTAGTTGGAGCGGATTCGATGAAAAGGGTCCTTATGAAGAGTAAATAGAAGTTGACAAATCACGTTGTGGCTTTCTCGTAGGTAAGAAAACTTTCTTGCTAGAACCCTATTGCAGCCACGTAAAAGATGCAACAACAATTAGAGGACGTCTAACTTGTTTTTGCAGCAATTGCTTTGTGATGTGATATGGCCAAAAGTTGTGATGAATGATGAATGATATATTGTGATGTATGAGATCATGTTCTTGTAATAGGAATCACGACTTGCATGTCGATGAGTATGACAACCGGCAAGAGCCATAGGAGTTGTCTTAATTATTGTATGACCCGCGTGTCAATGATTTAATGCCATGTAATTACTTTACTTTATTGCTAAACCGTTAGCTATAGTAGTAGAAGTAATAGTTGGCGAGCAACTTCATGGAGACACGATGATGGAGATCATGATGATGGAGATCATGGTGTCATGCCGGTGACGAAGATGATCACGGAGCCCCGAAGATGGAGATCAAAGGAGCTATATGATATTGGCCATATCATGTCACTACTATTTGATAGCATGTGATGTTTATCATGTTTTTGCATCTTGTTTACTTAGAACGATGGCAGTAAATAAGATGATCCCTCATAATAATTTCAAGAAAGTGTTCCCCCTAACTGTGCGCCGTTGCGACAGTTCGTTGGTTCGAAGCACCACGTGATGATCGGGTGTGATAGATTCTAACGTTCACATACAACGGGTGTAAGATAGATTTACACATGCAAAACACTTAGGTTAACTTGACGAGCCTAGCATGTACAGACATGGCCTCAGAACACAAGAGGCCGAAAGGTCGAACATGAGTCGTATGAAAGATACGATCAACATGGAGATGTTCACCGATGATGACTAGTCTGTCTCACGTGATGATCGGACACGGCCTAGTCGACTCAGATCATGTAACACTTAGATGAATAGAGGGATGTCTAATCTGAGTGGGAGTTCATTAAATAATTTGATTAGATGAACTTAATTATCATGAACTTAGTCTAAAATCTTTGCAAAAAAATGTCTTGTAGATCAAATGGCCAACGCTCATGTCAACATGAACTTCAACGCGTTCCTAGAGAAAACCAAGCTGAAAGATGATGGTAGCAACTATACGGACTGGGTCCGGAACCTGAGGATCATCCTCATAGCTGCCAAGAAAGCATATGTCCTAGAAGGACGGCTAGGTGAAGCACCCATCCCAGAGAACCAAGAAGTTATGAACGCTTGGCAGTCACGTGCTGATGATTACTCCCTCGTTCAGTGCGGCATGCTTTACAGCTTAGAACCGGGGCTCCAAAAGCGTTTTGAGCAACACGGAGCATATGAGATGTTCGAGGAGCTGAAAATGGTTTTCCAAGCTCACGCCCGGGTCGAGAGATATGAAGTCTCCGACAAGTTCGATAGTTCTAAGATGGAGGAAAATAGTTCTGTCAGTGAGCACATACTCAAAATGTCTAGGTTGCACAACTGCCTGTCCCAGCTGGACATTAACCTCCCAGACGAGGCGGTCATTGACAGAATCCTTTAGTCGCTCCCACCGAGCTACAAGAGCTTTGTGATGAACTAGAATATGCAGGGGATGGTGAAAACTATTCCTGAAATATTTTCAATGCTGAAGTTAGCAGAGGTAGAAATCAAAAAGGAACATCAAGTGTTGATGGTCAATAAAACCACCAAGTTCAAGAAAGGCAAGGGTAAGAAGAACTTCAAGAAGGACGACAAGGATGTTGCCGCGCCCGGTAAGCCAGTTGCCGGGAAGAAGTCAAAGAATGGACCCAAGCCTGAGACTGAGTGCTTTTATTGCAAAGGGAAGGGTCACTGGTAGCGGAACTTCCCCAAATACTTAGTGGACAAGAAGGCCGACAACACTAAAGGTATATGTGATATACATGTAATTGATGTGAACCTTACCAGTGCTCGTAGTAGCTCCTGGGTATTTGATACCCGTGCCGTTGCTCATATCTGTAACTCAAAGCAGGAGCTGCGGAATAAGCGGAGACTGGCGAATGACGAGGTGACGATGCGCGTCGGGAATGGTTCCAAGTTCGATGTGATCTCCGTCGGCACACTACCTCTACATTTACCTACGGGATTAGTTTGAAACCTCAATAATTGTTATTTAGTGCCAAGTTTGAGCATGAACATTGTATCTGGATCTCGTTTAATACGAGATGGCTACTCATTTAAATCCGAGAATAATGGTTGTTCTATTTATATGAGAGATATGTTTTATGGTCATGCCCCGATGGTCAATGGTTTATTCTTAATGAATCTCGAACGTGATGTTACACATATTCATAGTGTGAATACCAAAAGATGTAAAGTTGATAACGATAGTCCCACATACTTGTGGCACTGCCGCCTTGCTCACATTGGTGTCAAGCGCATGAAGAAGCTCCATGCCGATGGACTTTTAGAGTCTCTCGATTATGAATCATTTGACACATGCGAACCATGCCTCATGGGCAAAATGACCAAGACTCCGTTCTCCGGAACAATGGAGCGAGCAACCAACTTATTGGAAATCATACATACTGATGTGTGCGGTCCAATGAGCGTTGAGGCTCGCGGAGGATATCGTTATGTTCTCACTCTCACTGACGACTTGAGTAGATATGGGTATGTCTACTTGATGAAACACAAGTCTGAAACCTTTGAAAAGTTCAAGGAATTTCAGAATGAGGTAGAGAATCAACGTGACCGAAAGATAAAGTTCCTACGATCAGATCGTGGAGGAGAATATTTAAATCACGAATTTGGTACACACTTAGGGAAATGTGGAATCGTTTCACAACTCACGCCGCCTGGAACACCTCAGTGTAACGGTGTGTCCGAACGTCATAATCGCACTCTATTGGATATGGTGCGATCTATGATGTCTCTTACCGATTTACCGCTATCATTTTGGGGATACACACTAGAGACAGCTACATTCACTTTAAATAGGGCTCCGTCTAAATCCGTTGAGACAACACCGTATGAATTATGGTTTGGGAAGAAACCTAAGCTGTCGTTTCTAAAAGTTTTGGGATGCGATGCTTATGTCAAGAAACTTCAACCTGAAAAGCTCGAACCCAAGTCGGAAAAATGTGTCTTCATAGGATACCCTAAGGAAACCATTGGGTATACCTTCTACCTTAGATCCAAAGGCAAGATCTTTGTTGCCAAGAATGGATCCTTTCTGGAAAAAGAGTTCCTCTCGAAAGGAGTAAGTGGGAGGAAAGTAGAACTCGATGAAGTACTACCTCTTGAACCGGAAAGCAGTGCAGCTCAGGAAAATGTTCCTATGGTGCCTACACCGACTGGAGAGGAAATTAATGATGATGATCAAGGTACTTCGGATCAAGTTGCTACTGAACTTCGTAGGTCTACAAGGACACGTTCCACGCCAGAGTGGTATGGCAACCCTATCCTGGAAATCATGTTGTTAGACAATGGTGAACCTTCGAACTATGAAGAAGCGATGGCGGGCCCAGATTCCAACAAATGGCTTGAAGCCATGCAATCTGAGATAGAATCCATGTATGAAAACAAAGTATGGACTTTGGAAGACTTGCCCGATGATCGGCGAGCGATAGAAAACAAATGGATCTTTAAGAAAAAGACGGACGCGGATGGTAATGTTACCATCTATAAAGCTCGACTTGTTGCTAAGGGTTATCGGCAAGTTCAAGGGGTTGACTACGATGAAACTTTCTCTCCCGTAGCGAAGCTGAAGTCCGTCCGAATCATGTTAGCAATTGCTGCAGATGGACGTCAAAACGGCATTCCTTAACGGCTATCTTAAGGAAGAACTGTATATGATGCAGCCGGAAGGTTTTGTCGATCCTAAGAATGCTAACAAGGTATGCAAGCTCCAGCGATCCATTTATGGACTCGTGCAAGCATCTCGGAGTTGGAACATTCGCTTTGATGAGATGATCAAAGTGTTTGGGTTTATGCAGACTTATGGAGAAGCCTGCGTTTACAAGAAAGTGAGTGGGAGCTCTGTAGCATTTCTCATATTATATGTAGATGACATACTTCGGATGGGAAATGATATAGAACTTTTGGACAACATTAAGGCCTACTTGAATAAGTGTTTTTCAATGAAGGACCTTGGAGAAGCTGCTTACATATTAGGCATCAAGATCTATAGGGATAGATCGAGACGCCTCATAGGTCTTTCACAAAGCACATACCTTGATAAGATATTGAAGAAGTTCAATATTGATCAGTCCAAGAAAGGGTTATTGCCTGTATTGCAAGGTGTGAGATTGAGCTCGGCCCAATGCCCAACCACGGCAGAAGATAAAGAAGAGATGAGTGTCATCCCCTATGCCTCAGCCATAGGATCTATAATGTATGCCATGCTATGTACCAGACCTGATGTAAACCTTGCCGTAAGTTTGGTAGGAAGGTACCAAAGTAATCCCAGCAAGCAACACTGGACAACGGTCAAGAATATCCTGAAGTACCTGAAAAGGAAAAAGGACATGTTTCTCGTCTATGGAGGTGACGAAGAGCTCGTCGTAAAGGGTTACATCAACGCTAGCTTCAACACAGATCTGGATGACTCTAAGTCACAAACCGGATACGTGTATATGTTGAATCGTGGAGCAGTAAGATGGTGCAGTTGCAAGCAGAGCGTCGTGGCGGGATCTACATGTGAAGCGGAGTGCATGGCAGCCTCGGAGGTAGCGCATGAAGCAATATGGATGAAGGAGTTCATCACCGACCTCGGAGTCATACCCAATGCGTCGGGGCCGATCACTCTCTTCTGTGACAACACTGGAGCTATTGCCCTTGCCAAGGAGCCCAGGTTTCACAAGAAGACCAGGCACATCAAGCGTCGTTTCAACTCCATCCATGAAAATGTTCAAGATGGAGACATATATATTTGCAAAGTACATACAGATCTGAATGTCGCAGATCCGTTGACTAAACCTCTTCCGCGAGCAAAACATGATCAACACCAGAACTCTATGGGTGTTCGATTCATCACAATGTAACTAGATTATTGACTCTAGTGCAAGTGGCAGACTGTTGGAAATATGCCCTAGAGGCAATAATAAAAGGATTATTATTATATTTCCTTGTTCATGATAATTGTCTTTTAGTCATGCTATAATTGTGTTATCCGGAAATCGTAATACATGTGTGAATACATAGACCACAATATGTCCCTAGTGAGTCTCTAGTTGACTAGCCCGTTGATCAACAGATAGTCATGGTTTCCTGACTATGGACATTGGATGTCATTGATAATGGGATCACATCATTAGGAGAATGGTGTGATGGACAAGACCCAATCCTAAGCATAGCACAAGATCGTGTAGTTCGTTTGCTAGAGCTTTTCCAATGTCAAGTATCTTTTCCTTAGACCATGATATCGTGTAACTCCCGGATACCGTAGGAGTGCTTTGGGTGTACCAAACGTCACTACGTAACTGGGTGACTATAAAGGTATACTACGGGTATCTCCGAAAGTATCTGTTG